>CM053588.1:81936216-81996100 GCA_028646515.1 Pseudochirops corinnae | reverse complement strand
CGGTGGGTGGGGGAAAGAGGGGGAGAAAATATGTAAATCAAAATCTTGTGGAAATGAATGGTGCAAACTATAATAAAATTAAAAAAAAAATAACAATGAAAATAAATCTACTACAACTTCAAATGACAATCCTTCAAATACTTGAAGACAGCTGTTATGTATTCCTTAATCATCCCCTGGCTAAACAGACTCAGTTCTTTCTACTGATTCTCATATGGCACAATACCTCTTCATTGTGCCATTTTGCTTGTCTTCTTCTGAATATGCTCCAGTTTATGTTCTTCATACAAACAAAACAAAAAGGAAATGAAGTTAATCAAGCATGACTTGTTCTTAATGAACATGCTGGCCTAGTAATAACTGCCTCCCTCTATAAGCTATTCCTTTGATTGTTTCTAGAATCTGTTCCTTAAATTCACTAATCTATAGATGGATGTATCCACTTTCTTCCCCCTTGTGAAAATAGAGACATCTGCCTGTCTTCAGTATTATATTGCAGTCCTCTCCCTATTTTCTGCAGTACCCCAAAGATCATGCAAAGCACTTCAACAATTGTATCAGCAAGTTCTTTTAGGATCCTAAGATGGATTTTGTCTAGCCCAGGTCATTTGCCATCATTTAGGGCAGTTCCTCACTTTTCTGATGACCATTTTTGCTCTCTTCTCCTTCTGAAGATTGTTCTTCTTGATAGAGAAAATAGAAACAAAATAGACATTGAATGATTCTGCCTTTTCTCTGTCATCCATTAATTTTTTATCCTCCCTAAGTGTGGATTTTCAATTTCTTAAAATATCTCTTGCCTCAAACACAGCTTTAACAAAATCCCTTTTTGTTATCCTCAGTATAAGTTTTACAAACCCCATTTTGTTCTGAAACTTAGACTTCCTGAAACTATTTGTATAGCACTGTGCCACTGTTTTGTAATTATCCACCTCTTAAATCTATCTTTTATACCTATTTATGTTAAATTTGAGCTCATTAATGAGCTTTTTGTGCAGTCACATTGGGATCTTTAGACAGGTCACACTTTTTTTCTTTATTGTCATTATGATTTTGTTATTGGGATTTCATTCTTAAGTATGTCCTATCCCTCCAGAGTCAACTGCTCTTAAGACCCTAGGAGCCTATCAATATTTTATTTTAACTCTTTGAAATGCACTCTGCTAAAGTCTAGAGAATACAGAAGACTAGGAATTCTAAGATGGCTGGGTCATGGCCATTGCCCCCTCCTCCCAAGATTGCCATCATTTCCACTTCATGCAACCAGGTTTTCTTTCTTTGTTAGAATCAGGTCCAGGAGGGCCATTCCCTTCATTATGTCCTATACCATTTCAAATACAACATTATCAGGTGAGTCAAAGACATATAGAATGATCTGCTTTTAGTAGAGAACACCCAGCAAATATACAGAGACTCAAAGTCTTCTAAGGTTTTCTGGGTCACTAAAAGTTAAGCCAGTAGTAAATGTTTCTGTGGGAGCAATTCAGCATTTAAGCCAACCATTTCAGAGGCAAAGAGGTGGCCTTGTTATGTCAAAATTCTTTTAATGTAGGAAGAAAATAAGCAACCTTTAAAAGTTCTGACGTTATATCAGAAATCTGTGCTTTGGAAACACCTGTTGGTCTTTAGGCACAGTGGAAGATGTGGGAAGCTTAGTAAAACTGATCTTTCTTGTGTACTTGGGATCACAGAGAGCCTCAGGACATCTTTTTAGAATATATTTAGCCTAAAGGAACACCAGAAGCAGGTTACCAAAACAGAAACTTAAGGCTCTTTTCCTGTAATTTCTGGAAATAACTTACTTTTATGTAATGGTTTAAGGCTTAGCAAGCACTTTCCTCTCAATAACCCTATAACCTTAAGGCATGTATCATTATTCCCATTTCACGAGTGATGAAACTAAGGCTCATAAAAGTTACACAAGTTGCCTAAGGCTTTCTAACTAGTATTAGAGAAAGGATTTGAACCCAGATCTCTTGATTTCAAAATTGGTACTTTCCCCCCTATGTCATATCACATTGCTTCTAACTGTATAGTAAAGTAAGTCATGGGCCAGTATTATTCCTTTGATTATTTGATGTATATCTCCTTTTACTGGAAAGTATATTTGTGTGCATTTTGGAATTCTAGAATTAGTTTAGAGTCATATTTTATGGGTATTTTGGGGTGACTATGTGAGAGCTGCAATATGTTGCTGCTCCTACGCCGCCATCTTGGCTCCCTATATCTCCTTTTACAATGAAGGGAGTGCCAAGTTTTACAGCAACATCAGAGAAAATTTCCAAGTTGTCAAAAACTCAGTTCGCTGGCCACATCAGTATTTTTCAAACTCCTTCATCTCAGGACCACTTTATGCCGTTAAAAATTATTTAGGACTTGTTCTTGAGTTATTTCAGTCATGTTCAACTCTTTGTAAGCCTATTTAGGATTTTCTTTTTTTCGGAGGGGGGCAGGCAAAGCAATTGGGGTTAAGTAACTTGCCCAAGGTCACAGCTAGTAAGTGTGTCAAGTATCTGAGGTTGGATTTGAACTCATACCCTCCTGACTCCAGGGCTGGTGCTCTATTCACTGCTCCACCCAGCAGCCCCTTGGGATTTTCTTGGCAGAGATACTGGAATTATTTGCCATTTCCTTCTCTAGCTCATATTATAGATGAGGAAACTGAGACAAACAGGGTTAGGTGACTTGATCAGAGCCACACAGCTAGTAAGTCTAAAGCCATATTTGAACTAGGAAGATGAGTCTTCTTAACTCAAGGCCCAGCGGTGTAACCATTGCACCACCTATCCGCCCAATTTAGGAGAGCTTTTTGTTCATATCAGTTTTATCTATTGACATTTGCTATATCAGAAACTGAAACATTTTGGTGTAATTATGAAAAGCTTTGACCTTATAGACCTCCTAGAAGATCTTGGGAACACCTGGAAGATCCTCAGACCACACTTTGAGAACTGCTGTTCCACGGTATAAGAGAATGTGCTGCTCAGACTGGCATATACCCTCTACAATCTAGTCCCCATCTACCCATCTAGCCTCACCAAAGTCAAGTTAACATTTATTGAATTTCTGCTTTCTGCAGAGCATTATGTAAGGTCTGCATTTGAAACTTTTACCTTCCCAGAGCATTCGTTCCAGCCATATTTGTCTTTCCTAAAGACATTCTGTATATTTCCACCTCTATACTTTTATTTGTGCCATTTCTCCAAATCAGAGAGCCCTCTTCTTTCCACCTATACAAATCTTATCCATTCTTCAAGACCTAGCCCAAATTCCCACTCTTCTGTGAAGCCTCCTTAAGCCAGAAGAATCCCCAGTGGTTACTCCCTTTCTTCTCAATATCTTGTATTTTGGAATTAATCACGTACTTGTTATATTACACTTGGCTTTCCACATTGAAATACTTCCACGTCATGCTACTTAAGTTTTTACATTTGTCTTATTTACTCAAAGTATATTTTGTCTCTGAGGACCCAGAACAAGCTTTATACTGTTTGTAGATCTAGGTGGAACCTATGAAGTTATCTGATCTACCAATTATTTTTTTTTCTTTTTAAAAGTAAGTTTTTAGTAATGCCTTTTGTCTTTATATCAGTTATTTTTTTACCCCTACCTCTGAATCAAACCCTCCTTTCAGACAAAGAAAAAACAATTAATTAAAAGTGTTGGATACTGAAATCTTGTTTGAATGTAGTAGACAGTATTCTCTCCTAGGAGCACCCTATTCCTCTGCCATGAATGAGGATGTTAACCTAGCAGTTCTTTATTGGTTTTTAATTATATATAGTTCAACTTCATTTGCAGGACAGCTGGATAGCATAGTACATAGAGTGCTGGGTCTGGAGTCAGAAAGATGCATCTTCCTGAGTTCAAATTTGCCTTCAGACACTTACTTGTTGTGTGATCTGAGTGAGTCAGTTAAGCCTATTTGCCTTAGTTTCCTCATCTGGAAAATGTGCTGGAGAAGGAAATGATGAACCACTACTGAGGCTTTACCAAGAAAACCTAATAGGGTCACAAAGAGCCAGATACAACTGGAAAATGACAATAACAACTTCATTTCAGTTGTTTTTTTCAGTTATATTTTTGTAGTCATTATACACATACGTACATCCATACACACATACACACGTATATTGTTTTCTTGTGTCTGATAATTTTTCTCATTATCAGTTCATACAAATCACCCCATATTTCTCTGAATTCCTCATATTCACTATTTCTGATAATGCAATAATATTACTATATTATATTCATAAACTATCATTTTTTCAACAATATTCCAATCAATTGGCTCTCATTTTGTTTCCAGTCTTTGCAGTCATAAAGATTGCTTCTATTAGTAGTTTGGTCTTATGAAACCTCTTTATATAAAATAAAACCTCAGTGTTATTTTAATTAGCATTCCTCTTATATCAGTGACTTGGATCATGCTTTCATGTGATCATTTATAGTTTAAAAACCTTCTTTTGAAAATTGTGTGTTCAGATGCTTTGACCACTTCCCCTTATTTTCCATATGAGAAAATTGAGTCATAGGGAGGCTAAATGTCTTGAACAAGGTCATACCATCTCTCTTTTCTAGATGATGGAATATATTAAAATGCCAAGCTAGTTGAGATCCCCAAGGTGATATTTTGAATCAAAGATTCAGTTCATAAACACTTAAATGAAAATCTGCATGAAACACCCCTCTCCTGAGCTCAACACCTCAATGAATTATCTAACTAAAAAATCCATCTGAATTCTTCTGGAAAGTTTATTATTCCTTGTAGTATGAATTTTTAATCTTACTGTCAAAAATCTCTTCCTAAAATTCAATGAAATGATTAATTTTTGTTTTATATTTTTCATGTATTAAGATGAACCAGAGTTGCATAAAGATATTATAGGGTGTGGATATATATGAAATATATTATATGTACATAATAAATGTTTTATATAATATATGTATGTATATGACATATAACATATTTTATGCACATATATAACGTATATATGTGACTCAATAAAACATTATGGATGTCTGCATCAAAAGAAGAAACACTCAATTATGAGGTGAATAAGATTGCTTCTTATCTAATATTTTAGTGCACATCTTTTTTCATCTCTCAAGTATGCTCTTCTCTCTTTTTAGTTATATGACCAGAAACAAAATAGAATGGGAGAAAGAGTTGTCTATCATACACGGATGAAAAGATAAGGTGAGGTAGTATATCTCTGTGTGACACTTAAAAAGGTTCAAGAGACATGATTTCTGAGTAATTTAATCATTTTATTAGTAACACCAGCATTTTAATAAAAGGATTTTCTTAGATCAAAGACCCCTCATGGTGGTGGGCTTTGCAGTTTATATGCCCTTGGAAGAACAGGTGTTCTTGAGGATGGCAATCAACTCTGATTGGTTAATAACAAGAAAATTAATATTACAATGAGAGGCTTGGGGTATGAGACTTTGATCATCCAAATCTGGGACTTATCAATTTCCATGTCGCCTGTCTGACAAAAGGGAGGATCCACATTTTTTCAGACCTATGTGAGAAAACACAATGTAGGCATTAGTCTAAACTTAAAGTCTCTTTACTGCCTTTGATTAGATCTCAGCCATCCTGACTGAGTAAATCTTTTAGAAAGATTTCCCACACCGGTAGATTTCTGGATGAGGATATACAAAAAGAGAAAAACCTTGGTGTCAAAACAGTAATTAGTTCTTAATACCAGAGAGAAATAATCATTTTTCTCATCTGTGACTGAGATGCAATGTGAGGAAGTAGGAAAAAAAAACACTGCATTTAGAGTCAGAGTATGGATCCATTTACCTCTGTGTGTTTTAGCAAGTCACTTTTGAGCTTTCTGGCTCAGTTTTCTCATTTGTAAAATGAGAAATTTGGACTAGATAACAGCTAAGGATCTTTTCACCTCTAACTCTATGATCAAAAACACCAGATGAGTCAAACCAAGTCTAAGAATGGTTGTTCTTATTGAGTTCATGTAGAGGTGGGATCATAAGGTAAGGCATCCTAAAGAAGGTAAAATGGAAGGTGATCCTTGTAAGATCTATGGGATTTTTAAAAATTAAAATTGAGGAGGATATTCTATGGGTAAAGCTATAGCAGTAAAAAAGCTCAAGGCATATTCAAGGGATAGCTAGTAGAAGACATGAGGGAGTAATGGGAAATAAGGATGAAAAGGCACATTGAGGCTAGGTTTCGAGAAAGTCTTGAAGGTAGACTAGAAGCTCAGGTTTTTTTCTTATGGGCAGTGGGGAGTCACTGAAAGTTTGTACTCTAAAGTATCTGTAAGGACTCAATAAATATTTGTTGATGTATTTTGCGAAAGTAGAATTTTATTTTTAATTAATATTCTTAAATAAGTGAATTTTGGCTGGGTTTAGAAATCTTTGTTTTATAGAGTTTGGGAAAAAACAAATGTACTCTCAGAGCAAGCCCCTTAGTGATGGGGCACATATAGTCCGATAATTCCCTAAAGCTCCCACAGAGTTTATGAGAACTGTTGAGGATATTTATTCTAGAATTTTCTGCAGGGGAGGGGGCAGGCAGAATAACCTCCACTACATTATGACTCAGAGCTCACATCTATATGGTGCTTTACAGTTTTACCACAACAGCCTCATAAGACAGATAGTATAAGGATTATTATAGCCTCACCTTTTTTTTTTTTCCAGATAAGGAAACTGAGGCTCAGGGAATTGAAACCTCTTACCCACAGTCATAGAGTAGTCATTGGCAGAGCAGGACTCAGATTCAGGTCTTAAGACCTCAGCATCTCTGGGAAAAAAAAATGGAGCAAAAGACAAACCAGCTTGTTCTTTAGTCATTTCTTTATGAGCCATTTCATCTTTCTTTTCTGGAGCCTATGATGTTCTGCTCTGGGTAGAGCCTAGCCAGGCCCTCAACCCTTCTGCTGCTATGAGAGCTTCCACTCCTGAAATGCCTGCAAAGGTTTGATTTTTATGATGTAGCAAATTACAGAGGATTTTGCCTTTCTTGTGTCACTCAGCTAAATACTTTGCTGTGTTTTCTTTGTGCATTTTCCCAATTATTGTGGCCTAGTTATGTTGCCTGCATTTGAGTCTCTATAGTGTTAATGAGCTTGTCATTCTCCAGCTTCAAAGGATCCTGTCCTCACGTCAGGGCTAAGATGTGCTTTACCTGTTTCATACAGGCTGGCATTTTTCATCTCAGTGTATGCCTCTCTTTTATTCTTTATAAATTCTCCACTAAATGTGGCTATTACAGCATGTTGAGTGACGTGTACGCCCAAGGACCTGCTGCCTGGAACAAAAGGGTTGGATCTGATTTTGATAATAAGTCAGGGCCGATCATTTCATTCTGATTTCATAGCTGAAAGGTTGCCTTATGAAGCAGGATCTCTGTGGTCAGGCATTTTCTGCTCATTTGGTGGCTTTTTGACAGGAGCACCTACAAATAGGTTGTCAACTTTGTGAGGTGTATGGGGGCTGGATCAGTAGGTCAAAGTATTTCTTGATTATCAAGTCCTGTTTAATGAAAGTATGTTGAGTTAAAGGGATCTTGAGGCTGTGCTTTCATTATCTTTTAATTTGGGTGTAGAGAAAGGGCTGTTGTGATTTTTGACAGTCAGCATCAATAACTCAAGCTGATATTTTGAATTGGTAATGAGACATGGAAGATATTCCTATCTTTTGCATTGGTTTTTTTTTTTGCCATTTCCTCAGTTCTTTTCAATCTGCTTAGGTCAATCGTTTTTTTATCTTGTGTCTCCCTTGGCCTCTAGAGTAATCATTTTGTCATGAAAGCGTAGGAAATTAACTCTTATTCTGTGACTGCAGCTACTGGCTTATTCCTTATAACCCAGACAGAAAATGTTCATTGTTGCAATGCCACTCATAGGACCAGGGAATTAAACTGTGGTGCCTATGTTAAGTTGCAGAAATCTCACTTAATATTTTATAGCTGTCGATTCAAAAATTAAGTGGAAATAAAAATGGTTGTGATGACTGAGAAACTCATAAAGGGTATTGATGAAGGAAAGGCAATGTGGCCCAGGTGAAGGGATAACTGGGATTAGAATTGGAGAACCCGGGTTTTAAACCTTTCCTGTTCTATTCACTTTGCATGACCTAGCCCAAGTTACCTAACCTCTGAGCCTGTCTCCTCCTCTGAAAAAGGATACTGTTGTATAGAGTTTCACAAACCTAAGAACATAGAATATTGGGAGAAATATTGTCTTTTTGACAAGAATTGTTGGTAAAACTGGAAAGCAATTAGGCAGAAGTTATATCCAGACTAATCTTGTGCCATATAAGCTCAGAAGAAATACAGAATCTAAATAGAAAATATCATGCGGTAAGAAATAGAGATAAATTGAAGGATGCAACTTGAATGCCAGTTTTGAACTCAGGAACTCCTGACTCCAGGGTCGGTACTCTATTCACTGCACCACCTAGCTACTCCTAAACCTTTCTTAATAATAAAATGAAGGTGTTTGACTAGATGAACTAGCAGAGGCAAAAGAGTCTTCAAGAAGTTGTTAGGTACCATTGTACCATAAATGTCTTTTACAAAATAGAAAATTTATTCATGTCATTTTGGGAAGGGGGGAGGGAAGAAGGGTGAGAAAATTTAAAACTTATGGAAGTGAATATTGAAAACTAAAAATAAATTAGCTAAAAAAACAAAATATAAAATTTAAAACTGCTAAGTTCTTGGGAACAAGAACTATTTTATTTTCATATGTTAAATAGAGACCAACAATGTAGTATAGGAGAAAGAACTTGGAATCAGAAAACCTGGGCTCAAGCCCCAGCCCTACCACTGACTAGATATGTGATTGTGCACAAGTCACTCAGACTCTTCATGATCTCATGGTACAATGTATAAAATGGAAATGTTGAGGCATTCTTTATCTCCCAGTAGCTAACAAGTGCTCAATGAAACATTCAAGTTATATTGAATTTTAGTCATTGAAATTCAAAACAAATTCTATTTCTTTTCCTGGGTAGGAGAAAGCCTGATTAACTACATTATTTTCTCCTAGCTTTACTCCCCACCCCTCCCTCAGAATATAGCCCTCCATTGTTATTCACTTACTATTCTCAAGGCCCTCTACCCTTAGGATAACTTGTATTAAGGAGCTGCCAGTTCAATCTGCATTTTTGTTTTGATTTCATTTATGTAACAGATATAATCATCCTGGTCTCTGCAGAATTTAAAAGATTTGGAAGGAAGAAATGAAGAGGGAAGGATAAAGCATCACCATAAGACTTTTCTAATTAAGACAGTGTGGGGGAAGGGGATGGTGATGAAGAAATATGCTTATTAGCCTGTCTTTTCTTCTCCTCTTCTTTCTTGTCTTCTACCACTGCTATTCTGGCCATTACCGTTACACATAGAGCTACCATCTTCAGGATCAGAAGACTAGAATGCAAGCGGGTCTAGGTAAAATTCGTTCAGTTGGAAACTTACACAGAAGCAGCTAAAATCATTTTATATTTGGCTTTGGATTATACCCAAACCCAAATCAGAAATAGTTTTAAGCACTTTGTCTTGGATTGTAACAGTGTCACTAGTTGAGGACATGACTGGGCAATAAGAATGGAGGGGAACCTGATTTGCACTACCTAGTGGCAGATGAGGAAGAATTTATGGATGTGAACTCAGTACTGCCTTGTAGTTAACATTCTTGGCCTTTTCTGAGCATATCTCCCATGAGGGTAAGAAAAGAGCATATAGAGCAGGGATATTAAAAGTTGGATGACCTTTCAGGTGTGTCTCTTAGGGGCAGAAAAGAAGAAATTACTGTGTTTTCAGACTAGCTACCTGGAGCTAGATTCCCAAGTGTCAGTGAATTAATCATACCAGAATGCGGAAGTGGGTACATCAGCCCTGCTACAGTGTTGACTGAATAACCACATGTAGAAAAATACAGAATTCCAGTATCTCAGTGGCAAGGGATTTTAGAATCTATGTTATCCAACCCATATCTGAAAAAAAAATTCCATCTATATAGTATATTTGTCATATCGTCATCCAGCCTTTGCTTGAAGTTCTCCTGTCATGAGAAACCCACTGTATTTTTTAAGCTTACATTTATGTAGTCCATGGATGGGGAACCTGTGATCTCAAGGCCACATGTGGCCCTCTAAGCTCTCAAGTGCAGCCCTTGACTGAATCAAAACTTCACAGAACAAATCCCCTTAATAAAAGGATTTATTCTTTAAAACTTGGACCCAGTGAAAAGGCCATACCCGAGGACCTTGAAGGCCGTATGTGACCTTGTGGCCACAGGTTCCCCACCTCTAGTAGTCCTTTATTCAATACAATATTAGTTCCTTAGGGATAGGGACTGTTTTGTTTCTATTTGTAACCCTAGCATCTCACAGAGTACTTGATGTACAGTGGGAAAAAAAGAAACAAGCATTTATTAACCACTTACTACATGCTAGGCATTATGCTTTGTGTTCCAGGCTGAATAAATGTGTGAGTGAGTAAATGAATGAATAAATGGCTCTCAAGAGCTCTAGGACTTCCTGATAGATACAGACTCTCCTAACCCAAATCCCTTACTATGTATAACATATTGCTAAGTACATACATACATATATGCAAATACTTCTGGAAGGAAGAATACAACAGATCAAATGGTGGAGCAATATAGCACCATAAGAAAGGGTTGATGATCTGGGACGAGAAGCTTTGGGGTGCCCAAGGCTCATTCCAAGTGGTTTTGGGTTCTGCTGCTAAACAACAGCTGTGAAAAAAAAGAAGTTTCATGTTTAAGTTGGCTCTGACTATTAAAATTTTTCATGTCTAGTTCATTGTGAGTAATGTTTTCTGACTAAGTTATCTGATAAGTCACCAAAGAACACATGTAATTTAAAAGTGGATGGTCTGTAATGATAAGTAAACAACATAATTTATTTGTGTCCTTTTAGTTCTTGCTGATCCAGTGGGTTCCAAGTTTATAAAGTTCATTACATATGGAAAACTGCAATCTTCCTTAGTTGCCAGTGATGCTAAAGCCAAGTTCAAGGTTTGGGATCTGACTCTCTTGTGCCAGGGCATGATACCCAAACAGTACCGTACCCACAGTTCTTGGAGGTTCAGTCTGGCAGGAGTCATGAGTGGACTCTAGATGCAGCCTGTGCCATCCAAGGACAGTTTCTTTTATGCTAGGGCTGATGGAAAAATTATCTCAAAGCATCTGCTCATGCTTGTCTTGGATCCAAGTTCATACCAACAATGTGTCCTGGGATGGTTACTTTCTTGCTATGGGAAAGAAAAGTTTTGGATGCAAAACCAATACTGGAGGACTTCTAGTGGTGGAACCAAGATAGTAGAGTAGAAAAAGCACTTGGCTGAACCCTACCACCATTCTTCTCCAAACAACTTTAAAAATGATGCCTCAAACTGAATTCTAGAGTGGGAGAGGCTAAAAAAAGGTCAGAGTAAAACATTCTTCTAGCCCAAGACAACTTAGGAGGTCAGAGAAAACATGGGTTGGAGGCTGGCTCAGAGCCCATATGGATGAAACACCACTGGGGACTAGGTGGTGGCAATAGAAGCAGCAGTATTTTTGGAAGGTGCAAATATTCTTACTGAAAATTTAACAAGCTTGCTATACCAATCAAACTACCAAAGAATTATTTTATAGACTTAGAAAAAATAATAATAAAATTCACTTAGAAGAACAAAAGGTCAAGAATATTATGGGAATCAATGGGAAAAAAATGTGAAGGAAGGTAGCTTAGGAATGCCACATTTCAAACTATATTATAAAGCAGTAAGCTTCAAAACAGTCTTGTATTGGCTATGAAATAGAGTGGTGGGTCAGTGAAATAGCTTAGGAACATAATGCACAGTAGCAAATGACCATAGCAATCTAGTGTTTTATAAACCCAAAGATCTAAGCTTTTGGGGTAAGAACTCACCATTTGAAAAAAAATTGCTGGAAAAACTGAAAAGCATGGCAGAAACTTGGCATAGGCCAATATCTCCTACCAGACACCAAAACAGGTAAACGATTTAGACATAGAGTGTGATATAAGAAGTAAATTAGGGGGAAATGGGAAAATGTACCTGTCAGATCTATAGATAAGGGAAGTTTATGGCCAAAGATGAGATAAAAGGATCACAGGAAGTAAAACATAATTTTGATTACATGAAATTAAAAGTATTTTGCGAGCACGTGCACACACATATGGCCAATTTAGGACAACTGTAAATGAAAAAAATAACTTTTTTCATCAAGTTTCTCTGATAAAAGCCTCATTTCTCAAATATGTAGGCAACTAAACAGTTTTATAAAAATAAGAGCCATTCCCATGAGGATTAATGGTCAAAGGATATGAACAAGCAGTTTTCAGAAGAATTCAAAGCTATCAATAGTCACATGACAAAATGTTATAAATCACTGTTGATTAGAGATACCATCTCACACCTATTAGATTAGCTAACATGACAGAAAAGGAAAATGACAAATGCTGGAGGGGATATGGAAAAACTGGGACACCAGTGCACTGTGAGCAAATTTGTAAACTGGTCTAACCATTCTGGAGAACAAATTGAAACCCTGCCCAAAATGTTATCAAACTGTGTATGTACTTTAACCCAGCAATATCACTGCTGTGTCTATATCCCAAAGAGATCAAAGAGAAGGAAAAAGGACCTATATGTTCAAAAATATTTATAGCAGCTCTTTTTGTGGTAGTAACAGATTAGAAACTGAGGGGATGCTCATCAGTTGGAGAATGTCTGAACAAGCAGTGGTATATGGTTGTGATGGAATATTATTGTGCTACAAGAAATGACAAGCAGGATAGCTTCAGAACAACCTGGGAAGACTTATATGAAGTAATGCAAAGTGAAGTGAGCAAAGCAGGGTACACAGTAACAGCAATATTGTAATGATGATCAACTGGGAAAGACTTAGCTACTCTGATCAAGACAATAATCCAAGACAGTTCTAAAGGATCCGTAATGAAAAATGCCATCCATCTCCAGAGAGAGAAAAAATGAACTTTGAATGCAAATTAAAATCTTTTTTTAACTTTTGTTTAGTTTTTCTGTTGGTTTTTTTTTTTTTTTACAACACAGCTAATTTGGAAATATGTTTTACATAAATTCATATCCAGGGGTGGGGAACCTGCAGCCTCATGGCCACATGTGGTCCTCTAGGTCCTCAAGTGTGGCTCTTTGACTGAATCCTAACTTCACAGAACAAACGTGAGGACATAGAGGACCGCATGTGGCCATGAGGCTGTAGGTTCCCCACTCCTGGATCTCTATCAAATTGCTTGCCTTCTCAAGGAGAGGAGGAAAGGAAAGAATTTGGAACTCAGAATTTTAAAAAATGTTATACACAGTAGATTTGCAGTTTCATGTGCAATCATCTTTTATTATTATTATTATTATTATTATTATTATTATTCATTATGGAAATGCGTATTTTATTCCATAAAATAAAAATAAAATAAAATTCAAAAATATTAAATTTTTATGTGAAATTGTGAAATATTTAATGACATAAACAAAAAAATATATATATTTTTAAACCATCCTTATAGAGTTTCCCAAGGAACTTTCTTTAGGGAGATGTTAATCACGTGGTTGTAACACAGATGTGCTCAGAACTCAGTAGAGTATCAGAAGTCAGTTATAAAAGAGTATACTGAAAGAGAACTGGCATTATGGGTCAGGAGGAATTGTTTGCTGTGTGATCATGGACAAGTCACTTAAACTCTCAATGCCTCAGATAGCTCTTTTATTCCATAGAATACAGAAGAGCTGCTAATCTTATTCAGAGGAGGGAATTTCTGCATGAGTTCCTCATACTAATAAGGTCATAGGTCTGGACTTCTTTGGAGGCAATATGAGAACATCTGAATATATTTCCTCAGGTGTCTCATTTCCCTCCTGGTAGTATTCATTTTGGACTTTTTCTTGAAACCCATTGTCTTACAAGTTAGCTGTTCCACTTTTAAATAACTCTATCAAGAAATTTTTTTAAAAAATTTTTGTCCAGTTGTTTCAGCTGTGTTTAACTCTTTGTGACTCCATTTGGGGTATTCTTGGCAAAGATACTGGAGTAGTTTGCTATCCTGTTCTCCTGTTCATTTTACAGATGAAGAACTGAAGCAAATAGGGTTAAGTGATGTGCCCAGGGTCACACAGCCAATAAGTTTCTGAGGTCAGATTTGAACTCAGGAAGATCAGTCTTCCTGACTTCAGGCCTGACATTCTATCCACTCCACCATCTTTATATCAAGCTAAAATTTTTCTTTCTGTAACTTCCACTTTCTAGCTCTTGCTTCTAGGGTCAAGTAGAATAATTTCAACCCCTTAAACACATGATATGCCTTCTAACTTTGCCTGAAGTCAGTCATCATGTCTCTCCTCAGTCTTCTTTTCTCCTGGTTAAATATTCCCAGTTCCTTTAACCAGTGCTCATGTAGCATGAACTTCTCTTTCTTTACTGTCATTTCCTCTAGATGTTCTTCGATTAATCAATATCCTTCCAAAAGGAAAGTTGCCCAGAAATGAACTCGATATTGCTAATGTGATCATACTAGGGCAAAATATAGCCAAACTATTATCTCTCTCTAGGTAGCCTAAGAGCATATTAATGTGGCTAGCATGTCATATTGTGAACTTATATCCACCAAAATTCCCAGACCTTTTTAAAGTGAATTGCTGGTTTTCCTCCCCGATTTTATATTTGTGAATATTCTGAACCTAAGTGTATGACTTAACACATGTCTCTAATAAATTTCATCTTACGTGATGCAAATTCAATTAAACAAATATTTGCTAAGCAACTACCAAGTGCCATCCTCGAATACTTATTATCCCTCCACCCCCATTTAATCTGTTGTCAAGGATTTCACATTGCAACATCTATTGAATATACCCCCATCTCTCCTCTGATACTGATAAGGTCCCTGCCCTTAAAGGCCTTACATTCTATGAGGATGATAGAATAGATGTAAAGGTTAATAAATCTAACATACAGATACACATATATGCAGATATAAATAACACCCACAAATTAGATGCAAGATAATTTCAAGAGGTAAGAGCACTAGCAATCAGGGTTGGTGGCAGGAATCTAGAAGGATTTCATGTAACAGATGAGCCAAGAATCTAGGGATTTCTTGAGGTAGAGGTGAGAAGAGAGAGCATCCTAGGGATGAGGAATAGCTTAGGCATAGGCACAGAGACAGGAATTAGCATGGCATGTATGGAGAAAGCAAGCAGACCAATTGGAGTGGAGTGGAATGGAGAGAGACAGAGACAGAGAGAATTAGAGCAGAGAGAGAGAGAGAAAGAGAGAGAGAGAGAGAGAGAGAGAGAGAGAGAGAGAGAGAGAGAGAGAGAGAATTGTGAAATTAATTTGGAAATGTAGAAATGTAGACGGGAGCCAGATTTCAAAGTACTCTAAATACCAAAGCAGAAGAGTATTTACTTAATCCTAGAGGCAATAGGGAAATGCCAAAACTTCTTGAGGGGAGTAAAATGGTCAGACTTGAGCTTTAGGAATATTAATTTGGCAGCTGTGTAAAGGATGAATTGGAGAGGAGAGCTCTTCGAAGCAAGGAGACCTGTTGGTAGGCCCTCATAATAGTCCTTGTGAGATGCAAAATGGGCCTGAATTAGGGTGAAGCCGTAGGAATGGAAAAAAGAAGTAGTATACAAGCAATATAAAATCAACTAGGCTTGGCAATTTATTGAGACCAAAGGAGAGAAAGAGTCAAGAATGATTCTAAAGCAGTATTATAAATCTGGATAGCTGGAAGAAGAGGAATTCTCTTGGCAGAAATAAGGAAGTTAGGAAGAGAAGTTGATTTGGTGCCATTTTGAGCACGCTAAGCTTGAAACGCCTGTAGGTTATCCAAATGGAGATGTTCAGCTGGCTGTTGGTGATATGGGATGCAATTTCAGATTTGGATATGTAGATTTGGGAGTTATCACTGTAAAACAATCCTCTAACATTTGGAAGGATATTATATAGTAAGAAGTCTGTATGTGGAGTCAGAGCACCTGGGTACAAAACTACTTATTCCTTATGAGACTTCAGATAAGTTACTTAACCTCTCTAGTTCTCAGTTCACTTTTTGTGTATAGTTCCCCGTCTGTGTTACATTCCCACCCCCAATCTTATTCACAGTTTGGGTCTTCGAGAGATTTTTCCAGTTTTAAGGTACTCTTGGAGTGTACACTTCTCCAACTATAGCTTACAAGCCCACACAACTGGTTTATCCTATATACTCACTCAGTGGGCACAGTTAGCTCGATACAAAGGCATTTACTGAAATAGTATAGCAAGAAAAATAACAACATATTTTTGCCATTAACATGGGCTACACTGTCCCATAAAAATAGAGCATAGAGAGAAAGAGTTCTCTAGTAGAGAGGCACAAATGTGTGGAACTCACGTAACTCCTCACTGGTCTTCATTTGGTTGTAGTCTCTACCATCTAGAGATAAGCTCCAGAATTACCTGCTCAATTGGCCTAGAGTACTACTAAGCCCTTTTGTAAAGAGCTGAAACCCGTACCCTAGTATTAGCAGAGGTCTCATTCTGTCTGCGATGTCCTGAGCAGAATATTCTAGGTGGGGAAGATTTTCTTCACATCATTCTTAAATTTTCATTGAACTCTTTACATTAATTCAATTTGACTGACTCAATTCAGCTACATCACTTGAATTATCAAATTCAGAATCCTCAAACTCTATACAGATGGTTGGGGTTTAGGAAATACCAACCTTGAATTCCTATTCCAGGCTGTGTGAAAGATTGCATTGGTAGTGAGTGGAGAAAGGAATCAGCTATTACCTCCTTTGCTGCATTCTGTTGAAGAAGCAAGGAGAAAGGTGAAGAGTAGCCTCAAGAGCCAAGTTCTTCCATGTTTAATAGGAATGTATATGTAGAGCCTATATCAGATAGCATGCTCTCTTGGGGAGGGAGGGAAGGGGGGGGGGAATATTTAAAACTTATGGATGCGAATGTTGAAAACTAAAAATAAATAAATTAACCTTAAAAAAAGAGCTGAGTTCTTCCTTGATAGTTGCCTCTCTTTTCCACCCTCAGAATTTGGTCTCTAAGCCTGGCTATTTAAAAAAAAAAAGAATCAGGGGTATAACTGATTCTTCAGCCAGCCATTTCCCTAGAAATTTCCTGTGTGGCATCGACAACACCCTATAATCTCATCAGACTAACTAAAAAACTCACTATACCTCCTTTGTATGGTGCCAATAAACATTTATTAAGTGCCTACCATATACCAGGACAGTTAAGTGGCTTAGTGGGCAGAGCACAAGGTCTAGAGTTGGTAAGACTCATCTTTGTGCTTTCAAATCTGGCCTCAGACATTTAATAGCTGTGTGACCCCAAAAAAGTAACTTAATCCTGTTTGCCTCAGTTTCCTCACATGAAAAATGAGTAGGAGAATGAAATGGCAAACTGCTCTAGTATCTTTACCAAGAACACCCCAGATGGAGTCATGACACGTCAGATGTAACTGAAATGACTGAACAACAACAATTATGTGCCAGGCACTGTGCTAAGCGTTGGGGATACAAGATGAGGCAAAATACAATCTCTGCCCTCAAGGAATTTACAATCTAATGAGGAAGGCAACATGCAAACAGTTATATACAACATTTGCCTGACGATGGAAAAAGCAAGGGAATTCTGCTTCATTGACTACACTGAAGCCTTTGTGTGGAGCACAACAAAATGTGGCAAGTCCTCAAAGAGATGGGAGTTACCTGATCATCTCACTTGTCTCCTGAGGTCAAGAAGCATCCGTTAGAATGGAACATGGAACCATTGGTTGGTTCAAGATTGGAAAAGGAAAATGACAAGGCTATACATTCTTACCTTATTTATTTAACTTATTTGCAGAGTACATCATGTGAAATGCCAGTCTAGATGAATCAAAAGCCAGAATTAAGGTTTCTGGGAAAAAATATCAAAAATATCAGATGTGTAGATGATACCACTCTGATGGCATAAAGTGAAGAGGAATTAAGAAGCTTCTTGATGAGGATGAAAGAGGAGAGTATGAAAACTGGCTTGAAGATTAACAACAAAAAAACCAACTAAGATCATATAACTGGTCCCATAACTTCCTGGAAAATAGAGGGAGAAGAAATAGAAACTGTGAGATTTTATATTCTTGGGCTCAAAGATCAGTGCAGATGGCAACTATGGTAATGAAATTAAAGGATGCTTGCTCCTTGGAAGGATAGCTATGGCAAATCTAGAGACTTTACCTTGTCAACAAAGGTCTACATAGTCAAAGCTATGGTTTTTCCAGTAGCGATGTATGGGGGTTTTGAGAGGCGGACCACAAGGAAAGTTGAGTGCCACAGATTGTGGTGCTGGAGGAGACTCTTGAGAGTTCCTTGGATAGCAAGGAGATCGAAACAGTCAATATTTAAATAAATGAACTCAGATTATTCACTGGAAGGTCAAATACTAAAGCTGAAGATTAAATACATAATGGTCACATAATGAGAAGACAGGGCTCATTGGAAAAGACCCTGATGCTGGGAAAGATCAAAGGCAAAAGGAAAAGGGCACAAGAGAGGACGAGGTGGCTAGACAGTATCATGGAAACATTGAGCATGAACTTGGAAAGACTTTGAGTGATAGAAGAGGATAGAAGGGCTTGGTGTGCTATGATCCATGGGGCCACAAAGAGTCTGACATAACTGAACATCTGAACAATAACAACAACAATGATGACAGTAAGTTCCATAAAAGTTAGGACCTTATATCCTGGCTAGGTTTTGCCTTAGTATGGGAAAAAATGAATGAAGGAGTGGGTCTATCTACATGAGGCTCAAACTGTTTTTTAGGGCTACCTGATGATGGCCATCTTCCTTTCCTAAGGATTTGTCCTCCTAATTTACTACCTAGCACCAACATTAATTACACTCTCTATCCTCTCCTCCTCATGAAATACAGGCCGTAGGGTGATATTCTTGGGCTGGAAGATGGTGTGACTTTGGAGTGAGAAGACCTGGTTTCAAATTCCGGCTCTAATATTTATAAATTTCATATGATTTGGAACTGAAAGAGACCCAAGAAACCATCTAGTCTACGTCCTTTATTTTATAGATGGAGTAACTGAGTCCTAGAGAAGTAAAGTGCCTTGTCCAAGGTCAGTTGCAGAGGTAGTAGTACTTAAGTAGTAAGGAGCAGCACTGAGACTCAAACCCAAGTCTTCTCATTCCAGATCTAATTACCTGAGTGACTTTGGGTAGATCACTTAACCTCGGTGTACCTTAATGACTTCCTATGTTAAATGAGAGGTTAGGACTAAGATCAAGAAAGAGACCCAAGAAGATCCCTCACCCTGTTCCTGTGAAAAGACAGTAGAAACCATGGGTTGGAAACATTTTGTGTAACATCAATTTTTTTATATATGGACCAATTTCCCTGAAATTTTCACTTCTTCTTCTTCTTTTTCTTCTTTTGGAAAAATTTTTATAAGAGGTAAATCTTTGGGAGGGGGTAGGAAGGAAGATACAGATGGAAATCTAGGCCAGAAGTTCTTAATCTAGGGCCCACAAATTTTTTTTAAATATATAGATAACTATTTCGATATAATTGGATTCCTTATAATCCTATGTATTTTATTTTATGCATTTAAAAATGTTTAGAGAAAGGGAACTGTAGGCTTCACTAAACTGTCAAAAAATCACTGTGCTACAAAAAAGGCATAAGAATCCTTGGTCTATCTAGACAATTTAAAAACAAAATATACCAATAAAAGTCTTTTTTAAAAGAGGGCTGAATTATATGATCCCTAGCACCTTTTCCAGATGAAGATCCAGAGACCCTCTTTCCATTTTCTATTGCCCTCAAGCTGACTGTTGCTTGTGGAAACTTGAGTGGGTTAAGTTCACTTCAGAGAGAACATAATGATCTGTTCCCAGAGGAGCATATCTATACCTCTTGACCCTATCTCCATTTGGGGCCAGCATCCCTGGGACCTACATGCTGCACAGTGCTGTCTGTTGACCTATAAAAGCATGTTTTTCTCTTCCTATCACATTAAGAGAGACAATATAATTAGGGATTCCTTTATAATAAGGAGAAACAAGGGAAGAATCAGAATCTCTTATTCCATTACCCCCATCCCAAAGCACTACACCTTACCAATAGTAGTCACTTGATAACCATTTTCCTTAATTGATGATGGAGCTGGGTCTGTGTAAAATCTACCAAAGGATTTAAGGCTGTTTTCTATGGGAAATCTGTGTCTAGGCCTCCATAGGCAAGATGTAAAGAAGATTGCTGACTTAGTGTAGTAGCCAGCTATCCAGCCCTGTAGGTAATTTAGATGATGAAAGGATTCCTCTATGACCTTAATTGGTCTAGCAAGCTTATCACTTCCAGAAGCACATTGCACAAGACATCTGACTGTTACCTTCTACAGTGCCATATCTGACCTCTTCAATCTAGTGACATCTTGCTTGATGATCCCAATTTTTATTGATCCTCAAAAATCCTCACTAATCCAGACCTGAGTCAGCACTGTCAAAATCTGAATATGGTGGAGGTGCTGCTTCAGGTGTGACTTTGGTTAAAATACCTTTCTAACTCAGGAACAAACTCAGGGGCCACTTTTAAATTTGTTTAATTAAATGAAAGGCCTGAGACTGCATAAAAAGTCCAGCTTATTGCTGAGAAGCTCATAAGCAGACAAAAACTAGTCATCTCCACTACAGGAAAGCAGGGATTACTCTGTAGATCCCTTGCTGAATCACAAATAAGATTTTTCTTTTCCCATACGCTATCAGGTTTTGAGAAGGATGCTTGCAACTTAAACCTTGAAATTAAATTTCAAAGATATTTAAACCATAACTTCTAGATTTTAGGGAGGAAACAAAAGCATTTAAAACAAATTTAACGGAGGAGAAAACAATCCACGAAGAGCAAGTGCCCCAGTTATGTGCTCAGGCAGTCCAGGGTCAAGTTCCAAGGTCAGGGTCACCTTTCAAGGTCATTGTATGTGTGCACACTAAATTCATTTTGCAACAAATCTTTGTTGGAAGATGAACACATGCAATACTAGGAAGTCACCTGTATTAAATACCTAATTTATACCCAACACTGTGCTAGTCCCTAAGCATACAAAACAAGATAAAAATAGCTTCTGTTCTTAAGGAGCTCACATTTTACTGGAGAATACAACATGGGCACCAGAAAATAAAAGGTATTTTGAGGAGGTAAAGAGCAATAGCAAGGGAGCCCGGAAAAGTTCTGTGTAGAGGATGGTACCTGAGTGGACCCTTGAAGGAAGCTCAAGATTCTACGAAGTAGAAGTGAGGAAGGTGTGCATTCTGGACATGGAGGACACTCTATACAAAGTCAAGGAGACAGGAGAGGAAATGAGTTCAGGAACAGCAAATAGTTCAATTAAGCTGGAATGTAGAATGTATGAAGGGGAATAATGTGAATCTGCATAGGTAGTATGGAGTCAGACTATGGAGGACTTTAAATATCAAGCTGAGGAATTTGTATTTTACCTAAGAAGCAAAAAGGAGCCACTGAAAATTCTTGAGCATTCCCCCATCCCGTGGCTCTTGTCCTCCTATTCTGGACTTCAAACCAATGCCTCTACTGCATTCTTATCTTGGAACTTCTCTCAGCACGTAGGGCCTCTTGGCCCTGGATCATCCTATTAACCCTGAAGCCTGCTCCCCATAGAATATTCCTCTGCAAGGTTCACCTTTCCCTTCAACCATTGCTGGGGTCCCTCCTGGAGTCTTCATTTTTAGAATGGGTTCAAATCAGCCTTCATTCCCCTCCTGGTCCTGTTCCTGATTTTCTGTCCTTCTGCTTGTATTTACATCCCCAGCTCTTGGCACAGTGCCTGGCAAATTGTAGGTTCTTTATAAATGCTTTTATTCTTTCCTGTTTCCTTTTTTCTTCTTCTTTCTTCCCTCCCTCCCTCCCTTCCTTCCTTCCTTTCTTCCTTCCTTCCTTCTTTACTTCCTTTCTTCCTTCCTTCTTTCTTTTTTCCTTTCCTTCCTTTTCCCTTTTCTTTCTTCCTTTCCTTCCTTCCTATTCTTTCCCTTCCTTCCCTCCCTCCCTTCTTCCTTCCTCCCTTCCTTCCATCCTATTTTCCTCAGGAGAATGACGTAACCCAGTTCTATGCTTTAGGAAGATTATTTTGGTAGCTCTGTGAAGTATGAATTAGAAAGAGGAGAGACTGGCAGTGGGAGACCAATTAGGACGTTATTCCAATATTCTAGGCAGGAGGTAACGAGGGTCTGAATTAGAGTAAAGACAACATGAATGGAGAAAAGGGCACGAATGCAAGAAATACATAGATTGTCTCAGGGTTGCATAAGAACTTGTATGTGAAGAAACCCTGGAAGAAATAGATACATAATTTTAAAGCAAGGGAAAAAAAAAAAAGATTTACCTCTGAAATAGTGAATCAAATGGCGCTCTACATTTAATTGGTTAATTGTTAACAGCTTGTGTCCATTAGAGCTGGAGCCAACATTTCTTATGAAAAAAAAATTGTCCTAGGCAGAAATTGTGAAAGTATAACCCTTAGTTTAGTGGCTGCTAGCTTAGGAAAATCGGATTCATCTCTTTCTCTATTTCTCTCTCTCTATCCCCTTCTATTAAACTCAAATGATCCTATTCTTGTAACAGTTCATAATTTTATAATTATTGGCTATTCTAAGAGGTTCTTCATTACTCTATCGGGAAGTAAAAGTTAGAATCTCAAAGTTGATTGTATAGCTCCTCATTTTAACTTTAGCTCCGAGTCATAGGCTAGCCAGGAGACATGGAGAAGAAACAAAGAAAGACAATTCTTTGCTCTTTAAAAAGAAGGATCAGAGATTGGTGAGGCCTGTGTTTAGTGGTAAGTAGGCTAGATCCCATGTGAGGTGAACAACTATTTGTCTATATAATACTTTTTTTCCTTAGAGTTCTCAGGAACTAGAGTGCATGTATATGAACAAAACAAACCTGTCCTTGTCAGTTATTTATGTTGATAAGTGGTTTTTATAGACAAAATTTTGCATCAGAACCATTTCTAATCTACGATGACTCAGGTTTAGGTGTAGTGAGGCCCCACATGCTGCAGGGTAGTGAGGGGCCGTCCCCCACATATGGCATGGGGGTGGCATTGCGTGGCTTGAATTGAGGCAGAATAGATTTCTCTAGCCTCTTCTACACCCACCTTCTCTGAGGGAGACTTTAATTCCTGCCAGAAGTGAAAAGAGGCTATTGGGGCCAGAGACTAACCCTTCTCTTCTCAGAGGAAGGGGATTATATCTAGAAGGCTAGGATTATATCTATCAGCTGCCTTACAGATTTTTAGTGTAGGAGATAAGATTTTCAGGTTTGATCTAATTTTCAATCATTATTTTATTGCTGGGGGAAGCAAGCTTCCAAACTTTATATCCAAAACTTGATCCTCTTCTCACCAAATGCCAGTTCTGTAATGACAGCCAAGAAAACTCATCTATCCAATTCAGTAGCAAAACAGAAATCAGAGAAAGTATAGATATAAAAATATATACCACACTATACATAATGAAGAACCTCTCCAATTGGGGAGCAAGGTAATTCAGCCCAAACAAGATAGTTCCAGATCTCACAAGAGGAAATCTCCCAAAGTCTCTAGTGTAGTAAGCAGGAGCAAAGGACGTGATAGAGACTACTAGCTCCTCATCAGCTTCTTCTCCAAGACGTTTGCTTCAGTAACCTGAAAAGGGGTAGGCATCTCCCATCTTCTCTCTTGAAGATGGAAGCAAGAAGGAACTAAAGCAACCCAAAGAAAATACCAAGACTGAAAAGCTCTCCTCTCTCCCACTCTTACCAACTCCACCCTGCCCCTCATGCAAACACAGGGCATTGATCTACACCAGTGAGGAGACAGTGACATACCAGTGGGCTTTGGGACTAGGTTTACATTGGTATTTAACAAAAGTAATAAAATCCATTATTACTTTTCAAATCAGCTGAGTGTCTTACCTCCTTCACAAAATTCTGTATCAGGTTTACCTGGGAAACCAGGCCTTATAGATTTTCTCTGCTTCCTATGAAACAGAGACTGGTGAGGACCTTTTCACTTGCCTATGTCTAGAGGCCATAAACCCATCTAGGAAAAGTCAGAAGCAAAGAGGCTGAATTAAGAGACATGTAAAGGGAGGAAGATGCTTTCATAAATAGTTAGAAATGATAATGAAGTTATGGTTTCTATATGTAACTTTTATAGCATTCCAACAGTCCTTGGTCAATCAAGTTGTCCTTGGTGAAATGAGCAGGAATGATTAAAATGTACCCGACATCCCCTACTTCTATAGTAAAATCTACATTTTTCCTCACAGATGTAATTAAGCTAGTCTTCTATTCTTACCATACTTTTATGGTGGTGTTTTAAATTAAACAAATATATGTGGTGGAAAGTCTTATTCATCTTTTCATTCTCAGCAGTGCCTAGCACAGTGCATTATACACAGCTGGAAGTCAATAAGTGTTTTTATTGAATTGAAATTCACCATTATAGTTTTACTTCTACAAACAAAAAAAACCCCCATAATCCTTTGAATTTGAAAAATGATTATCAAGACCTGTTTGTTCCACCAATATTATCTTAGCAGGACATTCATTATCTAGATGATTTTTATAGCATCCTTACTTAGCAACCAGAGATTTAATTTCCTTTCAGATTTTTTAGCTGTATCCATATTTAAAAAAAAAATCCAAACAATTCTAGGAAAGCAGTGTCACATGCATATGCTTCAAAGCATATGGAAGGAAGGACATATAACCAAGTGTGAACATGAAAGAAAGACAGGAACCTGTAAGAATTATGCCAGGAGGGTGCAGAAATACCTGAGACTCTCAAAAAACAAGAAGAGTAATATAATGGAGTGTTCTGCTCTGGTATCAATGCATGTTGTGTTGTGTTGTCATCTATGAGTAGTCAAGACCATTGCCTGGGTTGGTAATCAACCCAATACCTACATTAACACTCCCTCATCCTTCTAATTATCTAGGTGTATGACTCATTCATCTCTGTCTCAGTTTCCACCTACCTAATCACACATCTTCCTTTACCTACCCCTTATTACCCCTGCTCCAACTATTGCAATAGCCTGCCAATTGGTCTCCCCACCTCAAATCTCTTTCCCACTCCAATCTATCTTCCAAACAGCTGCCAAACTGATTTTTGTAAGTGTCAGTCTGACTACATCATTGCCCTACTAAAAATCTCTACCGGCTCATGCTTGCTTCTAGCATAAAATCTAAACTCCGCTCTTTGGTTTTTAAAGTCCTTCACAACATGCTCCCAACCTATCACTCCACCCTCATTACACACTCCCATTCCTGCACTCTATGGTCCAACCAAATGGACCATGTCTTTTTTCTTCACATACATACGGCAAGCTATCTCCCATCTCTGCACCTTTGCACCAGTTGTCTCCCTTACCTGGAATGCCGTCTTACCTTAACTGCTCCATAGAGTCTCTCACTTACTGCAAGACTTAGCTCAGGCACCACTTTCTACATGTAGTCCCCCGATTGCCAGTACCCTACTTCTCTTAGTACCTTGTATTTATTTTGTACCTAACCTAAAGATGTACATGTTGTCTACCTCGGAAGAATGGAAAGAAGAGGGATTATTTAATTGTTTATCAAATGAAATAATATTGGTTAAGTGCTTAGCACAGCACCTGGAACATTTTTGTTGTTCAGTTCTTTCAGTCATGTCTGACCGTGTCCTCCTCTGGGGTTTTCTTGGCAAAAATACTGGAGTGGTTTGCCATTCCCTTCTCCAGCTCATTTGGCAGATGAGGAACTGAGGCAAATAGGGTTAAGTGACTTGGCCCAGGTCACACAGCTAATAAGTATTTGATGCCACAAATGTCAAATTAGCTTATTTTCTTATCATCTTTTCTAAGTGGGTAGATAAGGAAAGCAAAAGGTGCTGTGTATCTTCATTTTGGAAAAGTTTTTGACAAGCCTCCCATTTTCTCTATGGAGCTAAAATAATGAAATATGAACTAGATGATAACATTATAAGTTGAATTTATAGTTGGTTGAATAAATTTACATTGAATATAATAGCTTTATACAAGTCTGTTAGATTATAAACTCTTTACACGTGCAAAAGCACAGTGCTTTCCACAAAGTAATTGATCAAAATATTCACTGAATGAATGAGTGAACCTAAGAGGAAGTCTCTATTGGAATGCTATAAGCCCTTGTCCTGATTAATGTTTAAAATAAAGACATAGACACCATGCTTAACAAATTTGCAGAGGCTGCAAAGCTATGTGGGGTTGTTAGCTAATAAAATAGAATGCAGAATCAAGATTCAAATAGTAAAATCAGTCTGGAATTCTGCATAGAAACTAACAAGAAAAAAACTTGATAGGGAAAAATGTAGTCTTGATTATAGATTACAAAATAAATTCCTCAAAATCCCAGCAAAATAAATAAATAAATGAATAAATAAATAAATCAAAACACAAGGGAAATGGTTCAGTCGTGTCTGACTCTTTGTGACCCCATTTTGGGGTTTTCTTGGTAAAGATGTTGGAGTGATTTGCCATTTCCTTCTCTAGCTCACGTTGCAGATGAGGAAATTTAGGTAAACAGGTCAAGTGA
The DNA here is from genome assembly GCA_028646515.1 of Pseudochirops corinnae. Classification (NCBI taxonomy): domain Eukaryota; kingdom Metazoa; phylum Chordata; class Mammalia; order Diprotodontia; family Pseudocheiridae; genus Pseudochirops; species Pseudochirops corinnae. The sequence goes on along the minus strand of CM053588.1, from coordinate 81,969,443 downwards.
CTTGCCCAGGGTCACACATATAGTAAATGTCTGAAGTCAGGTTGGAACTCAGAGAGGGGAGTCTTCCTGACTAGACCCTGTACTCTGTTCACTGCGCCACCTAGCTGTCCCCAAGGAGAAGAGAGAGCCATCCAGATTCTATCAATGCAATGATATTTAAGTAAAGGAGTGAGTTCAAAATCAGCATACCAAAAACTCTGGGTATAATAGAAAACAGGAAAAAGTAAAAGTAGAGAACAGGGTTTAGAACAGACTAGAATGAGATAATAACAAGGGGGACAAAGTGCAAGAAAACTTAATGGGGATAGAAGAAGTTTTAAAAGAAAAAGTATAAAAGAATTATTATGACAATCCTTGACCCTAGAGAAGAAATGAAAGAATGTACCTCTTTTTTCATTGGAGAAGACTGTAGAATGTTGCATCTGCTATTAGACAAATGTGTTGGTTAGTTTCACTGATTTTTCCCCCTATTTTAATCCTGGCATTATGACCTTGGATAAGTCACTTATCTTCTTGGCCTCAGTTTCCTTGTCTGTAAAGTGAAGATGATAATAGCCCAAGGTAACAAACATAAAATGCTTTGCCAACTTGGAGGAGTTGTAGTAAATCAGCATTCACACTAGAAAAGGTGAAAAAGAAGTACCCCATAATATAAGACTGAAGTGTCTAAGATAAATTTATTAAAAGATATTCTTTTCAGCTAGCTATGCTTCATTCTGATATATTTATCTTGGAGTGGTAATATGGCAGCTCCAAAGTTGGCTTCTTAACTTTCCCATTTTGCACAGGAAAAGTCCTAATTCTGATATTTATTAGAGATACTTCTTCCTTTTGAGGGGTTCCAAGGTGCTGATTGGGGTCAGTGGGGAGCAAGAAGTTATCTTTTATCTCTATTTCCAGAGCTATGTTTTGAGATCTTTGAGCATAGTAATTGGTTGAAGGTGGTGGTGAAAATATGGAATAGGAATGTTTGTAAATTTACTCAAAGTTACTCCTGCTACCAATTACAGGAACAAGGGAAATCAGATCTATGAGTCTAGATGTTATAGAACTGAATCCAGGTAGACACTTAGCTATGAAGTTCCAATTGGGAGAATTAAGAGAAGACTTTCTTGGAAGGTAAGAACAAAAGAAAGCAAGAATCAATGAAAACTACATAGATATGCATAGTAGTAATTGATTAATGTGGACATGATTGCCTGACCATTGTCAGGAGAACAGCTTTGGGATATTCTACTTTGTTTATTTTTCTCAATACTTAAAACAGTGCCTGGTGGATACTTGAATTCTTTTTATTTGACCTTTTCACCTCTTATCTACCCTATACTCCCTCTCCCCACCCTAATAGGATCACACACAGAATTCCAGAGTTGACTGTATCCTCAGAGGTCATCTAGTCTAATCCATGACCAAAAAATAATTACTTCTAATATATATATATATATATACACACACACATCCAACAAATGGTCATCCAGCCTTTGCTTTGAGACATTCAGTGAGGAAAAATCTACTACCACTAATTACTAAGAAACTATTCTTTAACTTATAACAAAAATTCATTTTTTTTTAGCACTTTCCACTCATCCTTCCTACTTTTGTTCTCTGTGGCCATGCAGGACAAATTTTTCCCATTGTTCTATATGGCAGCCCTTCAAATCACTGAAGATAACTATTGTGATCCCTCCAAAAATAAATATCTGAGTTTCTGCTCAGTTTACAAATGTCACTGGCTTGGTTTTATATTGATACTAAAAATCTTCAATAATTTAAAAAATATAAATCCATTAAATAATATATTTATTTTTTCATAATGCATATATGCACACACATATGTATATGTATATTATTCATGTCATGTGTGTATGTGAATATGCATACATGTGTGCATACACATTCATATATGTACATATACACATACATGTGTGTATATAAGTATTATCCAGAACCATGGAAGAGAGGAGTCATTTCTTTTCTCTTTCTAGAGAGATGTGGAGTTGTAGATACTGCATTTCAGAAAGGGCATTAACCAACTGGAGTTCAACACAAGAGTGGTCAGAAAGGTGAGAGCACTAGAAGCCACTCCATATGAAGACTAGTTGAAAGGATTAGGTAAACTCAACTTGAAGAGAAGACTTAAGGAAGACAGAATAATTGTCTTAAGTTATTTAATAACCTGTCATGTAAAGGAGAGACTAGACTTGTTCTGTTAATTTCCAGTGGTCAATGCTAGAAGCCATGGGTGAAAATGGCAAGAAGACTGATTTAGGTTTAATGTAAGAAAAAGAGTTCCCAACAATTATAGCTGTCCCTAGGTAGGCTGGGTTATCTTGTGAGGTCATTTGTTTTTACTGTTGGATATTCTAGAAGACATTGGTCAGGTACAGGTTGGCTTATATGGTCCCAGATGTCCTTTAGGACATTCAGATCCTATGACTAAAATGTAATTCTCTTGTTCTCTGACCCATGGATTAGTGAATCAGCCTGATTGTATTGTAAACCCGAACCTATCCCCAGAAGCCATAAAAATTAAGAAGCAGAGGAAAGTTGATGGGAATTGTTTTTATTTTAACAGTATTCAGCATAGATTTGCCTCTATCAATGCTGCAATATAGGTTACATTCTCTTTGCATTCCTATGGGGAGAAAGGAGGCCCAGAATCAATATTCATAAGCTATGACTTCAATGTTCTTGGTCGACAGAGATATATTCCTTCCCAATTTTGCATTCAATCACTCTGGACTATGTTAGCTCTTGCGGCAGTGTACCGAATTCACAAATATCCACAATCTTTTGTAGGTTAAAAATGTCATTCACGTCCATCAACTTCTACTTTCAAAATGATCTTCTCTTTCTTCCCTAGAGAGAAACCAGCTATTTAGAAGCAAGGTACCTGTCTTTGTAGAGGAGATACTTTAAAGCTTATTATGGAAACAAAACAAAGAAAGAATGTGGAATCTGAATGTGTGCTATGGGGCGAACAAAAAAGTTTCAATCAGAACCATGGGGACACACAGTGACAACTATATATCTGCTTTTTCTAGACAGTCCAAGGTGTCACTCATTTAAATATTGTTTCCAGAGAGAATGCTTTTGTATTTCATTTTAAAAACAGTAAGTGGAATGAACAGGTTCATCTGAGCAAGTCAAGGTGTTCAGCTGTGGCCTGCATTAACAAATATTCTTCCTTTGTTGTCTACACACTGGTTTCTAAACTTGGGTCCTGGCCCCATAGATGCCCAACCATCTGGAAGTCTTAGTAGCTTTTTAAATATGTTGTAAAATAAGCTTTTAAGATAGAGAATATTTATTTCCATAATCAATTCTGAAGGCACACTTAATCCATTTCTAAGCATTTATCAAGCACTCATTATGTTTCAGACACTGGGCTAGGCACTGAGTGAACAAAAATAACTAAAATCAACCCTGCTCTCAAGAAGTTTATATTCTAATGGGGGAGATACACAAATCAGTACCTAAAAGATACATGCAGAATGGGTAGAAGGTAATCTTAAATGGGACAACAGCTAGCAGTAAGGGGAACTACCAACATTCTATTTTGAATAAAAGGTTTCGAACTTAACAGAATGTTTCTTGAATGTTTAACCCAAAATAGCCCTAGAGCTAGAAGTTCAAGTCAAACCTACTTATCTTAATAAGGTAGCAGAAATCTCCTGATTAGATATCCTTGCCCTAGCTAAATTGAACATCTCTTGATTAGTTTTATTATTTTCTGTTGATATATACCAGTGTCCAGGACACTCTTCCACCTCCCTCCCTGATGTTGACACCTGACTCATAGTCTTCCTTCACATTCCAATCTCTATTGCTCAGTCATGTCCAATTCTTCATGACTCTGTATGGGGTTTTCTTGGCAAAGATATTGGAGGGTTTGCCATTTTCTTCTCTAGTGCATTAAGGCAAAGAGAGATCGAGTGACTTGTTTGAAGTCACACAGCTAAGTGAGTGTCTGAGGCTGGATTTGAACTCAGTTGAAATGATTCTAGGTCCAGTACTTTACTGACTGGGCCACCTAGCTGCCTCTAAGGCAAACAGAGGTTAAGTGACCTTACCAGGATCACATAGCTATTTAGTATCTGAAGCCGGATTTGAACTCAGGTCTTCCACTCTCCAGGCCCAGTTCTCTATCCACTGAGGCATCTAGCTGCTTCTGATTCCCTTGATTACCACCTCTATTATACCTCAGCACAGAGGTGCTCATACTTTATACATTATTAACATCTGAAATCTCTCCACTACCATGATACTGAATCCTGTGTAGTGACTGCCTCTAGTTTCATTCTTCCTGAGTAAAGGTTATACCTCCCCTTTGGGTTTTAGGGGCACACCTGAAGGGTCAGAGTGAATGGTATCTGTTCAAACTCTTATTCTAGTGTTCCCCCTCTATCTTACCTTCCCAGTCTTGTGTCAAAAGCCCATTTCACTCATTCACTTTATGTTAGAGCCAAACTATCCTATTCTTCTCAGATCCCATGAAAATAACACATTCTTTCATCTGCACACACACACACACACACACACACATACACACAATGAAATCATTCTCTTCTTTGAAAGCCCAGCTCAAGTATCAATCATCCTGATCTCTCCAGCTGATTGATTATCACAATGATTGTTATCATTATGATAATTTTCTAGAGACTTTTACCTGGATCTCCACTTTATCCCTGAATTGTGTTGTGCTTTTTTTTTGAGTATATGTTTTAAACCTTTTAGTAGAATGTAATCTCCTTGAGGCTAAGAACTATGTCATTTTTTACCTTTGTATTATTGCCAATTGGGATAGAACCAGAATTTCCCTGATGCAGCTTTTTCCCTACCACCTACAATATAGGAAGGCTTTACCTGAAAGGATACAAAGCTACTTCCAGGACCTGATGAGCACCAGCTTCCCTGATGTAGCTTCCTGGTCATCTAGGGGTCTATCCCTAAATCATAGGCACTTAAGACTGGGAACCTCAGATTTGATGGGTGTGCATGACTATACTAGTTGCTATATCATGATGGCCTACTGACCAGACACAATTTGCTACATCTAGAGAAATAATACTGCTGTAATCTCAAGGCTGATGTGTTAGGGGCAAAATAAACCTCCTTTGTTAAATGTTCATTGACTTGAGAGTACCTCATATCATCTCAACGTGAAATCTGAACTAAGAATTGTACTTCTAACATCAGGATTTAGCACAATGTTGTATACATAGTGGATGCCTAATAAATGTGAAAGGGAGGGAAGGAAGAAGGTTATTGAAGCAAAGGACCCATATTCCTAGTTCAGTCTCTGGATTATTAAATCAGGGTACCAAATGGAATCACCTCCGATACAGATGTTTTTCCATAAGCAGGTAGAATGTGCTTTTTTTAAAAATCATTTTCCCTGGGATATTTGGTATTCCTTTTGATGAAACTCATTGGCATATCATTAGACTGTGTGATTTCTTATTTGAACATTCAAAAAGGAATAAAAAACCAGATAAGTTGAATTTACGCTGATTTCTCTTGAATTTCTTTCAGATTTAAGGCTGGGAGCAACCCTGACTGCCCTATTAAACTATTGAGATTCCATATCAAGCTTGAAGAATGAATTCATGTAAGAGCAAATTTCTGTTTGTTAATATAATATTTTTAGTGTGGTCTACAGAGCACCAGGGATCCATAGATGTTCTTTACTTGCCTAATCTATAGACTAGACTATTTTATTATTAATAACCTCATGCAAAGAGACAGCAAAACATGGTGGATAGAGTATTGGACTTGGATTCGAAAAGATCTAGGTTCAAATCCAATTTCAGACATCTGCTAGCTTTGTGAATCTGAGCAAATAGCACAACTTCTCTGATCCTTAGCTTCCTCAATTGTAAAATGAGTATAACAATAATGCCTACCTCACAGAGTTGTTCTAGTGATCAAATTCGAGAATTTATATGAAGCCTTTTTAATGCATAATGTACTATATAAATGTCAGTTATTGCTAATATAATATTGATATACTCTTGTTTCTAACTTATACTTATGGTATTAATATAAATCAAGGGCCATCACATTAGCATCTCATTTAAAACATTGTTATTCTTTCTTACATCTTTGATAAGAGGTTTTAATAGTAGTTTTAAGGTTGTAATCATGTGTAACTAGGAGGAAGATGGTGCCATCAACAGGAATAGAAAAGTTTGGAGGAAGAGAAGATTCAGGGGTAGGGAGGAGGAGAGATTATAAATTCAGTTTTAGACAAGTTCATTCTGGGGTGATAGTATATCGGGAGCTTTCCCAATCTATGAGGAAATAGAGAACTGAATTTCTGGGAAGAAGTTGAGGATTGAGATGAATGTTTGAGAGATATCTTTGCAAAGGTGATAAAGCTGTGACACTAGATCACCAAAAAAGTATATGGAGAGAAGAGGGGTAAGGATGGAACCTTGGGAGACACATATATTTAAGGGCTAGGAGGAGACAGAGAAATAAAGAATAGGATCAAAGAGATAGGAGCATGAGAGTCTAATTTCATGGAAGCCAAAGGAGAAGAAGGTATCAAAAAGGAAGATGTGGTCAATAGTATCCAGTGCTGCCAAGAAGTGAGGGTGAGAGTGGGGGAAGTGGAGAGAGAAGGAAGAGTTGAGGGAAGGATATTATATTTCTTGATAAAAATGTCACTATTGACCTTATAGAGAGCTGTTTCAACATAATGGTGAGTATGGGAGCCAGACTACAAGAGGTCAGACAATGAATGGTGAGGACATGGAGGCAGGAAGCATAGAGCACTTCTAGAGTGCCATTTGTTTTTCTGTAAATCTATGATTCTAGGAAACAGGCGGCAGATAAACATGTTGATTTCAGCCTATTCTCAATTTCGTAATTCTGGGGTGAGATTGCATGGTGTTTTTATTTTTCTGATACAAGCTTGACATTTTAAAAGTGAACTGATGAGATAGCATCAATGACTATCACTTTTGTGTTGCTGTCAAAAGCTGAAGACTCTGGGAGCCCAATTCTTACTCTGCTACCAGCTTAACAAGGTGACCTCAGCCAAGTTATTCAAATCTTTGGTGTCTAATTTCTCTTTTATATATTGGGAAGAAAAATGACATACTTTACATGGAAAGTGTGAGGTTTTTTTGTGCTGTAACTATGTATGCTATGAAGCCCTCTTTGTGACATAATTCAAAACTCTCTTCAATAGCATAATTTAGAACCTTTCTTTTCCTTTATCCTTCTCTAGTTATGCCACATCCTCAAGTCAGCAAAACAAAACAAAACAAAAACCCCAAAAAAACAAAGTTCACATGTTTATTTGCAAGGTCCTTTACAATGCAAAAGAATTTAAAAGAAGGCATTTATTAAGCACTGGCTATGAGTGAGCTATTCTAGGTACTACTATTGTAGGCACTAAGGATACGAATGAAATGATCCCTGCTGTCTAGGAGCTTACCTTCTAAGTGTGGCAGGGGAAGGAATAATGTACATAGAAAATTAAATACAACATGCATACAAAATAATTTCTGGGGGTAGGGCACTAGCAGTTGGTGACATTAAGAGTCTCCCTATAGAAGGTGGCGTGATTCAACTTTGAAGGAAATAAGGGATTCTGTGAGGTAGAGGGGAGAAGGAAGAATATTCCAACACAGTGGACAGCCAGGGCAAAGGTGAAGAGTGAGGGAATGTGTGAGGAATAACCAACAGGCCAGTATGGCTAGAACATAGACTGTGTGAAGGGAAATAATGGGAAATAAATTGGGAAGGCTTTAAGTGCCAAGAGGAATTTTGTTTTAAATTCTGGAGGCAAGATAAGTCATTGGAGATTCTTGAGAAAGAGAAGGACCTGGGCTTTAGAAATATCAATTTTGCATCTAGGTGAAAAGTAGATTGAAAAAAGAAGAGAATAGAGCCAGAGAAACCAATTATGAAGCCATGTGGTAGCCTAAGTGAAAAGGGCCTGAATTAGGATGATGATCATATGAGAAGGGGATAAATAGGGGAGCTGTTGTGAAGGTAAAATTGGTAAGACTTGGCAACTAATCAGCTCTGAGGGGTGAAGCTAAGAGGAAGAGCTAAAGAGGTCTCCAAAGATGGCAGTATCTTCAACATGAATAGGTTAGTGTGATGGTAATGGGAATTTGAAGATCTTCCCTGCCCTTGATAAACTTAAGTGAATTTGAGGACTTTCTCTGCCCCCTAATAGGCTGAATGTGGTCACATGGAACCTGTGGAAGGATTTTGGGGGAAATATAATAAGTTCTGTTTTATATATCTTGAGCTTGAGATACCTATAAAATTTGATTGGAAACATCTATTAAGCAATTGACTATATAAGGCTGGAGTTCAGGAGAGAGTCTGCAGTTGAATATAAAAAGTTGTAAATCTTTGGCATAAAAGTCATAGATGAACCCATGAGAGTAGCTGATTTACACTTTGAGGCACTGACCAATCTTTGTTGTGGCATTAGGTCATAAAATCTTAGGCCTGGAATAGAGTCTTGAGTAGAGACATCTATCAAGCCTCTAAATTTTGTACCACAGGGCAAAGCCTCAGTCACTTCACTCTGCTCATGAGCACTGATCAAAGGAATAAATATTTGCTACTGCTATTAATAATAGTGAAATGTGAAAATGTGACTCCCTTTGGGAAATAAAAGAAAGCTAGCAGGTAACTACTCATAGGCATAAACTAGTAGGCATCTAGCTGTAAGCCTGAGGCAGTTCCTTTAAACAGCCAACCTGGTAGCTTGCACACTGAAATCCCGAAATGTCTAAAGTCAGTGCCAGAGTTTGTGGGTATCCATGCCAGCTGAGATGCCAGTATAGGCCAAGGATCAACCTTAGGGATCTAGACAAGCGGTGAAACAACTCCTTGAGTCCTGCAAGTAAGACAATAACTTTGACTATTTTTGATGCCAAATTCAGAAGTGAATTTGTTTTCACAAATGCCTTATAACAACTAAAGTTGAAGGTCACTGCTTCCAAGGACTACACTAATAGAGGAGACAGTGTGTTCCTGGTATTGGAGAAACCTTTTGGGTTCTAGCCTTCATTCTTACTCTATGTTCTTTGTAAATAACTCTTTGTAAAAGTAAGCAAGTGATAAAGAAAGATGAAATGAAGGCTTGCACATTAGCAGTTAACCCATTTGTTTCAGGTGTCAGTTTGTCAGTTGTTAACAAATGAGAGTGATAGTGAAAACAGAAAATATGGACCCATTATACAAGTTCTCTTTTCTTTTTCTTCCAAGTTCCACAACCACTTCCATCACAAACTATACATTCTAGCTTGCTGCTTATAACTACCCAGTTTTACTTTGCTGGTTGAGCGTTCTCTTGAGCACACAGGCTTATTGGGGGGGGGGGGGGAGCTATTTAGATGACAACCCTGGCCACTATCCATGAACAAAAGTCAAGTAACCTTTCATCTCCCAAGAACCACTTGTATCATTTTATAGGACATTGGCCAGAATGGTAAAACCTGCTGGAAATTTAGCTGGTGGCTAGCTTTAAAAAAAATTGTTTTAATTAATCTATGAAATTTCTCTTGTATGGAGATACCTGAACCAGAAGCGAGGGTTACAGATGAATTTATTGGTGTTTTTTTTTTTATCATTATATTCTCTCCTTCCCCTTCCCAATCCATTAAGCCATATTGAGGCATATTGCTTTGATAGTAAAGGTTGTGCATTCTGCTCAAAGAATAAGTCACTACCAATTCAGAAGGGAAATTTTTGGGCTCTTTTCTCATTATAGCCAGAGTGTAACCCCCTGGAAGAGCCCCAGATCTCTATAAAGTTTGGAGGAAGCATAGCATAAAGAGATGCATAACCATGTACTCCTCCATCCTATCCTCACTGCTTCTACCAACAGAGAGCAATATCCAAGGAATAATTCATTACAGGGAAGATATCTAGAGGATGTGGGTGTTAGATATGTCAGTGGGGTCAGCATAGTAGGTAGTCAAGTCTGATCTGGATTGAAAATGACTAGGGAATTTCAAAAGGAAGCCATTAGACTATTATTGCTTATATCAAACAGTATTTTCAGTTTTATATTCATTAAAAGGCTATAAAGGTAGCTTGAGGCTAGATTATAATTTATAATGCCGAAGAGATGAATTCACATTTGATCCAGAAGTAATAAAGAACTACTGGATATTACTGAGTAGAGCAATGATATGGTCAGACCTACATTTTAGGAAAATAACTTGGGCATTCAGTGGGTTGGAATGAGAAGTAACGTGAGGCAGGAAGATTAATTAGGGGGTTATCATAACAGTTCAGATGAAAGATGATCTGATTTAGGATTGTAAGCTCTGTGAATGGAGAGAAGAGGATGGATTGAAGGGATGTTGTAGTTGTAACAAGTTAAGATCTGACAATTGATCTATATAGAATGAGTGAGAATAAGAAGTCAACACCAAGGTTCTGAATCTGAATGACAGGAACAATAGGAATACCCTCAACAGAGATAGAAAAGTTCAGAAAATAAGTGTGTTCCAGTGGAAAGAGAAGCAGTTTCATTTTGGACAAGTTGAGCCTCAGATGTCTTTGGGACATCAAGTTCCCGATGTCCTTCCAAAGTGTGATATGGATGATGACCCAGCAAAGGAGTTCGAAAAGGTGCTATCACTTAAGTATGGTATGGACTATTTATAAAGTATGAACTATTTGTGCCCAACCTGTGGTAGACTCTCTGCCTTCCAAGTTCATCTTGGTCTGATCAGCCTTGGTCAGATACACCATACCTTTACCCCAACGTAGTGATGTCATTTTGATTCTTTTCAATCATGAAGAACAATCTTTGCATAGGTAAGAGAGCAGAAAATATCTAGGAGGAGAGGATGATCAGCAGTATCAATGCCAAGAGGTGAGGAATGATGAAACTTGAGAAAAGACCTTTGGGAACCTTGGAGAGAACAATTTCAGTTGAACTGTAAGTTTGTAAACAGCTGGGAAAGAGCCAGTAGATAAAAAAGACTGAAGGTTTGAGGGAGGGGAGCATGATTGTGGGTGCAATTTGGGGTCAGGGGCACACAAATGGTAAGAAGCCATGTCTTTATCAGAGACTTGAGTAGAGAAGGTATGGTTGGTGCCAAAGGGCCCTGAGATATAGAAAAGAAAAACAGGAAAAGAGAAGAGCTCAAGAAAATGGCTTATATGCATTCATAAAAAATAGGGTGTCAGGGCCTTAGTTGTGAAGGATGTGGGAGAACAGAATGTTTGGGACTGCTATTGTGGAGAATAAGTTAGAGAATCAGTTAGGAAAGAGAAAAATGATAATATAAAAAAAAACTTTCATAAGATGTGAAATTCCATGATATAAAAAAAACTTTCATAAGATGTGAAATTCCCTGAACACAATTACTGGATAAAATTTGAATTTCCTGACTAGTACTGGGAATTTATTTCATCATTTTCTGTTATAAAGCTTACAAATGATTCAAAAAGTATTTGTGGATTTACCACTGCCACTGGATCATCATAATAAATATCAGTTATCATTGTACAATATCATTGTAGCTATATAAAATAGAGGAAATGCTGTTGAGTCTGTATTGGTTCCGGTTTGAGTGAGGGGAAGTTTCTTTTATAAATCTATCAGCTTTTTTTCCCAAAACAAAATCCTTGTCATCAATGTCTCACAAAAATATTGGGGAAAATTAGTTATTTGAGCTTTTAGATATGTGTGGCTTCTGTGTATATACATATAAAATTACATTTTCCTCTAACAAGTCAAATGATCTCTTGAAATAAAAATAAAACAGCAAAGAAGAGTAAGTCCAGTAGTCTGTGTCTCCGAATCAACTCGGTAACCCTTAAGAAGTAGTCCAATATGGAAAATCAGCCGAAAAGCCTGCATATCCTAATCTCTTTTTTTTTTTTTTTGCATCTGGGCAATTCTCCATTTATGCACAGACTATGAAAACTTATCTCTATAAAGATCTTATGGAGATAAGAAATCAGGTCTATGGATCAGTAATTGCTAATGTCTTTTCTTGATAAAAATACCATAGCTTGACTTGGAAGAACTACTATAGCTGTAGTTCTACTATCATAAAACTAAATCTGGAAGGGACTTCAGAGGTCACCTAGCCCAACCAACCTCCCTTCTCCATTTTAGTGAAGCAGAAACTGAAGCCCAGGGAATTGCAATAACTTGCCCAAGGTTCCATATGTGATAAGTATCTGAGGCAGGATTATAGCGCAGATCCTTCGATTCATTCTTTAGCATTCATTCCTTAGGGTGGAGAATGTTCAAGGAAGATTAGTGGCTCTGGTGTGATGTCTGCTTTCTACCTTCGGTGTTCACCTGCTTTGCCCAATTCTCATCTGTAGTTTCAAAAAGCTAGAGCATGCCCAGTTGTGACACCTTGGCAAACTATTTTGGAAGACAAGTTAACCCAGAGTCTCAAATTTGTCAGTGAATTAGAGCAGTATCTACCCCAAGCATATGGACTTCCCTTAGTGGAATGGGTAGATGAGAACAATTTGTTCCAGTGGCTAAAGTAGGCACTGTGGAGTGCTTAGAGCTTGGTTAGATAGTAAAGATGCTGAGGTCATCCACTGCATCCTGGGCCATCATCAGTCATCTTGACTTTGTTATGTCACTGGACTCCAGTGACTGCGGAAGACAAAGTTAAACTGATGACTTCACACAATTCTGCTTCACTTAAATCCAATTTATGCTCAAGTCAAAAGATATCACCCACATAATTTTTCAATTTTTTTATGTACCTCAAAGTCCTGTGGTGACAGGTAAGTGATGAAACAGCAGGAACAGATATGCTGGGAGCTGTAGTCACAACCCTCTACACAAGTGGCCCAGGTCATAGGGTTGTCTTCTCACTGGACTAAAGCAGGAATGAGATTTTGCAGCCTCCTGGGTATCTGAACAACCTTTTTTAAGGATCTTTCTGCTTACCTGCTGGCATAAGAAAGAGGATAGAAAAGGTGCCCTAAAAATTGTCTGCTTCACCCAGCCTGTTGCCATAGTAAGAGGTCCCACCCTGTGATTGAAACACAAAAAAAGTACAAAAATTTTTGTGAAGATGATTCCACTCACCGTTGGTACATAGAATGTGTGCACACCTATGCACAACATGAAATCCAGTAGACCTGAAAGATGAACAGCTATGTTGTGAGAGAACACAGCAGATATCATGTCTGAATAGCAACCCTGAGTGATACAAGGATGGCAAATGGAGGCCAAATGACTGAAGTCAGAGCTTGTATACACATTTTTCTGGAGTGGCCACAGTGATGGGGAGCACCATGAAGCTGGCAGAGGTTTTACAATCAAAACTAATCTAGTCAACAAGTTTGTATGCCTACCAAAAGCAGTAAATGACAGACATGGCAATGTGATTGCCACTTGCAGGAAAGCACCATGCCACCATCATCATTATGTATGCTCCCACCACAAAAAATGTTGATGAGGTCAAAGAAAAATTTTATGAAGATCTGGAGATCTTCATCATCAATCTGTCAAAAATAGTATAAGTTTATAATTCTGGGTTCCTTTGACACTAGAGTAGGCAGAGTATCAGACATGGCTGGGAGTCCTTGGGAGGAATGGAGTTTCAAACAGCAACAGTCATATTCTGCTAGAGACTTGTGCATCTCATAACCTTCTTACCACCAACACTGTCTTCCATTTACCTAAATGCAATAAAACTTCAAGGATGCACTCTTACAGCAAACTTGTGGCATTTAATAGACAATGTCATTGTAAGGAGAAGAAACAGACAGGATGCAAGAGTGAGAAAGGTGATTTGTGGTGCATGGAACTGGATCTATCAGATTTATCCTCTCCAACCCAAACATTCACATTCAACAAAAGCAGTGGTCCCAATGCAAGATGACTACCAGAAGACTCAATGTCAACAGATTAGAGCATTTTTCAGTGCATGAACAGTTTGTTGCTAACTTGGAAGGAATGCTGAGCCAACACATGCAACAGTTGAGCAGAAAAGGAGTGGGCAGCTTTCAGAGATTTAGTGTACAACATCACATTTACTCATCTGGGCCAGAACACTCGCAAACATCAAGAATGGTTTGATGAAAATGATGGGGAAATTCAGAAGTTGCTAAATGAAAAAATGAAAACTCCACAGGGTTTACAAGCAAAATAGTTTGTCTGTCTCTAAGAACGCAGTGTTTTACTCCATCAAAAGTAAAGTGCAAGCAAAGCTTAGAGAAATGCAGAATTCTTGACTCAGTAAGAAGGGAGATGAAATTCAGTTTTCTGATGACAGCAACAATCCAAAGTGCTTTCATGGGCCAAAGACCTATGGTACACTTCAACTACCCAGTGCTGATGGAGCCACATTGATAAGGACATGATCCTGGAGAGATGGCCTGAATACCTCCATAGTGTTCTCAACAGACTATCATTAACCAATGCTGAAGTTCACTGACTGTTTACCTCAGGTTGCTGTAAACCCCTTTCTAGGCAAACTTCTGATTGAATAAAAGGTTTTGAATGCCATTATAGATTCTTCTCACATGGCAAAGCACCTGGTTCGATTCTATTCCAGTTGAGATTTACAAGGCAGGGATTCCACTGTTTATACAAAAGCTCACTGAAATTTTCTAGGCTATATGGCAAGAGGAAGTTATCTCCCAGGAGTTCAAGGATGCCTCCATTATCCATCTCTATAAAGGAAAAAGAAATAGGTTATCCTGTGACAATCATGGGGGTGGGGGCTCTCTCTCTTCATTATTGCCAGCAAGATTCTTGCCAGAGTCCTCCTTAATAGGTTGATTCTTCACCTGGAAGATGGTTATCTACTAAGAGCCAGTGTGGCTTCAGAAATGTTGATTTGGTGTTTGCTGCCTAAAACATCAGAAGAAATGCCAGGATCAGGACAGAGCTGTACAAAATGTTCATCAATCTGACCAAAACCTTTGATACTATTAGTCATAAGGGCTTATGGAAGATCATGGCAAAATTTATTTCCCTAGAGCAGTGGTTCTCAACCTGTGGGTCGCAACCCCTTTTGGGACCACCTAAGACAGTCGGGAAACACATATTTCCGATGGTCTTAGGAACCGAGACACTGCTCCTCTATCTGTCTCCAGGTGGGTCTGCCCACATGCAGATATACTCACATATGAGTATGAAAGGGTCGCGGCATTAGGAAGGTTGAGAACCACTGCCCTAGAGAAATTTATCAGTATTGTATACTAGTTCCATGCTGGCATGCTTGCATGAGTTCTGGATAATGGACAATGCTCACATGCTTTACCACTCACCAGTATTGTGAAACTGGGCTATGTGCTTGCTCCAGTACTTTTCGGTAGGATGTTTTCAACAATGTTTTCAGATGTCTTCAATGAGACTGAAAATCAAGGTCAGCTACTACACTAATGGTAAATTATTTAACTTTAAAAAGCTGCAAGCCAAGACTAAAGTGGCGGGAGATTTGGTGTGTGACTTTTTGTTTGCAGATGATTGTGCACTCCATACAGCCTCTGAGGTTGAAATGCAACAGAGTATGGATTGATTCTCTGCTGCTTGGGCTAATTTTGGCCTGAGAATTAATACCAAGAAAACAGAGGTTCTCTACTAGCTAGCACTGCATCATCCATATGTAGAACCACTGGTTACAGCAAATGGAGAAATTTTGAATGCTGTGGATAAATTCATTTACCTCAGCAGTAAACTTTCCAGGGATATACACACAGATAATGATGTTGACACATAATTTGCCAGAGCTAGTTCAGTGTTTGGGAGACTCTGAAGGAAAGTGTGGGAGAGAAGAGGTCTTATGCTGTCTACCAAACTGAAGATTTACACAGCCATTGCGCTAATTTTATTGTTATATGTCTGTGCAACCTGGACGGTTTACTAGTGTCATGCTAGGAAAATTAATATCTTCCATTTGAATTGTCTTAGGAAGATTCTGAAGATCACATGGCAAGATAAGGTAAAAGACACAGACGTCCTTTTTTGAGCTGAGCTGCCAAAGATTCAAACTCTACTGCAGATAACACAGCCCTGATGCACTGGTCACATTGTTTGAATGTTAAATGTGCATTTGCCTAAAAGACTGTTTTACAGAGAACTCACACAAGGCAAGTGCTCACATGGAAGTAGCAATACAAAGACTCGCTCATATTCTCTCTGAAGAACTTTGGAATTAATTGTGAGGCAGGGAAGACCCTGGCATAGGACTGCCCAGCATGGTATGCCTGTTGTAGTCTAGAGGTGCTAGGAACCACAGAATTCAAGGTCAAATGTTACAGGTCCTGCCTCAAAAGAATTTGACCCAAGCCTTCTCTCAATCAGGGTCAAGGTTTATTTAAACACTGCTTGGTGTGGGTAAGATCTTAAGAATCTGCACTATTGGCCAAATTTTAAGAATCTGAGCCCTTGTGATGCTTGTAATTAAAGAATGGACCAGATTCATAAGGAATCTGTACCTTTGTGATGCTAATGCAACTAGACCAGACTCTTAAGGAATCTGAGCACTTTAATAGTGGCAAGATGGACCTTTTATACAGGAAGATCTGGATGTAATCTAGGAATGACCAAGTAGTCTGGCATGACTGGGAGGTAACAGAAGGAATCTATCTAGACTGGTCAGTGTTTCAATCTTGATTTTATTTGAAAAGATTCTGTTTTATCTCAGTCACATATAATGGCATCTCTTGGTTTTATTATAAATAAATACTAATATGTATATATATTATCAATATATATAGTAAATTCTTGTTCACAATAAACTGTGCGTATAACATATGTAACATAACTGAGAACACAGTTGTCAGTCACAGTAGTTATGTAATAAATATAAAGTCACCACAAACACTGAATAAGCAAATACTGACCCATTGCTCCTAGGGGATATACAGGGTTAGCTTCCTGTACAAGATTTACTTTAGCAAAATCCTAGTCACAACATTTACTTTAGCACTTTCTGTGGTGGCCTCGTATATAGATTGGTGAATTTCCTTTTCCTCTTTCTGGATGTACCACATTATTGATTCATTAACATTGAACTCACAGTCAATAGAACTATAACTCATGCCTGAATGAAGTCAATCTAACACACATATTTTCTCTTTAAGGCACATTACAGCCTTCTTTGCTTAGAAACACTTAGATAGCCCTTTAGCATTATGATTAGAGGCCAATTCAACAGTGAAATCCCCCCCCAAAAAACGAACAAAAATGCAAAAAGTGGCACTAAATAGACCATGGAAAGTGCTGTTCGTCTTTTGTTCTCAAAGAGAACCAATGACATCCCCATGAGGGTGATGTCTTGACTTGCACAGGATTTGGTTTTGAGTGAGACAGAGCACCCCAAAATTGTCAGTTTCACTTTCTCCTCCAGTCATCCAAGTCCAGTGGCAAGACAAAGGTCAAAAGGACCAGTGATGCAGTAGGTGACCTTGACCTATCTAAATTAAGTGTTTCGCAGGTCTCAGTTTGTCTGAGGCCAAACCCATTCAATGACTAAGGGCTAGGTGAGAATTGAGACAAAAGATGACCTAATTTATCATCAGAAAGATGTCAGTCTGGGAGGGAAAGTCCTTCAGAGTTTCTGGCCAGAACAGAAAATGATTTATATTTGCACTCATTTTAAGCCATCAGAACCTAAACAATGAGCAACCTAGGCTTGGATGGAACCTATTATTGGCCATTCAATGAAATGATTTGGGTTTAAAGGCATAGCCAAGTAGCTCCATTTGAAACACAATGGTCTCTTTTAAAGCCTGGGTTTTTTCAGAGCTATATTTCAAGAAATCAAAAATGAAAGCTACGCAGAACAAAAAATAAATTGTCCCAGCTTTTTGAAAAAAAAAATAGAAGTAGAAGGAGGAGAATGAAGAGGATGAGAAGGAAGAGGATGAGAGGTGGAGGAGGAGGAGGAAGAAGAAAAAGAGGAGGAAGAGGAGGAGGAGGAGAAAAAATAAGTGAATGGATGAATAAATGAATTTTTAAAAATGAATGCATGCATGCATGCTGCATTTCCCAACTCCTTTTTTAATTGGCAGGTTAGATCTCCAGAGGATAGTTACTACTACTGTCAGATAGCATGGTAAAGACAGTTAATACAAAAACTTCTCCTAAGAACCTGGTTTATCCTTCCCCACAAATATGCATAGCATCTATGGGAAAAATAAGTTTAAACTTAGACCATAATAGTAGTGAGACACACATGTGCCAGGCTATGCTAAGTATATGGGGAAAGAAAGGAAAAAGAGTCCCAGCTCCCAAAGAGCTCACTAGTAGGGCTAACAAAATGCAAAACAAAATATTATATATGTACATATATATGTATATATATGCATGTATGTATATATACATATATATTTGCTATTTCAATGAATGTGATAAATTCTAGATATTTTCAGAGGGAAGGACTAAGATTAAAGGGGATTGGAAAAAATGTGTTGCAAAAGGTGGGATGTTAGGTGGGACTTGAAGGAAGCCAGGGAAGCCTGGAGGTAGAGAAGAGGAGGGAAAGGGTGTGGGGGATAGCCAATGAAAATTCCTTGAGTCAAAATATAGCGTGTCATTTTGAAGAAGAGTAAGGAGGCAAGTGTCATTGAATTGTTTTTTGAGTCTAAATTTGTCTAATTTCTTCGTTTGAGAGGAGGGAGAGGGATGAGTGGGAAAGAGTAAACTCAAACAAATACTTGCTACTTGGAATTTTTTAGTGAAAAGAAACCCAATGGAATAAACAGAATATTCACACTTTCAAGTTCTTATAATCTTAGCTCTGACACTCTCTGTGTTACTTTGGACCTCATTTTATTCATCTGCAAAATGAGGAGTTAGGACCAAATGATTGCAATGTTCATTGTAGCTCTAAATCTATCCATAAGATATTCTTAGGAGTCTAATTTCCTATATGCATTCTGAACAGAACAGCAATTTGTAATATGTTTTAGCCAAATAAGGTATCTTTTCTATTTAAATCCCAGATTCAGGGTCAGATAAAATTTCTTGACATCTCTTCATTTGGTCAGTCAATACAGTTCCTGTTTAACCCTATAAAATATATGTTTATTCATTTAACTCATGAATGAATGATAGAATAATATAGTGCATTTGGCAGTTTCGAGTACAAGAAAACCAGGAATAACTGTCAATGCTTAGCTTTACAGAGAGACAGAACATTTACCATTAGAAGCCAACCTCCTTCAGTAAAAAGTATGAGAACTGAAACAAGAAGGCAAAGCATTGCCTTTTTCAACCTCGACTAAGAATGTGTGCATTGGGCAACTCAAATCTTTCACCACTCTGTACATGTCTATAAATGACCAGGAAAGTACAATGATTAATTGGAGTTACAAATAAATTTTAGTATGCAAAATTCACAGGTATGGAATCTGTGAATTATAAGGATCTACCATGTATGTGTGTGTTGATGTATACAGATATATACAAATACATATAATATACACATATATGTATAATTTATCATTTTAAGGGAAGGTCCATTTATTCTTATGCTTTCTAATGCTTTTCTTAAAAAACCATATGTTTTGCATTTTGTCAAAAGCTTTTTCTGTATTTATTCTTATATTTTTTATTTTTTTCTTTACTAATATGTTTGATTATCACTATACTTTTCCTAGTATCAAATGAACCATGAATTTCTGATATAAATTCAGCATGTTCATAGTTTATAATCTTTGTGATATATTGTTTTAGCCTCTTTACTAGCATTTTAGTTAGCATTCAATGTTCATAAGAGATTTTGGTCTCTAATTTAATCTTTCTCTTTTAACTTTCCTGTTTTTACATATCAAGACTGTATCTGTGTCATAGAAGGACTTTGGTAGAATCATTTATTTTGCTATTTTTGCAGTTTATGTAATGGAATTAATTGCTCTCTGAATGTTTGATAGAATTCATATTGTGAATCCACTGTCTTAGAGTGGTTGTTTTTTTCCCCCTTTGGAAGTTCATTTATGACTCATTAAGTTTTTCTCCTGAAATTAGGTGGCTTAAATTCTCTAGTTTTTGTTCTGTTAATTTAAATATTTTATAATTTCTGTAAATATTAATTTATTCCATTTAAATGGTAGGCTTTATTGTCATATATTTGGGAAAAATAGTTTGTTACAATTTTCTTTATTTCTTCTTCCTTTGTTGTAGATGCTCCTTTTTTAAAAATCATTTTAGATAATTTGGGTTTTCTGTTCTGTTTAATTAAATTAGTTAATGATTTATCTATTTTATGGTTTGTTTCCCCACCCCCCACCCTAAAGAACCAGATCCTAGTTTGATTTATTAGTTCAATGGGATTTGTTTGGTTTTCATTTTTACTAATCTCTCCTCAAAATATTTTTATTTTAGTGCTTAAAATGGCATTTTAAATTTTGTGGTTTTTCTGGTGTTCAGTTGCATTTCAAATTCATTGATTTGTTCTTTCTCTTTTTTGTAAGAAAATGATTATTTGATATATAAATTTTCCCCCTAAGGATTAGTTTGGCTGCATCCTTAGATGTTTGGTATGTTGTCTTGTCATTATTATCTTTGATGAAATTATCTATCATTTCTATGATTTGCTCTTTGATCCATTGATTTTTTTAGAATTAATTTGTTTAATCTTAATATTTATTCTATTTAGTGTCAATAATTTTGTTGGCCTTTCAATATAATTTTTACTGGATTGTTCTCAGTAAAGAATATGTGTAATACTTTTTTGCATTTCTGTGAGGTTTTTATGTTTTAAGACATGATCAACTTTTGTAAAGGTGCCATGTACAAACAAGAAATATGTCTACTCCTTTCTATTTTCATTCAATGATTATAAGAGAACTACTTTGTCCATTTTTTCTGAAATTTAGTTTAGGTCCTTAACTTATTTCTTGTTTACTTTTTTATTACATTTATCTGTGGCTAATGGGGCAAATTAAGGTTTTGTACTATTATAGTTTTGCTATTTATTTCTCCTTATAATAAATTTCATTTGTCTTCTAATTACTTACAAGCTAAGCCATTTGGTGCCTTTATGTTAAGTATTGAAATAAATTCATTTTTACTCTTTAGCAAAATGCAGTTTCCCTCTTTGTTTCTTTTAATTAAGTCTATCTTTGTGTTGCCTTGTCAAAAATCTTAATTGTAACCCCTGATTTTTTTGTGTTCAGTTGAGTTATAATAGATTGTACTCCAATCCCTCATTTTAACCCTGTGTGAATCTTAATGTTTCAATTGTGTTTCTTGTAAATAACATGCTGTTGGGTTTCTTTTCCTAATGCATTCTACATTTTATGAGTGGGTTGATGCCATTTACACTTACTGTTATGGTAGCTAATTTTTTTTATTTTTCTCCATCCTATTTTTTATGCTTTTTCTACTCTATGATCCTTATTGCCTGTGCACTTCAAATTGTTGCCTCTTTTCTTTTTAATCTTCTCTTTAATGTTCCCTTTCCAAACTTGGTGTTTATTTTGTTTATGATTAATCCTTTCCTGAATGTCCTCTCTTTTATACTTCTTTTTTTCCTGTTCCTATTTTTATCTGTATACTTGTTGAGTTGAATGTTCTCCTATACTGAACTTTGTGTGTGTGTATGTTTTAGTTGGCTTTCTTTTGACCATTTTAAATGAAAGTGAATTTCAAGTGATGCCTATAATATTTGAATATAGTTCTACTTGTCCACCTTGATTATGTGTTTCCCCATCTTTCTTCTCATTTTCTACTAATATATCCTCCTCCTTTCACTTTTCTTACAGTATCTTCTGTTAAGATATTAGGAGACACCCTGTTTTTCCAGAGCTAAGACTCAGTAAGCAGGCTGTGCCCTGAGCTTGGCATAACAACAATCCTTTTTGCTCATCCTCTGGATGATCTCACCCTATAGCAAAATGTATTCCTTTAATCAGCACCAGGTATTCTCTGAGGGATTTATGATTTTCATATTAGTCAATAAATATTTTAATTTATTGGAGTTTTCCTATTTCCCAGGGATCTGAGAGCCAGAAGCAGCCAACGTGCCATAGCAGAAAGTGATCAAGCATCTCTCCTGACACTCTGAACAATTCCTGTACTCTTAACTGCTGAGTGAACCAAACCAGGTACCACACTCCTGTTCCTGCCGTGCTAAGTCTGGCTCTATACTCCAGTGAAAGTACACGAGACTAAATGACCCTAAAGACAAAATCACAAGACTCAATGATTCTAATAACATAGGGACTGTTCCCACAGTTCCCAAGAATGCCTATACGTCCCAAGAAATGCTAACCATGGAAACTGCTTACTCGAGATCTAAGAATGACTGTGTTGTGGTCCTGCCTTTTTTGTGGTTTTCAGGATTAAAAGCCCTACCCCTGCCACAAACTGCAACTTTTACTCAGAGAGATTTCAGTTTGCAAACCTGCTTTCTTCACTCTCAAATCAATCGAACTGCTACTTGATTACTGATACACCTGCCGCTGGCCTGCTTTTTTGGCTCTAGCTACTCAGTTTAGAGAATGGTCTAGTCTGGACTACCTTTAAATTCTTTTGTCATTTCAGAACTAACATATATATGTATGTATGTATGTTTGCTTGTATGTACATATATATATACATATATTATGTACATATATACATACACACATATATCTTTGGTCTCATTTAACTCCCCCTTGTAATATCAGAATTCTGAAAGAACCTTCTGGCTTTTTGATCAACAATGTTGAAAATTTTCTATTTCATTGAAAATCTATCTTTTCCTTGTAGGATTATACTCAGTTTTGTTAGTAGGTTATTCTTGGTTTTATATCTTTATATTTTTAACTTTGGAATATCTCATTCTATGTGACCCTCATCTTCCATCTTTTTTCATAGACCATCTTCAAGTAGGAAAAAAAAGAAATCAGGGAAAGTGATAGCAGAGGGGAAAATACAAATTTCTTCTGAATTCTTCTGAAGCTTTGCTACGAACCCTTCACTTCACTGGGATGACTTTGGGAGATGACACATTGTACTTGTATTATTGTGATTACCTCCTGAACAAGAAATATATTTCCCTAATACACAGCTCTAACCACTTCACTGCCCTGCTCAAAAGTCTTCAGTGACTTTTGATTGCTTCCTGTATAACGTCCAAATTCAACCTGACATTGAGACCCTTCACAATGGAATACTTTTCCAGTCTTGTCTCATTACTCCTCAATATTTAAAGCACAGTGATATAGTAGAAGGAATGTTGACTTTTTGGATTGATATATAACCTACATTAATCATCATATTCCAGCTCTGTCACTTGCTATCTGCATAACTTTGGGAAAGTCAGTATTCTTGCACAGCCCCAATTTCTTTATCTATAAAAGGGAGATAGTAATACATGAACTTCTTACCTTGCAGGGTTGTTGTGAGTAAAACATTTTGAAAAGCACTTTAGGAATATAAGTTATTGTTATTATGTCTATCCTGCACTCCAAATAGGCCATTCTTCCCACTGTTCCCTTAACTACACCTTGTAGATTCCTTAGCATCCTTTAAAGCACAGCTTAAGTATTACCTACTATATGAGGCCTTTTCTGCTTCCCTCTCCTCAACTGGTAGCATCTCTCTCTCAATTTGTTTCAATTTGTACATTAATTTACATTACATTAATTTGTACATGTTATATCTTTTGAGTAGTATGCAAGTTCCCTGAGGGAAAGGACTAATTAATTTTTGTGTTTGAATCCCCCGTGCACAGCACAGTGATTGGCATATAGTTTGTACTTAACAAATGTTAATTGAATTTTCATTGAATTGAGATAATTGCTTTTTTCCAACCCTTTGCTCATCATGTTGCTTCTGCCATGAGTGCCCAGACCACAGATCTCTACCTATATCAATCCTATGTATCCTTCAAGGTATAACTAAAATGTCATCTCTATCATGAAGTCTTACCGGATATCCTCCCTGTCCCCATCCCCCATCAAACTGAATTTGATCTCTTAAACCAGTGGTTCTCAACCTGTGGGGCTGAACAACCCTTTCAACCCTTTGGGGTTGAACAACCCTTTCAACCCTTTGGGGTTGAACAACCCTTTCACAGGGGTCACAGGGGTTGCCAAAGACCACCAAAAAACACATATTTCCGATGGTCTTAGGAACCTCCTCTGTCCGTCTCCAGGCGGGTCTGCCCACATGTAGATATGCCCACATATGGCTATTAAGGGGTCACAGCATTAGGAAGGTTGAGAACCACTGTCTTAAACCATAATGATATTTTTTTTTGCTTTTTTGGGGGGGAGGAAGGCAATTGGTGTTAAATGACTTGCCCAAGGTCACATGGCTAGTAAGTGTTGAGTGTCTGAGGCCAGATTTGAACTCAGGTCCTCCTGACTCCAGGGCCGATGCTCTATTCACTGCGCCACCTAGCTGCCCCTCACAATGATATTTTAAACTTCTCATGGAAGTTTTCATGTTCTGCCCTGTATTGTAGCTAGTAGTGTACGATTTATTTGCTTGTAAGATTTTGACAGCAGGGACAATGTCTTATTTATCTTTGGATACATCACAACAGTTAATGTAGAACCATGTAGCTAGTAGCTGCTCAATACACATATATGGACTTTAATTTAATTGGGAAAGATCACTGTATGTCTGGCCACCTGTACTTCTCTCTCTTTCAGGGTTTGAAAAGTTTTTCTCTTTTACTAAACTAGACAAAACTTCATATTCCAATCCATGGCATCTTTCTTCTTTCCTCATTCAGCATTATCAGTGATTAGGCCTGTTAGGTCATATGAGTTAAAATGTGCTGTAAGCTATAGAATGTTGGGAGTTTTATACGTTTAGGATGCAGATGGACTTGTCAGTTGGAGCTTTGAATATAGACATCACTGGCATGGTTTTTTTTCTTTGTTTCTTTCTTATCTACCATGCCCCAAAAGATCCTCTTTGTAGAATCGTCATTCAATTATGAATGTCATAGAATTGGAGTACCAAAATGTCTTTGGAATTTTTGCCACAACACAAGAGCTTAAAGGTTATGTGTAGAGGACAATGCAAGTCAAAAGCACCTTTGTCCCATGGGAAATCAGGGATTGCCTCGGGGCCTCTTGGTTTCGGGGTCTCCCTGTGCCCATAAAAGACAAGGAAGTGCTGAGGGTCACAGCCCAGTTGCTGTCTCACAAAGAAGTCTCCTACGAGACCACTTGCTTGATGAGCAGCAGCTGACATGACTGGTTTGGCTCCCCTCCATTGGAACATACCCCCTGTGCATGAGGAGATCATGCTTGAATCACATTGCCCTTAGAGTATAAAAGGAGAGCACCATTATGAAATAAAGGACACCTGCTGTGCGCTTCTCTCACCTCTGGTCTCTTCAGTACCTCCTGAGAATACAACCTAAGGCTGGCCCTTAGGCTACTGAACTGAGCAGCCATTGCAGTTATGAACAAATGATTTTCAGGAGAAGAAATGAAAATTCCAGAATTTGAGTCTTGGGGGAACCTTGGCAGCCACCAAAGCTAATCCATTCCCCGAAAGAATCCCTAGTACAACAGGCTTTTAAAGGATGAAGGCTTTGTGGTTATTCAACTTTGACTTTTAACCTCAGTGGGGGATCCATTAATTAGGTGGCCCATTCCACTTTTTTTATAGCTTCAATTGTTACAAGTTTATTCCTGACATTAAACCTAACTTTGTTTCTTTGCAACTTTTACTCATAACTCCTGCTTCTTCATACTGGGGTGAAGTAGAACTAGTCTCTTCCACAATGACCATCTTTCAAATGCTTGGTAATGTGTCTGATTTAACTTCAAATCTTATCTTTAGGATTTATACCCCAGTTCTTTCCATTGATTCTCTCGTGTGTGTGTGTGTGTGTGTGTGTGTGTGTGTGTGTGTTTGTTTGGTTTTTTACCATGTTCTGGATGCTTAGCATTGTCATTCTTAAAATATAGTGCCCTAAATCAGGCACAATACTGCAGATATGGTCTGACCAGGGCAGAATATAGATTGATATTCACCTCCTTATTCCTTGGGCCGCAAGTCACGTTAGCTTTTTTGACTGTCACATTGTACTGTGATTTAAACTGAACTTGAATTCCACTGAAATTTCAAGATCTTTTCCAGAAAAACTGCTTTCTGACCAACTGTTACACTTACGAAGTTGATTTTTTGACTAAGAATAAGGCATTCCATTTATCCCTATTAAATATGCTAGCCCATTGGCATCTTTTTGGATGTTGATTCTATTATTCACTATGCTAGCTATCCCTCTCTGTTTTCTGTCATTGGTATATTTGATAAATGTCTATGCCGTGTATGTCTTTTTTCAAGTCATTAACAAAAATGTTTAGCAGCCTCAGGTCAAGCACAAGTTCCTGGGGTACTCTCCTTGGAGACCTCCTTTCAAGTTGACAGGGAGCCATTAATGGCTATTCTTCAAGTATGATCTTTCAAGCATTGCCAAATCCATCTAATTACACTTTTGTTTAGCCTACAACTCTCCATCTTTTCCACAAGAATAGCCTGAAGAACTTTATTAAACACGACTCAAATCACCATAAATTATAGCTACGTTATTCCCTTGATCTACTAATTTAGTAACCCCATCAAAAAAATAAAATAAGGTTATTCATGTATGACTTTTCCTTGATGAAGCTATCACTTTAATGATCCATTCTAGAATTTTCCTATGAATAGAAGTTAAACTCACTGATCCATAGTTTGTAGATTCTGTTTTCTTCATTTATTTTGAAAAATGGAAAATTTTCCCCCTCTCTAGTCCTGCAGTAAATACCTCTCATATTCTCCATATACTCTCAAATATCACTGATAGTGATGTAATAGTCACATCTCCCAGGTCTTTGAGTACTCAAGGATATCTGGGTCACGTCACTTTCATCACATGCTCTCTTAACTCTCTTTATCTTGGGTATCATTTCCATCTCAGTCACTTTTCTTCTGTAATTTTCAGTGCAAAGTCATTCTTCTTGGAAGATAAAACAGAAAAAAAAATAAGAAGTGAGCCATACTATATACACTCTCTGCTGTCAGTTATCACATCCCCATCCACCACCTTCTTTGCTTCTCTTCTCCCCAATATAGTTGTATCAACAATGCAGTATTCACAATGCCTACAGTAACTATAAATATGCTGATATGGTTATTAATCACAAAATGTAACAGGCTCTCTAAATGGGGACATAGCTAGAACATTTATTCAAATACCAGAAACCCAAGTCCCAAAATCAGAAAGTCAAAGCCATCACAGTAGTTATGGAGTTGGGACATGTAATTAATGTCGCAAACACCCATATTCTCAAGCCTTCAAAACAGGATATGCTACCTCAGACAAAGATCCATGGCAACTGCTCAGTGTCTACATAGCTTGCTCCCAGCAGTTCCAGCTCCCTGCAGATCTTGTCCCTGGCAGTCCTCAGCAGGAGCCCTTAGCAGAAATTCTGGCTGGCTCAAAAAAGAAGGAGTTCGTTTTGCTGCTTCCTGTCACCACACTGACTCCAGCTTGGCCCTGGCTTCCTCTTGCCCCATCCTTTCCTGCTATGTCAGCAAGTTCAAGGGGCATGGAAGATCTTCAAATCCCACAACCATTACAACAGTTTAATGATAGTAACACAGAACACTGGCCTCAGCTAGGTCTGAGCTTTAGAATCCTGAAACTACTTTAAAAAAATTGTGGCACACTTTTGTAATAATTCCCTCATATCTCCCTTCTGTATATTTCTTTATTTACATTTAAGTTGGCAGGTGAGCTCCCCATACATTCCCATCAATCTCCTCAGAAAATTCATGATTGTCATTCCTCTTCATTGGAATTGTTTCTCTTTGTGTCTTTAGGATTTCCTCCTTGAAAGTTTTTCATCTTAGTTGTGAACTGACCCAACCATTCTAGAGAACAATTTGGAATTATGTCCAAAGGATTATAAAATTGTGTATAATCTTTGTTCCATCAGTACTAGGTTTGTAACCCAAAGAGAAAAAATAAGGGAAAAGGAAGTATTTGTATAAAAAAATCTATAGAAACTCTTTTTGTGGTGGCAAAGCATTGGAAATTGAGGCGATGTCCATCAATTTGGGCATATGATTGTAATGGAATATTGTTGTCCTATAAGTGACTAGCAAGATGTTTTCAGAAAACCTGGACTTATGTGAGCTGATGAAAAGTGAAGTGAGTAGAACATTGTACATGGTTAACCCCAATATTAAATGATGATCAACTGCGGTTTTTTGGTTTTTTGTTTTTGCTTTTTGGAGGGGGGAAGGTAGGGCAATTGGGGATATGTGACTTGTCCAAGGTCACATGGCTAGTAAGTGTTCAGTGTTTGAGACTAGATTTGAACTTAGGTCCTCCTGATTCCAGAGCCAGTGCTCTATTCACTGTGCCACCTAGCTGCCCTGTCAATCAACTGTGAATGATTTAACTCTTCCTAGTAACATAATGATCCAAGACAATTCCAAAGGACTAATGATAAAAAATGCTTTCCACTTCCAAAGAAAGAACTGATAAAGTCTGAATGCAGATCGAAGTCTACTATTTCTCACTTTGTTTTTTTTTTTTTTGGTCTGTGTTTTCTTTCACGACATTACTAATATGGAAATAAATTTTGTATGATTGCACATGTATAATTTATATCAAATTGCTTACTACCTCAGGGATGGACACAGGGAGGGAGGAAGAAAATTTGAAACTTGAATTTTTTTGAAAAAAAAATGTTAAAATTGTTTTTACATGTAATTGGGAATAAAATAAAATATTATTTTAAAAAATATTTCCATCCTTTCTTGAATTGATCTCCCGTAGAATTTTAGTTCATGGAATCCCAATGATCCTTCCCCTGAAACTTCCAAAAATCTAGGGTGCTTGTCAAACCATATCTTCTATATCTTAAGCTGTACAAAGTTTGCAATCAATGACCATATAGTACTTCTGGGAGCCAAAATGGTGGAATAAGAAGTAAGTTGCTCTCACTCTCTCTCATTGATTTCTAAAATCCCAGAAAATATTTCTCCAGGAAAAAAATAAAACTAGAACAGCTGAGCCAGCAGAAAGACAGGATGCAGTAGTATGTTAACCCAGGAAGCTTGGGGCATTAATGGGAAAGATTACTCTCACCCGGATGGAAGGTATCCCAGCAAGCCAGTGGCAAGCCCCACCTCAACAAACCAGGGGGAGATCCGGAGCCCCAGGGTGGAGCAGGCAAGTACAAATACCAGGATCCCCACTCCCCCTCATCAGTGCCTTGGCATAGGCAGGGGAACCAGTAGACTCCAGCAGCCAACCCTCCCCATGTTTCAGTACAACTCTAGGCAGGCAGGCATCCTTCAGAAGCCCAACCTTCTAGTGCTTCAGAGCAGCTTTCTTCCAGGGGCCAGAACCCCCTTTACCCTGAGATCTTCAATGTTGCTGACCCCAGCTCTGCACTAGGTAAGCTGCCAGACCCCTACAGCATCCAGCTGCCAGCACCTGAGGCTCCAGAACACAAAACAGGTGAACAGGTCCTTGGCCCCCAGCATAAGCTTAGGTCAGTGCCCTCTGGGCTCCAACAAGACAGCTAAACTTTAAAAGCCAAAAAATAAGCAAACATTATGAGCAAAAAGCAGAAATGGACAATGACCTTAGGGAAGATCAAAACACAAATTCAGAAGAGGGCAACATTGTCAATATACCCACATCTGAAACCTCAAAAGGGGAATATGAACTGGTCAAAAAAAGCCTTCTTGGAAGAGCTCAAGAAGGATTTTAAAAGTCAGATAAGAAAGGTAGAAGAAAAATTGGGAAAAGAAATGAGAGGCATGCACAAGAGAGTCAACAGCCTGGAAAAGGAACAACAAAAATTGACTGTAGAAAGCAAGTCCTTAAAATCACAGTTGGCCAAGAAGAAAAAGTACACTGAAGAAAACAACTACTTAAAAAATAAAATGGACCAAATGGAAAAGAGGGAATAAAAACTAATTAAAGAAAACAATTTGTGAAAAATTAGAATTGGGCAAATGTAAACTAGTCTATGAGACATCAAGAATCAAACAAAATCAAAAGAATGAAAAAAATAGAAGAAAATGTAAAATACCTCATTAGAAAAACAACTGACGTGGAAAATAGATCCAGGAAAGAAAATTTAAGAATTATTGGTCTAGCTGAAACCCATGACCAAAAAAAAAAAAAAAAAGACCCTGGACAGCGTCTTTCAAAGAATCAAGGAAAACTGCCCGAAGTCCTACAACCAGAGGGTAAAAAGTCATTAAAAGATTCCGTCAATTACCTCCAGAAAGGGATCCCAAATTGAAAACACTGAGGAATGTAATAGCTAAATTCCAGAATTATCAAGTCAAAGAGGAAATACTGCAAGTAGGCAAAAAGAAACAATTTAAATATCATAGAGCCACTGTCAGGATTATGCAGGACCTTGTAACTTCTACATTAAAAGATTAGAGGACTTGGACTATGATATTCTATAAGGCAGTGGTTCTCAACCTTCCTAATGCCGTGACTCTTTAATATAGTTCCTCATGTTGTGGTGACCCCCAACCATAAAATTATTTTTGTTGCTACTTCATAACTATAATTTTGTTATTGTTATGAATCATAATGTAAATATCTGATATGCAGGAGGTATTTTCATTGTTACAAATTGAACATAACCCACAGGTTGAGAACCACTGCTGTAAGGCAAAGGAGCTTGGATTGCAAGCAAAAATCAACTACCTGGTAACAATGAGCATAATCTTTCAGGGGAGGAGGTGCACATTCAATGAAATCTTCCTAATCCAAATCTTCCTAATGAAAAGATCAGAGCTCAACAGAAAATTTGATCTTCAAACACAAGATTCAAGAGAGGCATAAAAATGTAAACAAGAAGGAAAAAACAAACATGTTATTCAATAAGACAAACTATTTACATCCCTACAAAGAAAGATAGTACTTTTAATTCTTGAGAACTATCTTTATTATGACATTTAGAAGGGATATACATAGGCAGAGGGCATGGGTAAAAGTTGACCTTAATATAATGATAAAGAAAATCTAATTAAATGGCAAAAAGGTATCATTCTGGGAAAAGAGGGAAGGAGGAAGCAGAATTACAGGAAGAAATAGATAACAAAACTATACTAGTGGGGGAACTCAACCTCTGCCTCTCAGAACTAGATAAATATAACCACAAAATAAAAAAGAAAGATGTTAAGGACATGATTAGAATTTTAGAAAAGTTAGATATAGTAGACCTCTGGATACCTAAATTAATTTACTTATTCAGTACCATACTGATCAAACTTTTGAAAAATTATTTTATAGAACTTGAAAAAATAATAAGAAAATTCATTTGTAAGAATGAAAAGTCAAGAATGTCAAGGGAATTAATGAAAAGAAATGCAAGGGAAGGTAGTAATGGCAAGCAAAGTAGTACTTTGCTGATTGTTTCAGCTGTTCACATTCTTTGAACCTCACCTTTGCTTGTATCAAGAGCCTCTGCTAGAAATGGTATACACTGAGTTGCCCTTAATAGGCCTAAGGGAATTTGAAAACCTTCTCTGCCCTTAATAGGCCTAATATAATCACATGGAACCCACAATGGGAGGAGCTTGCTGAAAGAGGGAACAAGAAGGGTGAAACAAGAAGGAGAAGAGCAAAGAAAAGCTTGAACAGAGCTGAGAGCAAGCAGAATTAAGAGAGCTAAGAGAAAGAATATTTGTGATATCAGCACACTGTCTGTCCTGTCTGTGTTGACGTTACTGTGTCAGAACAAAGCATTTTGTCTGTTGAAAGAGAACTTTACTGTTGTCACAGAAGTCCTGAAAGAGGACTTTATTGTTGTTACAGAAGTCATGGGACTTTACTGTTGATTTGTGTTTGATTTCTCAGACAGAAGCTTTGTCTGTTGATTTGTGTTACCTTGTCAGACAAAAAGTGAATTGAGATGATATTGCCAGCAAATGTGTGTAAATATTGTTGTAGCCCTTTTAAACTTTGCTGTCCTAGAAACAGAAGCTATGGAGAACTTGGATTGGAATTGTCCTCATGAGCTGAGATATAGAACTGGAGTGGAGACCTGACTATGTGTGAATGCAGGGAAGAGTCAGGTGAATCTAGGCAAGAGCTGGGACTGATTGCCCCATGGAAGAGAAGCCCAGGGATTTGGAATCTAGCATTGAATCAAGATGAAAGAAGACTTTACTTGGGTACTCTGTATTGATTGAGGAAATTGTGACTTACTGAATGATATGTTTTGTATAAGAGCATGTGACCACCTTAGTAATAAGTTGTTATGTTGTTATGAATGTTGTGCTTTAGTTTCTTGAATGTTTTGCTTTAGTTTGTTGCTGAATAAACAGAGAGTTCACTGTCCTTTTTGATTAGATCCTTAAAATTATTCACAGCAGCAATCCTCAGGAAAGCTGCTTCTGATTAACTTTATAGTAGCCTAGCCATACCAGATGTTAAATTATATTACAAAGTAGCAATCTTGATATTGTCTAAGAAAATAGAGTGGTAGATCAGTAGAATAGGTTAGGTACACAAGACATAAGTCAATGACCATAGCAATCTACTGTTTGATAAACCAAAAGACTCCAGCTTCTGAAACCAGAGAACTCACTATTTAACAAAAACTTCAGGGAAAACTGGAAAATGGTATGACAGAAATGAGGCATAGACCAACATCTTTCACCTTATACCAAGATAAAGTCAAAATTAATAAATAATTTAGATATAAAAGCTGATATTATAAGCAAACTAGGAGAGCAAGGAATAGTTTGCCTGTCAGATTTTTGGAGAAGGGAAGAATTTATGACCAAACAAGAGATACAGAACATTGTGAAATGCAAAATGAATGATTTTGATAACATTAGATGAAAAGTTTTTGCACAAACAAAGCTAATGCACCAAGATTAGAAAAGAAACATTCAGCTGGGAAACAATTTTTACTGCCAGTGTCCCTGATAAAGGCCTCATTTCTAAAATATATAGAGAACTGAGTCAAATTTATAAGAATACAAGTTATTCCCCAACTGATAAATGGTCAAAGGATAACAATAGGCAGTTTTTATTTTATTTTTTTAAATTTTATTATAGTTTGCATCATTCATTTCCACAAGATTTTGAATTACATATTTTCTCTCCCTCTTTCTCCCACCCACCGCCCCAAAACAGCCATCCCAGTGTGTCCCCCTCCCCCAGTCTATTCTCTCCTATGTCACTTTTCGGTAGGGCAGGATGGATCTCCCAACCGCAGTGCCTGTGTATCTCAAGTTCCAGTTGGATGTAGTCAATAATAATAATAATAATTGCATATATAGAGAGGTAGATAGATACACATTC
>CM053588.1:81916578-81929098 GCA_028646515.1 Pseudochirops corinnae | reverse complement strand
GTAAGACATAGTAGTAAATGACCATGGCCATTTAGTGTTTGACAGACTCAAAGATCTAAGATTTTAGAATAAGAAATCACTATCTGACAAAAATTTCTGGGAAAAGTGGAAAGTACTTTGGCAGAAACTAGGTATAGACCATCTCACACTGACTGCTGAGATAAGGTCAAAGTGGGTACATGATTTAGATGTGAAGAGTGATATCATGAGCAAATCAGGGGAGCATGGAATATTTTACCTGTAAGATTTATAGATAAGGAAAAAAACATGACCAAGAAACAAAAAATATTATAGGATGCAAAAAGATAATTTTTATTACATGAAATAAAAAAGGATTTGCACAAACAAAACTAACACACTGTAGATTAGAAAGGAAACAGGAAACCAAGGAAAAAGTTTACAGCAAGTTTCTCTGATAAAGATTCCATTTCTCAAATGTATAGAGAACTGAGTCAAATGTATAAAAGTATGAGTCATTCGCCAGCTGATAAGCAGTTAAGGGTTATGAACAGGCACTTTTCAGAAGGAAAAAAGCCAGTTATCTATAGTTAACATGAAAAAAAAAATGTTCTAAGTCACTATTGATTAGAGAAATGCAAATTAAAATAACTCTGAGCTTCCACACCTATCAGATTGGCTAACACGGTGTAAAAGGAAAATGACAATGTTGGAGGGCATGTGGAAAAATAGAGACACTAACGCACTCTTGGTAGAATTGCAATCTGATGGGGGAGGGGTTATACAGTGGGATGGTTGTTTTGAGGTGTCGGGTAGGGGAAAGATGGGGAGAAAATTGTAACTCAAAATCTCGTGGAAATGAATGATGTAAATAAGAAAATTAATTAATTTATTTATTAAAAAAATAAAATGTAAAAAAAAATTGCAATCTGACCCAACCATTTTGGAGAACAATATGAAACTGTGCCCAAAAGGCTATAAAACTGTATATATCCTTTGACCCAGCAATAATATTACTAGATATGCACCCCAAAGAAATAAAAGAAAAAGGAAAATTACCAATTATGTACAAAAAAATGTTCATAGCAGCTCTTTTTTGTGGTGGCAAAGAATTGGAAATTGAGGGAATGCTCATCAATTGGGAAGTGGCTGAACAAGTCATGGTATGTGATTGTGATGGAATACTATTGTGCTATAAGAAATAATGAGCAAGATGCTTTTAGAAAAACTGGAAAGACTTGCATGAACTAATACAAATAAGCAAAACCAGGAAAACATTGTGTGCAGTAACAGCAATATTGTATGATGATCCTTCATTACCAACATCTGACTTACTATTCTCAGCAGTACAATGATCTAAGATTCTCAGCAATATAATGATCTAAGATAATTCCAAAAGACTTATAATAAAAAGTGCTATCCACCTCCACAAAAAGAAAAGATGAAGTCTGAATGCAGATTAAAGCATACTGTTGTTACTTTCTTTATTATCTTTTTTGTTTTGGTCTGTGTTTTTTTTTGTAACATGGCTAATATAGAAATATTTTGCATGACTACACACATATAATCTATATCAAATTGCTTGACTTCTCAAGGAAGAGGAAGGGAGACAGGAAGGGTAATAATTTGGAACTCCAAATTGTAAAAAAATTGTCAAAAATTTTTGTTTTCATGTAATTGGGAAAAAAAATCAATTGTTTAAAAACAGTTTTGGGGCAGCTAGGTGGTGCAGTGAATAGAGCATTGGCCCTGGAGTCAGGAGGACCTGAGTTCAAATCCGACCTCAGACACTTGACACATTTACTAGCCATATGACTTTGGGCAAGTCACTTAACCCCAATTGCCCTCCAAAAAGCAAAAAAAAAAAAAGTTTTAAAAAGCACATCATTTCATGGAATGCTTAGTTATTGTACCTTGCGTTAGCTTTAGTAAACAGACTACTGTGGATGTAATTGTGGCTAATACAGCATTGGGGGCAGCTGGATAGCACAGTAGATAGAGCATCAGGACTGAAGTCAAGAAGACCTGAATTCAAATCTGACCTTGGACACTTCCTACTTGTGACCTTGGGCAAGTTGCTTAACCCTATTTGCATCAGTTTCTGTAAAGCCACGCATGAGCAGCTTTCCAGAAGATTGCTATTGTGAACAGCTTTCAAAATTTCTGATTACATGTCATAGTGAATAATCTATTTATTCAATAACAAATCAAAGCAAGTCATCCATAGAAAATCAAGGTACACCAGGATGGCTAGGTGGCACAGTGAATAGAGTACTGGCCCTGGAGTCAGGAGGACCTGAATTCAAATCTGGCCTCAGACACTTAACACATTTACTAGCCATGTGACCTTGAGCAAGTCACTTAACCCCAACTGCCCTCCAAAAAAGGCAAAAAATTAAAAAATAAATTTAAAAAAATCAAGGTACAGCATTCACAATGTCACAATTCAACAACTTATCACTAAAATGGCCACATAGTTTTCACCAAAGTGGTCACATAGTTTTAAACAAAGTATATTCATTTAGTCAATCACAAAATCCTTAATTAAATCACAAAGTACAAAAATCAAAGTTCTCCAGGTAGGTAGGTGACAGTAAATCATAATCTTCTCAGTTGGTACACAGTATCCAAGAAAAGTCTTCTTTCTGCTTGACTCAAGGTTGGCTCCCAACTTCCATGGTTCCTCTTCCATGGTCCCAGCTCCAACTGTCACCTGGGTTCAAAGGCAGTCAGCTCTCAGTTCCTTGTCCAGCTCCTTGTCCAATTCTTCATCTAGTTCTTCATCCAGTTCCTGTTCCATATAGAAGTTCACAGTGTCCAGTCCACCTCAAGTCCTTCACAGTTCCTATTTCTGGGAAGATGAAGCTTGACAGAGCTACAATAATATTAGTACACTTTGCTGGCACCATCATCAATTCACTGTCTGCCTGTGAAATCAACTCAGACCCACCAACAAGGTCTGAGAACTCAACATAAATCATCACCATAGAAATCAACACAGAACAAGGTCCAAGAGATTAGCACAAATCATCAGTAAAGTCCCAGGACCTCCAAAACCCTCCTCCAGGACTTCTGTAAACATACAACCAGAAAATCCTCTTTCAGGGCTTCCAGTAAGGTTCCAGGCTTCTGTACAAAGTATCACAAACAAACATCAACACAGACAGAGCAGACAAACAGAGTGCTGGGATACCACAAGTTTTCTCCTTCTTGACTCTGTCACCACAAGAGTCCTCTTCTCAATTCTCCTGTTTCTGTAGTCTGGGGTTCTCCTTATATATGGTCATTAGTTCCTCCCCAGGAGTTTGAGGGTTCACAAGTTGTGGGGTTCTGTTTCTTAACAGATTTGATACAAGGCTCAAAAGAAACTTGAACTGACACTAGGTGTTAAATCAATAGCTAAAACAAGGTGTGAACTATTTCTGTGTTTGCCATTACAATTTCTTCATATAGAAAATGATCTAGAGAAGGAAATGGGAAACCACTCCAGTATCTTTGCCAAGAAAACCCCAAATGGGGTCACAGAAGCATTGGACATAACTGAACAAGAACAATATAGCATCATCTTTCACAGAGAATAAAGATTCTATGAAGTGTTATGAAAAATATGATAAGAACCTCTAATACAATTCAACACACGTACTGATATTTGGTGACTTAAATACAATGTTGGACATGGAGATAGAATGGCCATCAAAAATATGAAATAAAATAGGCCAAAGGATTGTAGACTCATTCCAAAGCCTTGTGAATAATTTCTTCCAGAAGAGAGTCAGAAGATGTTGGACATCTCTGCAACATCAAACACCAAAAAATTAAACTGATGACATCTTAACAGTTAGGAAGTGACTTTTACTAATATGGATGCAATTTTTAGAGCCTCTGCAATGAGATCCATGACCATTCAATTGCCGTTGGCCGAACAATTCACAAAGGAAAAACCATGTAAATGAATGTATGTGTCCGGATAATGATATGACCTGCCGATGGATGGGTAGCCCATACAACTAATACATCAAAACGTATATCTGGACAAACATTATAGATGGATAATGACCTGGGGTTAGAACTGATTAGGTAGAAGGGATTGAGCTGAATTGCACTGGGGAAATTGCAAGGTACTTTCAACAACTTTCCTATTGTTGATTTAAAAAGATCCCCAATCTATTTATCGATACTCTTCTGGTATTATTTTATACACCTATGAATCATGGAATGCAACCATTCTGAAGAACCCAAACTGCATCTGACCCAAAGGGCAGTGGAGCAATGTATGAGTATAAACAGAGTGAAGCATATTATCAACAATTATTTGCCTGAAAGATGTGCTATAAAACATAATCAAATGTATGATCCAAAAAGGAGGCAAGTTAGGCATGGATAACCTACTGACGGGTAACCTATGGATGACCCAGCTACTGTGCTGGTACCTAGCCCATGTTAAAAGACATAGGCTAAGGCCTTAAGAATATTAGGGAAATCCTTTATAAGGATTACTGAAGGACATAGACAAGAACTACACACAATGGGAAGACATGAATGGGTTATAAGCATCCCAGCTATAGTGGATAAAGTTCTGAACTTAAGAGTCAGGGTGACCTGAGTTCAAATCTCGCCTCTACTCAGGTATTTACTTACTGTGAGATTCCAGACAAATTACTTAACTTCTATTTGCCTTCATTTTCTCATCTGAAAACAATAGTGATAAAAATAACATCTATTTCTCAGGGCTGTTGTGAGGATATAAGGAGTTAACATTTGTAAAATGACATGGAAAACTTAAAGCACTTTTACCTTTAAGTGCTACCTATTCTTATGGTGAGCTGTATTCTTAAAAGATTCACATAAGAGATCACTTTGCTTCTAAATACATTCATGTTTGTTACCAAAAAAGGAAAAAAAAAAGAATAGGGCTTTGAATTCTTCTGCAACACATGTTGGGTTTGCAGAGGCTCAGAATGTCAGTCCATCAGGAAATAAGAATTTATTAAGTGGTTTGTGCAAGGTGTTGTGCTAAGTGCTGGGGATATGAATATGAGCAAAAGGACAACCTCTGCATGCAAGGAGCTTACATCATAATGGGCAAAGTCATTATATAAAAGGGGAGCTGAAAAGGGGTGGAAGGGAGAAGGAAATATCCATGCAGGAGCATGGTGGCTCAGTATAAAGAATGAAGGATAGCCCTTCTCCAAAATAATAGTTAATAATGATACCTAATGGGGCAGCTAGGTGGTGCAGTGAATAGAATACCCGGCCCTGGAGTTGGGAGGACCTGAGTTCAAATCCGATCTCAGATACTTAACACTTACTAGCTGTGTGACCTTGGGCAAGTCACTTAACCCCAATTGCCCTGCCCTCCCCCCTCCAAAAAGCAAAAAAATAAAAAAGGTAAAAGTAGCTCAATTTAAGAGCAGACCAGAGCACAGTGAGGAAAGCGAGGCAAGATCAATGGGCTACAAAAAAAAAAAAGAAAAAAAAATGATACCTAACATTTATAGAATACTTACTATGTGCCAGACACTATTCTAAGCACTTTATAATTATTGTCTCATTTTATCCTTGCAGCAGCTTTGGGAGATAGATGTTATTATTATCATCATTTTGTAGATGAGGAAACTGAGGCAAATAGAGATTAAGTGACTCATCCAGAGTCCCATAGTAAATTAGCATCTAAGACTGGATTTGAACTCTAGACCTAATATTCTATCTACTGTATCACCTAGTGGTCCCAAATGTGGGTTCTAGAAAGAACTCATCAATGAGAGAAGGGGCCTTCAGGGGTGTAAAGGAGGGGATGGCCACAAGAGATGAACTTTGTAGGAACACAAGATTTAGTAGCATCCCCAAACTTTAGAGGATTAAACATAGTATTTGGAGTCAGAGTGTACCTTAAAGGTTATCTAATCCCTTTCCATCGTTCAACAGATGATCAAACTGTGCCCTAGACAGGTGAAGTGAGTATTACTCCTCCTGTGAGTTTTAGATAAAGAAACTCATGACAGTTAATAAACTTGTTGAATTTGCAAACTGGGGCATTAAGTCAAACATCCACACTAAAAAATCCCAAACGGATATTTGAATTATTGAACTATAATCTAGGAAAGACTCATAATTTTTTCAACCACACTTCATATATGTAGTAACTCTACCAAAATAGGAAATTCATGTCTTTAGTCAATAAACTTTAGATAAGACTTTAGGTAAGTCATAAACTCTTGGCTTGGATCCTTATTACCTGGGCAAGCCACTTGACTTCTATAGGGACTCAGTTTCCAACTCTTCCAAAGGATTTAGATGTTATTATCTCTAAAGTCTCTCTCAGTTTTAAATCTTATGATTTTATAATCTCATGAATTAATGCAGTTTACAAAAGCAAAATTTATGACCAAGGAAAAATGAACACTTGCATCATTGAAGTGATGTATCACATATCCTGAAGCAGAGAGAAAGGAGGGAAAGTGGGCAGCAGTAATCTCCTGAGTAACTCCATCCTGGAGACCGACTCAAGGACTGAGAATCCCATGAACATCTCTGGTGAAAAGGATCATCCATAGCCCTACCTTTATTACAGACATAATAATGGAACTGGGTGATAAACTCCTTAGGAAGGAACACCATATCACTAGAGACAGTTAAGTGGTACAGTGGGTAGAGGACTAGACCTAGAATCAGGAAGACCTGAGTTTGAACCCTACCTCTGATATTTATTAGCTGTAGGACTTTAGATAAGTCACTTAACTTCTCTCAGCCTTGATTTACTTATCTGTAAAATGGAATTAATAATAGCACCTACCTCCTAGGGATGTTGTGAGGATAAATGAGATATTCATACAGAACTTTACAAACCTGAAAGCACTGAATAAATCCTAGCTATTATTATTATTTTTTTTATTTCACAATTCCATAGACCCAAGTATATATTAGATGCACAATAAATACTTTCAGGAATGATCTATTACCCCCACATCTGGGTGATGATGATGCTAATGCTGGGAGGTACTTCTCCCCCCTCATCCTCCACGGGAGATGACAGATATCCAAGATGGGGACATCTAATTCTGCTTCAAGATTGAATTTGCTGGTACTCACATTTCACTGGTACCCTCGGCCTCTTTTATTGAACCCTCTGAGTGAAGGGCAAGGGTTGCAGGTTTGGGGCTCTCTATTTAAAGAGGATGCTCTACAGAGTTCTTCCTATTTCCCACCAGCTTTATCGCTTTTGGACTTTACAGCTTTCCATTATGGTCCTGATACCTTCTCCCTCTCTCCCTACCACTTTTCAGCTTCATTTTTGTGTGTTGTCTTCCCCCATTAGATTGCAAGCTCCTCGAGGGCAGGCATTACCTTTCTTTTTATTTGTGTTTTTATCCCCAGAGCTCAGCATAATGCCTAGCACCTAGTAGTTACTTAATAAATGTTGATTGATTGATATCATGAGAAGCTGCCCTGGGTAATTTAAGTAATTCCACTTATCTGGCTCCAAAGGGACTCGGAGCCTACAAGTACATTTTGGGGATAAGAATTAGAATGTTTTGTCAAATTTCTAGACCTGTGGGAAGTTCTGACATGGATAGGAAACCACCATGGTTTTGAGGAAAATGGAAACTCAGACCATGGATTCACCCAGAACCAACACAATGTCAATAATGGATATTAATTCAAAAACTAAATGGGCATTTTTGTTATCTGGCTGCTGAATAAGCTTTTGTTTAAGGTGAGAGATCTGTGAAAATCATAGCACAAATGAAATTTTCGTGGGGGAATTAAACTGATTCATTTCAGTTTCAGATAGAGTACTACCAAGACCAGAAAACTGTGAAACACCCTCCTTTGCCATGCTGGGATAAAGCTTTTCAGTGATACTACCTGCTAGGACTTAGTGAGAATTGTAGACAGCAATACTGAGGAGCCAGATAGTAGCAGGAGTGGCAACCAAAATCACTGACTGAGAGCTAGGAGAATAGTGACAGGTACCAATAGCTGGCAGATCTGGAGGCTATCAAAGAAATGGGCACCAATGCTGTTGGCTGGGAGCTACAGAGTTTCAAGAGTGATGGTTCAGAAGAGCTGTGTGCTGAGAGTTAGTTACCATGGAATAATGGTGGTTGATACCTGCTAGGACCCTATGAGTGTGGCAGAGTGATAACAGGCCTCACCTTCTGTGCCCTGTGTACAATTGCTGTAGGAATGGCACTTTATGCTATGTATTGGAAGTATAAATACAAAAACAAGTCACATACTTAGTAACTATAAGAAGTGACACTTCCTAGGAGCCCTACCCCCAGTACATGATTATAAGTAATGGTGAGCTATTCAGCTTTTATCATTAGGCGGAAAAAACCATAGGGAAGGGTTTTTCGTTGTTAAGTATCAGGATTTTCCATGAGTTCAGATAAAA
The DNA here is from genome assembly GCA_028646515.1 of Pseudochirops corinnae. Classification (NCBI taxonomy): domain Eukaryota; kingdom Metazoa; phylum Chordata; class Mammalia; order Diprotodontia; family Pseudocheiridae; genus Pseudochirops; species Pseudochirops corinnae. The sequence continues at coordinate 81,920,742 of CM053588.1, read as the reverse complement.
ACCTCTATTTGTTTTCAGTCTATAACGAATCTTTTTTTTTCTTTTTTGAGCTTTGTAAACTGTATGTTTACAAGGGGAGTCAGTTAACAATATAGCGGTTGGTCTACCATAGCGAAGTTCTCAGATTTTTGTGGGGAAAGAAGGGTGGGACAGTGAACCAGAAATATGAAAAATCTCCGATGTGTACGTAAACCCTTTATGAACTGTGGGAATCTTTTACATAGAGGCTTATACTTTTTTGAATTGGCCATTTGGAACCTTAGTTATTCTCCTTAGTTATTCACAATTCCTACTAGCAATTATATTAACACTGCTAATTATGCTGATGTGTTAATTAACGATTAATAATTATATGAGAGCAAGTTTATCTTTAAATAATTTATTATTTGTAATTATATTTCATACAACCATATGTTATACGATTAATCATATTATATAATTAATCAGATTAATATAATTAATTAGATTATATAATTAAGCAGATCATATTATATAATTAATCATAATAATATTATGTAATTAATAATTATGTGAGAGCTACTCTATCTTTGTTTGAAACACGGGAGATAATACTATTTGCCATTAGGGGGTAGGAGAAGGCAGAAGGGAGGACAGCATAGGACAAAGTCTGACTTTTTTTCCTTTCGGATTCATAATATTATTTCCATCTTTAATTAGCTGCGAGGAAAATATGTCAGGATGGTTATTATTCAGTGACCTTCTCCAAGCTGAGATGTGATTTAATAATTCTGTGTCCTTTTGGTATTTACTCATTAAGAAGCACTGGGCCACTTTCCTGGGCCAACATCTACTGTTATGTTGTTATCCCACAGAGGTTTAATCAGATAAAATACTCATTGCTCCACACTTGGGTGATCTGAAATCTGGCCTTAGAAATGCTGAGCCTCCTAGGGAATAGGCTGATAGCATCCATTGCTCCATGACCACTGATTGTCTGCAAATTTCCATCAAAGTTCTGTAGTCAAAGGCAGTACCCAGTGGAATTCCATGGAGGTGACTTCCAACCCTGAAGCCTTGCCAGCTATACAGAAGGAACCTTGCTGCCAGGCTGCCCAGCATCACCACTGCTACCTGAAACACAGAGTTCTCCTCTGGTCTGGATTTTTCTGATCTCAGTATGAAAAACACTTTTTAAAGAAAGTCTCTATGTACCAATCTATTACCTCTAAAGTACTTAAAAATAAAGAACTCATACATGAACAACTCATTTTATTGTGTAGATTAGGTCAGTATTGATTACTAGAGCTAGAGAGGCAATTGGTGCTTAAGAAAGCATTGGATCTGGAACCAGAGGTCCTCAATTAAAGTCTCAGCTCGGATATGTGACTTTATTCTCTGAGATTCAGTTTCCTCATTTGTGAAATGGGCATAATACTTACACATCTTACCTCATAGCTTATAAATTTGAAGCCCATTGCTAATGTGGTGTTGCTATATTAACACTTCAGTACTTTGATGGGGTTCTCTGATATAGCTATTCCCTCCACTCTGCAGTTGCCATCATCTACACATTTTCATCCTGTGTAACTCTTATGCTTGTCCTCCTGTAAACAATCTACAAAGGGCTCTACTCAGTGTGCTGGGGGAACTTCCTCTTGATCTTTTGACATTACATGGTTATCCATTCGGCCCATACACTGTTCATCTCTTACCCTTTAACTGAAATGACTGAGCAACAAATGCTAAACCCTGGGCATACAGAGAAAGACAAAAACAGTGCCTATCCTCCAGGAGGTCACAATCTAACGGGGGAGAGAGAGAGCATCCAAAAACTATGTACTCACAAGATTCAAATATGATCAAATGGAGGTAATTTGGGACAAGGAACTAGCATTAAGGGGAAAGTTATTTGTCATCAATAAAACAGGATAATATTATCTTTGCAGATATAATATCTTTGCCAATTATGTAATAATGCCAATTATAACTGCCAATGAAGCAGTATAGCATAGTGGATAGACAACTGGATTTGGCATCAGAAAGATCTGGTTTAAAGTCCTGCCCTCTGCCTGTGTAATTCTGGGCAAGTGACTTAACTTCTCAGTGGCCCCAGACAACTCTCTCAGACTAAATTGCAGAGAAGGTGCTGGTCAGCATTCACAGAAGGCATTTTCTTAGGAAGGGTTCCCTATACCACTTAAATCACCACAGACCCAGTCCAAAACAGAAATTACCTCATAGGATCAGTGGAGGAGGATCAAATGAGTTAATGTTTGGAAAACATTCTGCAAACCCTAAAGCCTTAGATAAATGTCAGTTCTTATTAAATTATTCTCATAAAGATTTTGTAGAGATGAGAAAGTAGACAGTATGGATTGGTAGTTTATTGATGTCCCTCAATCTCAATCACCATTTTAGTATATTGATGAAATTTATTAGACATTTGGTATTTTCTCATACGGATGTCTATAATTTCATAAATTTTAATATTGAAAATTGCATATACATACATGTATACAAATGTGTGTAAATATATTTACATACATTCATGTTGTTGTTGAGTTGTTTCAGTTGTGTGTGACTCTTCACAACTCCATATGGGGTTTTCTTGGCAAGGATACTGAAGTGATTTGTCATTTCCTTCTCCAGTTCACTTCACAGATGAGCAAACTCAAGCCAAGAGAGTTAAGTGACTTGAATGAGGTTATTTCTGTGAGTTTTAGGAATTTTAAAATGAAGACATTTGATCAATTTCCCCTGTTCGTTTTAATTCCTATATTTGGCAACAAAGGCTTCTCTCCAAATGAGAGATTGTGTGATAAATTAGCATCCACACTAGGGAGGGGGAAAGAAGAAAATCCACACACAAGACATGTATGTCCAATTGAGATTTATTAAAGTTTAATCTTTACAGACAGGTGAAAATTGAAAGGATGCTGCAGTCCTCTAAGTCTGCATCCAGATTTGAATGATGGTGTGGTAGTTTTCCCCAAATGACTTCCTAGCTTTCCCCTTTTGTACAGAAAAACATTCTATCTCTGGTATATTAGTGATGTTTCCTCAATTTTACAGGGAGGGAAGTTCCAGGGGTATGATTATTGGGGAAGTACGATACTACTCTTATCGTTTTCCAGATCTACACTTTGAATTCTTTAAACTTTATAATTGGTTGACGGGGTGAAGGAGTGAGAAAAGAAAGAAGAGAGAGTGGCTCATTCTGTGGTTGACCTTGAGCCTGGTAGGTTAGTAATAATAGACTGTTGTTCCTAGGTTTGATTGGACTCTGAGAAATCTCTTATGCCCAGGTGGTCATGAACTCATACAAAGAACAAAAGTGCTGACATTTATTCACGTCCTGAATTTCTGATTTAACTCATAACTCTCCTGAACCACACACTCTAGTGTTTAAAACACATCATGGATGTATTGAATAGATTGCCTTTTGTTCAATACTTCATTTACATATTGGGGATATCTTGCATCTATGAGATGAGCCAATAGGCAATTGCCCCAGGCTAGAATAGGTCCTAAGAAGAGGAGCAGCGAGCTATTTATCACCTACACAGATTACACAGTTTGCCACATTTGTCATGAGAGATAATTGCCTCTATGTGGAGAGCGGAATGTTGTAGGAGGTGTGAAGCTGTGGAAAGAGTCTCAGATTGGGAAACGAGATCAGCCCCTACTAGCCATGTGACCTTGGTCAAGTCATTTAACTAGCCTTTTTTGTTCCTAGTGTAACTGATTTGTAAGTGAAGGATGGCATGAGAAGTCCTGTAAGACTTCCAGTTCTAACAGTCTGTGGTTCTAGTTTATTCTCAGTCATGGAGCTTAAATCGAATGGTTAACTTTGATTTTGCAGATGGAGCCTTTCCCAAATGCTCAGACACAGCAATGCCATTTTTAGTGGGCCTCTGCAAGTGCTTCCTGTGATGAAGACAAAAAAAGCCAATGAGCAGGGACAGCCATGTAATCCAGGCTGCTTCTCCAAACGTCAGCACAGCTTCCAGCTCCTCTCTGAATGCCTCCTTGATGGAAATGCATAATGTTGAGTGGAATTGGAAACACTGACAGAAAGGGAATGTCTGGACAGAGTACTTTACCTCACTCCCCCCATCCATCTTAGGGAGAATCACGCACCAGAGGCAGCAATCACTGAGAGTTAAAGATGGCCAAGGATTGATTGTGTGGAATAATTTTTTT
>CM053588.1:81906137-81916478 GCA_028646515.1 Pseudochirops corinnae | reverse complement strand
TTTGGGGGCGGTATTAAATTAGGGGGAGTGAGGAAAAGTCTCATGTAAACAGTGGCATCTGAACTGAGTTTTGAGCAAAGCTAGGAATTCTAAGAAGCAGAGGTGAGGAGAGTGCATTCTAGGGGTGCAGGTGAGGGATGGGGGTGGGGAAAGAACCTGTGCCAGGCACAAGGATCATAGTTGGCATATCCTATGAGAGGAATAGCAAAAGTTCCAGGTTGGCTGAACTATAGTATGACTCAAGTAGACTAGTAATAAGACTAAGTCACTATCGCTGTGGGCGGTGTGGTAAATCATTATATTCCTCTGTGCTCTGTTTTTCATCTGAAAATGGCTGTACTGCACCATTTCTAATCTGTTCCCCACATCCTATATGTAGTCAGTTTAATTCTCTTCTCTGCTCCCAGAAGGCATGTTGGTAGTATTTTCCTGGACAAAGAGAGAATTAAATTTAGAAATTGTTTGTTTGGTACCTATTATACATGTACCTAACACTGTGGGGTATAGAAAAGAAATGGATTTCTAGACAAATGGAGTTACATATCTTTTGGAAAATCTTGCTATGCTTTTAAAATGTGTTTGAAAACATCTGCCTCTCATAGCTTGCTTTGGTAAGTTCAAACCCTTCTAAAAAACAAACCATTTTGTAATAGAGAGCAGAGAGGCATTTAATCCTGTGAGAGTTTATTATTATTAGAACACAATTAGATGGAGAATAACACATAGATATCTATCACTTATTGAGAGTGAGAGTTTAGAGCTCAGGTATTTATTGAAGAACCTGCTGCGTGTTCAGAGTTGTGGGAAATACAAAGTTGAGTGAGACATAATACCTTGCCTCAAAAAGTTTGCAATCTAATCAGAGGAAAAAAATAAGTACACAAATAGTTCTAATACAAGGAACACAAGGACATAGAAATGCCTGAAGAGAGATGTGTAGTCTTACAATAAAGAGAAGGAAAAAATAATTTCTTCTTTAGGTGAGGGTGGGAGAATAAGAATCGTTTTCATGAAGAAAGTAGAATTTGAGCTTATCTTTGATATGTAAAGTTTCAGCAGGGAGATGTAGCTGTGGAAGGAATTCCTTTATCAGATATAGGAAACAGTATGAGTAAAAGTACAGAAGTGGGAAAATGAGGATTATAATAATTTTGAGGGTATTAGAGATTCTCTTGTTTTTCAGAAATCTAGGCTATTTCTTGGGAAGTTTGTTGTTATTTAGTGCTTTTCAGTTATGTCTGAGTCTTCATGACCCATCATTTAGAGTTTTCTTAGAAAAGATATTAGAGTGGTTTACCATTTCCTTCTCTAATTATACAGATTAGGAAACTGAGGCAAACAGGGTTAAGTGACTTGCCCTGGGTCATACAGCTAGTAAATGTCTGAGGTCAGATTTGAACTCAGGTCTACTTGACTCCAAACCAGGCCCGTATCCAATGTGTCACCTAGCTGCCCAAGGATTTCTTGGGAAGTACTAGGAAACAAATATGGAAAGGTAATTTGGACTCTTGTTGTGGGGTGTCTTGAATATCCAATGGAGGAGTTTTAATTTAATTCTCTGGGAAATGGAAGCCAATGAAGGATATCAAGCAGCAAAGTGATGTGATCCAGATCAATCTGTTAGTTGTGAATGGATTGGATTGAAAAAGATATTGGAGGCAGGAAAAGAATTTGGAGACGTTTGCAATAGTCAGAGCAAGAGGTACTGAGGACCTGGACTAGGGTAGTAGATGTGGGCATGGAATAGAATGGAGACAGGTAAAGACATCGAAGAGGTAAAATGTACAGGGCTTGGCAACTGATTATATATCAGGAAAGAGAGAAAGAGAAATCAAAGATGATTTATTCTAAGTTTCTAGCTCAAGAGAGTGAGAAGATGGTATTACTTACAAAGACAGGGAAATCAGCAGCCAGATGGCTTATAGAGAAAGACAATGGGTCCATTTTTGCACATAATGAGATTTAGTTGCCACTGGGTTATCCAGGGGGACATGTGCAGTAGGTAGTTGGAAATGGATGACTAGAGCTTGAGAAAGAGATCAGGGCTGGAGATATAATTTTGCAAGTCATCTGATTAGAGATATTAGATCACTGAGGAATAAAAAAAAATGGTGAAAAGATCTCAGGATGGTATATTGGGAACATCTACATTGAATGATCAGGAAAAAAAGGAGAAATGAGTGTGAGATATGACAAGTCCTAAGGGTAATGTAAGGGTAATCAAGATAGTGCAGTAGAAAGAAACTGGGAATTTTAAGAAGGAGAAGGTGGTCAAGTGTCAGATTCTGCAGTGGAATCAAGGTGGACTTGGACTGAGAGAAAAATCACTGAATTTGGATTTGAGGGGATCTACATCTATATCTATATCTAATCTATATCTATATCCATATATGTGTGTATGTATACATATTTATGTATGTATGTGTGAATATATGTTATTTGTGACCTTCAGGAGAACAACCTCAGTAAATTGATGATTCTATAGGCCAGATTTCAGAGGGTTAAGGAGCAGGTGAGTAGGAGTGGACATACTAAAGACTTACACCATTTCCAAAAGTTTGGTGGTGATAGGAAGGAAAGGAGGGACAATAACTTGAAGAAAGTAGCTGCACTAAGAGCCAGCCTATTTGTTTTTAGTATATAGGAGATGTAAATATATTTGGAAACACAGAGAAAGGGTCTAGATCGAGAAGACAGAGTAAGAGATATGTCTCATTAATCTGTTTATTTCCCATAGAGTCATGTACATGGTAGGTAGTCAATAAGTATTTGTGCTCTGAGCTTCCAATCAGTAAATGATGTTGAGTAGACATTCATGAATTAATTTGTATTGTATGCTGCTTTGAAAATTATCACTCACGGGATCAAATTCTTCTATTTTCTAATACAGATTGGTTTTGTTAAAGGTCACAGAGTTTAAAAATGAGGGATAATTGGAGGTTTACAGTCTTGAAAAAGGTAAAAGGGAGGAATATAATCTCATGCCAATAATTATATCATTTAGTTCTGTTTCTGCATTGTCATAGGGCAAAAATGGACACAAAGGAGGAAGAATATAAGAGAATGTGCTTTCTAGGGTTGAAGTGGTGAAGTGAACTGTTATTCTGAACCAGATTCTGATCAAAATGAAGAAACTGGATGCTGGGGTAGAAATGATGTGAACCTTGAGGCAAAGTGAGCATTGAACATTAGAACTATGACAAAGAAACAGAAGGTGTAGTCTGACATGCACACTAGAGTTTTTGAGAACTGATTTCAAATGGTTTAGAGCAAGGACAGGTAGGATCAAGTGACTGAAAATTCTGCAGAATTCCATCCAGAAGAAAGAAGAGACAGGGAGAAGTGAAACTGTCCAAAAAGATGTGGCTGCATAGTAAACTCACTAACCACATTAGATGCTTTAAAAAGATTCTCACAGAAGATGGAAACAAAACAAGTAACAGGATGAATATAAAACTGTTGCAATGTCCTTTAAGAAGAGTATTAATATCTCTATACAGATGACACCCATGTCAATTTATTTGGTCTCAGTGTCCCTCCTAGGCTCCAATCCTGCATCACCTGCATTTTGAAATGAATGTCCCAGAAACATCTCAAGTTCTATATGTCCAAAATAGAACTCATTATTTTTCCCTTAAAGTTCATTCCTTTTCCAAAGTTCCCTATTTCTTTCCATGGCTCCACCATCCTTCCAAACTCCTCAATATCCTACATGCCACATGTATAAGCACTGACAAATCTTGCCACTTTTACCTCTACAACTTCTCTCAAGTATCATAACTCCCTTCTTACTACTCACATGGCCATAAACATAACTTAAACCTGTCATAACCAAGTCACCAGTACTGCTGCCATCAACATGAATTAATTGTAGGCAAAGTATTTGTAGGCCAAGGAAATAAAATACTTCAATCCAAAACTATGATATAATAGAAAAAAATTATAATATGATGAGATCATTGCCTTCAAGGACCTTATGACCAATCTTAACCCTAGTCAAAGCTCACCAATAAGTAAGAAGGTACCTAGATATTCAGCCAAACATATGGGAAAATCTGTGACAACATATAAATGGTAAACATAGCTAAAACTACATATGACTACAGAAAGGCCTGGGTTTATTCTCAGTAAAGAACATTTATTGGTTCCTTTCAACCCATAACCTTTAAGGATTTTCTGCTGGGCTTCTCCATAGTAACATTGTGTAAGAATAATAAGGAAGTTCATGCATAAGTCCATGCTCAACTTTCTGCCAAGATGGGTGCCTAAATGGGAGGCAGAACACTCAGGTCTCACACAGCCTTTTCAAACAAAACATCACAGTTCACTCCATAATTAAAAATAATTAATAAATGCAAAAAATAGATATATTTTACATGATTGCTCATGTAAAACCTATATTAGATTGCTTATTGGCTTGGGAGAGGAGGGAGGAAAGGATACAATTCAGAATTCAAAACTTTAAAAAATTGCTAACGTAGTTTTTATATGTAATTGGGGGAAATAACATTTTATTATTAAAAAAAAATATAAGGAAATTACAGCAAGTTAAGTTTATGCTCTTTCCTGGAGGAAGAATTAGATGGATAAAAAAAATGAATTATCGACTATCATTTCTGAGAAGACTGAGCGGTTCCTATTTCATTAACTCTTGTATAGCCCACTTACCATCACACAGGGTGTTTGTAAGGTGCCCTCCCACACTTAGCGAAATGCCTGGCGCATAGCAGTCACCTGACAAATGTTCATTGACTGCCATAGGGGTTTTAAGGCAGGGCCATGATGTAATGGAAAGAGCACTGCATTAGAGTAGAGCAAGCATTTATTAAATACCTACAGTGTGCTAGGCATTATGCAAGGCCCTGGAGCACAAAGGCAAAAATAAAGAAATATCCCCTACCCTAAAAAACTTCCATCATATCTGTAGAAATCGGGAGGCCTGATATTTGCTATGGGACAAAGGCAGCATTTCATTTCCCTGGGCTTCAGTTTCCTTAAAGCTAGGTGGTACAGTAGGTAGAGAACTAGTTGGATCTGGGGTGAGGAAGATCTGATTTCTAATCTGGCCTCAGATACTTATCAGCTGTGTGACCCTGGGCAAGTCACTTAACTTGTTTGCTTTAGTTTCCCCAGCTTAAAATGGAGACAATAATAGTAACTACAGGATGTCTCTAAAGTCTGGACACATAGGAAATTTCATTAACTATGCATGTTTTCAAGAAATGAAATGAATGAAATTTTCAACATATTATTTAATTAGCATAAATTTTAGCCATGACAATTTCACATGGAATAAAAGCTTTCATTAGTTATTGGGGACTATTTTCCATATTAATGAGATTAATTTAATTTAATTAATTAATGATATTTCCTATGTGTCTCATATGTCTTCCTATGAAATCTCATTTGTACTAATTAAATAAGAATGATTGAGAGGACGAAATGAGATAATAATGGCAAAGTGCCTTGCAAACCTTAAATATAATATGATATAAGAATATAAATGCTAGCTTATTATTCAAATGAAGGGAGTAGACTAGATTATCTCTAATGTTTTTTTTTTTCTGACTCTAGCATTTTATGATGCTTAAGTTTGGACAGACTCATTTGAAAGATCAAAGCTTTAAAGATGGCCTAGCTAAGGAGTAAAAGTCGAGTCACCTGGTGAGTCGATAAAATGGTGAGTAAGAACATAGGACATCTGACTCTGAGGACAGAAGGTTGGTTTATATTCTATGACTTCCTATCTTTACACTGCTTTTTTTCCTCAGGTAACAGATAATCATGTCCCTGGGCTTCTCAGAATGAGGTACTCCATAAAGAGGACAGCATTCATTTTTAGAGTTCTATAGTCTTATATATTCTTTGAAAGAAAAGATGGATTTCTGACTTCTTCATCTTTGGAAAAATAGTACAAAAGAGTTGGTTGGTCTAAAGTGGCTGATTTCTGGTACTCTTATTAATATAGGCCTTTAAGACCTGGCCAATAGTACCTTGTTTTTTGCTAATCGGTGGTTGAATACTCTGTGTCAAAAAAAAAAAAAGCCACATATTTTCATTAGCCTTTATTCTTCCTAAAAAATGTCTAATCACATTTAGAATGTAAATTTGTCCAGTATTGCCCTTGAATACAATTTCTTTTTAAAAAATCAGCTCCATTTACATTTGCTCACTATAATCAGATTCCTAAGGTTAGTGGTTTACAATGTTCTTCTCAAAGCCTAGTAACCTGTCCTATAAACCTAACTTCTGATAGTTCCCCCTAGTTTTTGTTACTTCTAAGTAACACTTGAAAGACTGTTTTCTAAGGAGATAGCAGATTATGCTCTAGGCTTAGTCCTTGTCACAAGGAGCACTCTCCCCTACCAGCTCTCCCCTTAGACACTCCTGGATTCCCAAGAAGCTTGAATGACAGGGAGAGGATTGACTTTGGATAAGGCCAAGAATATGCAATCTTTCTAACTTAAAGTTTGTGCCTCGTGAACACACAGTATACCTAAGAGAGTTAATTTGGTATAATTCTTACCAACTGGCACTGATAGCAAACTCTGAGGACTGGATAGATAATTGGGAAAGAAATCTTATCTTCAGAGTTGGAAAATCTTAATTAAGCTTTTGTAGTGAATTCTTTTCTGTTTTCCCTGAGGTTTTCAGTATCTCTGGTTGTGAATTCCATGCTGTTTATGTCCATTAAATTCATTGAAACAACTTAAGGAAAAACCCTAAGGGCTTCAACTTATTCCTTTCCTTCTGTCACCTCTGGCCTCTTTAGAAGACACTAAAGCTCTAATTCCATATATAGATTATGTTGCTGGCGTCCAAGGCTTCCCAGAAGGGACAATAAAGAAGCGATGGCAGCAAATGGAATTGTGCTCAACTCTTCCTCCTGCTTTCCTAAGCATGAGGAGCATTCATGGCTGGCCCTGGTGTCAGGGGCCTGATTGGATGAGTGATCCCAGATTTATCCCAGATCTATCCCGGGGTGAGTACAAACTCATGATATTTCTGAAACTAGAAGTTCTTAGGATGGAAATTTTTTACTGTAACTATAATGACCACATTTGGGTTCAAAAGATCATCTTCACAAGTACAGGGTGCAGGAGACATGACTAGATAGCAGCTTGCTTAAAATAGATCTGAGGTTTTTAGTGGATCACAAGTTTGATATGTCACTGCTATGTCAATAAAAAAAGTGACTGTAGTCTTAGGTGGCGTTAAGAGAAACATAGGTTCTAGGAACTGGGTGTGATAGTTGGTCTTTACTCTTTTCTGATCAGATTAAATATGTAGTATTGTGCTCAGTTTGGGGGGCCACAGCCTAAAATAATCATTGATAAATTGGATATCACATAGAAGATGTCCACAAGGATGGTCAAGTGTCTTAAACCTGTGTCATGTGAAGATCGGTTGAAGGAACTGAGGATATTTAGCCTGCAAAGGAAAAGATGCAGGAAAGGCATGATGACTGGTCAAGTATCTAAAGGGTTTTCACATAGAAAAGGGATTGAAATCAAGAAAAAAAACTTCCTAACAATTAGAGCTATTCAAACTTTGAATGGATTACATTGGGAGAGGGTAGGCTGTTCCTTATTGGAAGTCTTCCAGGAGAGGTGTGATGATCACTTGTCAGATAGGTATATTAACAGTAGGAACATTCATTTTCAGGCATGAGTTAAACTAGATAGCCTTTGAGAAACCTTCTAACTTCCAAATTCTGGGATTCTGTGAATAGTGACATAGATATTTCTACGAAAGAAATGTCCCAGAGTTAGACCAGGCTCCAATGGTGATACATTATGGTATCATTTATGAATTAAAAGTTATCTGTATTTGCCTTTAAGAACTTATGTTACATAATAATTCTCATCCTTCTTCCCTTATGTCATTTTCTTTTGACTTTCATGATGCATTTTTTTCACACCCACTTGAAAATTATTGAGGTGGTAATGGGGTTAGTTATAATTCTGTGTGACTGCAGTATGGTGAGGGTGGAGGGTTGGAGATGGGTAAGGAATAGGAATTCCTACTATTAAATATTTCTGTTCACCAGTTGCCCAACTCAAATCCTTTTTTGAGATCCCTGGGGATAAATATTACCCAGGTCTTGCTTCTAAAGTTCATATATGAGCCCTCCTCAGTGTAGAACAAGGGGGAAAGTCTTGGATTGGTTGTCATACAGCCTAGGGTCTAGTCCTGATTCCAGCACAAAATGTCCTGGACAAGGTCCACATACTTGCTAAGTGTTATTGATCAAATGGGGAAAATCATTCCAGGCCTGCCTACCTTAAAAGGTCACTGTGTATATCAGGTGAGTTTATAAATATGAAAGAGCTTTGAAAATCCTCAAACTAGATATGGTGTCTCTTATGGTGGAACATATAGACTTTTGTCTTCTCTTCAGCCCAATTGAACTCTTCCAAAAAACCAAGCAAAAGGCTGCAGGCCATTGCTCTTCCCGAGGCCCAGTGGGAAAAGAGCAAAGTTGGTTCAGGAATTCTCAGCAGGTCAGTACCTTTATTCAAACCAGAGACTGTGGTAAGACCCTATCCTGGCTCAAAACATCTTTTTATCTGAATCTACTATTTTAAAAAGGTATATCATTCATTCTGCCAGGGAAAAAAAATCTGCTTGCCCAAATGGAAATGAACATTGGTAGGAAAAGCATATATTTCATTTTCCATTAACTACTCTATAATAGCCATTGATGGAAAATAGAAAATAGTGAGCTCTAGAATACAGACTACTGTATCACTTACAGTGAAAATAATTTTAGACCTCAGATTTTGAATTGAATTATAGGGGAACTGAGGGAGAAGAAGAAGTCACTAAAATCAAAATTCCTAATTTTTCAGTCCTAATGTTGTAAGCAATTTGAGTACAGATATTGGATAACTAGGAATTGATTACTGAATGATAATTCATAAATTTCCTAACAGGTTTTTTTTTTGCTCATGTTAATAAATACAGCAAACTCTGTGGAACAAGTATCCATAGTCAGGGTCCCTGCTTACTTGCCCCTCTCTTCCCATCTACCCCCAACCTTCTTTGGAGTAATGCAGAAATATGTCTAACCCACTCAATACCTCAGTAACTATCAGGTGGCTGTGGAAATTACCTTCCCATGAAAAAGCTGTTTCTTCACGTCTGTCTGCCCTAGTGCCTGCCCGGTTTAGAGCTGCATCCTCAATCCAAATCAGCACAGAAAATCATCCATGGTTTTTTGTTATCTCCTTAAATACTTCCCTTCATTGGTATAGAAAATTGAAAGTTGACAAGACTTATTTTTTTTTCTCAGCTATATCAGTTTAACAATGAGGTGATAAGTGATGTGAAACAGCAATTATTTCATAGGGATTCAGAGTGAACAGTGCACACAAAACAGCCCTTCATTTAGATTGGCTCCAAACTCTGCATCTGTGGCCAGCCATTTGTATAGACACTACTGGCCCAGTGTCTTCTGCCTTGTACTGGTAGTGACAGGGGCAGAGATAGAAAGAGGCCACAGTAGTTCTCAAAGAAGTCCCACCTGCTGTTGACTAAAGTGTTCCTGCTGGGACTGACCAGGAGAACTTAGAAAGGGCTGTCGAGGGGGGGCGGAACCAAGATGGTGGCGTAGCAGCAGCAACATATCGCAGCTCTCACATAGCCACCCCAAAATACCCATAAAATAGGACTCTAAACCAATCCTAGAACTCCAAAACGCACACAAAGATACTTCCCACTAAAGTCAGCTCGGCCACGAGGAACCATATCAGCACTGCCAACCGAAACCAGCCTGGCCTGAAGCCGGCTGTGCCCTGGGGGCGGCTGGATGGGAGGAGCTGGAGGAGCCTCTCAGGTGAGCGGATTAGGACCAGCTGCGAGTGGGGATTTCGAAAGGGGGAGATAAGCAATCTGGCCAAAAGGCCTCCAGAGCGGAAAAGTGAAAGGCAGAGGTTTTGCACCCGCCTCTGTGTTGCAGCTTCCTGCCCGCAGCCTGCAGACAGCAGGAGGACTGAGAGATTGTTCTCAGGCCAAGAGCTCTCGTGTTGAGCGGCCTGGATCTGGATCGCCATCTTGGGCCTCGGTTCTGGAGTCTTCACTATCCAGTCAGCCGGAAGTAAATAGGAGGATTCCCAGCATCTTCTTGAGAGCTACGGCAGCCAGGAGGACCCAAGTGATTTGGGACAGAGCTTTCCCTTCTGCAAGCAGAGCCCCACAGAGATTTAAAAAAAAAAAATCACAGACTGAACAACCATGAGTAAGAATAAGCATAAGAAGCAAAGTAAGAACAGCTCCCAAACCCTAGATTCCTTTTTTGGGGAAAAGAAAGATCATGGGAGAGAGAGGGAGGAGGAGAGC
>CM053588.1:81885489-81905637 GCA_028646515.1 Pseudochirops corinnae | reverse complement strand
ACTGGGGGAGAGGGGACACACTGGGATGGCTGTTTTGGGGTGGTGGGTGGGGGAAAGAGGGGGAGAAAATATGTAACTCAAAATCTTGTGGAAATGAATGATGCAAACTATAATAAAATTTTAAAAATAAAAATAAAAATAAAAAATAGAAAGGGCTGTCGAGGCAGGATGGGCCTGAAGCTGCCTCACAGTGTCCATTAGGTCTATGATCTCATCAGTTTTGGAGTTAAGTCCAATGTTGTGGAATGTCACCCATCTATGCTTTCCTAGTCCATGAGACTTTTACCATGTCCTTCCATAAGTTTGTCCCATCCAACATGCTCCAGGCCTTCTTTCAATATATTGTAGTTGTGTGGTAATGCCTGACTTTTCATGACCCCCATGGAGTTTTCTTGGCAAAGATACTGGAGTGGTTTGCCATTTCATTCTCCAGTGGACTAAGGCAAAGAGAGGTGAAGTGACCTGCCCAGGGTCATATAGCTTATCAATGTCTGAGGCTAGATTTCAACTCAGGTCTTCCTGACTCTAAGCTTAGCACTGTATACATTGAGCCACCTAGCTGCCTCCTTCAGTATATTAGCAATTCCAAATTACAGTCACATTTCACACATTCTCCATTGACCTCTGCTCCATATACTCTGTTCTCCACCTGAAATAGATACTTACTGCCTCTCAACCATGTCTCAGTCTTTTGTACTCTATGTTCTCCCTATCCTTGGAGTGCTCTCCTCTTACCCTACCTTCCCAGCAACATGTGGCCCTCCCTTATTCTGCTCTCCTACATCCACTGAAAGTGAGTTATCCCTAATCTGATCTCAGAACACTTATTATTTTTGTTATGTAGTTACCATATTCTCATCTGTATACTTCTAAGAAAACAGATTTTGGACAGACATTGTGAATGGACAATGAGGTGAATAAGTGAAGTGTGAGTTAGATTGCCTTAGGAAAATTCCCCTAAGTGACCCTCCAAGTTTCTTCCTGAAACAAAGGCTCATCTTTTGTAATATCAGTATTCTTCTAGTGATGCTACAGGCCTGAAAGTCATGGAATACAACAATCTCTGAAGAATAAAAGTTGAGGGATACACACTGGACATTATAGAGGCATAGATTGGGGGAGCAGATTACAACAAATTATGATGGAATTGGAAAGAGGTGGTATAAAGGATGACATCATAGGGGGCATTCAACAAAAGTTGTAACCCCAAGGTAAAATGACTACCAGAAGAATTAATGTCAACAGATTAGAGTGCTTCTCTGAGCAGGAACAGTTTGTTGCTAACTTGGAGGGAAAGTTGAGCCAGCACACAGTCGGCAACAGTGGAGCAGAAAAGGAGTGGGAAGTTTTCATAGAGTTAGTGTACAGCACTACATCTGGGTCAGAACACTCACAAACATCAAGACTGATTTGATGAAAATGATGGGGAAATTCAGAGCTGCTAAATGAAAAAATGAGAACTCCACAGGGTTTACCTGCAGGATGGTTCATCCATCTTTTAGAAGGCAGCATTTGACTTCGTCAAAAGTAAAGTACAAACAAAGCTTAGAGAGATGTGGGACTCTTGGTTTGGTAAGAAGGCAGATGAAATTCAGTTTTATGCTGATAGTAACAATCTAAAGCACTTTTATAATGCACTGAAGGCTATTTATGGACCAAAGACCTCATCTACTCAGTGCTAATGGAGCCACATTGATTAGTGATAAGGACATGATCCTGGAGAGATGGGCCAAACACTTCTATAGCACTCTCAACCACCATCAATCAATGCTGAAGCTATTGACCATTTACCTCAGGTTGAAGTCAATCCCTCCCTAACTGAAGTTCCAACTGAAGAAGAGGTTTTGAATGTCATTAGATTCCTTTTATGTGGCAAAGCATCTGGTGCCCATTCTATTCCAGCAGAGATTTACAAGGCAGAGGTTCCACTGCTAATATAAAGGCTAATTGAAATTTTCCAAGTTTTATGGCAAAAGGAGGTTATTTCTCAGGAGTTCAAGGATGCCTCCATTGTCCATCTCCATAAAGGTAAAGAAAATAGATTGTCTCATGACAATCACAGGATTGGGGGAGCACGGTGTGTTGCTCTCTCTTAGTCATTGCTGGTAAGATTCTTGCCAGAGTCCCCCTTAATAGGCTAATCCTTCACCTGGAAGATGGTCATGTACCTGAGATCCAGTATGGCTTCAGAAAGGGCCAAGGAGCAGACAATATGCCCGACAACTCCAGGAGAAATGCCAAGAGCAGAACAGAGGTTTGTACACAGCATCTGTAGATCTTACCAAAGCCTTTGATACTGTCAGTTGTGAGGACTTAGGGAAAACTATGTCAAAATCTGGTTGCCTGGAGTTCGTCAGTATTGTACATCACTCCATTTGTGACTGGGAAAGCACAAGAGCATCATCTGTTATCCAGAACTGCTCGCCTGGGTTCTGGATAATAGATGATGCTCCATTCTTTTCCAGTCACAAATGGAGTGAAACAAAGCTGTGGGCTTGCTCCCATGCTTTCTAGAATGAAGTTTTCAGCCATGTTGTCAAATGCTTCAGTGAGGACAAACATGACATCAAGGCCAGCTACCACAGGGATGGTAAATTCTTCAACCTGAAAAGGCTACAAGCCAAGACCAAAGTAAAGGGAGTGCTGATATATGATTTTTTTTGTTTGCAGATGATTGTGCACTCAATACAGCCTCTGAAGCTGAGATGTAACAAAGTATGGATCAGTTCTCTGCTGCTTATGCCAATTTTGGCCTAACAATTAACACCAAGAAAACACACGGAATTAATTGTGTAACATGCAAGCCACTGGCACAGGACCACTCAGCATGGTGTGCCCACATCAGAGAAGGTGCTGTGCTCTATTAGCAAAGCAGAATTGAAACAGCTCAAAGGAAACTCAGGATGGGCAGATTTGGAGAATCCCCCCCACAAATGTTCATGTGGACTATTTGTGCCTGACCTGTGGTAGAGCATTCTGAGCTTGTATTGGTCCAATCAGCCACAGTCAAATGCATTTTAACTTGACTCTGACATAATGATGTCATTTTGGTTCTCTTCGAGAATGAAGGACGACAACATGTGTATGTATACATACATATTTGTATACAGCCGTTGAGGGAATTTAATTTGCTTGATTATGTGTACTTGTTACAACATTTGTTTTTCTTTTTTCAATTGGGATGGGGGCAGGGGAGAAAGAGGAAATGGATGTTTGTTTTTGAATAAAGAGTTGTGTGTATGGGAATGTTACATATGCAAAATGTTGCATGCATTTTTAGTTAAAGCCATTGTATTATTAGTTTTACTTAACTATTTTACTTTTTCATAAGAGATCTTTCACAATGTGAGAATAATCTATAGATAAACTATAAATTCAAACCAGTCAATAGAATCTTTAAAAAAAGCAGATGAACTAGTCATGTGGTAAGCATGAAGGCTTGAATAGTTTCTTTGGTATCCACACAATGAAAAGGAATCTGTAGGAATGAACCCAGCTTATTGGTGGACCCCTTTGGAAGATTTACAGAAGGACATTGACCAGAGGCCCATGGGATGAGAAAATAAAGAAAAGTTTCATTCAACATCTTTGGAAGTAGGGTCCATATGTATGAGATCATAGATCACGGCAATATGGAAGAACCAATGCATGAGTGTTTCATACCCCACTACTAAATTATAAATTCCTCAAGAATAGACTCTGTTTTATTGATTTTTGCATCTCTCTCAGTACCTAGAAAAATCATTGCATATGCTAAGCACTTAATAAATGTTTGTTCAATTAAAGAATGAAACGAAACCATATTTTCCTTCACTTCTTAGTGACAAATAAATTGATTCTCACCGTTAAGATCCACCATGGGTTTCATTGATGCTAAAGAGCAAGAGGCATGTGGAACAATGGTCTTTAAGGATTTATGGGCAATTTCCCATTTTTTTTTGTTTCTCCTTTGCCAGTGCAGGACCCAGATTAAACATACTCTCCATTGCTTCAGCACTTATTTTACTGGAAATTCCCATTTCTAAGACCAGGGTTTCAGAACTCAGGGTCTGTGAACCCGATTCAAAAATATTTTGATAACTCTCTGTCAATATAATCAGCTTCCTTCATAGTACTATGGATTTTATGGATTTAAAAGCATTATTTTAATAAAGGTCTACTGACCTCACTAGATTCACACAAAAAAGATTATCCTGCACCTCCTCCCCCCCACTGCTGTCAGACTAATTATTGTTAACAAGTAACTTAGATATCTTACAGTCGAATTGGATGAAACTATCTACTGGTTCTGTTCTTGTTGCCTTCAAACATGTGTATCTCCTGTATCCTAAAAGAAACCAATCAACCAAAAAAAAAAAAAACCCCAAACCCAAACCAAATCCTTTCATTTAACCCTATCATCACTTTAAGTTACCATCCTACATTTTTCTTTTTCTTAGCCAAATTCCTAGAAAAAGGGAATCTACACTTTTAACCTCCATTTCCTTTCCTCTCACTAACTCACACTTCAACCCTTTTCAGTCTGGCTTCATAGCTCATCACTCAATTGAAACAGATCTCTCCAAAATTTCCTGTGATCTCTTAAATCCACAATCTAATGGTCTTTTCTCAGTCCTCATTCTTACTAACATTTTTGCTGCATTTGACAATACTGACCAGACTCTTTTCCTGAATACTTTCTTCTTTCTGTGTTTACATAACATTATGCTCCTTTGATATTCCTCCTTACTGTCTGACCAGTCTTTGTAAGTCTCATTTACTGGGTCACCATCTTTCTTATGCTTCCTAAGTGTATGGTTCCCCAAGGCTTTGTCTTGGTCCTTCATTTCTCTCTCTCCACTCTGCTTTGGTCTCTATCTTCTCCAACCCATTGTTCACAGTTGCCAAAAAGAATTCCTTAAATGCAGATTTGACCATATCACGCCCCTACTCAGTAAACCCTAGTAGCTCCCTGTTATTACTAGGATGAATTATAAATTCCTCTTTAGCTTTTAAGCCATTTAGCAAGCTGGTTCCAATCTATCTTTCTAACCTCATTATGCATTATTCCTCTTCCTACATTCTACAATCCAACCAAACTGGTTTTCTCTCTGTTTCTTAAATACTCTACTCTATCCCCAACTTCCATACCTTGGCACTAACCATCCCTCATGCCTAGAAAGCTCTCTTCCTCGCCTCTATCTCATAGAATCCCTGTTTTCCTTTAAGACCCAGCTTAAACACCACGCTCTACATGAAGCCTTTCCTGATCCCCTCCTCCAACTACTTATGCCCTCCATTCCTCCCTAGTTATCTACCTTGTATTCAACTATTTTGTATTTCTTTTTCACTTATTCTGTATATATTTTTATACTCTGTATGTACTTACAGAGGCACATGTTGTCTCTGCCAATAGAACGTAAACTCCTCGGAAGTAGGAATCACCTCATTCTTGGTATTGATATCTTCAACATCTACTACAATACCTGGTTCAGAGTAGAGATTTAATAAATGTTTGCTGCTTAATTGATCAACTGGTTAGGAAAAGCATTTTTTAAAAATATTCTTATTTTTTTATTTTTTTTTGGGAGGGGAGAAGATAGGGCAATTGGGGTTAAGTGACTTGGCCAAGGTCACACAGCTAGTTTTTTGTGTTAAGTGTCTGAGGCCAGATTTGAACTCAGGTCCTCCTGACTCCAGGGCCGGTGCTCTATTCACTGTGCCACCTAGTGCCCCAGGAAAAACATTTTAACCTCAAGGAGGAACAGGCAAAAGTAGTGTGAACTGTCACAGATATATATGATCCTCTCTCAAGCTAGCCCTTCACATCTGTCTACATTATCCTCTCCTCTACCTCCAACCAGGACCTCCATCTGTCTCTGCTTCCCCCAGGTTGGAGTCTCATTTCCCCCCCATTCCTCACGCTGCTTCCACTCCTGGGAGTGGTGTGGGATGCAGGTGACAACTCTCAGACCATCACAACTGCTCTTTGTGAGTAGAATGATAACCAGGCTCCCATCGCTGGCTTCAGCACTTTGCAGATAGAGGGGAGAGATTATTGGCTTCCATAGATCAGTTGGATAGAAGGTAAGTAATTAGATCCCACAAAGCTCCACCTGAGCCACGATGGACATTGTTGTTGGTTTTTCTCTCCCTCCAAATCTTCTTTTCCATATTCTTTCCCCAAACTCCTGCCACTATATATTTAACAACTCGGGACCCAAATCCCCCACTGGGAGAAGCAGTTTGGGAAGAAAGGACAAATAACTGTATTGAAGTCTCTGGTAATGGCAAGGTACCAGAACACACCCCTCCTCTTTGTATGCATGTAAAAAATTCTTCAATTTATTCAGTAAGTATTTTATTGAGCACCTTTTAGGTGAAAGTCACAATAAGAAGATTTATGATACAGTCACTACATCCTGGAAACTTATAATCTTGCAATATCAAGCAGTTTAAGAACAGTATTGTTTGTTTAGAAACTTATAATCTTGCAATATCAAGCAGTTTAAGAACAGTATTGTTTGTTTAGAACAGCACTTCTCAAGCTGTTGGGTCTCAGGACCCCATTTACGTTCTAAAAAATTACTGAGGACTCTCCAAAGAGCTTTTGTTTATGTGGGTTATATCTATGGATATTTAACTAGAAGTCAAAGCATCTTGTATCATTATGAAAATAGTTTTAACTTTGTGAATCAACTCGAAAGAGTCTTGAGGATCCCCTAGGCTCCCTGGACCATACTTTGAGATCCATTGGTGTTGCAAAATAATATTGGTAATAGGAGAAGTGAAATTATCATGTTTAACAAGTGGGGATATTGAAACCCAAGCCTTAGTACAGGTAGAGCAAAGCTTTCTGACCTTCCTCCAGCAGCCCCTTTTGCTTCTATATGTTGGCTATCTTTAGCAGTCAGTCCAGACAGTAAAGGACAAGATTTTGTGTTTCACCTCAGAAGTGCCTGGCAAGAGTGTGGGAAAATATAGGTAGCAAAGTATGTTTCCTGGGCAGGTTTATTTGTTCCCATATCTCCCCTCTTCACACAGAGCTCCTGCTGTGAGCCCAGAGCAACGGAAGGGAATGAGACTCATACCAGATGTGTGCATTCAGAAGTCAATATCTGTTCAAACACAGCTGAGGATGTCAGATGAGGCAATGCTGCATTAGATTCTGGCAAGAACAATGTCGGATTATGTTCTTCATTTTCCTTTTCAAAGAAACCTGGCTCTACCTGGTAAGCCAGGGGATCGAAGAGCCTAGCCAAGTGGCTCTAAGAATTGCTTGTATGATGTGTCCTTCTCCGTTTTCCAAATACCAGTCCCTCTGAGAGTAGTTTCATTTCCGTTCTCCCCCGCCTCTCCCCCTAGATTCCTCCTCCATTTCTTCAGGGAAAATAAAACTCATATTTAAGCTAAATATATGCCATTCTATAAATAACTCAAGTCTGCTCTATCCAGTTAGACATGAGTTTGAAATCATTTGGGCTGTCAGTCAGCCTCACTTAGGAGAAGCCTCTGCTTGAGTTCATTTGGGAAAGGAATTATCCATGAAGGGTTTTTTTTGGGGGGAAGGGTGCTATTCTTTTTGAAACAAACGAAAAAGGCAACTATATGAAAGGTGCCTTATCTTACTAGAGGTTCCAAAAAGCTCCATAGCCTGTACTGAGAGAAAACTCTGAAGTACAGTTCTGATGATGCCTCAAGACTCCTCCTACCCCTTACCCCATTGTCTTGTTTTTTGAGTGTAACCTTGGGGTAATTACTCTGGAACTATGCCTATGATCTTGCTTAAGTCTGGTGGGATTATGTTCCTGAGTGTCAAATACTTATTCTATCTCTGAACCTAACACTCCTGACAGTTTCCACTTAAGCCAGTGATGCCTAGTCATTCAGGTCCTTACCTGTCATGGACTGCAGACTTGTTATACCCATTACATACCCACCGGTATCACCTGATTTCCAATGCTTCACTGTATTTGTGGAAATGACTCTAGGTTCTTAAAGGCTGTACCAAGAGAGCAAATCCTGGTGCATCTAACCAAGCTGAAAAGCATTTATATATGGTCCCAGCACTCATTTTCCAAGGATCATTTTAAATAAGTACAGTGAGGTTCACTACTATTAGGGTAACAACCTAGTAATACATCCTTTGTCCAGAACACCTTAACCAATCCTATGAAAAGCACTAGGTAGAAAAACAATGAATTTGATACTTTTGGCTGCCCTGCCTCCCCCAAGAAAGTTGAATTTACTGATGAAATTCTTAACTTGAACAAAGATACATTGCCAAGAACACACTCTTTCCCTTCCCTTAATTTTCTTGACCCCCTCCCAAATCCTGATATGATGGAAAAACGTTTGTGCCAGGCAGAACTGAGTTTACAACTCATGAATTTGGGGGTTCTATTATGTTTCTGGGCCTGTGGAGCTATCCTGTTTTTCTCCTCATAAGCCATCCCTAAATACTAAAACAAAGTAAGACCAACTCAGGTCAAGGTCTTTAAAGTAAATTTCTAACTTTGGATTGATATTCTTATGGTATGCTCTTCCTTACCTTAGCCAAGGGAGTTCAGGCTTTGAGATCCATTATCTCTCAGCTAGAAGAGTGAAAGTGACATCATCCTCAGGTGTGAAGGTCACTCAACTGGGCATAGTGGTTTCATTTTCTGGCATCATTTAAAAATAAAGAAAAATGTTTAATACTGCATGGATGAGGGAGAGGAAGTCAGTGTATCATAATGAATAGAAAGCTGACCTCGGAGTCAGGATGGACTAAGTTTGAGTCTCTCCTCTGACCCACCCTGGCTTTGTGACCCTGAGCAAGTCTCTACTCCCAGTGATCTAGCAGCTTTCCCAAATTAGAAGTTGTGGATCTACATTGAGGAGTTCCCTGATCAAAGAGCTCCCTGCATTGAAGAAATAACACACCTGAACTCAAAAAAAGAAGCCACAGGGAGGGTAGAGATAGTGATTCTAATATATCTGGACACAGTAGAAAAGACTTTTGAACTAGAAGGAAGAAATGAGAAGTTGGTTGTGAACAGGGCTTTGTGGATGTCAATGAGTGCCATAAATAAATGAATGTAACAGGATCACAGTATCTCCGAAATGGAAGTAACGTCAAAGGCTAGCTAGCTAATCCAATCTGTACCTGAAAAGTATTCCCTCCATGTCATACTGACTGAATGGCCATCCATACTCTAATTGAAGACCTCCAATGATGGAGAACTTATCTTCCATGGCAGCTCATTCTGCTTCTGGAAAGTAAAGTAATGAGTGCTTCTTCCCCAAATGGGGTATTACTTACCTATGACTAGAGATGTCTATTCATTCAATTAGAATGAATGGGCAGCTAGATGGTGACATGGATAGAATGCTGGGTGTAGAGTCAGGAAGAATAATTTTCCTGAGTTCATATCTGGCCTCAGACACTTACTAGCTGTATGACCCTGGGAAAGTCACTTAACCCTATTTGCCTCAGTTTCCTCATCTACAAAATGAGCTGAAGAAGGTAATGGCAAACTACTCAAGTATCTTTGCCAAGAAAACCCCAAATGGGGTCATGAGGAGTCAGACATGACTGAAAACAACTGAACAACAAAAATTCATTTGACAGCAACAATATGAGAGCAGTATGTTTACATGCCCCTAACTATTTTTTCCTTTAAAAAAAAAAGAATTTTGATACTTAAGGATTTGCTGTTTATCTCAGGCAAATTAGGACCACATCATTTTTTATGGATAGAGCCCTGGGTTCGGAGTCAGATGACCCTAGACTTAAATTCTGCATGACCTGTGGCATCACTTAACCTCTCTGGGTCTCAGTTCCTTAGCTACAAAATGATAGGGTTAGATTTTATGACTTTGAAGTTTTTTCCACTTCTAAATCAATGATCCCACAATCTTTTCATTCCTAAGGCATCAGTGCCTTACACATAGCAGGTGCCTAACAAATATTTGGTTTTTTTGCAGTCTAGCTTAAAGCAGCCAGCAGTTATAATCAGACAAGTCAGAATTCAGGATTTTAATAGGAATAACTTTGAGTGTTGGTCTCATTTTCATAGGCAAAAAAAATGACTTTCTGAGGCAAGAGACCAAAACAAGCATTTGAGCTGCAGGCGCAAACAGAGGGAGAGCCACTGCCCTGATTGCTTTCTGGGGAGATATGTGAGCTGACAGATAGGACAGACCTATGACAGGGGTGCTTTCACTGGCTGTTAGATCCTTTATAGAAACAGCAATTCATGTCAGACTGACAGTGCAGGCTGTAATTAGGTATATTTATCCATGTACCAATGATATCTGTCTCTTGCCATCCTTAGCTTGCTTTCCTCCACAAGCAAATAACACGGACAAGTTATGGGTCTTCAGAGTGCTAAGTGAAGGTTTTGTGGTTAAAACATTATTGTTGAATGATATAAACACAACATTTGCGTGGACCCAAGTGAATTTTGAGGGCAGTATCTACTCTACTGGCAGGAAGCATCTCTATTTCTTTAGAGAAGGGATTAGGAAATTGGATTCCTGGATTCTATTCTCCCCTCTGCCTCAGATTCTCTTTAGTAGATATAGAAAATGATTGTATCTTTTTACGATTGAGTTAATGTACTGATAAAGAGATTAGTCCACTGCTATTCATCTTTGAGAATGCTTACATGAACTAATTAAACAATTAAGGTAGAAATGGCAATTTGAAATCTCTAATGAACCACTTTGAATGGAAAACCTTAAGAGCAGCTCCATTTTCTTGAAATATCTCACTCTTTTCTTGTGAAGAAACTATAGGGAAAATATCTCTTCAGCCTACTTTAAAAGTCTGAAATAAGGCGAAAAAAACCCAGTCAATTAGCTTTAATGATGCATGGAATTGTAATTCAATCGGAAAGAGTATTTAGTTATAGAAGCATGGAAACCCGGAGTTAGAAGAAACCTCAGAGTCACCCAGTCCAACCCAGGAATAGTCTTTAAGATAACCTTACAAATTGTGAGGATTTTTGCTTCTAGGTTTGCTTCTGCCATATTTCTAGGAGACAGGAGTGATCAACGATTTTAAAAGTCATCAAAATCAAGGGGAATAAGGAGTAAGAAATGACGTTTCATGAACCCACTTAAGTCATTTTCAAACTCCCTTGGTTTTCACCATGCTTCTTCTTTGTTTGGTCCCGTAGAATGAGGTAAGTCTCTTTCTTGCTGAGGTTGACTCTCATATTTATGTTCCATTCTTTCCTGTCTCCTCTTGGGCCTTCTTTCATTGGTTCTTTCCACTTTCATCCCTATTGCCTTCTGGGAGATTCCTAAGAAGGCTTTATGTGAATGTAAAAGTCTTTCCCAATTCTCTGTGTAATTCTTACATTAGAGGTTCTGACATAACCCCAAGTTTATAGGCCCAAGAACATGGAGGTAGGGCAGGGGAGGGAAGAACTTCTCACATCTGCAACTCGTTGGTCCTCCATCTAGACACTTTACTATATGATGTCACCCAATGTATCTTCACAAACATATAAAGCTTAAGTTTAAAAAAAAATATTATATATACATTAAAGAAAACAAAGAGAACTCTTGTTAAAGCTCTTTGAAAATACTGATATACCAATGAGTAACTTTTCCCAGAGACCTGTTTAGGCTCAGTCACTTATAGCCATGCACAAGATAGGGTTCCCAGCAGGCTTTACTTCCTGCTGCTCCTGAGCTTGGAAAACTGACTGCAGTTCTCCATGGTTCCCATCAGGTGGCGATAGTCATTGCTTTCTGGCATTGCACCACCTACAATTTCCCAAAACTCCCAGCAGGTGGTATTGCCCCATCTTTTTCCAAAGAAAAAATTCATACTGCTGTCATGGGAACCATTCTTGTGATGCAGTGGGGGGAGGATTTCAGTGCTTTCCTGTCATGGCAGGAGACACAGTTTCTCCCAGCCTAGTGCCACACTGGAGTGTGTCCAGGAAGCTCATGCCTTGTGCTATTCCTGCTAAACTTACAAAAAGTGTCCCAAGAGTCAGATACAGATCCTGGGCACCTCGTCTCTGAGCTGGTCTCCATTACTGCCACCAAGATGGGATCTCATAACTCCATGGTTTTGTATATTTTCCCTCAGATACCCCAGCATCCAGGCAGTGCATTTCCTTCCCATGTTACCATTTTCTGACATCTTGAAACTTGACAAACCTTCCCATTTATACTCAATTGTCTCCCATTTAATAAGACCTTCTTGGGGAGTCTTCAAATTATCTAGGGCTGCTTCTTGCCACTTCTTGAAAATGCACTCTCAGACATTATCTGACCAGGAAACCAGAGGTAGGAGGAAAGAAATTAGTCTCCATTATATTTGATGCATCACCAACCTCCCTACGTTTGCACAGGCTGCCTCTATGTACTTTTTTTTACCTTCATCTTTTAGAATTTCTAGCTTTCTTCAAGGCTCAGTTCACATGCTGCCTCTTATAGAAAGTCTTTTCTGAATCTCCCTCTCGCCCCTCCCCACCCCAGCAGCTAAAATTTTTTTTTCCCTTCCTCAAATTATCTTGTATTCATCTGTTTACTCATCTGTATCTCCTACTGTTTTTCATTTATATTTTCAGTCTCAGGCATAACAGATTGCACATGCTTTACAGGTTAAAATGAATTGAATTGAACTGAACTAAATCTGGAAAATGTGTCCAAAAGTTTCCAATGCCAGACTTTTATGAATAGGAAAAATATTTTGATGATATATTTTGTCTCTTTGAGAATGTTTTCCAACTGTAAACTGAAATATAGGAAATTTCTGGTTTAAGAGGGAAGAGGAGATGAAGCATTTATAGCATGAGAGTCACGAAATGACGAGTCAGTAGGGTGAGAGCAAGGATAAACATCCAATACACATTGGTTCCTAGAATGAATATGTTGTTTTCTCATCCCAGTCAAAGTGTTTGGAGTTATAAGTGGGACACCAAAAGGAACAGCATCCATGTGGAATATTTATACATCTGCAGGGAAGCTTTTTTAGAGGAACAGAACTGGGAAAGTCAGGCGTATAAAGGGAACCATGAAAACTTCTGTGACCCTGCTTCCAGGGCCACAGAGTTCAATGTCATTCTGTGAAATAGTTAAAGCAATTTAACCACAAAGGGTAAGTACAATAATCTAGCTGGGTTCATCTTTTTTTATTTCTTTATTTTTATTTTTTTTCTTTTTTGGAGGGGGGAAGGCAGGGCAATTGGTGTTAAGTGACTTGCCCAAGATCACGAGGCTATTAAGTGTTAAGTATCTGAGACCATAGGTTCATCTTCTTTGAAGTTAATCAAACAGGAACGAAGAGGACAGGATATGTGCAGTCACCCTCATTTTACTAATTTAGTAATCCTAAAATAAAAGGAAAGAGTTAGGTTGGTACAACTTGATCTTGATGTTATCTTGCTGGTTCTTTGAGGTTATTGCTTCCTTATTTAGGTCTTTACTTACCGTTTCTGTGATAATTCTTGAATTGTCTCTCAGGAATCAAAGTGACGTGTACTTTCCTTTAGTGTGAAGACTCAATTTGTCTAACTTTTTGAAAAAAATTGGGACGTTTGATGTTTTTCACTCTAGTTATACTTCTGTTCTTCATGATCTATCAAATATCACTGACTAGTTGGGCAATTACACTTACCAGTTCTTTCAGGTCTTAAGGATTTAATTCCTCTGGGCTAGGGATTGTAAGCTTAATATGAGTGAGCTGCTGTGTCATCTAATTTGATGTTGAACTGCATTGATAGAAGTATAACGTCCAGAGCATGAGAGGAATTGACCCCATTGTACCCTGCTATGGTGATAACATTTCTGGAGCTTTATGTCTATACTTTTTTAAGGTTTTCATTACATTTATTTTACACTTATTCTTTCTGAATAAATGGGTAGCTCCCTTAATGGAGTATGCCAACTCAGACAAATGTATTTTTGTCTTTTGAACTGCTTCCATTAGAATTTCCTGTACAAGGTGTATAAGCATCTAACACCCTACCTGATCAGAAGCCTGACCCTGCTAGATGACAACACTGATTAGAACCAGTGGACATAGATTGTTAAAAGAAATATTTACAAACTTGGGTACCACCAGAGGAAAATAACCAAAAGAAAAGAGAAGAAGGAATTAAGCACTTACTAAGTGCCTACTGTGTGCCAGGCATTGGGCTAATTCTTTACAAATACTATCTCATTTCTCTATAAGGTGGATGCTGTGCTTAGATTCTAAGATTTCCTTGTCTTGCTTAGCCATCTAAGTCAGGTTGCCTGATAGAACTGAATTACACAAGGCATATTCACTAAGCTTCTATATACTGACTTGGGAGAACAAAACTTTGCTTGTTCTCATTTCACTGATCCAAAGAACTTGTCTTTACCCAGATCACAGTAAAAGCAATGGCAAAGGGTTTCAGGGAAGCAGAAAGTTGATTTCATGAAATATGCTTTAAAGGGCCATGCTGAACAACTAAAAGCAAAATGAAATCATAAAAATCAATTTAAAATTACATTTGAAGAGGAAGATTCCATGCTTCTATGATTTTTGACTAATTGCTCAGATAATGATTCACTAACCCACTATAGCTCATGAACATACTAGTCATAGGCCAAAAGTGCAGTTTGACCCTGGAGAGAGGAATGCCATCAAAGTCAAAGCTAGCTAAGTATATTGAAAACAAAGTTTAATAAAGCATCCATTTATCCATGCATCATGGAATCAAAAGTCACAGCTCTGATATTTATTTAACTGCATGACTTTGGGCAAATCACTGAATTCTATGAATCTCAAAGTTCTCATCTATAAATAGAGAACATACTTGAACTTCCTGACTACCTTATAGGGCTGTAATGAGGGAACATAAAATTAAAATGAGCAATAAAGTGCTGTGTAAGTCTGATCTATTATTATCATCAGATAGGATGAGACTTGGCCATTGAATTAGGCTTCTTGAATATAAATGGGCTACCTGACTCACTGATCCCCACTGGGAATGGTAGTTGTAGAATTAGAATGGACTCCAGAGATTATATAGTCTGGCTCCTACCCAACTCATCAGCTCCATCTATGATATCCCCAACAATTTCTCACCAAGTCTTTGCTTAAATATCTCCAGTGAGTGGGAACCTACTCATTTTACTTTCAGAAAGCAGACAACTCTAATTTTTAGGAAGGTTTTCCTTACATTCAACTTAAATCTTCCACCTAAAATTTTCAACCATTTGGTCATAATTCTGCCCTCTAAATTCAAGCAGAGACAAATTTAATCCCATTTCTACATGATAATCCTTCAAATCCTTAAAGATAGCTGTCATGTCCCCTCTAAATCTTTTCTTCTCCAGGCTAAACATTTTTCAATAACTCTTTCTGTAACACGGCTTTGGATCTCCTCCCAGTCCTGCTTGTCCCCCTCTGGACGCACACCAGCTTGTCAATTTCCCTTATAAAACAGAACACCCAGAAATGGGCATACATTCCAGATGTGCCGAGACCAAAGTAGTCTTAGTAACTGAAATCCAAATAATAGAAGATTTAAAATTTTCAGTGGTTTGCAACCTTATTTCAAAGAATTACTGCAAGTTATCCCAAAAATCTCTATTTGTCCCATTAAATGTCATAAATTGTCTTAATTCATAGATACTAGTAGTACTTTTTCTTGCCTTATTCAGTTGCTTTTCAGTCAGTCATGTCCAACTCTTCATGACCCTATTTAGAGTTTTCTTTGCAAAGATATTGTAGTGGTTTGCCATTTCCTTTTCCAGTTAATTTTACAGACGAGGAAATTAAGGTAAACAGGATTAAGTGACTTGCCCGGGATCACACAACTAGTAAGTTTCAGGGGCTGGATTGGAACTCACAATGATGAGTCTTCCTGACTCCAGGCTCAGTACTTTATTCATTGTACTTGATATTAAAAATTACAAACCATTACTTTCAACGATCACTCAAGTTTTCTCCATCATGCATTTTAGCAGAGCTATTAGCAAATAACAAACAGGACTAGTTTGAGTTTTGTGTTCTTTTCTTTCTCCTGCTCACCCACCATGGCCTTGAAAGATTAGCAGCATTTAATGGAGAATGGCTAAAGAAGTGTGTCACAAGTAATGAGATATTATTGCGCTATAAAAAAAGACAAAAAGAATGAATACAGATGCAAGGTGAAGTAAGCAGAACCAGAAAAACAATAAACACAACTGCAAAAATTAGATAAAATGCCCCCCCCCCGATGATTGTGCACTCAATGCAGCCTCTGAAGCTGAGATGCAACAAAGTATTGATCAATTCTCTGCAGCTTGTGCTGATTTTGGCCTAATAATTAACACCAAGAAAACACAGGTGCCCCATCAGCCACCACCACACCATCCATATGTAGAACCATTGATTACAGCAAATGGAGAAGTTTTGAATGCTGTGGATGTTTGCTTACCTTGGCAGTATGCTTTCTAGGGATGTACACATTGATAATGAGGTTAATGCATACATTGCCAAAGTTAGATCAGTGTTTGGGAGAATCTGAAGGAAAGTCTGGGAGAGAAGAGGTATGAGACTGACTACCAGACTGAAAGTCTATGGAACTGTTGTGCTCATTGTTGTATGCCTGTTAAACCTGTACGCTATACCAGTGCCATGCCAGAAAACTGTATTGCTTCCATTTGAAATGCCTTAGGAAGATGCTGAAGATCACCTGGCAGGATAAGGTACCAGACACTGAGGTCCTTTTTTGAACTTGAACTTACAAGCGTTCAAAGAGAGTGCAGCTACAATAGACTGGCCATGTTGTTTAAACACCAAATGTATGCTTGCCTAAAAAGACTATTTAATGGACGACTAACACAGGGCAAGTGCTCACATGGTGGTCAGAAGAAACAATACAATGACCCTCTCAAGGTCTCTCTTAAGAACTTTGGAATTGATTGTGTGATATGGGAGACACTGGCAAAGGACCGCTCAGCATGGCATGCCCCCACCAGAGAAGATCCATGCTCTATGAGCAAAGCAGATTTGAAATAGTTCAAAGGAAAATCAGGTCACACAAATTTGGGAAATCCACCCCAAATGTTTACACGGACTATTTGTGCCTGACCTGTGGTAGAGTATTGAGCTCTTGTTGGTCTGATCAGCCACAGTTGGACACAATGAAACTTGACTCTAGCATAGTGATGTCATTTTGGTCCTCCGTGAGAATGAAGGACAACAACAAACTAACCAACTCAACCTACCTGAGATTCGGTAATATGGGCCTCCTTGCTGTTGTTCACTCATGACTTTTTATCTCCCGACTCTAGGGCATTTAACTTGGCTGTCTCCCATTCCCGAGACTCTCCCTGTTCACCCAGCCTCCATGTATAAGAAGCTTTTCTCAGTCCTCCTTAACATTTTTTGCCTTCCCACGGAAATCATCTCCAATTCATCAACTATATGTTTTCCTTGTATATAGTTGTTTGAATATTGTCTCTATGGTTAGACTTTGATCTCCTTGAGAGCAGGGATTTTATCTTTTGGTTTGCCTCTCTTTGTATCTTCAATGCTAGTATAGTTCCTGGAACACAGAAGGCACTTAATAAATACTTACGGATGACATGAGAGCAACAAAATAATAGAAATTGAATCCTGAGAAATTATAATGACCAAGCTTGGCCTCAAAGGCCAAGAGAGTTATAAGGAGGCACTCTCTCCACCTTCTTTTCAGATGTGGGAGACTTTGGGTTTGAAACACTGCAAATAACGACAAATGTGTTAATCTGATGTGTTAATTTTGCCGAAGTCATTCTTTTCCCCCTTTACTTATTCTTTTGTTACAAGGCATGACTTCCTGCAAGTGGGGAGGAAGTACAATATATAGAGATACAGTGACCAAAAAATAAAAAAGACAGAACCCTCTCTGACAGAACCCTCTCTACACTCAGGGTGTATATTTTATATCTGCAGAGGTAAACACAGGTGATAAAAAGCAAAAGATATTCATGAAAATCTACTATTTTTGAAAAAGAAGAGTCATGAGAGGTAAGTGGAGAAGCACTCAGCTCCTGAATTACTGAAAGTTTGCTACAGAGGAAGTAAATTAAAATGAAAATCTTAGAAATCATTTGGGACTTTGGGGAATAAAACTAGCATCATTGCTGCTTAATAGCTTGAATAGCTAAAGTGAGTCCAAGTCCACAAGAGAGACCTAACAAAGAGAGGAAAAAAACAGTCAGAGATAGTCGAAGATTGACACAGGGGCTCCTGATAATGATATAAAATTATTGAGGCTTATCCATCAGTCACTTAACAAAAATAACACAAGCAGATGTGTCAAAAGATAAAATTCCACTTTTCGGGACTTTTCTCAGCCTAGACAGATTCCCTAAATGTGACATATAGCAAAACAATAGACATGATGCTCAAATTCAAATAATGAGTAACAAAAGCAAATACAAGCAAAATGGGGAGTTTACAAGTCATCTTCTAAAGTCTATACCAGCAGCAACAAGGCTGAAACCCTTGAACCAACATGGTGAGAAATCAAAGGAGAAAAATAAAACTTTGTAAGATCCATAAGTCAGATTATGTCATTTCCAAGGGGCTTCCAGAGATGACTGACAGTATGATTAGAGCAGTGAGCTTAGATGAGGTTCAAGTGGCTAGTCTAAATTTACTCATCAGTAAAAAGGAGACAGTATGACTTACACTATCTCATGGGTTTGTGATAAGGAGGAATACTCTGTGACCTATTGACCTATTGACCTCATTGGTTTCCTTTAATCCCCAACTAAAATCCCATCTTTTACTAGAAGTCTTCTACAACTCTACTAAATTTTAGTGCCTTCCCTATATCGTGTCCTATTTGTCCCATATACAGCTTGTTTGTATACATTTGTTACCCCAGTTATATTGGAAACTCCTTGAGGGCAGGGACTGTCTTTTGTCTCTTCTTGTATCCCTAGAGCTTAGCACAGTGCCAACACATAATGGGGGCTTAATAAATGTTGACTGATTGCTTAATCAGTTGACTGAAAGCATGTCTTATAGTACTATACAAATAGCTATTATTTCTGATTTATAGGATGAAGGTGATAAGGCCAAACTTATCACCATATTCTGGCATCTAGAGAACTGGAAATTAAAATTCAGCTTACCAAATATTCAAGTATTTGCCATGTACACAACAGATACATCATGCCATAGGAAACAAAAAGACGGCCACAGAATCCAGAAGACCTTGCTGCAATTGGCTCTCTGACATATTAGCTATGAACCCGTGGACAAGTCAGTCAACCTCTCAATTCCTCCAGACACTTTTCTATGACTATAACTTGCAAAGTAGTTGCATATCAGCATTGGTAAAAATAGTTTCCCCATCCAGTATTCCCTACTCCAATAACTAAGACTAAGCCTCCCTGTCCAGGAATCAAACCCCAGCCTCCTGCATGACAGTCAAGGATACTGACCACTATACTAACAAAGAAAGTTGACCTATACTAATAAAATTATTAAAAGGTACCAGATTACAAGGATACAGTGACCAAAAACTTAAAAAAAAAAGAAAGAACAGTCTCTGCCCTCAGGGTGTACATTTTACATCTGCAGAATTAAGTAAATAAAAGATAGTTCGAGGAGAGACTCAATAACTGAGGGAATCAGGAAAAGCTATATGTAGGAGATAACACTTAAACCGAGTCTAAGCTTGAGATTCTACAAGGCTGAGAAAGGACTGTATTCTGTTGTACTACCTGTGTAATAAATAGTAGGAGATTTAATTTCAGGTTTAGGTAACAATTAGACAGCCAATTGGCTGGAAAGGAAACATGCATGAAGGGACATAATGGTAAATGAGTTAGAAAGGTGGGCTGGAGCAGAATGTGGAAGGCTTTAAATGTCAGGCTGAAGAGTTTATATTTTGTCTTGTAGGTAATAGGGAGCCATTGCAGATTGTTAAGTAGAAATGTGAAATTCTCAGATCTGTGTTTTAGTAATATTTGCCTGGTAGCTTTGTGGAGGACAGGTTAGAGAGGAAAGAGAATCAAACTAGAGAGAGCAATTACAAAGCTATTTTAATTTGTGGGCCAGGAGAGATGAGGGCCTTTCAGGTAAGGTTATAGCCATGCAAGTAGAAAGAGGGCGCTGGATTGAAGGTACATCTCTGAGGAGGGACTGTGTGAGAGAGAGAAAATTAAGGATAATTCTAAGATTGTGAACCTGAGAGTCATTTATTG
>CM053588.1:81861898-81885389 GCA_028646515.1 Pseudochirops corinnae | reverse complement strand
CTAGAAGATAGCTGGGGATGTGGAACCAGAGTTCAGAAGGGAAATTAGGATTACGTATATAGATTTGGGAGTCATGTACATTGAGATAATAAGTAATTTGTACCTAACAAGTCACTGAAAGGGAAGAGAGAAGGTGGCGCAGGATATTTTGGGAGATATTCATACTTAGTGGACATAAAATTGGTGATCCAGCAAAGGAGAATGAAAAGGTATTGTCAGACATATAGGAACATAAAAAAGGAAGATCTGTGTCTTGGAAGTCAAAGGAAGAAAAAAGTATGTAGAAATAGGTAGATGGCAGCCAAAGACTACATAGATGTCAGGTAGGAAGACTGAGAAAAGGATATTGTATTTAGCAGCTAAAAGAGAGTTTTTAATCTTGGAAGTAGTAATTCCATTCAAATGATAGGGCCAGAAACTAAAATGTAGGGTTGTGGAATAAAAAGTGAAGAAATGGAGGTGTGAATGGAGATTTGAAACTAGACAGGTTCAAATGAAGTTCTTTTTAAAGAATAAAGACTATTTGGTCATAATTTAAAGGAGTAGAAAAGGCTACAGTTGATTAGAGGGGAGATGGAGATAAGAAAAGGAAAGATTTAAGAAATCAAACTTGTGAAAGAACCTGAAAGAAATGGGATCGAGGGCACAAGTAGAATGGTCTCCTTTGCAAGAAGAAAGGCCACCCCACTCAAGAGACAGGGGGAAAAAAAAGAAGAGAAAGAGGAATGACAGAATGGGGTAAGGAAATAATGGAGAAGAGGAAGAGTGTAGAAGATAGGTGATATTTTCAGTAAATTAGGAACCAAGGTCTCTTGCTAAGAGGGAGAAGGAAGAAGTTGTATAGAGTATTTGGGTAGCATGATGAAAAGTCTGTCAGTCAAAAATAGGGGCCCCTAAGTGGCACAGTGGATAGAATACTGGGCTTGGAATCAGGAAGACTCATCTTGATGAGTTCAAATCTGGCCTCTTATTAGTGGTGTGACCTTGGGCAAGTCACTTAACTCCGTTTACTTCAGTTCCTCATCTGTAAAATGAACTGGAAATGGAAATAACAAACCATTCCAGTATCTTTGCGAAGAAAACCCCAAATAGGGTCATGAAGAGTTAGACACTACTGAACAGACTGAACAACAACAAGAAGAATAAAAAATATTGCCATGAAGCAGTGGGAACCCTGTTAAGAAGAGATAGCATAAATTTGTAATGAATCTGGTTCATGTGATTATGTAGCTCTCTTAGCAGCAAACAAATAAGAGCAATAAAAGCAAGTGGTGGTATTAACCCAGCCTTGGTTTTTGGCAACGTGTTAGCAACAACATCACCAAGGTCAAGGAATTTAAGGCTAGAGGAGAGTGTATATTTGAATGAATCAACCATAAGATCAAAACAGGTTAGGGAGGAAGTGCTAGGGCAAGGGTGCTGGACTGGGAAAACAGGTAGGTGTGTGAAATTATGGCAAGGGTAAAGAGTTGGTTAGGTAAAGGGAGAGATAAAGTAATAGCCAGCTACAGTAAGAACTCAAGATCATGGCAATATCATAATTTCGACTGATATTAAGACCTAAGATATGGTCAACTCTGGATGGCTGAAGTGTGTAGTTAAAATTTAGGCCACAAGAGTTGAAGAAGTGGACAAATTTGGAAGACCAAGGTATTTGAAGGGACATTAATGTGTATATTGAAGTCTGTAAGCACTGAGGAGTCTCTGAGTATAAGGGAAAGATTTGGAATTGAGAAAAAGACTGCGGGTCCGACTGAATTTCTTGAGAAAGAGAGAAAGAAGGACTTGGAAGCCAATAAATTGAATGAAATAGCGAATGAAAAATAGTAAATGAAAACAGTTAATGAAAAAGGGAGTAATAAGAGAATATGGTGGCTATATATGTATACATACATATATACACACATACATACATACATGTGAATATCTTAAAAACTATAAAATTGATTGTGTGACATGGGAGACATTGGTATAAGACCATCCAGCCCAGTATGCCCTCATCAGAGGTATGTGCTCTATGAGCAAAGCAGAATTGAAGTAACTCAAAAGAAACGTGAGACGTGCAAATTTAGAGAACCCGCCCCAAACATTCATATGAACTATCTTGTGCATTCTGGGCTCATATTGGTCTATTCAGCCCAGTTGGACACACTGTAACTTGGCTCTAATGTAGTGATGTCATTTTGGTCCTTCTTGAGAATGAAGAACAACAATCATAGCTCAAATCAATGACTCAGGATTGATAGATCAATCAATTGATTGATATGCACACACATATACATACATGCACATATATACATATATATCTACACACATATAATGGCTTACTAGATTTATTGGAGAAATTTCATAAAATTTGAAACCAAGTACCCATTCTCATTTTAGCTATTTTCCCTGATGCTAGGAAAATTGATCGACTCCTTAAAGATTTAAGAATGGAAATTTAATTCAGTATAGAAATCAACAAATTAAACTGCTTACCACAGAAGATACTAAAGGCATCTTGGAAGTTGACTATTAGGTTGACAATGAGTCATGAAAAGTTTCAATAGCTCATCTGTAACTCTAGGTTGGCATCTCTGTTCAAGAAAAATGCTTTAATTTTCTTTTAAGCAATTGCTTGCATAAATATTCCACTGTATGTTACAAGTTAAGAATAATTTTCTATGTCTGATGCAACCTTAAAGACAGAAGTCCCATTGGGGAGATGGTTCCCCTTCCTACCCTCTGCACATTAAAATATAGCTACACACATATATGTGATCCCTTGCTGGGTAATACTCCAATGAAGCTGTGATTTCACTGACATTGTAATATTCTCCAAAGATGCAAATTAAAACCCATTCACACCTGCTCAACCTGTATAAGTCTTGTCTGCGTGTTCTCAGAAGCTCAACACAGGAATTCTGTTCAATATGCTAAGGGATTGCTGGATCCTATATAGAGCTAGAAAGGAGCTTTGAGGAGCTTAGCATCTAATTCAGCCCACTCATTTTGTGAGGAATGAGGAATAGAGGAGGAAATTATGAATACACAATAAGATGAGAAAACTGAGGACTAGTGAGTTCGAGATTTGTTCAAGGTCATATAATTAGTAAGTGAACACCTTCACATTATGTTGACATCACCAATGGGTCACTCCCACTATCCATAGGTCATCCTTCCTTTTTACCAAATAATCAGCTCCTCTTTTCAATAATATAGTTCTCTGAGGACATCTTTTATATCACTTCTTAATAATTCTTTGTTTGTTACATGCTGCAGCCTGATCACACCTTTCACTTGCCTATCTACTGCCTTTTGGATGATTCTCAGTTTCAAATCTTCAGAAACTGTAGTGTTCATTGACTCGTGACCACATCACATCAAACCACATTTGTCCCAGTCTACATAAAATAAATTTGACCAAGACCAGCATGGTCAAAGAGGCAGCATGCCATAGTGAATAAAATGCTGGGAGTCCAGTCTGAAAGACTTAGGTTTAAATTTTGCCTCAGGTATTTCCTGGGAAAGTAATTTAACTTCCCTGGGCCAGCTTCCTTATCTCTCAAATGAGTGGGTTGGACCAAATGGTTCTGTAAGGACTTTTCTAGCTCTAAATCTATGATCCTGTGGTCCATGAAGATCCAGGCTATATGCTGAAGGATCAAATCCCAAGCAAGGTTCTACTTAATTAAAAGGTGAAAAGATCTGAAATCAAAGATCAACAATCAGAAAACATAGATAACATCTTGACTCCTCACAATCAAAAGCTAGAAAGCCCAAATCAGAGAATGACAAGTGGCAGCCAGATAGTACCCCAGGAATATGGGGGAAAAGAAATGGACAGTTGGACTCGTGTTGTTTTTGTTCATGGACATGGTGCAATATATTGACCAAGCACATGCCTTCTGGTGAACTGTATTAGCACATATCAAGGGGACAAAAGTAGTCATATCTCACCCATATCTTACCTAGGACAGGCTTGCTATTGAATGGATATCCTTGTAATTGTCACTAAATAAAAACAGAACCAAGGACTAGTATGTGTGTGCACAGTGCGTTTCTGTGCTTATGTAGTAGTGTTTTTCTATTAAGTAGATCTAGCCTTGGGCCAGACACATTACTTTACTCTCCTACCAAAGTCATACTATGCCCCCTTGTTCTAACCTCCATCTGTCCCTCTCCACCACCAAGCACACTAACCTCAAGCCTAGGCTCCAGATAAGTAAGAATTTTCCTTGTCTATCTTGGACCCACACCAAGCATGAGACTGTGGGTTCCCTACCCCTGTTCTAGGTCCTTGGGTGCAACCTTTTGACTGAGTTGAGTGTTAAGTTTAAGGAACAGGCAGTAGCACAGTTTTGCTGGAATGAAGAGTGTACGAAGAGAATTAATGCGGGGAAAAAGGTAAAAAGGTAGCCTAAAGCAAGATAGGGAAGAGCCTTAAACATGATTTATACGTGCGTTTTATGCAAGAGGCAATAGGGAGCCCCTGATGGTATATCATTTTGATTGCCTACCGTCTGTCAGTAGCAAACAGTGCTTAGTTAATTAGTTGTCAGCATCCCAAATGGTAAGAGGGAAATTCCAAGAAGGCAAGTGTTGTTTGGAACTGTGTCCTGCAGTTATTTAAACTTCATTTTAAGTGGTCCATCTTTCTTGTTCTGCATAATTATTGCAAAACTAATTCCTGTCCATTGCATCTTTAATGTATATTTTATGACTGTTGGGAAAACTAATGACTCTTCAGCCAAAGTTAAATGTTTGTGCATGCTCTGTGCAAAGCTCTCCACTTACTAGGCTGAAAACTCATCTGTTACATGCATTGAATGAATAATAAGAGTCCTTGAATTTATTATTAGGTTTTAAAGGCCTCAGTTCACATTGGGTAAACAAAGGCTGGAATTTCATGATTCCTCTCAGATTATATATATATATATATATATGGCAGGCAAGGTGTTTTGCTGAGCCTTGAGGGTATTAAGTAAATCATTAACCTTAATATATGCTTATGTATCATACCGGGAAACCATATCAAAGTTCTGAACTAGAGTTGGCAATCTCCTGGGCATTACTGTGCGAAGTGTAAACATTGGATCTGAAACAGAGAAACAGACACTTAAGCTGTTTCCATGAATTTGAATATGGCTCACCCCTGTGTCTGCCCTCAAAACCATGAATGTGGCTTATTAAGCCTTTCCAATTTATCAGAACTAATAGTAGTCTTCAGTTTATGATTCCTTTAGTCAGCCATGAAAATGAACCTGAGACATGGAAGAAATTAGAGTGGACTTAGAAGAAATCAGACCATGGACAAGTACAAATGTTAATCAACATGGAAAGTATGACTCATCATTCCAATTCTTTGGCTCTTCAGGCCATTGATGCTCATGGCCAGAGTGGCTAACTTTTTAAGAGAGAAGGAAAAGACTTCAAAGTAGCCATGGAGAATTAGAGGAAATGGATCAATGCAAACAGTATGTATGTCAGCAAGAGTTCAAAGGCATACCCTTAGGACCAAGTGTGCAAGATGGGGCACGACTGCACAGGCCTAACTGTAGCAGTAAGGTAGAGTTCGGTACCTAACTCAGATGTCCTGAATCATAGAATGTGCAGACCTTCTTGTATTTCTTAGGCTAGAAAAAATAAGGTCAAAAAGCTTGAAACCATGTAAATGCCTTGGTTTCTGGATAAATTTAGAGGCTGGTGGGGGCTTGGGATTGTTGTGGAGCCCACTCACAAACTGCTCAAAAAGTTCCAAGATCATAGGCCAGCCTGAGGACCTCTCCCAGGGGTATGGTCCCTGGTGGAGGACAAGAATCCCTGCACCACCCATTTCAAGTAAAGATCCCAACTCCTGAAGTTCCTTAGAATGGATGTACACTCCAGGGATTTAATGAGACATGGAGAGAATAAGAGATATCTGAGGATACTCTCAGTGTACCTATCTATTACTTCTCCTTGACAGTGTGACACTGCAGTGTTCCAGGAATCCACTTACATCTACTGCATTAATGCACATCAGGTGGTCAGACAAGCTCCTAGGGATCCTGCTGTCATCCTGGCATCTGATGTATGGTCAGGCTTTTTACTTTATTTGGGCCTTATTAGTTCTAATCTTGGTTTCTTTTTCCTCCCCGATAGATCTATAGAGAAGAGGGGGGGGGCATTCATATTACTATATTATAAAAAACAAATAGCTAGAAATCAATGCAAAAGAAGTATAGGCTAATTTTTATGGTAACTCTATTTTTCCACTCCTGGCAGGAGGGCACTATGGGAATACAATGCAAAGTCATACTTGAAGATAAATAAAAAATTTGCAATGTCAGATTTGAAGGGGATCATCTTTGAGAGTATCTGATCCAACTCCTTCATTCTACAAATGAAAAACCTGAAACCTAGATAGAGAATGTGCCTGGCCACAATGTGAGTCAATATCAGAGCCTGAGACTTAGCCCAGGGCTTTTTCTACTCCTCTGTTATGGTTCTCTTCTCCAGCTCTAAGTGGAATGGATGAACAATCTGAATTCTGTTAGAAGGAACATTGCCCCTACAAAATTTTCAGCTGTACCAGCACCTTTGGAAGTAGGTCAGCCAAAGTATACCATCAGGATGCAGATCAGCCTATAGATAACAGGATAGATAGTAAATCTTTCTTTCCTCCTTCTTCCTAGCTATTTAAGATTGTGTAAATGTGACCAATGACTCATAAACAAAAGCCCCAGGTTAACATGTACTGGGCTCAATACTAGCGGACTCCCATAAATCACTCTCTTTGACTCATGCCTCCATTTGTGGTTTTCTTTGGGAATATTAAAATTTGACCCAGGTCTTCCCAACCAAATGAAAAGAGACCTTCTACCCTCCTATGTTTACTCAAGTAAACAATACAATATCCTAGCCACTCCTCCAATCTCTATCCCTCCAATTTATGTAATGTGGTTTAGCAGAAAGAACAGAGAAATTGAAGTCAAGAAGACCTTAGGCTCTTCTACTTTTCAGCTAAATGTTCTTGGGCAAATTGTGACTTCTCAGAGCCTCAGTTTCCTCTATAAAACATTATGCTATGGTATTGAGTTGGCTCCATAGCCAAAAAGTCCCACCTCTGACTCTGTGACCTTGGGCAACTCTCACACTATAAGTTGCTGAGAAAGTAACAACCTGCATTAATAGAAAAAGTTTTCTCATCTGTGAGTTCCAGTCCTTATGTTAATAATTGTCCTATCTCATAGCCTCAAAACACCATAAAAATGTGAAACTGGCTGTTACAGAAATGAAAATCTGCCTATTCTTAAAGTTAGATACCTGTCTGTGCCTCAGTCCTTCATGTACAAAGAAATGGAAGCAGCAGGAATCTGGGCATTGGTTGTTCTAAAGCATTTCTCTAGGCTCCAGTTAGAGGAAGGGATGTGCAAATTGAATAATCCATTTCCCCCCAAGCATGAATGTTAGCACCATTTGTCCAGTTGAATATTTCCCAAAAAACCCTGAGGCAAAGTCTCTGGAGTCCTGCTGTCTCTTGCCAAACCCAAGATCAAAGTTTCCATATGACACATGGCAGTGGATAAACATTTCCCTTCCTGTCCTGCACTTTTCTATTTCTGGTCCTTTGCCAGCCTAGAGGAACAGTTCCTTAGTTGCTGGCTATTCCTCTGTTTCTTGAAACTCAATTTCTTTCCCAGCCAATATTCAGGCAAGGGCAGGAGGTCTACTTCTAACTGCAGTCTGGTGTTTGGATGGAAACTACTCTGCCTATAACACTGCTTATATGCACCCAGGGCACTGGGCTCGAGCAGCTGATTTTCAGTCTATTTGCACCCTATATCACTTCTCTCTTGGTGCCCAACATCCCTTATGAGAACATCCTTGAATTAAGATGGAGTCTCTCTACCCTGCTATGTAAAATGGGGCTACTGCATCTGGACTTGGCTCATGCAAAGGAAAAATAAAGTGATGCTTACAAATCCCTCGTGTGAGGTATCCATTAAAATAAAATAATGGACTCGGGGAATAGGGAATAACTTTCAATTATAGCATTCATAGGGTTTTTTCTTGTTTTTGTGTAGTATTACTTATTTATGTCTAGAATAGCAACTTGTATCTCTGCAGTCAAACCTTACCTAAGTTTGTTAGTAGTGAGGAGACAAGAGGGGAAAAAGAGATTGGTATTAGGAGAATAGGAAAGAGGTGTGGGTTGATCCAATGGGAAGGAGAGTGGATTTGGAATTAGAAAAGAACTGGGTTTGAATTCTCACCCTACATTTTCTATATGAAAGATAGAAACTTCCAATGTGTGGGTTTCCATTTCCTCACCTATAAAATGAAGGGATGGTACTAGATCATCTGTAAATTCCCTTCCAGGTATGAATCCATAATCCTTTGAGTTTTACTGTGCAGCATAATTGATGTGGTATCACACAGCAGTTCATTCCAGAGGAGCCATGTTTTCAATGAACCATTTGAAACATAATAAATGACATTTCTGTAGTTAGAATAATAGCCGACATTTATAGGATGACCTAAAGTTTGCAAAGATCCTTATACTGCTTTAAAATTTGCAAAACACTTGTCTAACTATACACCATCCAGTTGCATAGAAGATCTCATTTTAGCATCACAAAAACCCTGTGGGATGGGTACTGGTGGTGTTGTAGATGAAGAGATAGAGGCTCAGGGGAAGTGATGTGACTTTCCCCATAGTTTCTTGTTGTTGTTCAGTCCTAACTCTTTGTGAACCCCTTTGGGGTTCTCTTGGAAAAGATACTGGACTGGTTTGCCATTTCCTTTTCCATCTCATTTTACAGATGAGGAAACTGAGGCAAACAGGATTAAGTGACTTGCTTAGGGTCATACAGCTAGGAAGTGACTGAGGCCAGATTTGAACTCAGAAAGATGAGTTTTCTTGACTCCAGGCCTGGCACTCTGTCCTCTGTGCCTCCTAGCTGCCCTTCTCTATAGTTACATACCCAGTGTCTGAAATGGGATGTAGACTCAAATCTTCCCTGACCTAAAGTCTACCACTGTGAACTGCAGAACAGTGAATTTTACAAATCACAATGGGATCTGGTGATCCTGTACTAATGAAGCTAAATGGTACTGAATGTGGCAATTTTATACGAAGCATGCCTGTGCAGAATTTTGTGGTTTGTACAATACAATCTAACCACAAACATATGCTAAGCATCTATTTTAGTAAAGCCTGTGCTTGACTCATGAAAGGTAAATAAGATATACTTTCTGCCTTCCAAGAGCTTAAGCTTTCATACCCATTGTCTCATTTGATCCACCTACCTTGAAACTTCTAATCATAGCTTCTAGAACAAATCTAATCACTCTTCCACAGGACAGTCCTTTAAATACTTGAAGACAAAGCCATCTTTTCACTGAAGTAAGTTCTACTAATCTTATAAGGTATCATACTGGTTATCTGCTTCTGAATGTGTCCTAACTTGTCAATATCCTTCTTAAAATGTGGTACCCACATGTATAATCTATATCAAATAGAATCTATCTCATAAAGAAAAGAAGGGAAGGAGAGAGAATTTGGAACTCAAAAAATACATTAAAATTTTGTTTACATGTAATTGAGAAAAAAATAATTAAAAATTAAAAAAATAAAATGTGTGCTCAGAAGCCAACACAATCTTTTAGATGGGCTTTGACCAGGGCCGTGCATGGTGGACCTTTTATTGATACTTTTTTCATGTAGCCTAACATTGTATTAGATCTTTTAGCTACGATGTGCATATGTCATTTTGATGCAGTCAGCTTGTAGTCTATTAA
The DNA here is from genome assembly GCA_028646515.1 of Pseudochirops corinnae. Classification (NCBI taxonomy): domain Eukaryota; kingdom Metazoa; phylum Chordata; class Mammalia; order Diprotodontia; family Pseudocheiridae; genus Pseudochirops; species Pseudochirops corinnae. Next base: position 81,875,621 of record CM053588.1, on the reverse strand, counting down.
AACTCTTGGGTCTTTTCCACATTAATAATTATATAGCCATGCCTTCCCTTCCCAGTATTTGTATAGTTGGTTTGTTTTAACCAAAGTGAACATTTCCCCTGTTAAATTTTATTTTTGTAAATTTCAGTCTACCATTCCAGCCAATGGTGAGCTTTTTGAATCTTAGTTCTAACATTTCTAGAAAGAGAGGATCTAGATTTAAATCCTGCCTCAGAAACTCCCTATATAATCTCAAAGAAGTCACTTTAACCTCCCTGGGTATCAGTTTCCTCACCCATAAAATGAGGTGGTTGTTCTAGATGACCTCTGAGGTCCCTTCCAGTCCTATATCTATGATCCTGTAACACTCCTATGTTCAGATCATCTTCATATTTAAAACATGGCATAAAAACATGTCAGCTATGTTTTCATCCAGATCATTGATAAAAATGTTCAATAGCACAGGGTCAAGAATAAATGTTTAGGTAATACATTAGAGGCCTCCCTCTCAGTGGAGCTTAATCCATTAATTATAACTCTCTGAGTCCAATTGTTCAACTACTTTCAACCTTACCTGACTGTGTAATCATCTATCCCATGTTTTTTATCTTCTCCATAAAAATGCCATGAGAGATTTTGCTGATATCCAAATGTGCCTTATCTATAGCATTTCCCTGAACTATTAGTCTAGTGATTCTGATAACATGGAACTAGATACAAATGTGAGGTTTGGCTGTGTAAAGGAAAGGAGAAACTAACTATTCCTTCTTTTGTAGCACCCACCCTTGGCATGGTGGCATCACTTGACTTTTCAAGTGGCTCCCTTTTTCATCTCATTTGAAGACGAGTCTAAAAGGGGGGAAAGGGCAAGGTACCATGATTGGGGTATGGTTGGGTGGGAAGAGAAGGGCAAGAGAACAGAAGGGCAGAGCACTGATACAGAGCACGTATTTGTTTTTTTATTTTCTTTTTTATGAAGAGTTAAACAGGGAAATCACATTTTGCTGAAAGGTACCAAAGGCAATGAATTAATTTCAATACTTCACATATATGAATTTAATAACAGGAATGAAAAAGACCACATCATAAAGAAATAAGAGCACTAAGAAAGAAATTACTTTTCAGATATCTATATAGGGGAGGAGTTCCCCTCAGGGAATCCATTCCCAAAGGATACAGAAGATCACAGAAGGAAAAAAGAGGCTAGTTTTGATTATATAAAATCAAAACAATTTTACCCCAAAATATCCAAGTCAACAAAGACTAGAAGAGAAACAGTTAACTAGGAAAAACTTTGCATCAAATTTTTTTGATAAAGGTTTAATTTCCAAGATGTATAAGGAACTGATTCAAATTTTTACAAATAAGTACCGTTACCCAAATGGCAAATGATCAAAGGCTATGAACATGCAGTTCTCAAGGGAAGAATTCCAAGCTTTCTACATACATACAAAAAGGGTCCAAAACACTATTAATTACAGAAATGTCTACTAAAATACGTCCTATGTTCTGCCTCACACCTATAAGATTGGCAAAGCTGATAAACAAGGAAAATGGCAAACGTTAAAGGGGCTATAGGAAAACAAGCACATTGATGCACCGTGAACAGAGCTGTAAATTTGTATGACTTGTGGAAAGCAATTCGGAACTTTGCCACCAAAGTTACTAAATCGTACATATCCTTTGATCCAGGATTGCCGCTACAAGGTCTATACCACTAAAGGTATCAGAGAAAAAGCAAAAGGACCCATACGCACAAATATATTTATAGCAGTGTGTGTGTGTGTGTGTGTGTGCATGTGTGTGTGTGCATGTGTGTGTGTGTGTGTGCGTGTGTGTGTGCGTGTATGTGTGTGTGCATGTGTGCGTGTGTGTGTGCATGTGTGTGTGTGTGTGCGTGTGTGTGTGTGCATGTGTGTGTGTGTATAGCTGGAAACAAAAGGGATGCCCATTAATTGGTGAATGGCTGAACAAATTATGGTATATACGTGCAACAGAATGATATTGTTCTATAAGAAATGATGAAAGGCATAGTTTTAGAAAAACCTGGGAAGACTTCTATGAACTTCCTACAGAATTAAGTTGGCAGAACCAGGAGAATAATTGGTATCATAACACCAATATGATAAAAATGTACAATTTTGAATATCTTAAGAATCCTGATCAATGCAAGGATCAACAATGATTCCAGAGAATGGATGATGCAGAACACTATCTGTGTCCTGACAGAGAGGCAGTGGTCTAATATGCAGAATGAGACACATTTTTGGACATGAACAACATGGAAATTTTTTGCTTGGCTTGGCTATATTTGTTAGATGTGTTTTGTTTTTGTTTTCCCAATGTGTATAATTGAGGATGGGGGGCACATAGAGTTTCTTGAGAACAGAGAATGTTTTTTTTTTCTTTGTATTCCTAGCACTTAGCCCAGTGCCTGGCATATAATGAGTCAATGCTTATTGAGTGACTGACTGACTGATTTGCGAAGCATACAGTAAGACTGCAACAGTCAGTCCCTAGCACAGAAGGTGGAATTCAGAGGTTTCATTTCAACACCAGATTCAAAGAGAACCTGAAGAGCAGGTTGTATAAACCAAAGAACAGAACTTTGATGCAGAATTTGACTCAGACAGACATCAGTGAAGACTTACCATCACTGGGAACATGTTTCCCCCCCTTTCTTCCCGCCTTACTCCTCATCCATATTAGGGGATCAGCCCAAATCCACCTTGCTTTACTGCTCATGTGGCTGAGATGAGACGGGAGTAATCAGCTCTCTTCTTTCCATCTCATCAGACCTCACTATCTACCCTGACACTTAACTCTTACAATTTTGCAGTGGATAGAGTGCTAGGCTCAGAATCAGGAAGATTTCACCCTCAGATACTTAGTGTCTGTATGCTCCTGGACAAGCCACTTAATTTCTGTTTGACTTGGTTTCCTCATCTGTAAAACCTCAAGGTTGTTGTGAAGATAAAATGAGATCATATTTGTGGAGTACTTCGCATCATGATTGACACAGCCGTTTCTGGACATCCATTGCTCTCTTTTCTTTCCTCTTCTTGTAAGTAGGAAGCACATGTGGTCTAAGACACAATCTTGCACAGTGTGTAAGCCCGATAATGTAAGAGCCATTTCTAGCATCCGTCTCAAGAGGCTAGTTGAAAATTTGGGGATTGAAATTGACTATTTTTCTGCGATAGCACTTTAGAGAGCTGGATACAATTCAGGTATAATCCAATTTCATTCTTGCTGTGATTAAGTGGATTTTTTTTTTGGCACGTAGTATTTAAAAATAGATTTTCCCATCCATGGAAGATATTTTGGTATTTGATCTCACTCTTCATGACCTCATTTGGGGTTTTCTTGGCAAAGCTACTGGAGTGGTTTGCCATTTTGTTCTCCAGTGTGTATAGATGTGTTTTATTAAGAAAGAAGAGGGGAGATTAGTTTATTAATATGCTCTATTATTAAATGGGAAACTAGGTAGCATAATAGATATAGTATTGGGCCTAGAGTCAGGAAGATACATCTTCTTGAGTTCAAATCTGGCCTCACACACTTACTAGCTGTGTGACCCTGTGCAAGTCAATTCACTCCGTTTGCCTCAGTTTCCTCATCTGTAAAAAGATCTGGAGGAGTGTAATGGTAATTAATTTAAATTTGAAGACCCCTTTTTGTTATGTCAAGTAAGCAGGTACTTAGCCCTTAGTCAAGCCTCTGTGAAAGAGGCAGAGGGTGTGAACTCTGTCTCCTGTTGCTGACATATTAGGAAAAGTTTGGCTGAAACAGGAAGCCAATGCTGTGTATGTGTATATATAAGAAAAGCCCCAGAGAGGCAGAATCAGAATTTTTCTCCTGGCAGATTCCTGGTGGAGGAGAGAGAGTTTCTTTTGGTGAGCATCTGGAAGCTGACTGAGAACTGAGAGAGGATTTCCTTGAGACCAGAATCTGGTGAAGGCTGAAGTTGCTGGCGAGAAGGCCACCTGGAAGGCTGAGATTTCTTCTGGGTGCTAGGGCCAGCCAAACTACCAGAGGACTGAAGAAGCATGACCGAGATAAGACTTTGTTTGTTTGTGGCTTGGTTGATCCTGAGTTCCTAGGAACAGAAGTTATGAAAGTTTTGAGATGTGCTGGACCCTGTGAACTGTAGCAGGAACTGCCTGGAGGACTGGAGAAGGACCTGGGAGCTGTTTGCCTCTGAATACAGGTGACTGGTAGATTCAGGTAGCAGCTCGCACCATGGAAGGGGATACAGGGAATCTGAGAGACCACTCTGAGTCAAGATGAAGAAAAGGCCTCTCCTTGGATATTGAATGTGGTGATGAAATTGAAGTTTACTAGAGACCAAGGGGTGGAGAGTTTGTATAATTTTCTAATGATTGTATTTAGTGATTAACGATACTTAGTGACTGATTGCTAGATAAGTGACTGATTAAGTTAACCTATGATTGCCTCATGAGAGGAAGACTGACTTGTATTGTAAAATGACTGAATGATTAAATAAGGAGGCAAACCTCCTTAGGGATACCAGATGATTGTTCTTTTGCTCTTTGTTCTAAATACTGTGACCACTTTGGTGAAAGCTATGTGGCCATTTTAATGTTAAGCTGTTGTGAACACTATATTGTGATTTTCTGTGATAAGATGTGATGTTGTGAATATTATATTGTGATTTGTTGTGAATGTTTGCCTTGATTTGTTATGGAATAAATGGAGTGTTTACTATATTGTGTAATCAGAACCTTAAAAGCTGTTCACAGTAGCGTTCTTTTAGGAAGCTGCTCGTGCATGGCATTACAAGGAGGAAATGGCAAGTCACTCCAGCATCTTTACCAAGAAAACCTCAAAAGGGGTCACAAAGAGGTGGACATGATGGAAAAACAATTGAACAGCACCTTATTAAATATCTAATATCTTAAGGGTTTATAGGACTAATTTTGAAAGCCAAGTTGCTTACTTATTTTGGAGAGTCAAGAACACCTACCAGATCATGCAAGTCCCAGTAACATTTTCTGGTAAGTTCAATTCTACTCACTCTAAAGGTAGCAGAGGAGATAAAGAGTGCCAGGCCTGGAATCAGGAAGACTTGAGTTCTAATTGAACCTCAGACACTTACTAACTATGTAACCTTGGGCAAATCACTTCATCTCTGCCTCAGTTTCTTCAACTGTAAAATGGAGATAATAATAATAGCACCTACCTTATGTGGTTGTTGTGAGAATCAAATGTAAATGTATTAATACAATGCCGGGCACATGATAGACACTTAACCAATGACTATTTCCTCTCCTGGCTCTCTTCCTTCCATGTATAAAAACTCTCCATACCTCTTCAGCATAAAAAAATAATCTTCTATTGACTTAATTATCCCCTCCATCTACCCATATCTCTCCTTCCTTCACTGCTACATTTTTTAAAAGAGTGACTGACTCACAATACTTCCACTGGCCTCATTATTTCTCAACCCCTTATAACCTAGCTATAGTCCCCCCTACTTTATTGACCTTTTTTTCTTAAAAGATTACCAAAGAACTCCTCATCACCAAATACAAAGGCCTTTTCTTAGGTCTCATTTTCCTTCACAGCATTCATAGCATCATAAAACTTTAAAATTGTAAGGCACCACATACTCCAACTAGTACTTGAATAAATCCCTTCTATAACATATTTACCAAGTAGTCATACAACCTTTTCTTGAAGACCTTCATGAAGGGGGAAATCATTCTCTCCTGAAGCAGCCTATTTTGCTTTTGAATGGCTGTAATTGTTAAAATAATTGTCTTTACAACTCCAAAAGACTCATGATGGAAAGAGATATCCACATCCAGAGGAGAGCTACAGAGTCTGAATGCAGATTGAAGCAAACTGCTTGCTCTCTCTCTTTTTCTTTTTTTTTTTTTTGTTTCCTCTTACCCATTGTTCATTCCATTGGTTATAATCCTTTACAACCTGACTAATGTTTAATGTGAAGGTATTTGTAGATACTATATTTGATTGCATGCTGCCATGGCGTGGGGAGGAGAGGGAAGGGGAGAAAATTTGTAACTCGACAGTTTGTGGAACTGAATGTTGTAAACTAAAAGTAAATAGATAAATTAATTTTTTTAAAACAGATGATTGTCTTTATATAAAATCAAAATTTGCTTCTTTGCAATTTCCAGCCATTGGTCTTAGTTCTGGGCTCTAAGATCAAGCAGAATGAGTCAAATTTTTCCACATGACTGCCCATCAGATATGTTAAAATAACTATGATAACCTTCAGAGTCTTTTTTTAGGCTAATCATCTCCAATCTTCATATGGCATGAGCACACAGCCCTTCACCCTCTTGGTTGTGTTCCTCTGGACATTCTCCAGCTCATCATTTTCTTTCCTAAAACAGCGAAACACACCTTTCCTCATGTAGTCTGACCAGGGTAGAATACAGTGGTACTATAACTTCCATAGGCCTGAGTTCTAAATCTCATAACACAGCTTTGGATGACATTCACTTTCTTGTCCACCATATCACACCGTTGACTCACATTGAGTTTGTAGATCCAAATTTCTATCAGATACACTGACTAGCTACATCTCCTATACTTTTTATACTTTAGAAGTCGATTTTTAGCTCTAACGTAAGATTCAATGTTTTTCCACATTAAAATTTCATCTTATTAGCTTTGTATGAATTTCTAACTTGTCATGATCTTTTTGAATCTTGTGTCAATCATCCAGTTCATTAGCTGTCTCTCCCAGTTTTGTCAGCCACTCTTACCCCACTCGTTCACCTGTGCTTGAAAACTCTGAGTCAGCTCTTACTCCTCCTTATCCCTCGCTTTCATCCTGCATCTAGTCAATTTGTTGTCTTCTACTTTTTTTTTTCCCCTCTTAACATTCTCTTTTCCTTCTCCTTCCAGGCCTGAACACCTAGGTTCTCCTACATCTCTGATTTTGACTTTTCTGTCACTTATTTTGGCCTCTCCTTTTATTATTCTTTCCCTCCCCACACTGCCCCTTCTATGTAAACATCCTGCTAGGATCTCATCTTAATAAATAATAAATAGTACGTGTGTTGTGTTTTAAGGTTTGCAAAGAATTTTACAACTATTATCTCATTTTATCCTCTGAAAAGCCTTGAAAGGCAGGTGTCATCATTATCCCCATTTCACACATGAGGAAACTGAGGCAGACAAAGGTTAAGTGACTCCCAGTCACAAAACTAGTCATTGTCTAAGGTCAGATTTGAACTCAACTCTTCTTGACTCCAGGTCCAACGCTCTACCCACTGTGTCACCCCCAAATTCCCTCCTTTGTCAACATTATTGATTCTTAACATTTCAACTATCACCTCCAAGAAGATGACTCCAAAATAGATTTCTAGCACCCTGAGCTCCAAATTTCTATTTCCAATTGCCTACTAGACATCCCTACCTGGATGTTCCACTGCAGCCTCAAATTCTACATACCCAAAGCTAACGTTACATTATCCACAAAAGTTGCTCCCCTGATTTCCCCCTTTCTGTTTATGGCACACTTTCCGAGTCACTCATTCTTAAAAAACTCTGAACCATCTCTTACTCTTCTCTCTCTCTCATCCTCCTCATCTACTTAGCTATTGAGTATGTCAGTTCTATTTCCATGATATTTCTCACTGCCAAATCGTTCCTCTCCACGAGCACTGCCAACCACCCTAGTTCTAGCTATTATCATCTCTTGTCTGAATTATAATAGGCTCCCAACTGGTTCCTCACATTTAATCAGCACTTTGTAAATCTTAAAGCACCATATAAATGCCAGCTCTCATTAGCAATAATAATCATTATCACTACCACTACTAAGAATAATCTAGGCAACTCATTCGTAAGAGTCCCTAACAGTGCTCTACTTTACTTCTGATTCCATTCTCTGGGCTCCTTTTCCTCAGCCTCGCCAGTAGCCAGCTCCTTCCTGTCCCCTCTCCTGTCCCACTTTATATGGGGTCTTCCCCCATTAGAATGTAACCTCCTTGAAGCAGGGCCTGTATAGTTACAATAGAGTCCCTAGTACTTAGAATAGTGTCTGACACATAGTAAACCTTAATTAATGCTCTATTGATATCCATTCATATCACTTCTAGATTAATCTTTCTAATGAACACTTCTTTTCAAGTCATTTCCTTACTCAGAAATCCTCATTGATTATTGAATAAATTCCAAATTCCTGATCCTGAAATTCAAGGGCCCCTAGAATTTCTTTGCTCCTTCTACGCCCCTTCACTTCTCCTATGCTCAAGGATTTGTCCTAACTCTTATAGTATCTCAAGCTATCTCTTGTCCTTTATCTTTTCTGTGTTTCACAAATTCCTTAAATTAAAACAACAGTCCATACACTTGCCTCACCTTTCTCTCCTCCCATTCACTTGAACCTGGGTCCTCCTCACTCTTTGGACAGCTTCCTATCTGTCTTCCTTGTAATAGGCTCAAAGGATCATTGTGGAATGAATTTGACCACGTAGTAAGAGTCAAAAGGGACCTGTGATTCTGCTTCTCACTGCTCTGTTGATGGTACAATTTAATTATTATTTTGTATTTCCATCACCCCCTTTCATTTTGTTTAATTGCTCATGGAGTTAATAGCTTGCTTCACATACAGAAGGCATTCCCAGGACAGTCACTATTGTCCTTAGTTATTCACAAACCATTTTTTCTTTTCTTTTCTCTTTTTTTAAAAAGAGATATGAAAAGCTTAGCAGTGCAGCGGCAGTTTCAATTGGGGTTGTGGATAGCTAGCAGGATTGGAAGCATTGATCTCCACCGTGCCCTTTTCAAGCTCTATTTCAAGGTTATGGCGCAGCTCCATTAATAGGACAGTACAAAGGCCGCTGAATCCAGCTCTGGGGGAAGCAGCTTCATTTATCACATTCATAAATAACAAATAGAGACAGATGAGTAGGACCCAGCTCCTGGGCAAAGGGAGCAGTGCCATTAACCCTCTCCCAGTTGAAAGCCTCTTTATCTCCTCCTTCCCTGCCCCATCTTCCCCCCCCTTCAAAAAAGAAGGTCCTCGGGGTCTGCTAGTGAGGTGTTGACTTTGCCAGGCAAATATTGACCCTGGCTACCCATTGGCTTTTTCATTAAAAGCTTCAACTCCCAGATACATATTCTTTTCTTAATGATTTTGCCTAAACTTTTAACCTTCCCCTACCCCTTTGGAAACTGGAGAAAAGACCACGTCAGTGCTCTGTGTGAATCAGCTTCTTCCTTCAGAGGGCACTGCATCAAAAGGCCAGGTGGGAGGTGCCTCATCTTTGAGAGGCTTTCCAGGAAGCTCAGGGGGTGGCGGGCCGCAGGTTGGAGTCACCTCAAGGAGCTCAGCCCCTACCCCCAGGAGCAACCCGCAGCTCCACTGCAGGTAACTCTTGGGGGATCTCAGCCCAGCAGCTCAGGCAAGGCCCTGGGTCAAGACAACAAACTCTCCCAGAGGGCCCTGAGACAAACAGTGGGGTAGAGAGGAAGAGCATCAAACCAGTCCCTAACTCCCAGGGCTCTAAATCATTTAAATCAGCTGCTGAGCTGCCTTCTCCTTCCCTGTTTTCTCAAGGGAAAAGCACAGCATTGTTTTAAAAGTAAAAATAGAAATCCAGCACTGCAGACAACCTGTCCGTAAAGACAGGTGAAAAGGAGAAAGGAAAAAAATTTTGTTATTATTAGGTAGCACTGAGGCGGGGGCAGGGTTGAAGGAGAAGAAAACTTTTCCCCATCTTTGAGTTTTGAAAATACTCATTCAAATGAGCAGATCCAAGAGAGCATTGTACACAGTAACAGCAACATTGTGTGATGACCAACTTTGATATACTTAGCTCCTCTCAGCAAAGCAATGATCTAAGACAAATCCAAAAGACTAAAGATGGAAAATGCCAGCTACAACCAGAGAAAGAACTATGGAGTCTGAATGCAGATGGAAGCATCTTGTTTGCTCCCTTTTTTTGTTTTTTGTTTCTTATTTCTAATGGTTATTGCCTTGGGTTCTGATTCTTCTTTACAACATAACTAATATGGAAATGTACTTAATGTGGTTGTACATGTGTAGCCTATATCAGCTTGCAAACCACTTTAGGGAGGGAAGAGGAGAGGGAGGGGGGAAATTTAGAACTGAGAATCTTATAAAAGTGAATGTTGAAAACTAAACATAAATGAAAACTTGAAAAATAAATGAAGTGAGGATAGAACTATAAAAAAAAGAAGAAAGAAAATACTCATTCAAAATGACTTTATGGTATTTTTTTTTTTAGATCTTCCCCCAGTTTTCCCTTTCTACAAGTTCTTATAGCACGCAGCTCTTTCAAATCCCATCCCTCTCAGATCCTTTTTCTCCTAAGCAGTGATGGCTCACTCCTATATTTAATCTCCAAAGCTGTTAAAGTGACCTTTCCACCCCCCTCCCAGTACACCACTAATCCCCAAGGAGGGAACCACTGTGCTCTGCAGCTAAGTATTTAAAAGCCATGTAATGACTGTCCCATAGCTCATCTACTCTTCATTATCAGGTTCTTGAAAAAAATCACCTATACTCCTTGGCTTCTCATCATTACTACTCAGCATCTCCTCAAGCCCTGACCCTCTAGTTTCCATACCAATATACTGAAAAATTTTCAAAGATCATCACTCCTCTCCTAATTGGCAAATTCAATAGCTTGTTTTCTCTTCCCTCATCTTCCTTGATTTCTCTAAAGCATGACACTGTCCACCATCTCTACTCTCTCAATACTCTTGTCTTCAGTAACACCACAGTCCACTGAATCTGTAGCTTCTCTGATGATTCTTTCTCTATCTCCTTCCTCTTGGCTTCTCATCCTCTTACAGAATCCTTAATGTGGCCCAAAGCCTTAAGCTCTCTTCTCTTGTCTCATTCACATTCACAAATGACTCCCAAATCTTTATCTCCACTCCTACCTCTCTCCCAAACTACAGACTCATATCTCTAATGTAATCCTGCCTTCAGGATTTCACTAACTAGATGTTGCAATGTCACTTCAAATTCAACATGTTCAAAAACAGAGCTTCTATTCTTTCCTCCTAACCCTGCTCTCCATTCTGTATTCTGTCTGTTACTCCCATTTACCCAGTCTTCCAGGTCTGAAACCTTGGCTTTATCTTTGACTTTTCTCCCACACAAGATCACATATCATGTTGAATTTAGTTTAATAACACCTCTCATTCATCCCTTACTCTAGTCCTACTGCTACCACTCTACAATAGGCACTTGTAACAGCCTACCTGTTCTACTTTAATAGCCTCCTAAAAGTTTTCACCTCCATTCTGTCTGTCTCCAAGCCATACTTTTCACCTACTGCCAGACCAATCTTCCTTAGGCAGCTAACTGGTCATGGCACTTCTCAAGCATCACTAATGGTTCACCCATGCCTAACCAGTAAAGAGCAAACTCCTTTTCCTGGAAGTCAAGGTCCTTCTCAATCTGACACCACCCTACCTTTCAATCTTAACTGGCATTATTTTCTCCATGCACTCTGGACTATTGCTATTCTCCAAATATTCCCCATGCTTTTACACCTCCATGCCTTTGTTTACTTTGTTCCTTGTGCTAGCACAGCCTCCTTCCCTTTGCTCCCCAATTCAACTGTGAGCTCCTCCATTAGACTGTGAGATTCTTGATGGCGGATTGTTTTTTTACCTTTCTTTATAACTTTAGCACTAGTGTTTGGCACATGGAAGATACTTTAAAAATATTAATTGACTAACTGAACTTTTGCCCATACTTTTATGTCTCATTAAAATGCTGCTTCCTTCCTGTAGTCTTTCCTGATTCCTCCAGTCAGTAATGGCCATACTCCACCTTGGACTACGTATACAGAATATTTTGCATGTACCTAATGAAGACAAAATACATTATTTTTATAGTTATGCTTGTGTCACTTGTCCCTGTTCCACAATTGGTGGGGATCATGCTTTATTTCATCTTTATATATCCCCCAGGACCTAGCATAGCATCTCATATACATTAGGTCCTTAATAAATGTAAAGTGAATTGAATTAAACTAAACCTAATAACATGTTTCATTCCATAAACAGTGTTGAAGGTTTCTTTCTCTAGACAAGTCGAAGTTCAGGAGTGAAGCTTCCTGAAGCCTTCTATTTCATGTAATCATTCTTTAGAAATGATCTCAATTCCATTAAAACTGACAATTTTGTTAGTGCACAATTTCCAGGTAGCTGAGAATGAAGAGGACACTCTACTTCTTTTGGAGAAGAGGAAAGAGGTTGAAAATATTTAACACATGTAAATATTAATTTTTAAATGTCAACAAAAAGTCCAATTAGGTTGCCTGACTCAAGAGTTCAAGGTAGGCTGTGTCACAGTATGTATTCTTACTAGTTGCTAATCTTTATGAAGCTCCCAGGAACTATAAATTTTCAGGGCTAGGATGACACTCTTCATAGAATCAGAGGATGAAAGGAGTCTTCACAGGTGACTTCTTAGTGCATTCTCTACACTCCATGGAATAAGACCTACACTTTCTTAGGCACATAGGATTCCATCCTGTTTTTAAAGACCATTAAAGAAGGAGATTCCATAGCTTCTCTTGGTAACTCAGTCCAGTATTTAGTTTTGTCAGCCTCAGCTGAGAGAGGATTATTCTTACTTTCATTTTACCCACAGCACAGCTGGTATTCTCAGCATTAGCCTGGAAGGACAGGAGAAGAGCAATAATCACCATGTTTTCAATCAATCTTTCATTTGTTCAAGTCTGTTTTTAATTAACTTAAACAACCTTATGAAAATAGGAGGTGGGTGATAATGAATGTTCAATCCTAACTATTGACACTACTCCAAATTCTCTGCCACATCTCTATCTAAACACTTTCATATTTTAGTAAACAGGGCTTGCATAATCTTTTGGTTTTTTTATGTAACAGTATTTCATATGCCTAATTCCAAGGGTCCACATGTAGTGTTATATCACATGAATCTTCTGTGGATTGTTTAGCCAAGTGGTATCAAATTCAAATAGAAAAAGGACCACCAAACCACACATAAGGATCCCTGTGGGCCATATATTGATCTAGAAAACCACACGTTAGTATTACCTATGTTATAATGTTTTTATTTTTTGTTAAATATTTCCCAATTACATTTTAATCTGATTCAGGCTGTACTTCGGAACGATGACTTTCCTAAACCTGTGGTTTAGCCCATGTCTGATTGTTGGGTATTTGGATGGTTTCCAGTTTCTTGATATCATAAATAATATGACTAAAGACATTTGTGTACAAACTACTTTCCCATATTTTACATTATTTCCATGGAGATTGTATGTTTCAAAGTAGAATTATCAGGTAGGTGGCACATTGGCTCGAGTGCTGGACCTGGAGTGAGGAAGACCTGAGTGCAATTACTGCTTCAGATACTTAACTATGTGACTCTGGGCAAGGCACTTAATCTCTCTTAGACTCACTCTCCTAACATATAAAATAGGGGTAGTAATAGCACCTACCTTCCAGGATTGTTGTGAGGATAAAACAATTAAAATATCTAATTAATTAATTTTTATTATATAAAATAATTAATTAAATTAATTCTAATTAATTAAAATTTATGCTATTGTGAACAATTACATAACCCTAGTTAACATAGTTCCAGATAGCTCTCCCAAAAGAATGAGCTCATTTGCAGTATCACCAGCAAGGTATATACCTTCCTCCATAAACCTAATTTTTAAAAAATTGAATGTTATCATTTTACTTATTCTTGACTAATCAGATA
>CM053588.1:81844798-81861398 GCA_028646515.1 Pseudochirops corinnae | reverse complement strand
CCTCCCTCTCTCTGCCATGATCTTTCTTTTCCCCAAAGAAGGAATCTAGGGTTTGGGTGCTGTTCTTACTTTGCTTCTTATGCTTATTCTTACTCATGGTTGGTCAGTCTGTGATTTTTTTTTTAATCTCTATGGGGCTCTGCTTCCAGAAGTGAAAGCTCTGTCCCAAATCACTGGGGTCCTCCCGCCTGCCGTAGCTCTCAGGAAGGTGCTGGGACCCTTCCTACTTACTTCCGGCTCGCTGGATAATGAAGACTCCAAGACCGAGGCCCAAGACAGCGATCCAAATTGAGGCTGCTCAACATGAGAGCACTGGCCTCAGAACAATCACTTAGTTCCCCTGCTGTCTGCAGGCCACGGGCAGGAAGCTGCAATGCGGAGGCAGTTGCAAAACTTCTGCCTTTCGCTTTTCCACTCTGGAGGCCTTTCGGCCAGACTGATTTTCTCTCCCAACTTCGCAAGCCCCAGTGACCTAGTTCTCAACACTGCTCGCAGCTGCCGCTAATCCACTCACCTTTCCTCTCGCCTGGCCGCCCCTGGGGTTCAGCAGTGGCTTCAGGCCAGGCTGGTTTTGCAGTGCTGATATGGTTCCTCATAGCCGAGCTGACTTTAGTGGGAAGTATCTTTGTGTGCGTTTTGGAGTTCTAGGATTGGTTTAGAGTCCTATTCCATGGGTATTTTGGGGTGGCTGTGTGAGAGCTGCAATATGTTGCTGCTGCTATGCCGCCATCTTGGCTCTGACCCCCGCTTACCTCATTGTTGTATGCCTGTAAAACCTGGACAGTATACCAGCACCATGCCAGGAACCTGAATTGATTCGATTTGAATTTTCTTAGGGATTTTCTGAAGAACATCCAGCAACATAAGTTATTAGGCATTGAGGCCTTTCTTGAGCTGAATTGCCAAACATTCAAACTGTACAGTAGAGAGTGGAATTCTGGACTGGAATGGACTGGACTGGCCCCATTGTTTGAATACCTAACATGCATTTGCCTAAATGACTATTTTACAGAGAACTCCCACAAGGTAAGTGCTCACACAGAGGTCAAAAGAAAAGATAAAAGGATACTCTCAAGGTCTCTCTGAAGAACTTTAGTATGGATTGTGAGATGTAGGAGATGCTGCCACAGGGCTGCCCAGTATAGTATGCCCACATCAAAGAAGGCATTGTCTTCCTTGAGCAGTACCTCAAAAGAAATGGAAGATATGCAAATTGAGAAACATCTCCACTCCAAATGTTCATTTGTACCTGATTATGGTAGTGACTTCAGAGCTCATTTTAGTCTGATCAGCCACTGTGGGACACACTGTACTGTGACCACCACATAGTGATGTCATTTTGATCCCCTTTGAAAAATAAGAACACCAACCACCAGAGCTTGGTACCTCCTTACTCCTTCTTGTACAGTTCTACTCTTGGTGTACATCTTTTTGCCTAACCCTAACTCCTAGCTCTGCCTCCTACTTCCAGGCACTAGATGCTATACTCACTTAATTTCTGACTTTTTGAATTGTGAAAAAAGCTAGTGTTTGACTGGGGTCATAAAAGAGAGTGAAAATCTATTTTAAAAAAGAGTTAAGAAGATAAAAGTAGTTAAGAAGGCAGCACCTCCACATTTTGGTTGAAAAGCAGAATGAAAGAGTGGAAAACAAAATAATGATAATAATAACAAGGATAATGATGTAATAGTAATGGAATTTGAAGATCCCTTTGTATTGGAAAGCTGACAGGTACTTAGCACCTAGTTTCAAATTAAGCCTCTGTAAAGAAACAAGAGGTATGAACCCCTGTTGCTGACTTACAGGAGGGGGCTGAACAGGGAATCCCTGTTGCTGATGTGACAGGAAGGGGCTTAACAGGGAGGAGCTATACCATATATAAGGAAGAGCACAAGCTGGACAGTCAGAACTTCTTGGGATAAGCATCATGGCAGCAGGGCTGCTGCTGCTGGACTGAAGACTAAACTGAGAATTGCGAAGAACTGAGAAGAGGAATGAGAATTGAGAACTGTGACAAAATTTCTTGGAGCAAGCCACATGGAGGCTAGATAAAGTGATTTTGATTTTTTGAATGGAGCTTATGGTACTAAAGACTTCTGAGGGCCAACTGGAGCTGCAGAAGACTGAGGAAGCATAATTGTGGTGCCGGTATTTTGTACAAATGTTGTGACTTTGTTAATGTGTGTCAATATTATTGTGGCTTTGTTAAGCCTTGTTTTCCCAGGAACAGAGACTGTGAGAGATTTGAGGTGGACTGAACACTGTGAGCTTCAATATGGAGCAGGAATTGCACAGAAAGCTGAACGAGGAACTGGGAGGTGTCTGCCTTTGAACTCAGGTGGCAGTTGGTTAGATTTGGGCAGGAGCTGGGACCATGGAAGAGGGACCATGGTAGCTGAAAGCCTGCCCCAAGTCAAGATGAAAAGACTTCTCTATGGGTACTGAGTAGTGACTGATGAAATTGTAATGCACTTGTGACCTAGAGGAGGATGGCTTTGTACTTTACACTACCCCTTAAGAGGATACTGAATAGTGACTGTTGAAGTTGTAACTTAATTGCACCCCATTGGTAGGGGACTTTGACTATTGTACTTTGTGGTTGAATTAAGGACTCTGTGATTGATTAAATGGATGTACTTTGTTTAAAACTATGTGACCACTTTGGTGAAAACTGTGTGGCCATTTTAGTGACAGGTTGTTGAGTTGTGACATGGTGAATGCTGTATTTTGATTTTCTGTGATAAGTTATGTCGTTGTGAATGCTGTACCTTGATTTTCTGTGAATGTTTTGCTCTGATTTGTTATTGAATAAATAGAGAGTTCTCTATACTATGTAATCAGAACCTTGAAAGCTGTTCACAGCAGCAGTCCTCTGGAAAGCTGCTTGTGCTTGGCTTTACAAATGATTGATGAAGATGATGAACATAATGTAAGTGCTGACCCTGTTGTACTTGAGCAGTTTGGTCTTTTAAGAAAATAGAAAATTAACTTTGGGAGTAGAAATTGAATTGTTGTATAAAGAAAAGCGATAAATCAACTTTACTCTTTCTGAATCATTAAATTTTATTTTTAGTTTATGGAATAAAACAAGCAATTTATAACACAGTACAATAAAAAAAAAGATGATTGCACATGAAACTACAAATCTACTATGTACAACTTGCTATTCCTTTCAAATATACAACAAAATCATCATGTAAATTTCTTTTTTCTTCTCTCCCCTCCCCCACCGTAGAGATGGCTACCATTAGACACACATAGGTGTGTGTGTGTGTGTGTGTAATTATTCTATATATCAGTTTTTTTCTCCAGATGCTGATGGTGTCTTTCTTCGCATGTCTTTTATAGTTAATTTGGATATTTATAATAATCAATATTATTCATAAGACAATTAATTTGTTCAAAGTCATTCTTAAAACAATATTGTTTTTATTGTATACAATGTTCTCTTGGTTCTGCTCATTTTGCTCTTCATTATTTCATGCAAGTCTTTCCATATTTTTCTAAAATCATTTAACTCATTTATTATAGCACCCATCACAATCATATACCACAACTTGTTCAGCCATTCCCCAAATAATATTCATCCTTACAACTTCCTATTCTTTGTGGTGGCAAAGAACTTTAAAGTTGGAAAGGACTGTACCTTTTGCATGAAACAACTTGGTAACTGGAAGGGTCAGAATAAGAACATTTGTGCATGAAAAAAACCTGATGAAATACATATGTAAAGAAATAGTTTTCCCTTAAAATGAGGAAAGGACACAGCCGGTGAGGAGGTCCTGATACAGATCTGGGAGCTGTTTAAGGCTAGAGAAATAAATGAGACTTCAGAGCATTGTGGTCCTTAACTTCATTTGCAGGTTTGAGGGCTGGTTGGGGTGAATCAGCTGGCTCAGGAGTGAAGAGGTGAACACACAACCACTACTTAAGTAACTACAATATTACCTTGCTTTGAGTCACCTCCTGCAAATTACAGTATACTTCCACTTATGCTCTTGGAAAGTGCAGGGTGAGAGGGCAAATTAGCAACTGGTTTTCTCCAGCATATCTTTTACCTGCCCAAAAATAGTAGAATGGATTGAAAGTGACAAGGAAGAATAGAAGCCTTGTATTGCCAGATGTATTGCCTTGACCTCCTTGGCACTATATAATGATTCTCAAACATTTAAGTTCAGTAAAGACATCTATCCTACTTTTCCAAGCTTCTGTGGCACAAAAAAAAAAACAAAGAGGAAATTGGGGATCACTTTACAGAAGGGAAATAGTCACTATAATGGCTTACATTATTTAGTATTAGATCTATGCTATCATAGATGTGAATAAATTAGATCCCTCTTGGCAGGCCCTTGGGAAGTAGGTGCTATAGGCTTCCCTCCTCTTTCTCTAGCATAGCCTATGATGCAGATCTCACCAAGTGGGCTTAGGGAGAGCAGGGGGCATGAAAAGCACCTCTCTCCTATTTTCCTTCCACGGCCCACTTTCCTTCTTCTGCTCTGTGCCAACCCTCCCTCTACCATCCTCTCTCCTGCAGGGCAGGAATCCAGAAACCCTGCTCTTTTCAAGTCTTCCCTCTTTTCCCAATAGTGGACAGGGATGCCTCTCTACTCCAACCTTTCGTGACCTGGCTCAAATGTGCATGACTGTTTACGTCACTAGTTCTTTCCATTTACCTGTGAGCTGAACTTTGTGTGTATTATCTTCTCCAGTTAGAATGTGAGCTCCTTAAGAGCAGGGACTGGTATGCTTTTGAGTTTATGTCTCTAGCACTTAGTATAGTCATTGCACATAATAAACACTTAACAAATGCTTTTTGATAAATGCATGTTACATCTTCTCCTACTGCTTTCTCCTTCACTCTTACCTCTGATAAGGAGAGATCCCTCTTTCTTACCAAGCCAAATCCCTCTATATGCATCCTTTATCCTATCCCTTTCAAATTGGTCCTACAGATTGCCTCTAATCTAAAATGTCCCTCTATTTGTTCTTTTCCTAATGTTTAAAAACATCTCTATGGCTCCTCTATCCTAAAAGAAAAATAAAAACAATAAAACCCTTGGTTGACCCGACCACCCCTTCTAGTGATCATCTAATACCTCTCCTTTTCTCTGCCAAACTCCTTGAAAAAGCTATCTACACTAGTAGTTCTACTTCCTGTCCTATCATTCACTTTTAATTCTATGCAATTTGATTTCCAATCTCAGTTGCAAAACTTGGAGTAGCTAGCTGGTTCAGTGTATAAAGCACTGGGCCTGGAGTTAGAAGGACCTGAGTTCAAATCCAGACTCCAATACCTGACACTTACTAGCTGTGTAACCCTGGGCACATCACTTAACCCCAACCGCCTTGCAAAAAAAAAAAGAAAAGAAAGAAACTTAGTGGTCTTTTTTTTTAAGTAGTCTTTTTTTTTAAGTAGTCTTTCCTCCTTGATCACAGTTTCTAACTGAATACTCTTTCCTCTCTAGACTCTCATAGAACCATTCTCTTCTGGTTTTCCTTCTACTTGTCTAACTGCTCCTTCTCAGTTTCTTTTGTTGGAGGTTAATCTAAGTCATGTCCATGAACAATGGGTGTCCCCAAGGCTCTGTCCCAAATCTTCTTATCTCATCTCTCTATAGTAGCTTGCTTGGTGTTCTCATCAGCTCATATAGGTTCAGTTATCATCTCTATACAAATAATTGCCAGATCTATCTATCTGGTCTTAATTTTTCTCATCAGTTGTAGCTTTGCATAACCAGTTACCTTTTGGAAATCTCAAACTAGGTGTCCAACAGAACACTGAGAAGGTGGCACAGTTGATAGAGTGGTAGACCTGGAGTCAGGAAGATCTAAATTCAAATCCAACCTCAAATACTTACTAGCCATGTGACTGTGGGAAGATTAGAGCTCTGTCTGACTCAGTTTTCTCACCTCTAAAATCATATAATATCTACCTCACAGTGTTGTTGTGAGGATCCTCCCTCTTCCTCTTTCTGCTCCTCCTCCTCCTCCTTTTCCTCTTATCTCTTTGTTCACATGGGGAGTCATAGCCTTACATGTGGGTGTTCTGTCCAAAGGAATACAAATTTTGATTGCTTATACTTCACAAGGTATCTTAGAGTTTAGCAGCTAGATTTCTTTTTCTTCCCTATTTATTTATCCTATAGTTTAAAAAAAAACTGGGACAATTAGCTCTTGCCCCATGTAGTTTTCATTTATGATTTCTTGAAATACAGGTCTGAAAAACCAGGCTTTGTTAAAGCCTATTTCGATTCCAATGGAGCTAGTTGACAATGCCTTTAAACCCAAATCACTCTGGTTTTCACTGATTGACCAATAATAAGTCCCAGTCCAAGCCTCACCAGCTCATTGTTTGCATTTTGATACCTCAGAGTGTAATAGCAATTGTTTCTGTTCTAGCTAGAAACTCTGAGAGTCTCCACTTCCCAGATCTACTCTTTTATGAAGGCAAACTAGATCATTTTTGGCTTTAATTCTTACCTGGCCTTTAATTACTGAAAGGGCATTGCCTCATACAGACGGAGACCTGGGAAAGACCTTAGCTTAGAAAGGCCATCTCCCACTGCATCTGTGGCCATCACCAGTCGTCTTGATCTATGTCTTGCTACTGGACTCCAATGACTGGAGGAGAGAGTGAGGTTGATGACTTTGCTCAGCTCTGCCTCACTTAAATCCAATTCACTTGCAAGTCAAGACATTATCTCCCTGATGTCATTGGTCCTTTTTGAGAACTAAGGACAAATTACAACAACAAACCACAATCTGTTGTGAGGATCAAATGAGGAACTTATAAAGAACTTAGCACAGTACATGGCATTAAATAGTAATTTGTTTATTAAATAGGAATTTTATTTAGTTAGTTAATTATTAAGTAGGAACTTAATAAATGCTTGTTCCTTTCTTCCCCTTTTTGTAGGCATTTCAAATTCATTACATCCAAACTAGAATTATCCTTTCCCTGAAACCCTCCCCTTTTTCCATTTTTATCCATTATTGTCAGTGGTGTGTGGGACAGAGACCACTACCAAAACAAATCAATACAAAGACATAGATACCTGGAAGCAGAAATTAGTTTATTGCTTTCTCATGAGAAAGGATACCACCCCTCATTGCTCTAATGGCTCCAGCCAGCAAAATACAAATTGATTCCCGAAAGCAAGGTCCTTTTATACCCTGACGGAGCCCCCTCTTCCCTAACCCTCTTCCCCTTATCCCATTGGCTGGGCTTCAGGGGGCACAAGCTATTCGTGTGAATCTTCCTCAGCAACATAGAACAAAGGACAAGAAAAGGCAGGAAAGTTTTGTTGCAAAGTGTGGAAAAACTATTCACCCTTTTGAGGAGGCTTCACTTCTGAGAAATCATCCCTCACAGTGGGTTGCACATCCTCCCAGGTCTCTAAGTTCAAAACTCTATTGCCAGCCTTGAGTCTTCATTTGTGTTCTCCTCCCAGATCCAGTCTCTTGTCAAAGCTCGTCATTTCTACGTTCACAGTATCTCTAATTTTCCTCTATTTGCCCAGCCACCACCATAGTATAAGCTCTCATCACCTCTCCTTAATACTATTGCAAAAACTTTCTAATCAGTCCCCCTCTCTCAGTTTTCTCCCCAATCTAATCCATTCTCCAATACACAACTGCCAAAGTGTATACCATACCAACCCACCTACTTAATTAACTCCAGTGGTACCCCAATACCACCTGGATCAAATATGAAGCCCTCTGGCATTTAAAGTTCTACACTAATTGACTCCTTTATACCTTACCTATCTTCTTACATTTTATTCCCACCCACCCACTCCGTGCATTCTATGATCCTGCTTCACTGGGCCATTTGCTACTCCTCAAAGAAGATCCTCCATCTCTCAATTCTGTGCCTTTGAACTTTGTCCCCCATTCCTGGAATGCTCTGTTTCCTTTGTCATATCTTAGCTTCCATGCCTGCAATCAAGACTCCTCTTAAATCTCATCTTCTGTATCTTTCAAACCTCCTCTCTATCTCCTGCTCCCAGAACTTGCCCTCTGAAATTATCTTCCATCTACTGTCTATATTGTATGTACATGGTTACGTACAGGGTGTCTTTTCCGCTGGAATGTAAGTACTTAACATACTGCTTGGCCCATAGTAAGTGTTTAGTTTGTTGACCAACTGACTATCTAAGTGGCTCTTTCCAGTCTTATATCTTGACGAAGATAACCATTATAGCATTTCCTTGGTTGATAATATCTTTCAGCCTTTTCATCTCCATCATAAACTTCTCCCTTGCCCTTTAGTTGGCCTGAAGTCCTTTATATTAAATGCCATATAGTATCATTGGAAGAATATTTGCATTTTTAAATTTTTGTTTTAGGGAACAACTTAAAATCATTGAAAATGCTACACAATTTCCAAAATGTAATCCGGCAGCATTTTTCTGCTATTCAATTTTGGGTCCGGTTCACTCCCCATCTGCAGCGTCTGTTCAAGATATATGAACATCTCTGTGAGCGTTGTCTGCCCAATTACACACCGCTGTCTTGAACATAAGCATTCTTTATCCTTGTGTTCTTTACAGTGTGGATTAAAAATTTTAGAATGAATCCAGATCTTGTTAAGGTAACTAAGATTTTAGGACTTGATTCAAGGAGCACAATGTAGTTTTCAAGTAGATATATCTTTTTTAAGGTCTTACAGAAAAAAAAAACCTTTCAGACTTTCTTTTTATAACTTTTTTTTTGAATGAACAATCATTTATTTTTTTCTCCCTTCTACTTCCTACCCCCAAAATTTTCTTTAGAAAGAAGAAAAGCATAGTCTTGTTAACAAATGTGCATAGTCAAGCAAAACAGATTCCTTACAGTGTTTTGTGTTTTGTTTTGTTTTTTTTTTTTGACAGCTACATGAAGGATTGGAGATGGGAGATTCTTGTGGCCAATTGAATAGTTAGGAGGCTATCACACATAATTATGCTGAAGAGTAGCTGTCTGTGTGAGTAAAAATGAGAGAGTGTATTTGAGAGATGTGTAAGTAGAATTGACAAGACTTGGCAAATGATTAGATATGAGGGGTTAGAGAGAGGAAAGATGCAATGATATCTCCAAGGTTATGAACCTGACTGACTGGAGACCTGAAAAGATGCCAGAGTTGGAAGACATAGTATAGCTAGCCCAGCTTTTTCCCTCAATTACTCCAGCAAAGGCCAAAGAAGCTGAGCACCAGATCAAGGAGAAATCACAGTGAGCCTAGGTCAAAAAAGGGAGACAACTAGAGCCCTAGTCCACCTTACAGGTACCCTACAGAGTCTTCTGATATAGGAATTGGGCTGGAACCTACAGAGCTATACACCAGAAAAAGGATCTGGGTTTCAGGTCTAGATCAGAAAAGGTTTATAGCTATGTACTGGACAAAGAGAGCAAAGAGGAGCCAGAAGCATCTGTGTGGTTCTGATCACAGATCATGGGTATAGATTCAACCTGCAGACCCAGGCCAACAGGTTTTCAATTGAGTGAACAGGGCCCTTTTGAGGAACTCGACCAAAAGAGAAGCTGTAGTTATGTTACTTTGAATCTGAAGAGCCTTTCAGCTCTCTTAGAGGGCTGGGTTCAACACCAGTCTGCTGAAGTTCCAACCAGATCACTGGTATTGTGAACATTCCTCCCTCTCCCTGACATATTTTTGTAAAGAGGGAGTAGGGAACAAAGAGAGGAAAAATTATAAGGGAATAGAATGGAAAGGAATACTAATTAATGATGTGTGAATAAATGTTTTCCCACAAATGAAACCAATGTAGTTAAAATTAGAAGGGAAACAGTTAGCTGGGGGAAAGTAACATCCTTTCAGGATCTCTCTCTTTTTTTTTTTTGACAGCTACATGAAGGATTGGAGATGGGAGATTCTTGTGGCCAATTGAATGGTTAGGAGGCCATCACACATAATTATCCTGAAGAGTAGTTATGAAAGGTTAAACCCAAAGCACTGTCTGTGTGAATAGAAAGAAGAGAGTGCATGTGTATTCACTGAGAGTGTATTCAACTCTGTTGAAGTTCTCATATCCAAGATATATTAGGAACTGATTTAACTCTATGAGAATAAGAGCCATTATACAAGTAATAGTCAAAGGATATGAAGAGATAATTGACAAAGGAAAAAATCTAAGCTAACGACAGCCATAGGGGGAAAAATGACTATCCAAATCATTAATAATTAGGAAAATGCAAATTAAAGCATCTCTGTGGTTCTACCTCATACCCATTAGATTGACGAAGATGACAAAAAAGAAAATACCAAATTTTGGAAGGGCTGCAGAAAAACAAGCCCTGCAGGTGCAGCTGTGAATTGTTCTAGACATTCTAGAAAGCAGCTTGGCACAAGGTCCCATAAGTCATTTAACTATGAATACCCTTTGACCCACTGATACCACTACTCATCCTCTATCCCAAAGAAATCAAAGAAAAAGGAAAACTCATGCACATTTCCTTTTTTGTAGTAGAAAAGAACCAGAAACAAAAAAAGATATCAATAAATTTGGAAATAACTGAAAAAAAATAAAGCATTTGAATGTAATGTACTAAAGGAAATAAAGGAAATTTCGGAGAAACCTTGGAAGACATGTGTGAACAGAAGCAAAATAAAATGAGCAGAATCAGGAGAATGATTTATATAGCAGCAATAGCACTATAAAAGACACCATTTTGAATGATTTAAGAACTCTGGTCATTTAGATGGCTGATCAACACGATTTCAGAGGAGTAGCAATGAAGTATGCTATCCATATGCTCACAGAGAATTGACAGATTCAAGATACAGAATGAGACATGGATTTTTTTGGACACAGTCAATACAAAAATTTATTTACTTGTCTAAGTATATTTTTACAAAGACTTCATTTTTCTTCCTTTTACACTGGGGGCAAGGAGGGTAGAATTGAACAAATGCTAATAAATTGAAAAAATAGAAAGTCAAATCAATTTAAAAAAAACCTTTGAACTGGAAAGATAATTCTACCCTCAACAGAAAAGTTTGGAAGAGAAACAGATTTGGGGATAAGATCATGAGTTCTATTTTGTAAATGTGAAGTTTGGGGTGTTGATGGGGCAGCTGGAAATTCCTAGGAGGCAGTTGAAGAGGTGGTAACTGGAGCGCAGTAGAGAGATTAGAAAAGGATATATAGATTTAGGAATCATCTGCATAGAGAGGATCATTTGATCATTTGAACCCATGGAAAGAAATGAGATCTCCAAGAGAACAAGAATAGAGAGTGAATAATAATAACGATAAATAATAATAAACATTTATATAGAGCTTTAAGGGTTGCAATGCATTTTTTAAAAATACTGTCTCATTTTATCCTCATAACAACACCAGGATGTAAGTGCTATTTTTGTCCCCATATTACAGATGAAAAAACTGAGGCAAACAGAAATTCAGTGGCTTGCCCAGGGCCACAAAACTAGCAAGTGTCTGAGACCAGATTTGAACTCCTGTCTTTCTGATTCCAGGTCTGGTGCTCTATCCACCACACCATTTTGTTGTGAAGAGCAGAGGACCAATGTAGGGTCTTGTAGGACATATGTACTGTCAGGATGAGGTGATGACCACCCAACAATGAGAATGTGAAGGTACAGGAAATAAAAGAACCAGGAAAACTAGGTGAGGACAATGTTAGAAGAGTCAATGAGAAGCAGATGGTTTACAATGCCAATTGTTACAAAATGAACGAGAACTTTTTAAAGGCCTTTAGATTTAACAGACAGATCATTGGTAGAATTTAATTGAGTAGTTTCTATAGAGTTGGGTAGCCAGAAATCAGATTTCAAGAGACTAGGGGGTGAGAATGACAAAAGAGTAGAGACTGGGAATATAAACAGTCTAGTTTAAAAAGAGAAGACATGATAAAGTAATAGCTTAAGTAAAGAGCAGGATCAAGGGAGGTTTTTGTTTTTGTTTTTTGTTCTTAAATGATGAGGTAGACCTAAAAAAGTGTGTAGACAGCAGAAAAGAGGTCACTAGACAAGGAGAAACTAAAGATGGCAGAAAGTGTGAATAGGGAAGGTTCTTAGGGAAGAAGGGGGACAAGAACCAGAAGTAGAGGATCTGAGCTCAAATTCAGATCTGTCACAAATTCCAAGCTGCAGAAGTCATTTCTTCCCAAGGTTGTCATCATTTCTATTTCAACAAAATGTTCTTTATTGGTCAAAATCAGGTTGAGAATAGCATCACTCTTATCTATTCTTATCAAAGTGTATGCTTCCATAACCACAGCCTAGTGATAACTCTTACACAGCTGCCACCATAGTTCAAGCCCTTGTCACCTCTTTCCTAGATGACGATGATATCATCTTAATTGGTTTCCCCACTTCAAATCCCTCTCCAAATAGCTGAGAAAAAAAGGTTTTTCCAGAGTGTCCATCTGGCCATATCACTTCCCTATTCCATAAACTCCAATGGCTCCCTATCATCTCCAAGATCAAATCTAAACTTCTTTGGCATCCCTTTACAACCTAGCACTCATCTGTCTTTCTAGCCTTATTATATATTACACTCCTTCCTATAAATAGTGATCTACTCAAACTGGCCTTTGTAAAGTTCTTCAAATTAATACTCCATTTTCCTTCTCTCTGCCTTTGTATTGGCTGATCTCAATGCCTTAGAATGCACTTCCTCTTTATATCAGCCTTTTAGAATACAGTTTTCTTCAAGGCTTAGCTAAAACACCTTCTATATGGAGTCTTTCCCAATCTACTCCTACCCTACTCCCAGCTACCAGAACCCCCACACTTAATTTACCTTGTATCGGTTTTGTATTTAAGATATATACCCATGTTTTTCTGGCATCACAAAACTAGATTATTAAACTTCTTCAGGTCAAAGATTATTTTTTTAATCTTCTGTAACTCTGCTGCCTAACTCAGGGTAAAACAGTCCATTATCTTTAACCGAGGCTGGCTGTAGCTTCATTTGCCAGTTGGATTTAAGATTGCAAGCAACAAGTGGAGTTGCTTATCTAATGGCTTTGCCAGATTGTCCCTAGCAACAGCTTCAAATATTGTTTCAAAAAAGCAGTAACCACATTCCTTAAGCAGAACAGAACTTTGAAACAGATAATTAAGGAGTTTCACTACAACATATATCGTACTGACAAGTTGTTCCTTCCCTCCAGATAAATAAACAAACAAGATAACCCCTAGAAGAGGGATACTTATGGGGATCTATGAATTTGTAGGGTTTTATGCTTAATAAGTATTTCAACATAATTAATTTCTTTTGTAATCCCATCTATTTTATTTTGTTTGAATAAAACATTATTCTGAAAAGCAATCTATTGGTTTCACTGCCACAAGGCTTTATGACAAAAAAATGGTCAAGAATTCCTGCCCTAGAGGAAATAGAGTTTAAGCAACAGTGAAATGACTAAGTAAGGCATAAATAACTTTCTGATGGTAACAGGGAGTCAGCCCTAGGACAGCTCTTGGAGGAAGTAACAGACTCTATCCACAGAGATCCCTATATAGAGACTCTGAGGTATAAACACTGGGTTTCACCCCCTCACCCCCTACTCTACTATTTATTACCTGTGTGACCTTGGAAGCTAGGAGGCACAGTGGATAGAGTGCTAGGTCTGGAGACAGAAAACTCCTCTCTTCCTGAGTTCAAATCTGACCTTAGATTTACTAGCTGTGTGACCCTGGGCAAAGTCATTTAGCCCTTGTTGCCTCAGTTTCCTCATCTGTAAAATGAGCTGGAGAAAGAAATGACAAACTATTTCAGTATCTTTGTCAAGAAAACTCCAAATGGGATCTCAAAGAGTCAGACACAATAGAACCAACTGAACAAAGAGAAGACTTTGGAAAAATATTCACTTCCTTTCTGTGAGCTGAGGTTTCTTCTTCTATAAAATGAGGTTGATGTCCTGAAAGATCTCTTCCTTCTCTAAATTCTGTAAAATCTGTAAAAATCAGAAAGATAACATTTCATAGCAAGGGGTCTTAATATGAGGTCCATGGACACCAAAGGAGTCTGTGGATAGATTTCAAGGAGTCTGTGATCTTGGGTGGGAAAATATTATAACTTCATGTTCACTAATTAGAGAACCCAAATTTAGCATTTCTTTCAATTATTTTAAAATATTACTCTGAAGCAGGGATCTATAGGCTTTACTAGACTACCAAAAGGGTCCATGATGCACAAAAACATTAAGAACTCCTATCTGAGATGGTATAAATTTTGTCCTGCTTGAAGACAGGTTCTGGGTTAGATTTTAGATCATATAATACCAATTTTATGTATGAAATCTTGTTTACAGATCTGGAACTGGGGCACACAACTAGAGCTTCAATGGAGAGGGAGTGGGTGATGTTTGCTTTCCAGTATATGTTCTCCCAGCCAACAAGCTCCTTTTCACATGGCTCAATATTTTTTACCCAGATCCAGGAATGTTCCTGTTATCATTGTACCCTTTCATCTGGCCTAAATTTCTCCACTCTCCCCTCTCTATCTACTATTTCTTGGGGGCTTAGAGCGTAAAGATCATTGGCCCTGCTACAGGTGAATTTGCCCTAGGCGCCAGAATTCCTACATATGGTTTAATATGTGCATCATCATACTGGAATATAGTGTGTTATTTTGTCTGCTGTGATTTTCTTCTGATGTCAGCAACCATGGTGAATACATCAAAATTCCTGCAGGGCTGCAAACAAAATGGATTACATTGCCTGTACAATTCTGATTGATGGAGATATTTAGTATGCAAAACAGGAACACAGATCTGACTGCCCTTTCACCTTCAAGCAATTCTTAACATGTGTTGGCAAGATCCCCTACAGTGACATCCTAGACAGCTGTTGGTTGGAATGCTATGACTGGTAAAAAAAAATTCCCTTATTAATGGAGAGATGGGAAGAGGAAGATACTTAAGAAACTTTCTATTTCCTGACCTAGGTGACCATAAGCATGTAAAGCTTTAGAAATGCCAAAGAAACATCCTGAGATGCAATTTGATGTCAAGGCCATAGTTGACCTGCAGGAGGCACTGTTAAGATGACTTTCAAAAAAGTGAGTGTGTGAGTCTGTGTGTAGGTTGAACAGTCAACCTCAAAAATCTATGTCTTGTGGCAACTAGCTGGCACAGTGAACAGAGCACCAGCCCAGGAGTCAGGAGGACATGAGTTCAAATCTGACCTCAGACACTTGACACATTTACTAGCTGTGTGACCTTCAGCAAGTCACTTAATCCCAA
Source organism: Pseudochirops corinnae (assembly GCA_028646515.1). NCBI lineage: Eukaryota > Metazoa > Chordata > Mammalia > Diprotodontia > Pseudocheiridae > Pseudochirops > Pseudochirops corinnae. The sequence continues at coordinate 81,846,186 of CM053588.1, read as the reverse complement.
ATGCCCTGCCTTCTCCCCTCCAAAAAATTAAAAAAATTTTTAAAAACCGCCTCTGTGTGTGTGTGTGTGTGTGTGTGTGTGTGTGTGTTGGTAAATGTGTATGTAAAAACAGTATCAGATCTAGATGATGCTTTTTCAGTTTCCAAAATACTGATAAATTCGAACTCACTTTATCTTAAAAAATAAAAGCCAAAAAAGAATTGGAAAACAACGGGATGCCCATCAATTGGGGAATGGCTGAACAAGTTGTGGTATATGAATGTAATGGAATACTACTGTGCTATAAGAAATGAGGACCAGGGGGTGGAGCCAAGATGGCGGCATAGAAGCAGCAAGGTTCCTCAGCTCCCACATAACCACCTCAAATACCCATAAAAATGACTCTAAACAAACTGTAGGGCTCCAAAACTCACAAAAATAGAGAAAAACACATTTCCTGCTGAAAGAAGCTCGGCAGGAAAGACTCATCGCAGCATGCTGGGAGCAAAACCAGCCCACCCTGAAACCACACCTTGGCCCTGGGGCAGCCAGGATAAGCCATAGCTGGAGCCTTCAGAAGAGTGGATTGATGGCAGCTGTGGAAGTTTCCAGAATTATCAAGCCATAAGAAACAAGGACAAAGTGAAAGGTCAGTGGAACTCAGCTAAATTTGGGGGAGAAAAGCAGTCTGGCCAAACTATCTCCAGGGCAAGGAAGCAGCAGAAGTGGCGGCCCTGGAGCCACCTCCACATGGCTGCTTCAGAGCCCCCGGCCTGCAGACTGCAAGCTAAGTGCTCTTGTGTTGAGCAGCCTGGATTCAGATCGTGGTCTTGGGTGGTGGTCCTGGGTTACGTTTTCAGTGAGCCAAAGCTGGTGGGGGCTGCAAAAAAACAGCAGCCTCCTAATAGCTCTGGCAGCTGCAAAAACCTCAGTGACTTGGGACAAAGTTTTCCCCTCTAGAAGCAGAGTTCCATAGGGCTAAAAAGTCAAGTAATTATGAGCAGTCAAGTAACATGAACAGGCAAAGGAAGCAAAGTAAGAACAGCAATTGAACTCTAGATTCCTTCTTGGAGGACAAAAAGGATCAAAGTGTGGAACGAGAGGAAGACAACACAGTCAGAACTCCCACACCAAAAGCTTCCAAGAAACATGAAGACTTGCTACAAGCCATGGAGCAGCTTAAGAAGGATTTTGAAAACCAAACAAGAAAAGTGGAAGAAAAATTGGGAAGAGAAGTGAGAATGATGCAAGAAAATCATGAAAAGAGAGTCAATAACCTGACTGAAGAAAATAACACCTTAAAAAATAGATTAATTCAAATGGCAAAAGAGGCCCAAAAAGCCAATGAGAAGAAGAATGCCTTAAAAAGTCGAATTTGCCAGATGGAAAAAGAATCTCAAAAGCTTTCT
>CM053588.1:81820304-81844298 GCA_028646515.1 Pseudochirops corinnae | reverse complement strand
TCACCCCACCTCTTATCCCCCTTCCCCCTACTCTTCTATGTGGCAAGATGCCCAGTTTAGAGTTTATGTCATTCCTTCCCTAAGCCAAATTCCGTGAGAGTAAGGTTGACTCTTTACCTTTTGTCTTCCTCTTTTCCCCCTCTATTGTAACAATTATCTCTTGCCTCTTCCATGAGATGCTCAACCCCATTCTGACTCTCCCTGTCTCAAAAGAGGTATGAAATCTTAAAGAAAATAACTCCTTAAGACCTAGAATTGACCAAATGGAAGATAATGATTCCATGAGACATCAAGAAGAATAATACAAATTCAAAAGACAAAAATAGAATAAATATGAAAAATCTGTTAGGAAAAACAACTGACCTTTGAAATAGATCAAGGACAGATAATTTAAGAATCATTCATCTCCTTAAAAGCCATGGGTAGAAAATGTTCCTTGAGATAGAGAAGGCTTTTAGATTGTTCCAGCTCACATATATTTTCTGGCAAATTGTAGCTGTGGAAACAACTAACTTAAAGCAGCTTTTAGGCTGGGCAACTTCACGTTGTCTCTGGAGACTCAAGGTCATTGAGTAAAAAGCTATAAAAACATCATATAATATTGTGTATTGAAAATAAATGGAGATGCAGCATATAATGTTTTAGTAAAAAAATAAAATGAAAGAGCATAATGAAGATCAGGGTGAGTCACTGTGTTTGAAGAACATGATTTTTAGGTATAAGCAAAACTCATATTTTCTCAAAGTTATCTAGTTTATTTACTAGGTTCCCAATGTTTGACACCATCTTTAGTCAATTCTACAGAGTCCTGTGATAGATGATAAGACCCAGTCCCTGTCCTCTTGGAAGTTATAGAGGAGATGGAGATGAGACAAGCACAGTCATGCATAAAACCCAATACCCAACAACCTCAAATCTGAAGGTCGTTTACCACATAATGTATTTTAGGACATCTGTCTCTCAGTGGATGTTCTTTCTTCTGCTGGCAGCAAGGATAACTCCTACATAGCAACAATGGCTGCTAAGTAGCTTAGTGCTTAGAATACTGAATTTTGATTCGGGAAGACGATGTCAGATCCTTCCTCAGACACTTACTAGATGTGTGACCCAGGGGCATATCATGTAACATCTCTCAATCTTAGTTTCTTTATCTACAAAATCAGGATTTTAATAGCACCTACCTCACAGGGATTGTTCTGAGGATCAAATGAGACAGTATATATCACAGGAGTCAAACATGCAGCCCACACATGTGGTCCTGAGTCCTGCTAGAACCAGATTAAAATGGCAAATATTTGATATATAAATAAAAATACAAATAAAACACACATAATGCTACATTTTAAAACTAAGTCAATATACACATTTAGAGATCCTTATGTACAAATTAGTGGTCCCCATTTCTATACTCTTTGCCCTCATTAAAATGTTTGCATTCATATTGTCTTAAGAAGTCATATTTTCTCTCCCCACAAGGAAATAAAAATCTACTAAAATCGTATAGCTAATTGATGCTTGAAAGGTTTTAGTGTTTAAAATTAAACATGATAAGTGCTGCTAGTTTATAGGGGCTTGAAGAATCCAAATGATGAATATGATGGGCTGTTCTGGCCACTTGCTTATGTCTTTCTATGTATATAATTGGTGCTAAGGAAAGTCTACATGGAGTCTAGGAAAAAGAAAGCCAAAGAATGAGAATTCTGTTAGTATGTTTCCAGAGCTGTGTAGGATAAAGGGTTCTCTGATTCTGATAGCTGATTGTAGTTACCCAGATGGCAATATCTACTAGAGTGGAGAAGAATAATGATGAAGCTGCCTTAGTTTGATGGAAGTATTCCCTAACAATATCCAACTTTGTTGGAAGGGATGTGGGAAAAGTGGGACATTAATGCACTGTTGGTGGAGTTGTGAATTGATCTAACCACTATGGAAAGCAATTTGGAACTGTGCATATACTTTGATCTAGCAATAGCACTGTTATGTCACTATCCCAAAGACATCCAAAAAAAGGGACCTATTTGTACAAAAATATTCATAGCAGCTCTTTTTGTGGTGGCTAAGAATTGGAAATAGAGGAGATACCCATGAAATGGGGGAATGGCTAAACAAGCTGTGGTATATGATTGTAATGGAATATTATTGTGCTAAAAGAAATGACAAGGAGGATGGTTTCAGAAAAACCTTGAAAGATTTATGCAAGGTGAAGTGAACAGAACCAGGAGAACATTGTACACAACAACAGCAATGTTGTTTGATGAAGAATTATGAATGACTTAGCTATTCTTGGCAATATAATGATCTAAAACAATCCCAAAGTACTAATGATGAAGTATATTATCTGCCTCCAGGAAAGAACTGATATTATTGTAATACAGACTAAAATGTGCTATTTTTCACTTTCCTTCATTTTTTCCTTTTATTCAAGTCTTCTTGTACAAAATGACTAATATGGAAATGTTTTACATAATTTCACATGTACAACCTATATCTGATTACTTACCACCTCAGGGAAAAGAAGTGGGGGAGGAAGGGATAGAATTTGGAACTCAAAACTTTTAAGAAAAATGTGAAAAAATTGAAAAAACCATCCAACTTCTTAATTCTAATTCTATACTCATCAACCTGTTGATCTAGTATTTGGTTTTTAGAATAAACTCACCCACCAGAAGGGAAAGCCCTCTGCAAGTTCCCAGAGCAGGTTTGTTTTGCTAGCTCTTATTTCCCACTGAAAAAAGAACGATTTGGCATCCTACTTTATTGACTGGTCTACTATGAGTTTGCTATGAGCATGAACTGATTCCCAAGAGTAGTGATACCTCTAAATAAACTAATAAAATTGAGCTTTTGACCCTGAAAAACGGTGGACCAGTGTCTGTATTGTGGCAACTCAGTTTCACAGATAGTCCATGAAACCCAGCCTAAAGGGGAAGTCTCCCTTCTTTTCCTTCCTTCTACCATCTACTCTCTTTCTCTCACTTTCTTATATCATCTTCACTAGTGAATTTTATATTAAGAAAGATCACATCAAAATGGCAGCACTGTTTGAGTTAAACTTATTTCCATTAATCCAAGTTGCTGCTGTTCAACCTGTAGGCAATTTATTGTCCAAATAAGTTTGGATAGAGACATAAAATTATGGGTGGAAGTATCTACCCAGTACAATTCATAGTCCTTATATAGTAACACTTAACTCCGGTTAGAAATATCATTTGAGATGATTCAAATCTTCCTTTTTTCTCCAAAATTTTCACATTTTCAGCAAGGAATAGGTATGAAATAGTTTAACTGGGTATGTTTTAGTTTTTCCTGGTGTTTACCTTGCTATAGCCACTAGAGGCCGCTACATGTCAAAGTCATGGAACAGTGAAGAGTACTTGTTGGAAAAAGGTTGTTGGTTCATACATCTCTATTGGGTCCCATCAGCATCATAGTAATTCACATGTACACAGTGCTTTTGAGATTAACAGGCTGCTGTCTTCACAAGAACCCTATAATGTAGATAGTGTATTATAATTTCAATTTTACAGGTGAAGAAATTGGTATCCAGAGAAATATAAATGATTTGCTTGTGGTCAAATAGCTAGCAAGTGTTAAGATTAGGGTGTAGACATTCCTGGCTTTCAAGTTCATCTTTTTCTACAAAGTTAACATCAGAACAACTAGTCTGAAGTCATCTTCTGTTGCCACCATGTTCTCTTGGTGTTCAGATCAAGGATTAATTGGAACAAAAGCTCAATAAAAGTCATGCTATGGGACACTGGGCATGGTCTGGGTAGTTAGAGGGTGGTAGAGGGCATTGGATATCTGAAAAAAGAAGAAAAGACACAGAAAAAGGGCAGAGCACTGGAAGCAAGCTTTATGTGCTTTATAATTTGACTTAAGCCTAACCTGGATCTGGTGAAATTAATTTTAGATATTAAGTATTGACCATTGAAAACTGGTTTAACTAGTATGCCTTTCTTCTCCATGATGCATATATACTAAAGCTAATAAACCCAGATACTATGCAATAACTCCCTTCAGTATCTTGCTGGATTTGCACAATTAGGGTTAATTTTCCTATGTCCCTGTAACCTCATTCCTTACTCTTTATTAGGTGATTTAGAAAATATCCTAACTTTATTGGTCCTACAAATTATAGGATGGTCTCCTATTGGTGTCATTCTGGTTTTTTCATCTAAAAGCCAACATAAATTTGAGCCTAGAGAGCCTCTGGGCCTTTATTTGGAGTGTGGTTATCTCTCTTCCCTCAACTGTAATGCTTACTGAATGGGGGCTGAATAGCAACACTATCCATGCTAGCAGCTATTCTCTTGTGAGTACCGATAAAGTTTGTTAAATGCTATCTCTGTGTGGGCTATTTCTCCATCCGCACTCCTCTGTATTACATAAAGAAAGCTTCTTCATGGTGAATTGCAGGCTTTGTAAAGTCAAGGATAAAGAAATGGTGTTAACTGAAAATCTCTAAAATGAAGACAGGTGCTTATCTGAGTGTAACAGTCAAGTAAAAAGATTGTGTCACGCTGAGGTTCTTAGTCTGAAGTCCATCTGCTGGTCTTAAAAAACACTTTGAGATCTGAATTTCAATATAATTTGTTTCCTTTGTGATCCTTTTAATTCTATTTATTCATTTCAAAACATTATTCCAAGGAAGGGTCTATAGGCTTCACTATAATGGCAAAGGGATCCATGAATCAAAAAAAAGTTAAGAACCCTTAGTCTAGAGATAACTTGAAACATTATGAGTTACTATCTTTCCAGGATGACTAGCATGGATATGCAGAAATGTCTTGTTCTTTTTATAATAAAAAAGTCAGAGATCTAGGAGATAAAGGTCCATTTCTTGTATACTCTCAACTGAATATCCTGTAGCTACCTTAAACTTGATATATCCAAAATGGAACTTGACTCCCCTCTGCTAATCTATCCTTTCCCTTCTCCAAACTTTCCTTTACCTCTTGATTGTACTGCTATTCTTTCAGTCACCCACATTTTTTAGTCTTAGTATCATCTGTAACTCTTCCCTTTCCTTTACCATCCATAGTCAAATGATTTTGAAGTTGTGTCTGTCATACCTTTACAACATCTCTTGAACCTATCTACTTAGACATCCTCTATTCCAATTTGGAGTTACTTTTTGTTTGGAATCTTGCAATGGCCCCCTAATTAGTCCTCCTAACTGCAGTTCCTCTCCTCTCTAATCCATCTTCCATATGACTGACTAATTGATACTCATAAAACACGGATCTGACCAAGGCACATCCCACACCCCTCAAGAACTTCTAAGATAAAATACAAATTTCTCAGCCTGGCACCTAAAACCCTACACAATCTAGCTCCCACCTACCTTTTTTAGCCCACTTGCATATCACTCTCCTTTCTAGCTGTTCCTTGGGCTTAACATCCTATCATATCCCTTAATTCCCTTGTACATGTGGTTCTCCATGACAAAAATGCATTCCTTTCTCCCAATTGCTTCTTAGGATCCTTGACTTACTTCAGATTATCCCAATAGTTGTCAACAAGTCAATAGTACATATTTACTAAGACTTCCTTTTTTTTTTTTCCAGATCCTGAACTAAGCACTGGAGAAACAAATATAGGCTAAAGAGAGACAGTCCAGCCCTCAAGGTTATTACATTCTAATGGGAGATGATAGCACATAAAAGTAAATCACAGAGTGTAATTGATGAAGGAGGTACCCTAGGGTCTGAACTCTCTTCTTGAAATTACTTTGCATTGCCTTATATATACATTGCACTTGCTTATTTTTATAAATATTGCTTCTCCTCAGTTATCATTTAAGTTTGAGAGAACAGAAGGAGCCTAGTCTTCTTCATTGGTGCTTATTAAATATATTTTAAATTAGATGCTCTCTTACAGTACAAGTGCCAGCTTTGGATAAAAAATTCCCATGAGTTTATGGGGAAGCATTCCCTTCCCCTCCTTCCTCCCTTTCCTTACTCCTCCTGTTCTCTCCCTATGTCTTCCTTTCTTTTTCCTCTCTCTCTGCCTACCTTCTCACTTCTCATAGTGCTACAAGTTGTCAGAGTCTTTAAACTCCTTCTTTTCCCAGAAGGCTTTTGAGTTAGTATTTTACCCAAACTCAAGCCTTCAGGAAGTGCTCTGGAGCCTCCCAGAAGCAATTCTGATTATTCATTATTCTGAACAATAATCTCAGTCTGCAAAGCAATCTCCTATTTTTCACACCCCAGGTTCAGCAGGCTAAGGCAGGTATTGCATCAGCTGCAAATACTTCTGAGCTTCAGGCAGAGAAGAGGGACTTCTTGACCTCCCAATGCAATGTTCTGAAGCGTGGATTTAATATAGGAAAAAGTGTATTCGTGACAAGACTGCTTTAGACCAACTGATTATAAGGCCCAGACTTTCCCCCTTAGACAAGATGTGAAAACAAAAAACTCTCTCTTGAAAAGTAAAAGCTTAAAAAATGCTAATGTGTCTGATGCTATTTGGAAAGATGACATTTTTTACAAGAAAGGTCGGCAAAATGAGTAATTGGAGCTGCAGATAAATTTGTCCACTGGAGAACTCCAAGGTTAGTCAGAGACAGAAGGTTGTAATCTCAACTATCTCATTAACTAAATGTATGGCCTTGAAAAAAACTCTTAGCTTCTTTTAACCATCATTTTCCCCATCTGTAAAATCAAGTGGTTAGATGGATAAAATGGCTTTTAATATCCCTTCCAACTCTAAAACAGTTATGATTCTATATTGCAGTTTTCATTGGAAATTCTGATTGAGAAATTTGAGAAATCAGAAATCAGAAATAATAGTGATAAAAACAACCAGCATTTATATAACACTTGAAGTTGTATAAAGCACTTTGCAGACATGATTTTGTTAAGTCCTCATCGCAACCTCCTGAGCTAAATTCTATAAGTATTATTGCCTTGATTTTACAGATAAGGAAACTGAGGATGTGACCTTAAGTGACTTGCCAATGATCATACAGCTAGTAAGTTGAGGTGAAATTGGAGCTTACTTTTTCCTGACCTTAAGCCCAGAACCCCATCCATTTCACCATGGTCATTCAGACACTGGATCAGGGATAATTGGAAAGATATTTGACATAGGTGGACTTTTAGGTACCCCTTAAAATAATTGAGTAGGCAGTTATTCTGCTATGCTTGCATATATCCTACTATACCCTATACTAGATTCAGGTAGTTAGGTACTGGTCACTAACCACTAGTTTCCCGGGACTTCCATCATACTTCTGAGGACAGACATTCTGAGGATTGTCTCAAGGGACCTTGTAGCTATTATACCCTGATTCTCTGTATTTAGCCTTAAAGAGCTTACGGAGTGAAGAAGAAAGGGTAGAGGGAATTCTCCAGTGGCTACTGGGATGGGAAGAGGACTAGTCCTGGTTGCTGGTCTTGGCTACTTAGCAGCCAAAGCAGCAGCTAAAAGTCATCCATAATTACTCCTCCTACTTCTTGAACAGAGCACCTAGAAAACAGTACCTTAGGGTTATTTTAAGGTACTGAAATGTACCATGCTGGTACCGAATAGTGATTGGCACCCCTTTTCCCAGTAAGTTTTTGACAAATACCCTTCCCTGTTACATAATTCTGGCATGTAATAGCTTTCAATAAGCCAAACCACCACAGTGCACTAACATGCTTCCCATGTGACAGGACCTGAAAATAAAAAAGACAAAAATGAAAGTCTCTGGCCTCAAGTAGCTTGTGTTCTCTAATGAGAAATAACATATGTAATATAAATATATACAAGGTCAATACAAGGGGAGTTTGGGTAAAGAGGTATAAGCAGTTGCAGGTTTGGAACATCATTGGCATTTGAACCAAAGAAAAACAGGGATTCCAAGAGGCAAAGGTGAGGGAGAAAGTTTATTTTAGGCACAGGGGATATGGTGATGGGAGATGAGACATGGTGGCCAAAACAAGGTAAACATGCCTGTAAAGACTGAATGTTCACTTAGATTAATTGTTACCTCTCATTTAGTGGAAAAATCTGATGCTCCCAGAGAATTATTTGTTAAAGAAGGAAATCCAGCATTTTAGCAGAGGACAAGTTGGTCCATGTTTATTTCTCAGGCTTCATATATCTCCCTCCCACAATGATATAGTTTGTCATTGTTAACCTGAGAGCTGCTAACCAAGGTCTACGCTTTAGCCAGGGATTAAACATAAAGTATTGTTCACCTTCCAGGGACAGAATGAATATTAGTTGAGTAGAAGAAATAGCTTTGGGCATGGAAATCAGTGGTCCCTGACATCAGAGTGTGAGGACAGCTGGCTCTTGTTCCCCAGGACACCAACTAAGGTCAGTAATGATTTCACAATTCTGTAACCTAAGCTGACAGTTCCTTTGAGCCATTTTTCCCCCTGTTCTCTTTTATGTAAATATGGGGACAGTGGAAACTTGTTTACTATGAGAAGACCTGTGGCCTGAGAAGATGTAATTGTTTTGTTGATTTTGATTGCGGACTAAAAACCTCTTTGCTCTTATCTGCCAGCTAGCTATCTCCACCCACCACCCCCTACAACTCCACAAAGGGTCAGACCAGCTGGTGCCCTATTGTTTCAGCTGTAAACTTAGGTTCTTCAAAGGAAATCTAAACCCAAGTGAGAAACACCATTCTTAGTTTTAATGAGCTCTTTCCAAACGTTTCTATAAAATATTTCTATAATGATTTCATAAATCTTGATTTCTACTTTGGTGTTTTAATAGTCTTCTATTTATTCCTGATAAAGTGTATGTTTTTCTTTTCAAACCGTCCCCCCTCCCCCATATTTAGAAACTCTGGAGGTACACTTTTATGTTATAATATACTCTTATCTCTCAAAACAAAAACCAAAAAAAAAAAACTGTTCCAAATCACCTCTAAAACATGATATTTTTTCTGACATGCACCATATTGTTATTACTGGGACTTGGGTGGTGACAGGACTGGACAGGTCAGGAGGGATTAGGATTAGGAGTCCAGATAAACAGAAGAGATCTGGAAGATAGTAAAAAGTGAAACAGGTAAGACATTGAGTATAGGGAGGCCATCGAAAAGTAGAGAAAGTTGAGAGTCTGGAATGTTATTTATAAGAGTTCAGGAGACTAAAGAGTAAAGGATCTGTTGGGAGTCAGAATCAAAGAGACTGGACCATATAAAGTAAGAAACTAGATAAAAGGTTTTCATGAATGTGGAGTATTCACATCAAAGGTGGAGCCTGATTCTGAATGTCAGGCTTTGTGAGTAAGAGATTCACTAGAAATTTACAGAATGGGTTCAGGGCATGAATGAGACTGTAAATCCAAAAGTAGAAGCAAGTGGGAACACTTGTCTGGGGTGAAGGGGTGAGGAATACACTTCCCGACACATTTTAGATTCTCTGCTGCCTCTTCCTTTATCTCTCTCTAGTTGGGAGACTGCTGACTCATCTTCACAGGACTTTCTCTACTATATCATAGAAACCTTTTCACCCTGGAAGCCTACCCCAGCCCTGGACTACTTCTCACTTCTCACCTTGGAAGTGCTCTCTCTCTCTCTAGAGCCCAACCTTCTGAGGGGCTGTTGCTACTTCGAATTTACAGAGAAGACTAAGGCGAAAATGTCTACATTCCTCTTCAGGGATAAAAGCTGGCACCCACTTTCCCCAACGTCCATATTTTTAGCTCCCTTATATGTTATCTTACCTCATTAGAATGTAAGCTCCCCCAAAGCAAGGACTGGCCCCTGCTGTTTATATCTCCAACACTTAACACTGTGGCCTGATACATAGCAAGCACTTAAAAATTCTTGTTAACTGACTGACTCTTCCAGAGAATCTTACCTACTCCTTTCCCATATAGTAATTATTTAGCCAGTTGTTTTCAGGAATCTCCACCTGTCCTTGCCATCTTCTTTACTTGTCCTTTGGAATCCCGTTTGGTTACTGTATTAATCAGGATTTTTAAATTGTATAAACTATTTCCCTGGTTTTGCTCACTTCACTCTGCATCAGTTCCTACAAGTCTTTCTAAACATCTCTGCATCCTTCCCTTTCATCATTTATTATGGCACAATAACACTCCATTATTTTTTTATAACATAAGTTGTTAGCCATTTCTCTATTGATGGGCACTTCCTTAGTTTCCAGTTCTCAACTATTACAAATGTGCTGCTGTTAGTATATTTTGCACATCATAAATCCTTTACAACTTTCTTTGATGGTTGGTAGAGGCTAATAACTGGTATCATCGGGTCAAAGGACATGCATAGTTCAGTGACTTTGGGGGCATCATTCCAAATTTTTATCCAGAATTGACTGGACTAATTCAAAGCTTCACTATTATGTTTTATTCTTGAAGAATTCTAAGGATGAAGCTTTTACTAGCCCCCTGGCTGGTTCCTTTCAGTATTTTACTACTTTTATGACTAAGGAGATTTTCCTTATACTAAAAGAAATCTCTTTCACATGATTTGAACCCTTAGGCCCAAAATGTCAAGAAAAAAAAAAAGAAAAAGAAAAAGAACATGATCTTCCTCATATTTTAAAATGATAACTATATTGACAGTCAGAGGGATGTAGGCTTGGATTTTTATTCCATTCCCTATTATTTTTCTTCAAGTTTTTTGAGGTGACCCACATTTGGAATGTAAGCTCCTTGAGGGCACTTTTAAATGTTGTTTTCCCAGCACCAAGGACAGTAGTAATATAGTAAGTATAGTAAATATATAATGACTACCTATCGAAATGAATTTAAATGGATGTTTTCTCAGTTTGTAAAAGTGCTGGCAAATAGTCAAATGCACCAAGAGGTTCAAAACCAATTTATCTGTAGGTCCCCTTCTACCTGCATCTATCTAGTGCTTCTAGTGAATCTTAACTAATAAATAGAGTAAATCAAACTACCAACAAACATTGATTGAGTGCTTGCTATTTGCCAGACACAGTGCTAAGGAGTAAAAACCAAAAATGAAACAGTCTCTGTTATCTAATAGCGTATATTCTATTAGAAAAAATAACATATGCACATATGAAGTATAAATAAATACAAAGAAGTTTTGGTGGATAGGGAAGGCATTAGAAGCTGGGGAATAGGATGAGGAAAAGCTTTATATAGGAGGTGGTACTTGAGTTGAGCTTTGAAATAAATTAAGGCTTCTAAGAGGTATAAATGAGGTGTGCATTCTAGGCATGGGAGATAACATGTGCAATATCACAGAGATGGAAGTTAATTTTTATGTTTGAGGAATACCAAGAAGGAAATTTGGCCAGACCACTGACTTTGTGAAGAGGGGTAAAGTATAATAAGTTTGTAAAAATATTTTGGAGACAGCTTGTTAAAGTCTTTAATGCCACACAAAAGAATTTGTATTTCATCCAAGATACAATAGGGAGCCATTGGAGTTTATTGAGCAGAGTAATGACACAGTCAGTTCTATACTTTCCAAGTATCATTTTGGTAACTCTGAAGAGGTTGTATTAGAAAGTTGGGAGCCTTGGAGTAGAGAGACCAATTAAGAGGCTATAGCAATAATCTAGGTGACAGGTGATAAAGGCCTATATCATGTAATGGTCATATGGGTGGAAAAAAAGGTGATGGACCATCATCATTGATGGCTCTCCTTGTTATGTTATACTGTCTCCATCAATCTAGAAAGAGACCACTGTGAAATCCACTTTATTTCAGCTACCACAGAGCTTCTTAGGTGTTCACTGCTACTGTAGACAACAGTAAAAGGCACAGAAAGGAAAGATAAATTTATTTTTTTAATTCTGATACCATTCAGGAGAACTCTGACTACCTTTTCATTAACTATCTATTAGAGTTTTCCTAATAGCTGTCACCTCAGATGCTGAGATCAAAGTAGGTTTCAGTCTCTGGGAGTTTGCCAGAAACTTCTTTTTCATTTTAATCTATTTTGAAGAGGCAAGGGCCAGAGTATCATCTGTATCCCCAACAAAAAGTAGCCCACCAAATAACCTCTTCATTAAATGCAGAAATAGCACTCATCCTTTAATTGAATTTTTATCTAACAACTCAGTGCTTTGGGACAACTCAAGAACTTTAATTTTTATGCATATTATCTGTTAATTATGGCAAAGCCCATGGTTATCTAGTCCTATTCTATCTTCCTCACCTAATCTCCCACACCTCCACTCTTCAGTCTCCTATGCAAATCTGTTTTTTTCTTTAATTAATAAAAGCGAACATTCTTTATGAAAAGAACACATTTGAGCTAAGGGGTTAATTTGTACTTCTCACTAGTTGATTGAGTTCTAGTATTGATACTTGAGTTGAGAGCTTAAACAATGGTAGGCAGCAGAGAAATTTTGGCTCTGAATGCACTAGATAAACAGTGTTCAAGGAAATGACTGTCCTCTTAGCGGGAATAAAGAAGAAGGAGAATGCATTTATATGGTTGGTCCTGAACTAATGAGGAAATACATACCATCTGAACAATAGCTGACACCATTAAGACCTTCTGCAACAGTTTTATAATGGAGCCTCCCTAAGGTGCATATAACAGGGAAAAATACTGCCAAGCAGAGAATAAATGTGAATGAGGGAGTGAGAAGAGGAAACAAGTGAGGTATAAATCAAAATAAGTCTGCAGTCCAGACATCCAGACTTATTAAAAAAATAAACTCATACACTGAAGAGGAAAGTAATTTTTTTTTGTTTCTGTGACACTGACACATCATCAGAATTTGTTGTTTAGTGGCAAATGGAACATGCACCTTAAATTCCGGTATTTTTTCCTTTAGGAAAATGAGGAGATACTTGGGAAACATGAGTAGAATTGGGAAAATATACCTACTAGTTTCTAAGCTGTGTGTATCTTACTAAAACCTATTATTTCCCTGGGTCTGATTTTCTCCTTTGATTTCAGGAGAATTTACTGAGTCCTCCTCTCATGTCTTTCATAAAATGTCTGACATAATAAAAATCATAATCACATATTCTTTCCAAATGACTTAGTTTGGAGGATGCATGATATAGTGGAAAGAGTCCTGAACTATCAGTCAGATGAGGTGAATGTTTATCTCTGCTCTGTCACTTATTGACTATGTTATTTACCAAGTCATTTGATTTGACTGGACTTAGTTTTTCTCACCTGTACAATAGGAATTATAATACATTAACTTATTCACTGGACTGATATGAGGCTAAAATTAGATTATATTTGATATGTAAAGTTTTTAACCATAAAGTGATAGAGAAAGAAAGAAGAAAGGAAAGGAAAGCAAGAAAGAAAGGAAGGAGGAAAGAAAAAGGGAACAAAGAAGGAAAGGAAGCAAAGAAAAAGAAGAAAGGAAAGAAGAAGGAAGGAATGAGGGGGAAGGCAGAGCCAAGATGGCAGAGTAGAAACAGGACTTCAGCTTGGCTCCAGCTTCCACCTCCTCCAAAATGTATAAAAAATGACTCTAAACAAACTTTAGAGATACAAAATCCACAAAGTGACAGAAAGAAACAAATCTCCTGCTGAAGGAAGCCAGGCAAGCTAGCAGGAAAGGTCCATCACAGCATGCTGGAAGCCAAGTCCATCCTTGTGTGAGCCCATGGTTTTAGCCCCAGGGTGGCCCCAACAAACTTTGACTGGAACAAACTTCAGGAGAGTGGATCACCAGCAGCTGTAGCAGTTTCCAGATTTCTCAATCCACAAATGCCAAACACAATGCAAAAGGTCAGTGTAGAACTTTGTTCAAACAGGGGGAGCATGGTCCAGCTGCTACCCCTGGAGGCATGGTGGAGGTGTGGTGGCTGCACCCACCACCACATGGCTGCTTCTGGAGCTCCTAGCTGGCAGATTGTAGGGGGACCAAATGACCATTCAGAGGGTAATCACTCTTGTTTTGACCTGTTTGGATCCAGATCACAGTCTTGGGTGGTGGCCCTGGGGTGTGTGACCAGTGAGCCAGAGAATGTGGGGTCTGTAGAGAGGACACCCATCAAATAACTCCAGCAGCTGCAAAACTCCCAACAATTTGGAACATAGTTCTCTCCATTTTGGAAGCAGAGTTCTACCATGGCAAAGAGCTCAAAAGTCAAGTAATTGGCTGCCAATATGACCAAGCAACAGAAACACAGTTGATAGAATCCTTTTTTGGGGACAAAAAGATCAAGGCATGGAGCAGGAGGAAGACATTGAAGTCAGAACTCCTGCATCAAAAACCTCTGAGAAAAATATGAACAGGTTATAGGCCATGGAGGAGCTCAAGAAGGATTTTGAAAATCAAGTAAGAAAAGTGGAGGGAAAATTGGGAGGAGAAATGAGAATGATGCAAGAGAATCATGAAAAGTGAGTCAACAGCCTGCTAAAGGAGACCCAAAAAATACTAAAGAAAATGACACTTTAAAAAATAGACTAACTCAAATGGCAAAAGAGGACCAAAAATCCAATGAGGAGAAGAATGCTTTAAAAAGTTGAATTTTCTAGATGGAAAAGGAATTTCAAAAGCTCACTGAAGAGACTAACTCCTTCAAAATTAGATTGGAGCAATTGGAAGCTAATGACTTAATGAGAAATCAAGATACTATAAAACAGATCCAAACAAATGAAAAAAAAGAAGCAAATGTGAAATATCCCACTGGTAAAACCAATGACCTGGAAAATAGATCCAGGAGAGATAATTTAAAAATTATTGATCTACGTGACGTCATGATCAAGAAAAGAGTCTAGACACCATCTTTCAAGAAATTATCAAGAAAAATTGCTCTGATGTTCTAGAATGAGAAGGCAAAATACAAATTGAAAGAATTTACTGATTGCCTCTTGAAAAAGATCCCAAAAAGGAATATTATAGGAACATAGAAATGTTACAGCCAAATTTCAGAGTTCCCAGGACAAGGAGAAAATACTGCAAGCAGTCAGGAAGAAACAATTTGAGTATTGTGGAAACACAATCAGGATAACACAAGACCTAATAGCTTCTACATTAAGGGATTGAAGGGCTTGGAATATGATATTCTGGAGGTCAGAGGAGCTAGGACTAAAACCAAGAATCACCTACCCTGCAAAACTGAGTATAATGATACAGGGAAAAATATGGTCATTCAATGAAATAGAGGACTTTCAAGCATTCTTGATGAAAAAACCTGAGCTGAACAGAAAATTTGACTTTCAAATACAAGAAGCAAGAGAAGCTTGAGAAGGTAAACAGGAAAAAGAAATAATAACAAACTTATTAAAATTAAACTATTTACATTCCTACATGGAAAAATGATAATTGTAACTCATAAGACTTTTCTAAGTATGAGGATAGCTGAAGGGAATATGTGTGTGTGCGTACGTGTGTGTGTGTGTATACATATATATGTATGTTTGTATGTATAGGAGGATATATGTGTATATAAATAAATATGTGAGTGTGGGCATTTGCATGTTCATGTATACATAGACAGAGGGCACAGGATGAGTTGAATATGAAGGGATGATATCTAAAAAATAAAATTAAGAGGTGAGAGAGGAATTTATTAGGAGAAGAAGAAAGGGAGTGATAGATTAGGGTAAATTATTTCATATAAAAGAGGCAAGAGAAAACTGTCACAATGGAGGGGAAGAGCAGGAAGGTGAAAGAGAATGGAACAACCTGATTCTCATTGAATTTGGTCTAAGGAGGGAATAACATACACACTCAATTGAGTATCTTACCCTACAGGAAAATAGAGGGATAGGGGATAAGAGGGGGTATGACAGAAGGGAGGGCAGATTGGGGAAGAGGATAGTTAGAAGCTAGCATTTTTGAGAAAGGATAGGGTCAAAGGAAAAAGTGGAATAAATGGGGGACATGATGAGATGGAGGGAAATATAGGTAGTCTTCCACAATGTAACTACTATGGAAATTATTTGGGTAATTACACATGTACAATCTATATTCAATTGCTTGTCTTCCCAGTGGGGGTGGGTAAGGAGAGAAGAGGGGAAGAAAATCTGGAATTCAAAGTTTTAAAAACAAATGTTTAAAGATTGTTGTTTTTTTTTTTTTTTTACATGCAACTGGGAAATAGGACATACAGGTACTGGGGTATAGAAACCCATCTTGCCCAACTAGAAAGTTGGGGGGGTGAAGGGGGAGGATATAAGAGAGAACAGATTGGGGAAAGGGGTATTCAGTAGGCTAACTATTTTGGACTGGGGGTAGGGGAAAGATGGGGAGAGAAAAAATTGTAACTCAAAATCTTGTGGAAATGAATGTTGAAAACTTAAAATAAATAAATTCATAAAAAAGAAAAAAGAAGGAAGGAACAAAGAAGGAATGTAAGGAAGGGAGGAAAGAAGGAAGAAGTTAGACATTTTAAGAGGAAGCCATTAGACATTTTAAGAGGAAGCCTTAGAATTTCTAGAACACAACAAGATTTTATCCATGTGGGAGAATTTCTGGCATGATAGCTTTTTCTATTGATGCGAATTTACAACTCCTCTATAATTTATAATTTATAGAATTGTTTGGGGACACCAAGAATTTAAATGTTTGTACAAGGTCAAATATCTAGGATGTTTCAGAGGCTGCACCAGAATCCAAGTTTTCCTGACTTTGAGCACAACTCTCTATCCATTATACCACCCTGCTTCTCAAAGTGCTATATAAATGAGCAATTGTTATTTTTCTGTTTCAGCCAGAACTGTACTCTTTGCTATAAATAGATCAGAAATAGTGTTTCACATGCCAGATTTCCAGCAAATAGAAACTTTGCATTGAAGAAATCATAAAGGAACCTAGAAGATTCCTGGCTAAATATCTGCAAGTTCCTCCATTCTAACCCATCCCTAGCCTGGGTCCCCCTAAATACCTTTTCCAATCCCAAACATATGACATTATGATGAGCTATTTATAGAGTTTCCCTTGCCATTCTCTATATTTAGAAAAATCATTCATTGGAAATCAGGCGGTGGAACAGAGTAAGGCAAACTGACATGGAATAGAAATGTCATGGTGAGGTTTTCTGAATTTCAACACAAACCAATATCTTGGACAGCAAACTATCTCAGTAGCCTTCAAAGTAGGGTATACGAACAGGTTTTTCAGGAGCTGCTCTCCAAACAGATGAATTTCCGGCTTTTTTCCAGCTCTCTTATAGTGAAAAAAAATATTCTTCTCCAATCAGGCCCTCTCTTTTGAACCAGTGACCTGGTTCCTAAACTGTGGTCTGTTATATTCATGAAATAGCATAATACATAGTACTTTGATCATAACATGTCACATTCTATGTGTGACTGCACACAGTCGTCACAGAGTAAGTATGGATTGTCTAGTTGATGGAGTTTTTAGGATGATTTTATGCATTTTCAGCATTTTTTTCTTTATTTTATGAATTGAATCTATGTTTTTTGGAGGGGTGAAGGCAAGGCAATTTGGATTAAGTGACTTGCCCAAGGTCACATACTTGGTAAGTGTCAAGAGTCTGAGGCTGGATTTGAACTCAGGTTCTCCAAAGACTCCAGGGCCAGTGCTCTACTCACTGCACCACCTACCTGCCCCAATGAATCTATTTTTTCACTAGTTCATTTTAATGTTGGTATCACCAAAAGAATTATTGAGTATCTACTTCTTCCTGGCAATAGATCATAGATTATAGACCACAGTTACATATTATCCTATACTAAATTAAAAATTTTATTTTCTGTAACTTAAAACATTCTGTTTCTGCCAAAGCTTACTAATGACACATACTTTAACAATCTTCTCAATTCGAACTGATATTACCATGTTCCAGTCTACTGTCAACTTATTGCTCTCTGGGTCAGTAAAAAATGGAAGGGGATTGTATCTGTGATTTCATTGGTATATGGAACTACTGAGTGGGGAAACTCACTCTACCAAAGCAATTTGGCACCTTCTCTGTGATGTATAGTCTTAGCTGACAAAGAGGCTATGTGACTTGCCCAGGGTCACATGGGATTTTGAGCCGGATATTTCTGATTTTGAAACCAAATCTATCCACTAGACTAACTCGATTATCAGTCCATTTCATCTTATTATTTAAAATTTGAGTTGTTTGCTGCATCGTATCGTTGAAGACTTTATGTTGATTTTCAGATTAGTTTCCAGTTTCGCAGCGATATTTATGTGCTTTGAGAACAAAGATGATAATTCTAGGGTGAAGTTTTTGTCAGAAGTAACGCCCTCTTCTAGGTCAACAATTCCAGCACAGTGAAAAGAACATTAGACTTAGAGAAAGGGGACTTGGGTTCAGATCCTAATTCTGACACTTACTATTTGTGTGACATTGCGCACATTACTTCATCACTCTGGGCCTCAGTTTCCTCATCTATAAAAGGAAGCTTAACCAAATGATCTCTAAGTTCCCTTCCATATTTGATTATATATGAACTCGTGCATTTTGGTAGAAGACGGAAGAAAAGCTTTTCACTACACTTAAATCGCTAACCAAATAGTAGACATTTTAAGACTGCTAAAATATCTTAGATTTTTCCAGATACTTAACAACTAAAGGACTGTAACGGTTACTTTTATCTAATGTTTCATGATTTTTAAGTATTTAGGACTGGAAAGAACTTCTGACATCATAGAATCACAGATCCAGAGATGGGAGAGACCTAAGAAGTCATTTTGTTTAATCCCCATTTTTTCTAGATGAGGAAACTGAAGGTCACCTAGCTAGTGAATATCAGAACTTTGAATTGAACCATGGTATTCTGAATCTAAATTTGGTGCTCTTTTTACCATCCTCCTTCAATAATGTCTTTCCACCTCCCCTTCACATCATGCCATTTTCATTCTCACCTTCAGAATTTGGTGATGCTACTTCTCTTGCCTAAAATACTCTTCATTTCACCACTCCCATTCAAATCCTATAATTCTCCAAGGTAAAACTCAGAAGCTCCTGCTTGACACCTCTTCTAACTAATGACTCCCATAGCACTCTTATTGTATAACACATTGTTTAGCATTTGATTACCTATTTCTTTTTATATTCTCTGTCTCATATTTATCTATCTTTGTCTTCCTAGCTACTTGGCATTCATTGGAAAGCAAGGACACAGATTTCGCATTTTGTTGTATTCTTCATAGTGCCAACCAATACTGGTATGTAATAGGTACTTAATAAATACTTGAATGATTGGCCATATACAGCCAGCTCTTCCTCTCCTCCAACCCCAATTTGACAATATGAACTATGATTGCTGCTATTTTCCATTTCAATTCAAAATATAATATTTTTCAAAGATATCACATTTTAGAGATATAGCCAATATTTACACCATTATAACAATTTCAATACATTAATAGTATAGGATGGTTTTATATGGCCAGTGAGGTCAGTCAAGTTCCAAGATAATCATTCAATCAACAAGCATTGCTTAAGAGCCTCCTATGTGCCAGGCACTGTGTTAAGCAGTGGGGCTACAAAGACAAAGAATGTGCTCCAAGGCAGGTGATGTTGGGTGCTATGTTAAGGACAGACCCATTCCTTCTGCTTCACTTTCCTTGGATTGGCTTGGAGGTAGATGCGGATCATGTGAATAAAGGTTGTAATCCACAGCTGGTGCTTATGGAAGGAGTAGACCAGGGTGCCTTTCCCTTTATTACGCTGGTGTAGAGTGATTCTTCAAATGAGCATAAATACAGTTCTAGGGATAGACCTTCAAAAGATATTTGTGTTCTGAGGCCTATTGTGGAAAAAAGTCTCCCTGACATTCTGAAACATCCCAGTGTTCCTTATGTAGACTTTTAGCTTACCTAGAACAAATTAAGAAAATAAAAACAAGAAATAATATATCAAACCAGACCAATAGCTTTGTATAGTCTGTAACCTAAATATCCGAATTTTCCTTTGTGAACATTAATCTAAAGTGTTTTGAATTCTTTTGATTTCTCTAATCTGTTCTAGCAAACAGAATTATAATTTTGCTCCTCAAGTTTGCCTTGTTGACCTTTCTCTGGAAAATAGTGTCAGTGCAGGAATATCAGAGAAAGGAAAAGCAGGGTAGAGAAAACTTTTAGAGAAAGCCTCTGCTGTGTGCCAGGAAAAGTGCATTGTTGGTTTGCTCAAGTTTTATTTTCAAAATTTATTGGCAAATAGATATTCTCCGCTTCATCATCCTTTCTCAAACACTGGTATAAATCCTCAGAGACTTACAATATGAAATATTCAAGTTCCTCAGAGGCCCCAGATGTAACTTTGCACCAACATGGGAGTAGGGATGGAACCAACAGCCTTCACTATTGAAGACACTATTCTCATTGAATCACTGTACAGCAATATCAGCCCAGGGAATTCCTCTCAAAATTTGCTGAGGGGGATAGGATTCTTGTTATTTTGGAGCTTCAAGTAAGTTCCCATTATTAACTCCAAATTCAGATATAAATCTTTGTCTACAAATCTTTGCCACTTAAGAGGAGTTTCTCATAACCCTAGGGAACATTGCCCACATATTCTGGAGTTCACAAAGCATCAGTTATCACTTTTAAGTATTGAAATATTCATTGAATTATGAAGGATGAAATGCATTTCCTCTTCATTAAAGAGGCCAGAGAATTATGTGGAGAATGTTGCATACATTGCCAGATGATATATTAGCTGCTTTTGCTTATGGTTTGTTTTTTTTCTCCTTGTTCTAAGAAAAAAAGCTTTGTGGTGGCAGGGGGTGGTGGTGGGGGTGCATATCAAGAAATTATTGTAATGTAAAAATAAAAGAAATCAATTAAACTCTTTTTAAAAATCTTGATTCTTCAAGTCTTCAGGTATGAGTTCTCTCAGAAAGCATTATTCATTTTAGGAGAGCAGAGAACAGGTAAAGTTTCAAGAATTGCTCATTCAGTCCATGAGCATTTACTAAGTGTACCAGTAGGTGCTTAATTATGTGCCAGGAACTATGCTAAGCACTGGACAATGGGCTATGTAGATAATACATATTTTTAATATGTAACTTTGTACATTAAAAAGTTTTAGAGGGAAAAATATCAGTAGCATAGAAATATTTTCATGCATCCTTGACTGATACTGGGTGAAGGTTTCCATGGAATAGTTTCAGAAATGTTGTTTTATCGGCAATGCTGGTACATTCCTGGATGTGAAGGAAGAGCTAAGCTCACAGACAGGGAAGATATTTGTCATGTGAGTATGTATATAGCACAATCCTCAATATCGGCAACTCTATCACAGACCCAGTTGTTGCTTCAGGCGCCTGGATCTGTTTCTGTTCTTCCAAGTGGATTTGTTGATTTTTCTCTCTTTTCCTGAGAGTTCTTTCTATTCCCTTTTCCAGGTGGCTCATATTTATTATAAGCTAATTTGGGCATTCTGCCACCATCCTTTCTTTCTGTATGCTATTTCTTTACAAAACTAATACACACAATCAGCATATGAAAAGCTCTATTTTCGTGAGAAGTAAAGTGTCATTTTTTTAAAGAAGAAAGAAAGCTAGAAATTGGAGACAGTCCAAATGAGATTTCTGAGATGTTTACTAGGACTGATGTGCTTAAATCAATAAAAATATAGACAAAAGAGAAAGATTCAAAGTACCAACAACAACACAAGATATATAAAGCAAGAGAAAGAAATAATGATAATAGCTAGTTCATATTGAATATGTGGTGTTGTTGTTGGGGCAGCTAAGTGATACAGTGGATAGAGTGCTGGACCTGGAGTCAGAAGGACTCTTCTTCCTGAGTTCCAAACTGATCTCAGACATTTACTAGCTGTGTGACCGTGGGAAAGTCACTTAAATCTGTTTGCCTCAGTTTTTCATCTGTAAAATATGAGTTGACTTATATTTAGCACTTAAATGTTTACAAAGTGCTTCACACATATTATATCACTTGATCTTCACAATATCTCTGTGAGGCAGGTGCTATCATTATCACCATTTAATAGATACTGAAACTTTGAAAGGTTAAATGACTTTTCCCAGGTCACAACTAGTAGGCTCCTAAGGCTGGATTCAAACCCCGTTCTTTTTGGCTTCACTTATATTCTATTCACTATGCTCTGGTACCTCCTACATATGTGAGACATATATGGAATTTATTTTCTATTATAAAAAAGAGTGTCTTTACAAATCTAGTGCTTAGCACAGTGCCTATGGTACATGAGTAATAAATGCTGCCAATCGATGGTTTCATTAGATGATGCTTTATCATTTATGATGATACTAAAAGTACATATGAGCAAAGGATAGTGGGTGATAATCTAAAGTTCCTGCCTCACTAAACCTACTTATTTGCCTGTTGATGGTGAAGCAGCTGTTACATTCACTTTCTGTTTCGGGGTCTACTTCTGTGGCTAAATGACATTCTTGCTCAAATATGGAGGAGGTGTCGTGGAAAGAACCCTACATTAAAACTCAGGAAATTTGAGTTACAGTCCTGACTGTCATCAGTTTGCTGTGTAAACTTGGACATGTCACTTTATTTTTTCTGGGACTTAGTTTCCTCATCTGTAAAATGAGGGTAGTAATACCTCCTTTAACTTATCTTCTTTGGCTTTTGTTTTTTTGTTTTTGGGGTTGGTTTTTTTTTTTTTTTTGGATATTTTAAGAATCTTTTATTTATTTATTTATTTTAAATTAAATTGGTTTATTTACTTTTGGTTTACAACATTTAGTTCCACAGTCCCTCGAGTTTCAGATTTTCTCCCCCTCCCTCTCCCTCCACCTCCTCATGGTGGCGTGCACTCAGATACAGGATCTACAAAGATCTTCACGTTAATCATTAGTCAGGTTGTAAAGAAGGATTGTAACTGACGGAATGATCAGTGGGAAAGAGAAACAAAACAAAACAAGAAAAAGAAACAGAGCAAGTAGTTTGTTTCAGTCTGCATTCAGGCTTCACACTCTTTCTCTGGATGTGGATAGCTCTTTCAATCATGAGTCTTTTGGAGTTGTCTTATAACCTTACATTGCTGAGAGGAGCCCAGTCTATTGAGGTTAGTCATCACACATGTGTTTGTGTACAAATGTCTCCTGGTTCTGCTCTTCTCACTCAGCATCAGTTTATATAAGTGTCTCCAGCTTATTATGAAGTCCATTTGCTCCTCTTTTTTTTTTTTTTTAATTTGGATGATTTTATTTAGTCTAACAATGTTCCCATGTTCAAATTTAAAAAAAAATTTAAAAAACTTTTCATGTGGAATTGTTTCTGAAATTATTTTATTTTATTTTAATAAATTAATTTATTTAGTTTCTTGTTTATATCATTCAATTCCACAAGATTTTGAGTTACAAATTTTCTCCCCATCTTTCCCCTACCCAACATCTCAAGACAACCATCCCACTGTATAACCCCTCCCCCAATCTGCTCTCTCCTATGTCCTCCCCCTCATCCTTCTGACTTTCCAGTAGGGCAGGACGGATCTCCCTACCCCAGTGCCTGTATATCTTAATTCCCAGTTAGATGTAGTTCATAATAATAATAATAATTATTATATATATATATATATATGCATATGTATTTTTAACATTTGATTATAGAACTTAAATTCTAGATTCTTTCCCTTCCTCCCTTGTCACCCACCCCCACTGGAAGGACAAGCAATTAAATACAGGCTGTATATGTGTAATTACGCAGAACATCTCCACAGTGTGCATATTGGGAGAGACTGATTATATGTCCCTCCCTCCTATCCTGCCCCGCCTTGTTCTACTCTCCACCCTGTCCCTGTCCCTGTCCCTTTACAGAAGTGTGTACTTCCAGCAATCCTCCCTCTCACCTTCCCCTCCCCTCCATCATTCCACCTCTCATCCCCATCCCCCCTACTCTGTGTGGCAAGATACCCAGTTTAGAGTTTATGTCATTCCTTCCTCAAGCCAAATTCAATGAGAGTAAAGTTGACCCTTTCTCTTTTGCCTTCCTGTTCTTCCCTTCCATTGTAACAGTTATCCCTTGCCACTTCTATATGAGATGATTAACCCCATTATGTCTCTCCCTGTCTCCTCTCATTCTAATCCTCTCCCACCTCAGAATTTCACCTTTTAAAGTATTGTCTCTTCCTATTCAATTGATCTTGTGCTCTCTATGTACTCATATATATATATATATATATATATATATATATATATAC
>CM053588.1:81793610-81819804 GCA_028646515.1 Pseudochirops corinnae | reverse complement strand
TTATGGCTTGATAATTCTGGATACTGTCACAGCTGCCGCAGATCTGCTCTCCTGATGCTCCAGGAGCATGCGGCTCAGCTCGGCTCATCAGGTCGCCCCCAGGGCCAAGCCTCCATTTCAGGCTGGGCTGGTTTCTACTCCCAGCACTGAGATGGTCCCTCCTAGCCAAGCTGCCTTCAGCGGGAAGTATATCTGTGTGCATTTTAGATCTCTAAAATTTGTTTAGAGTCATATTTTATGGGTATTTTGAGGTGGCTGTGTGGGAGCTGCTGAACCCTGCTGCTCCTATGCTGCCATCTTGGCTCCACCCCCTGGGAGTTGTTTATTTTTGTAGCATTTTAATTTCTAAGGTCCGATACTCTTAGCATTTTAAAAGAAAAGATTAGGAAATGCATATATATTTTCATCTAAAAACACAAGGTACAGAGACCCTGAAACTGGGGTGCAGGGATCCCCAGAGAAAACCAGGCGCAGAGGCCCACCTCAACACCTCCCCAAAGTCCCATGGGGGAGAGGAAGGAACAACACAGGATAAAGCAGGGTGCAGCGGGAACAACACAAGGTAAAAAGTTCACTCAAGCAGAGCAAGGTGCCTTTTCTTTAAGTTTTGGAGACCAAATTTCTTACTAAGCTTGTTTAGTTTAGAAATCCCCTTCACAAATCACTTTTCTAGATTATTTTGAAGTCAGGTTGTGTTACAATGGAACACTAGGCACTTTTACTTAAGATCTCCTCCCCTGAATTTCCCTCCTAGCAGCCTCCTAGCAGTCATTTGCCACTCATCTCAGTGTCCCAGGACAGAGAGGAGAAAACCAATGTGACCCACTTGTCTCAGCGTCCTAGGACAGAGGGGAGAAAACCAATGTGACCAATCCAGCACAAGGGCATCCCCTTATACGAGGATCCACAGTCTGACTGACCACCTGGAAGTCAGTGAAGCTTCAGATGCTGCTGGCAGTGTCTGGGCACTCCAGGGGTCTCACTGTTAGGGAGACAGTAGCAGCAGAAAGGTCTGGGTAAGAGAACAAAGGAAAGGGTGCTTACCTATTATTCAAGTGGCTAAGAGAAGATTATCAGAGTCTAATTAAAGGAGCTTCCTGTGACTCCAAGAAAGCTTGAGACCTCAGACTATTGTTCCCTCAAGGTCATCACAAATGACGAGGGATAAGGATAGGTGTTTCAGGGCCCCCAGTGCCCTCCTTGGAGGGCAGTCTGGAATGAATTCTCAGGCTCAAGCTTTCTGAGTCAAGTTGGTAAAAGTTTATTGTTTTGCTATACAGAGGGTAGGAGGTCTTAGGGAACCTGCAACCTTAAAGGAGTCATAGGTATATTTTTATAGAATAATCCACAGTATAACCTGTCCTAATTATGCTAACTAGGTGAGTAAGGGTGGGATTAGGGAGGAGTTAAGGAGTGGTCAGTGCTTAAAGGGCCATGCATTTTTAACATCAACTGTGCAGACCTATTGCCCATAATTCACTGGGAAATAGCCCAAGGGGATGCTGCATGGAGGTGTGCTTTTAGGCTTGAAACATCACTAAGTCAACTAGTGGTCAGGGCTGACTCAGAAGTGTCCAGTCTGTTACCCATCAATGTCCTGTTTGACAAGATGGATGTTGGGAGTATACATATGTCCCAAGCTAACAAGGGATCCAGGATGTGTACAATGAGCTAAGGAGTATAGGAGTATACACATAACTGGGTCTACGATATATGTGATAGATAGATACCTGTACACAGCTGCTTCAGCCAGCACACATTTGGGTCAAACCACTAAATTCTATAGATGCAGCTGACCACTGTAACAGGAAGAGAGATAAGTATTTTGTTAGGGCATGCTACCCTTGAACTAGGGAGAAACTGCCTGAGACAGTGTTTTGGGGCTAGGGAGACTTGAGGCTAGAAAGAAATGTGATTTTGCAAACTGATGTGATTTTACAAACTGGGGTTCAAGCACAGGCACCCAAGCACCCCATCAAGTCCATACCCTCAAAGCACATGTACTTTGCTTAGTGATACTGATAATGAGGGTAGAAGTCAAGCCAAGCTGGGGTTGCTAGGTGGCATAGTGAATAGAACACCAGCCCTGGCATCAGGAGGACCTGAGTTCAAATCTGACCTCAGACATTTAACACTTACTAGCCATGTGACCTTTGGGCATGTCACTTAACCCCAATTGCCCTGCCCTCTCCCCTCCAAAAAGCAAAAAAAAAAGTCAAGCCAAATCAAGAAACATTTATTAAGGACCTCCTGTGTGGTGCAGAGGATAGAGCTCTGGGCCCTGGAGTCAGGAGGACATGAGTTCAAATTTGGCCTCAGACGCTTACTAGCTACGTGATTCTGGGCAAGTCACTTGACCTTATTTGCCTCAGTTCTTCATCTGTAAAATGAGCTGGAGAAGGACAAGGCAAAGCACTCCAATATCTTTGCTAAGAAAACCCCAAATAGGGTCACAAAGAGTAGATTTGGACATGCTTGAAGTGACTCAACAACAGTACTATGTGCCAGACACCATGCTAAGTATAGGAGTTACCATGAAAAGCAAACTACAGTCCCAACTTTTAAGGAACTTACCATCTAATTAGAAAGATAACACAGGAACCTTTATGCAAAACAAGATGTATGAAGGATAAATTGGAGAAAATATTAAGAGAGAAGACGTAGCCTTAAGGGGAATCAGGAAAGACTTCTTGCAGAAGATAAGATCTGAACTGGATCTCAAGGAGGCCAGGAAAGCCAAGATAGAGATGAAGAGGGAGAAATCCAGTTATGTTGGGCAGCCAGTGAAAATGCCCTGAATGGGGAGGTAGAGTGTATTGAGAAACAGCAAGGAAGCCAGTGTCACTGGGTGGCAGAACATGTGGGGAGGAGGAAGACTTAAAAAGACTAGAAAAGTAGGAGAGTGTCAGGTTCTGAAGGGCTTTCAACACTAGGAAATTTCTATCTGATGCTGGAGGTGATAGGGGGCCAAGGCATTTTACAAAATGGGGCTTGGTGTGGTTGCACCTAAACTATAGGAAGATCATTTTGACAGCTGAATGGAGGATGGACACCAACCACTTGATGAAGTTTGCGTGAAGACAGTGGAAGTATCAGAGGAGAGCAAGCAGATGGATATGAGAGGTGTTAGAAAGGTAGAATGGACACAGCATGGCAACCAATTAGAGATGGGGAGGCATAGTAAGAGAGAGTAAGAAGTTGAGAATGACACCCAGGTTGGAGCCTGATGCTGTCCTAGACAGTAACAGAAAAGTTAGGAAATGGAAAAGTTTAGGGGGAAAGATAGCGAGTTCACTTTTGAACATGTTGTCTTTAATGTGTGTGGGACACCTTCAGATTGTCCGCTGGGCACTAGAGGTCAGGGGAGAGGGTAGGGCTGGATCAATGAGGCTGAGAGGCCTTTGTATAGAGAAAGTCATTAAATCTATGTGAGCCGTTGAGATGGTGAAGTGAAATACAGAGACAGAAGATCAGTGAGAAAGCCGTTAATGTAATACATCTCCAGAGAGCAGGTTAGATATTGAAATATTTGAATAAGGAGACAAGAGCAAGGAGGACATTATAAGTCAGAAAAAATAGTGAGCTTAGGTATGGAGGCTGAAACAAATATGGGGTGTGTGGGGACCAACCTCATCTGTAGATCTCTATGAGGAGGGGGAGACGAGAGGGGATGGACACAAGCTGGACAACAGTGTCTATGCCCTTTAATGTGTGGTTGCCCAGACTTGGAGACAACACTTCTGAATCCTGGGCTAATCAGTCAGCGGCAAGTATTTTCAGGCTCTGTTTTCCTGCTCTTTACCACCAACATCCTTTGCTTGTTCTTAGTATCTCCCTGGATGTGTTCCTCTCAGTCGTGGTCTGGACCATAAAATGAAAGCACTGGCCAGCTGCCTACAGCTTCCTTTATACCTCATATATATCATCCTTGAGCTTTCTTGTATTACTAGCTCAGGTAAGTCTACATTGGTTTCTGTTACTGTGGCTTTCATATATCACTGCCACTGATATTTCAATTAAATAAAACCAATTCAAGGGACACACATAGAGAAACGGATTCACACATATAGACACATATGTATTGAGATATATATTATACATACATGTACATATTAAAGGCAGGAACTTGGATGCTACCTGATTCAACTAGCTTTGTTTCTTACTCCCTAGACTTATCCATTTGCATGGCAATCAAGGAAGATCTTGGGAATTAGTGGGACTTTGAGCCCCAGAATCCTCCCACATATCTGATGAAGATTGTTGACCAATAGGTTTCCAAAATGAGTTTTGGGATATAAACTTAGAAACCATGGAACCGATGGGAATCCTAAGGAATTTTGTAACTACAAACAACCTCATTCTGTGGGACTAGAGCTCCTGAAACAATACATTTAGCCAGGCAATAAACAAAACCCATCAGAATGTTACAAACTATGACTGACCATTTTTTTTTATTCCAATGCTTCCTGGAGATGCTTGGTTAAAGGAAACTATCAGACAAGGGAATAGAAAATCCCTCAGAACTTCAACAAAATAGTCACTTAAGAGTCCATGTCCTGAATCCCATTTTTGGGCCCTTCTCCCTACTCCCACTCCCCCAAATCCCAAAAACTATCCAGGACTTGTTTGGAGGTTAGGACACAAAGACTTACTCTTACTGAGAACAGAACTTTGAATGGAACTGAAAAAAATCTAGAGACAAGAGTTAATAGAATCAGAGCATCTATATTTCTGCCTCTGTAAGGCAAATCTTCCAGGAACAAAAGTACTGATCATTTATGGCCTACAAAGATCTCCCTGGTCTCCCAACTGGATAGTGTATAGAGTAAGAGTCACAAAGCTTACAGCCGGGATGGCCCTTACACATCATCTGATCTAATCCCCGATCCCCATTTTATAAGTAGGACAACTGAGACTTGGGCTGGTCGGAATTTGCTTAACATGACACAGGAGAAGCGGGATGTGAATCCAAATGTTCTGATGTCTAGTTCAGAACTTCCCACGATTCTGCTTCCCTGTGGCTTATAGGACTTCTGTGACTTCTGACCTATCCAGAGGAAGAAGAGGTAGTAAGTGATATCTCAAAGTCTAATGTCTGGGCAGATTTCCTTCAGCTGCTCAACAAATTACTGTCCAAACTCTTCTCTTCCCCAACAAGGAGACCAACATGTTCTAGTGATCAGGACAATTATTGGGCCAGAAGGAAAACCTTTGCTGGGGAAGGAAGAGCAAGACTGAAAATTTCGGAGCAAAACCACAGGCCAAGACAGGTCAGGACCAAGAGCTTTTCAAGGAGATGCCACATATAAGGCATTTAGGAACACAGGAACCTGAATGGAGGCTTCAACTAGAAAGATCTGCCAGGATTACAGGAGGCACAGCACCAGTGGTGTCAGTGAAATGAATGTCTGATGCAATCTGCATCACAGTAGCTCTGACTTCTAATCCCAGCACTGATCATTCCCTCCTCCTTCCTCCCTTGATGGGCAGACTTCTGAGGGTGCTGATGTCCATGCTAAGACCTGTCCTCTTGACCTGTGTGTGAATGAGGTTGTGAGAACAAATGCCCTCCCACAGATGCAAGAGTTCCATCACTTCTGATCCAGACCCACCTAAAAAATAGGAAAGAGTAGAAGGTGTCATCAAGGGCACAGCTATTTCTAACCTTCTGACAGAGGTAAAAAAAAGACCAGATTTTTTTTGTGGATTCTGTAACAAAGAGCTGCAAGGAGATTCTCTGAAGTTATACATACATTTTAAAACTGGAAAAGGCCTCAGAGATAATTTAATTCAATCCTCTTATTTTATTGAAAAAACAGAGACCCAGAGAAGTCTGGTGATTTGTCCAAGGTCACACAGCAGTCACTAGCAGAGCTAATATTTAAAGTCAAGTCCTTTCCTTCCAGGTCCAGTCAACCAGGATACCATCACTACAGTAATGCCCAGGAAGCTCTCCACATTTTCATGGTCACACTCCCTCCCCCACTGAGCTGTCCTGCTCTGTCACACAGGGGTCTCCCACACCTCTCTGGCCCAGCCTCCCTCTAAAACACTCAGCTGCACTTTCACAGAATCAGGGCAAGTCCAACACCAGCCCAGAAGCCTGGGCTTCCTCTGCTATAGGAAGTTATCTATGGGTACCCTGAGGGGTGGGTCAGAGGCAGGTCCCTCCATGGGGCCATTGATAGGAGCTGTTGTCTTCCTGCCTCCACCCCCAGACTTTCACCCCCCAATCAGCTGCCCTGCCTCCCTGAATATACAAGGGAGTGAAGGGGGAGAATGTCTTGTCTCCATCCCGCAGACATATCACACTGTGGAAAGTGATTTCCCCTGCTAGGGTGGGGTTGAGTGGGGCTCAAATCAGAGCAGCTCCTGAGCAGGAACACATTCACATCTTCACGGTCCTGGGCTGCCTTGACCCTGCTCTGGAGGCCATATTAACTCCACCACCCCAGTGTTCTCTGACTCCCTTCTGTTTTGTCCTTGGTTCTCCACACAGGAACATTCTCAGTTGTTGGCCCTCAGGTCCAGCCCACACTGGCCTGGGTGGGTGAAGACGTCCAGCTCCCCTGTCACCTCTCCCCTAAGATGGATGCTCGGGGAATGATTGTGAAGTGGGTCAGAGGCCCACTGGTTGTGCACTTGTACCGCCTGGGGCAGGAGGTGGAGAAAGTCCAGGCCCCTTTATTCCAAGGGAGAACAAACATGCTGAGACAGGACATGGCTGAGGGGAAGGTGACTGTGAGCATCCATCAGGTCCAGCTCTCTGACACAGGCCGGTACACATGCTATTTCCAGGCAGGCGCCTTTTACAATGAAACCAGCTTTGACCTTCAGGTAGCAGCAGGTAGGCCCTCCCTTGGTCATGGGTTCTCTCTGGAGCTGGAAGGTATGTTCAAACATTGGCACTGGCACAGATCTTTAGAGTGTATAAAGTAATTTCCATATGTTGTCTCATAACTATCTTGTGAGTTAGTGTTTCTGTCACAGTGCCTACCACCACCCACACCCTAAATCTGTTTCTGAAGGGTCACAGGGCCTAAACTAGGAAAAGCAATAGAATCCTTCTTTACTCTTTTCAGTTCATGGTACCTGTGCTGTGGGTAAATAGGACTTTTTACTTTCTCAGGACACAGCTGGAAGGAGAGAGAGATGGGAGGGGAGAGACAGAGAGACAGCGAATGAATCCTAGTCTGGTACTTTTGAAGTCACAGTCAATTTCTTTATGCATGCAGCCAGTAGAAAGAGGCTGACCCCACCCAAGTGGTAAGGAAACCCGCAGTCTCAGGTCCCTGAGACATCTCTCACATGAGACCCTCCATGTTAGGTCAATTTGACAGGCACAAAGCAAAGTTTTGCCCCCTTGTGTTCACCCCTCCATTTCAAATATTTGCATCTGCATCTAATAGGCAGGGGGTACATTCTGAACCAGTTCCTCTCCCCAGTTCAGAACAATCCTCTGGGAACTCTAGGTAGCCATGAGTGATTTCCTTTTATCTGATTGACCAGTGCCTTATAGGAAGGAATCTCATAGCAGCCAATGCTGCAGGATCATATACAATCCCACAGATTCAGAAGAAAATCACAATCATCCCTAAATACAAAGTTTGGCAGATTCAGTAAAGCCAGGACCATTTTACAATGATTACAGAATGTTCCTGCCTGTTTAGCTTTAGCTTTTCAGGGTCTTTCTCAACCTTTTCTCTCTTAAATTAAAGAAAGAGCAAAGACAAAGAAAACCTCATCTTGGATTGGATGGGAGCCCAGGTCCCACTGAGCTTTCTCAGCTATATGGAGCTCTTCCCACAGGGAGATCATTCAGGCCTGAAAGCTTGGGGGGATGTGCTCTCTGGTCTGGACCTCAGAGAACTGGGATAACGGTTCTCCCTTCCCTGAAAGCACTAGACCTTGTTGGACTCCCAAGGCTCGTGCACTGAGGAGGGTACGGAGGGGCAAAAGAATTCTCTCCTGTGTTCCTGGACTGCTCAAATCGGTTCTATAAATCCTTCCCTCGGAGTGTCGAATCCCTTCACCTTCTTTGAATACGGCATTTTGGGGTCCAAATCTTTGCTAGGTCCATCGAAGAGAGACTTTAATCTTAGGACTCAGTCAAATAATAATAATATTCCCAGACCTAGAATTTGCAGTTATAAGAATTTTTATGGGAGAACCTGATTCATTTTTATGGGGATCTCACAGTCAAGCTGGCCATGATGTCTGGATGATTCGGAGCAGCCGGTCCTGTGGGAGCTGAAACCCATCCATGAAAGGAGCTGAAGGGAAAACGAAAAGGCTGATTACAGTCTGGAAGCTTTTCATGCCACCTTGAAATTTAAATACAAACCGACTTCTGCTGGTTCATCATAGGCGTCTTTCAACGATGGAGTTTTCAAGGAAAAACAAAACTTGTATCGAATTTGTTTTTTCCTCAGGACTGTTTATTCCATCCCTCCCCTTCTCATCTTGTGGGGGAGAAACAGCCCCATGCAGTGTTGTAGCTCTACCTGCGGAAGATCTCTGTTCACCTTCTCATATACTTTTGCTTTCTGGTGTATTTCTTTTCTTTTTTCTTTTTTTTGAAAGGCAATTGGGGTTAAGTGACTTGCCCAAGATCACACAGCTAGTAAGTGTGTCAAGTGTCTGAGGCCAGATTTGAACTCAGGTCCTCCCGACTCCAGGCCTGGTGCTCTATTCACTGCGCCACTTAGCCACCCCTTTCTAGTATATTTCTTAACGGTGCAGTAGATAGAGCACAGAGTCTCAAGTCAGGAAGACTCATCTGACTAACACTGCAAATGCTTGTAATGGAGCAAATTGTTTTTCTACATTTAAAGAGAGAGAAAGAGAGACAGAGAGAGACAGAGAGACAGAGAGAGAATGGGTTGGTCAGATCCATACCAATGCTGGCCAGCTGAGATCTAGAAGAAGAGGCCACACAGGCCTAGCCAGCTACCCCGATGACCAGATTCCCCAACTCCTCACTGAACTCCACTTCTGTGCCACATGGAGCCCTCACCTGGCTTGTCCATCTTCTAATACACTCGGCTGCACAGCCACAGTATAAGGGCTGGGCTAACACTGACCCAGAAGTCTGGACTCCCTCTCACTTGTAAGTTACCTGTGGGCAGGGGTGAAGCAGAGGCTGGTGCTTCCCCTAAGGTCATTGATGGCAGCTGGAGACTTCCTGCCCCTGCCTCCAACCCCCCAGGCTCCAAACCCCTGAGCTACTTCCATGACTACACAAGATAATCAAGGGAGAGAATATCTTATCTACAAATGAATCAGAGTTTGGAAAATGGCCTCAGAAGTGAGTCCACAGCAGAGCAGCACTGATCCAGGAACACACTCAGAGTTTTGAAGTTCTGAGATCTCCTGCTTTCTCCCTCTTCTCTCCCCTCCAGCCACACACAGATACCTGCCCTCCCTCCTTGTCCTAAACTGTCCTCTGATGTTCTTCTGCTCTGTCCCTAACTCCCCACAGGACCCTTCACTGTGATTGGCCCTGCTGAGCTCCTTCAGGCCAAGCAGGGGGAGGATATCATGCTCTCCTGTCATCTCTCCCCTAAGATGGATGCTAGGAATATGATTGTGAAATGGTTTCGAAACAAGACCCTTGTGCACAGGTACCATCATGAGGACAAGTTGGAGGAAACCCAGGACCCTGAGTTCCAAGGGAGGTCTGAACTGCTGAAGCATGACCTGGCTGAGGGAAAGGTGATCTTGAGAATCCACCAGGTCCAGGTCTCTGATGCTGGCCCATACTCTTGCCATTTCCAGTCACCTGACTATTACAACGATGCTCACTTTGAACTGCAGGTAGCAGGTAAGTCCCACTTGGTCTATGGCTTCCTTCTGAAAGAACATTGAGTCAAATCCCTTCGTCTCACAAATAAGGAAAAAGGGGCACAGAGAGGGAAGATGCTTTGACCAAAATCATATGGCCTGGAAATGGCCAGGCTGAAAGTCAAATTTGGCTCTTCTTGCTCCAAATTTGTCCATTTGTGTGAAATCATGTGCTCTGAGGAAGAGATCAACTCACTATGAGAAGTGAACCTTGACCTATGGCTTCCCCTAGGGATCTTTGATCTTTCTGGTCTGGAGTTTATCCCTACAGAATTATGGAAGCCTAGGGCAGCTAGGTGGTGCAGTGAGTAGAGCACTGGCCCTGGAGTCAGGAGGACCTGAGTTCAAATGTGACCTCAGACACAACACAAAAACTAGCCCTGTGACCTTAGGCAAGTCACTTAACCCCAACTGCCCTCCAAAAAAAAAAAAGGGCAAAAAAAAATAATTATGGAAGCCTTCCCAATGTGCTGGGGTTCTAAAAGTCAGGAAAATTATTTTCTCTCCTTAAAATATACCAGGTCTCAGCTGGGACCCAAAGTCATACACTGATAACATCTGAGGCTTCTTCACTGTCATTTGCTTATCTTCCACCCACTTTGGCCTAGTAAGAAATATTTTCTAGATTCCTTCTGTGTATTAGCTCTTTGTTAGGTGAGGCTATGGAGGAGAAAAGAGAAGAAAACCTGGACTCATCCCTGGGAAAGTTTCTAGTCTAGCTGGGAATACATGATAACTAACATGCCCCAAATAATTAATCCATAGGAGAGTAAAAAGCAGTATTGCTCAGTGGCTACAGTCGTGGACTTTGAGGCAGGAAGACCTGAGTTCAGATGTTGCTTCTGATTCTTATCAGTTGTGTGACCATAGGCAAATGACTTAAGCCCTCTGGGTCAACTTAATTCCAAAAGAGAATTCATTCTAGCTGTATCCACTGACAAAAGTACAGGCCCTTAACATATTGACGTATACAGCTAAGTGGTGCAGGGGATGGAGTGCCAGTCTTGGAGTCAGGAACCCCTGAGTTAAAATCTAGCCTCAAATACTAGCTGGGTGACCAAATTACTTAACTCCATTTGCCTCAGTTTTCTCATCTGTAAAATGAACTAGAGAAGGAAATGGCAAACCAGTGCAATATCTTTTCCAACAAAACCAAAAATGGGGTCATGAAGAGACAGACATGACTAATTGTTGAAAGAAAAAACTACAGCTACGTCCCAGTTAGTCTGAACTGAATATATTCCAGTTTACATCATTTGAATTATAATTATATAAAATATGGTAATTGGTTCTAACCCAATGAGAATATGCAATAGGAATTCAAATTCAAAATTTGAATGTTGCTTCCATACTGTGAGAGTTAGGAGTGTGGTGCTCCCATGATCTGGAAAATCTGCATAGAATTTTTTGGCCTTCCCTTTGTACCAGGGAAGAAGTCTGAATTATTATGGTATGAAAAGATAAACTATGTTGATATTACACAATACTATACATATATTTTATGCCTTTTGGTGACCATACCAAGGCCCAGAGAAGGCAATGGATCAATGTGACAGTTTGGTAGAGGGCTATCCCCAAGGCTGCTGGAGTCCACGCTGTTCAGTTAAGAGCCAGAATTTCTCAATGGGGATTTAAGAACCAAATCCAGAATGGACTTCAGAAGAGAGTAGTACTTATGGCATCAGGACACCTGGGGTCTGTTCCTGTCTTTGTCATTACCTAGGTGTAACCTCTTAGCCATGTCTCTTCCCCTCTCTGCTCTCCAGACTTCTGTCTAATGATGGGGTTGGACTAGATGTGATCTAAGGTCCCATCATCCTCTGAAAGTCTCTGAATCTATAAGGACATAGCTGTGATGTAGTGGGAATTGGGAGTCAAAAGACCAGGCTTTCATCCTGGCTCTGTGACGTACAAGCTGAAGGATGAAGGGCCTCTCTCTTCTATTTTCCTCTCTGTAAACTGAGGCAGCTGGACTCGATTCTTTTTAAGCTCTCTTCTAATTCTTACGTTCTATCCTCTGAAGTCCTGGTGAAGCTTAGTTTAGGGAGCTTTTTAGATTCTGCTGCATGGGGAGGAAGACTGTATCATCCATACACAAAGGCACCATCCTTGCCCTGAATTTCCTGAATCCTGATGCCCTCTATGCTCCCGCCCCTAACCTGGGCCATAGGAATCAGGGACTGGGATTTCCCCTTCTCTAATTTCCATAGGATTGGAGTTTGGGGACCTATTTTCAGAGAATCCCCCCACATCTTGGAAGTCGCTTGCTATGATGGTTGCTGCTGTGGTCTTCACTGGTTCCTTCATGGTGATTTATTGCTTCTGCCAAACAAAACTCCCAGAGAACCAGAGGTAAGAGGAGTGCTCTTCCCTTAGGCCTTTAGTCTTTCCATTATTCTCTGGTCCTCGTGATTATTGCTGTGAGAGGGTATGAAGATCCTCTGATTTGCTGATCTAGGGTACCCTTAGATCTGAACACATGGTCTGGCCCAGGGCTGAGGGACCTGGACTTTGCTGAGAAGACAGAGAAACTCCTGGAGCAGTCACTAGTGGGTTGGTGGGTTGTATCAAAGATGATTATCCCCTGGGAGTCAGGAGGATGGACTCTTGGGGAGAAACCTCTTAGCCATGTTCTCACCTCTGCCTAATCCTCCACACACCCACATCCAGGAATTGGTTTCCTGGTCACTTTCTAGGTCTAGGTGGAAGGTCAGGGGTTACTGGGGCTGCTCTTTGCCAAGCAGCCTATTCCCAGAGCTGCTCCCTTCAATACTTGAATGTGCACCTGGTCCTAGCAACCAGCCCCAGGCAATTCCTGGATGTTCTAGACTGCTCTCTCATACTCCTTTGGTCCTTACCCAGTCATCCTCAGCCTATACCCTGACCCTTCCCCAGGCCTACACAAAGTCTGACTCGAAGAATTAAGCAATTTTTACCTGAATAAAAAATTAATCAGCTATTTCTAGGTGTGGATTAAACTTTGCTTCATTTGAGTCTCACTTATTTGTTTCCTGAAGCAGCCTGGTCCCAGGTGCCAGCTCCTCTCCCCAGTCTCCTGGCAGTCCTGCTCCTTGTCACTGTTTTCCTGCCTCCAGCTTCTCAGACCTAAAAGAGACTGCCTCCTCCCCATGCTCCTGCCCCTTGTAAACTGAGACCCTGAGACTGAGCGGGGACAGCTGGGTCATATCTTAAAGGCAGTAGAAAGCCTACCTGGAACCCAGCCAGGGGCCCCCTGATTTGTTATCTTTCACCTGAGGCTGTGTCCCTTCAGTTGTCAGGCTGCCCTGTACCCTGCCCTCTGCCAGCAAGATTTTTATTTGTCCAGTTGAATTGGGTCTTTTCAATTCAAATATGTTTTATAAAATAACTTATTCCTATTTTAAACACGTTTCCTTAAGAATTTATTAGTTTTTATCACTAATTTTTGTCTTCTCTCTAATTTGGATCCATTTCCATTTTTATTTTCACACATCCTGGCTGTGTGACCCTGGGCTAGTCACCTACCTCTCAGTGCTCTGTAAGATTAGAGGTCACAGAGGAAGCACAGACTGGTTCCTCCTCCAGAATTTGCTAGACCAATGAAATCCCAAGTCCATTCCCTTATCCTCCAGGAAATCAGTTATACTTTTAAAATGTTCTATCATTTGGAAAAGAATTTACTTTAAGTTTGTATTGTTTTGAATAGTTTTTATTTCTTATTTCTTCATTTAGAAACATATTACATGTTACTTTATCAAAATACTGCTAACCCTCAAGAAACAAATCTCTTTGTTTTATTGACAACAGAGACTATTCCAGGGCATCCAGCTCCAGAAGAAGGACCCAGCAAGGACCCATCTGCCTCTCCCGGGAAATTCCAGCCTTCCTGTAGGCCACCAACTAGAGAATCTACCTGTCCTTTCTTGATACAGGAAGGGGAAGTCTGGCCAGTATGATTAAAGAACACAACCTTCTTTTGGTGTCTCCTTTCCTTCCCTGAGTGGGGGTAGGGTGCATTCAGGGAAGAATAGTACCTCTGGTGTGAAGGCTGCTGAGCCCTACTCCAAGCTTCTCCTCCACCTTTGGTGTCCACCTGGTTCACCCAATTTTCACCTGTGGCTCTAAGAAACTGTAAAGGAAAAGAACCTATTATGTTCTAAAATGTTTATTGCAGCTCTCTGTGTGATGGCAAAGAACTGGAAATTTCAGGGATGCCCATCAGTTGAGGAATGGCTAAACAAATTATGGCAAATGAGTGTGATGGAATACTCCTGTGCTATAAGCAACGATGAGCTCAATGATCTTAGAAAAACATGGAAGAACTTGCTTGAAATAATGAAGAGCTGAATGAACAGACTCAAGATAATACTCTACACAGTAATAGCAATATTGTTTTATGAATTACTTTGAATAAGGTTTTTTTGGCTATTCTATTATATATTATTATATATGAATATGTTATCAATATATAAAAATATATTATATTGACACAGCCAGCTCAGTTGGGAGAGATTAGACCGCCTAGTCTCTTGTAATTTATCTCAGGGATGCGTGAATAATGAGACAAGAGTCAGAGAGATGAATAATGGCTCTGTTTAATCTCCACGAGAACAAAGCTTAAAAAATTAAAGTAAAGCGTGCAGAGTGCATGATTCGGTGGCTGTACCAATCCCTATCCAAATACTGCACGTGATCACCTCGTGCACTGATGACTCTGTCCAATCTGGACCATGGCGGGGAGGGCCAAACCAGTTGTGGCAGCTATGCGTCACAGAGCGAGCAGCTCTGTGAGAACTTCCTCATGGAAACTCATAACTAGCTGTGACCCTCAGGCAGTAGTAGCCTTGAGACCTCTTCATCTTTTGTCTTATAACTGGAGCAGAGTGTGGGAGTGTTTGTGCCAAGAGGCTCTCAACATTATATTATAAATATATAATAAATATATTGTATTATAAATATATTACATTATATCATATTATGGTATGAGTT
Source organism: Pseudochirops corinnae (assembly GCA_028646515.1). NCBI lineage: Eukaryota > Metazoa > Chordata > Mammalia > Diprotodontia > Pseudocheiridae > Pseudochirops > Pseudochirops corinnae. Next base: position 81,804,993 of record CM053588.1, on the reverse strand, counting down.
ATATATTAGATCATATCATATCACATTGTATCATATTATATATCATGCCATACCATACAATATGTGATATGATGATATGATATGATATTACATGACATGACATGACACTATATTTCCCCAAATTAACCATAAAGGACATATGAAGAAGGATACAACCTGGTGGCCTGCAGGTAACTGATAAATAGATGTATATACAGAATAATTTTATCTATATATGTATCTAATATATGTATACATACACATGTATATATGTGTGTATATAGATAAATATCTATATTTTCTATACATGTGTATCTCTTTGTATGTGCATTGTGTACATATATACATATGCATGTACATGTATATACGCATATACATATACATATATACTTTTTGGGTTCTAATGGTAACTATCTGTAATGTCAATGGGAGTTGAAGATCTTCCCCACTTCCCCATCCATTAATAGGCCTCAAGTGGAACCCAACAAGAGAAGTTTGATTAGGGGAAGCTTGTTTTCCAGGAAGGCCCACACCATTAAGGATATATGTAATATATCTTTTACACACACATGCACACACACACACACACACACATATATATACACACACATGTGTATATGTATATGTATACATGTGTGTGTGTATATATAGACATGTATATGTAATAGTCAGACAGTTGGATCTCTCTGTTGATCTGTGATGTATGTATTGTAATTCAGGGTGCTGACTTTTCCCCCTGAACTAAGTAAATTATAAATAAATAATAAGTATATGTATGTATGTATGTATGTGTCTGATTAAAGTAGGATTGTTAACCCCTTTTGAGTTGCTTTCCTTTAGAAAAGCAGATCAAAGAACCTGTGCCAGCAGCCCTCCTGTGTGCTAGTGTTGTTGGTTTTACACCCCCAGAGCAGCTTCAAGTAGCATTGCTGTTGCATCATCTCTAGGGAGAGTGGGGAGGGGAGGATTATAGGTAAGAACATAATAATAATGTTGTATATTTGAAAGAAATAGCAAGCTGTGCAATAGGAGATTTGCAATCATGTTGTTTTGTTGTACTTTATTGTTAAAAAATGCCAACTGCCAAAGGGTGGTGTAATAAAGATAAACAAAATTAGGCTGTATTCATGTTTATTTCTCTCAAAGATGGTGGACATGTATGCATGAGAGCTGCAGTTAGAACCGAGTTCACTTTGTGGTTGGGTTGCACAGATTATAAAGCCATGAAGCAAGGAAGAGCCCATGACTCAGGATATCTGTACAAGCTTAACCTGGTCTTGTTGATTCAGCACGTGGATTTGGGTTTACTCAGAAAGGATCACAAAGAATTATTTGATATGTCAGTCCATAAGGGCTCAAACCATCATCTTTGATTCTCCAGTCTTGGTTTTTGGCCTTCTTCCAGGGATGAGGGGCACAGGCAGGTCTCATATTTCCTTCTTTTGGTCAAAGAAGCACTGACGGTGTCACTTGCAGACCAAAGGAAGATTTGGGGGAAACCTTAATCTTCCTCAGAGAGCAGTGAAGAGGAGTTCTAGCAGTCCTTCTTTAATTGACCAGGGACCCACCCTCCTTCCACAACCTCCTGTGTCTGAGGTGGGTCCTGCAGAACAAGGATGAATGTCCACAGCCAGCGTTACTTCGTTCACCAAGTCAGTGAAGCATTTGTAGGCCAAAGTCAACCCCATTCAGAACCCAAGTAAGATAAAAGTGAGGACAGTAAGTACACCGGTACTCTGGGGAAAGATAATTGAACTTGTCATACATTATGTCCCTGCAGCCTGCTCCATCAACTGGGTTGCATGAATACAAAAAGTGTTTATGCTATGTTGTATCTGTTGGGATTCATTAACTTCCAAAGCAAACCAAAACCAAAGGTAGGGCAGCCAAGAGATATGGGTAAACAGTCATAGCATGTAAGGATCTGGAAAGGGGGGTCTCAAGTGGGTAGGGAACCCTTCTTTGAGGTCTGGACTGAATTCTTGGGGAGCTGTCTGCCTCAGATGTCATCTTCAGGCCCTTACAGAGCCAAAGGGCAAGACCTCCAATGGGTTTATATGTCCACTTGGAATGAGGGCCATCTTCAGATGATCCAGGAGTCCATACCCACAAGTTTGGCAGCTGTGGGAGTGGTTAGAATGACCTGATAAAGGTCCTTAGAAGACACATGGATTGCCAATTGAAAGAAAATTCCTTGTATCAATCTTTGAATCAGAATTTCTAGTCAGTATAACATAGATCCTTGGTTAAAGGCACATACAGGTGGTCCAGTTTCCCACCCACACAGGGCTAAGTTCAAACAACACAATAAAGTTTTTCTCACAATTACCGTAATTGCATGATTACATTAATTCAGGTTCCATTAATGTTATTTTTCAGATCTAACTATTTAGAGGGCTAAAATAGACTAGTTTGAGAAGGGAGATTTGTATGTCACCAAGGGAACCAAGAAAACTTAAACATAAACCATGCAAAGCAATACAGTCATTATCACCAAAGTTAACTAAGGTCAAGTTTCCTTTTATCCCAGTAACCGATTCTCAATGTCCATTTAATCAGCACTTTTGAAGTCCTATATGTCCCCTGTAGTTGTCTGGTCTATAGATATCTTTTCTTGTTTAATAAGCTTTATTCCCAGGACAGCTCTAAAGCAGATTCTGCTTCTCTGGTTCCAAATCTAGAGGTGCCTAGATAATTCTGACTTAGTAGAATCTAATACAATCACTTAAATTTGGTTCTCCAATTCTGAAAGTAGAAAATCTCAGTTTATATATCATTTGCTGTTTCTGTCCTTACCTAAATCCTGTACCCGATATAAAAGCCTTTTTAAAAATTTGAGGCTCGTTCTTGTGCCAAGCTCCTCAAGGTCCTTGGTCTTTAGAGCTGCTGACTTCAGCACTTCCCTGAGCTGGCCTTCTTATCTGAAACTGCTCAAGTTGCCTGAGGAAGTACAGCATGGAGAGGAGGAGGTGGAGAACTTTGCCTTCCAGGCAGAGATAGCAGAAGAATCTAGTGCTGCTGTTCCTGATGAGATCCCCCCACTTGAAGGAGATGAAGATGCATCCCACTTGGAGGAGGTAGATCAGACAATCCTCTGCATCAGACCCCCACCTTCCATATAGTTCCATGTGTTTTCTTTCTTTTCTTTTCTTTCTTTTTTTCTTTGGAGGGGGGAAGGCAGGGCAATTGGGATTAAGTGACTTGCCCAAAGTCACCCAGCTAATAAGTGTTAAGTGTCTGAGGTCGGATTTGAACTCAGGTCGTCCTGACTCAAGGATTGGTGCTCTATTCACTGCACCACCTAGATGCCCCAGTTCCCTGTGTTTTCCCACAGCAACAGTAGAGGCCCTGTCTTTGCCAGGCTCCATCTGCCAATGTCTAGTTGTAATGGTAATGAAATTTGAAGATCTTCCATTCCCCTTGAACTTGCTGATATAGCAGGAAGGAATGAGGCAGAAAGGAGCTGGAGTCAAGTGGGGGCCGGGCTGGAGCCAGCATGGTGACAGGAAGCAGCAGCAGGAGTGTGAACTTCTTTGAGCCAGCTAGAACTTCTGCTGAGGATCTTTGTCTGAGGGAGCCTGTTTTGTTTTGAGGGCTTGAGAATGTGGGTGTTTACTGCATTAATTATGTGTGCCTATTCATTGGTTACTGTGATGGCTTTGACTTTCTGGTTTTGGGACTCAGCTTTCTGGTATTTGAATAAATGTTCTGGCTATGTCCCCCATTTAGAAAGCCTGTTACATTTTGTGATTAATAACTATACTGGCATATTTATAGTCATGATAGGCATTGTGAATATTGCATTGTTGTTACACTAGTGGGTTTCTTTCCCTCCTATTTTCCAGTGTATTAGGGCAGAGCTTACAATGTCCCTGTTCCCTGTCTCCTGATCTGGGGAGTAGGATGTTGTTTATTGTGGGTTTTTGTTTATTTTTTCCCAAAATTAAAGTATGTAGAATAAAAAGTATGTAGCTTTTAAACACAAAAAAAATTTTTGAGGGTTCAACCATAAAATGAGCTCTTCTGTCTTTTAAAATTATCAGACAGATACTTTAATAATGGGGAAATTATTTCACTTTCTTTACCATTATCTATATAATTTATGTGTAAAATTTAATTTTGGAAACTTATTACCAAAACATGCTCAAAGCCTGAATTCCCATGATAGGTAAGTTTTGGAAGCAAATCATAAACATTTGTACATAGTTTTTAGAGAAAACAGTCTAATCTTGCTTTTCTCAAAATTTACTATCCCATTTAATTAGAAAACTATCACATTACATCTTTGTTTTGTTACTTTGTCTAATCATTTCCCCCTTAGGAAGATACCATGCTTATATTATTATTTGACCACAAATATAGGTTAATATTGTAAAATATTCATACTTGCATCCTATTATAGTAACTCAGAAACATTCTAGCATAATTATTTAAAAGATTTAGTATTGGACTAACAGAACTTACTGATTATAGAAATTTGCTACAAAAGGAAAAAGAGGAAATAGTTACAACAATGTCATATATCATAACAGAGGGGAAAATTTCCTTACTTCTGTTTTATTCCAGGCAGGAGTCATATCTGGCAGTCAATTATATAGTCACAAGGTGTTAAAAGCAAGGCTCAGGATTAACCAGGTGGAAGGAAATAGTACAATTGGAAAATAGACTTAGGAGGATCCTACCTAGGCTGTGCCAAGGTCATTCCCAAAACTTTCCCCAGGTACAGATACCCACCTTTAGCAGTTCCCAGATTGTAGCACATGCCATTTTCTAGTATTGGCTTCATGACAATTCAGACAACTATCCCTGTAAACAAAGTTCAAAAAAATAGTAGATTACAGTCCCAAGAATTTTATCTTAAATAGGAAAATTTCACTAACCACAATTAAGGCTTGATGTTTCCCTAATCAGTTAATATTTTGTTTATCCTTTACTTATAAATTAAAACTACCTATATTCTAGGGCTTCAGACATACAGCAAATATCTGATTTTTGATTCATCATCAATACGTTGACACTACATCTTTAAATCACATGATACACTTTCATAATAGCCAAAAATGTGCTATGATAGTAAATATTATCATTATTACCTATATCTTATTATCAATATTACCAATATATTAAATATACCCCATTAAATATTTAACAGTTTTCAAATATTGAATTTTTTTATCACATACTTTCAAAAGCCCAATTCATATGTAACAAAATCCAGATTAAAAATTGCTTTCTCTAACACAATTTCTATTTTATAATGGTCTTATATTTTACTATATAAGAGAATTTAGAAATACAATAATAACACAAAGAATAAATTTCAGATGATATCAATTGCATTTCCAAGTGATCATATATGTAAATCATTGATCTTATTACCTTTGGCATTTTCAAACCACTTTAAAGTTAATAGCTATGGGACAATTACATGAAATTAGTGAAATAATTATAATAATGTATTTAGCGTATGCCAGTCACTGTGTTAAGTACATTACAATTATTATATATCATTTTGCTCTCAAAATAACCAAAATTATTTTTCTCTTTACAAATTAAGAAACCAGGGCAAACAGAGATAAAAATAACTTGTCACAAATTTTATAGCTAATACATTTCTGCAACTGGAACAGAGAAGGGTGAACTCACCAAGGGCAGAGGCTAGCTGGCTCCCTAACTTTGTACTGCCATTCTAGGTGCTTATCAGGGCATTGTACTCTCCCAGGCAGCAGCTGGGTGGGACTTGCTGAAGGCTGGCCCCATCCTGGAGACAATGACTGAATGGGTTTTGGGGGGTGGGGCAGAGGGCACTGCTTAGGAACTGGGGTGGTAGAATTCCCTAGTGGTAGGGTTCAGGAAATGCTGGCCATAGGACCTCACCCCCCATTCCCCAGCTTCAGGCACTGCTGGGGCTGGGGTTATTTGCAGCTGCTGAGGCAGAATAGGCAGGATATACTGCACCTGGGTGATGCTCCCAGGCTTGCCAAGAGGTACAGACTATAGGGTGCCCAGTGGCACAGGGCCATTGGGGTCACTGCCAGTGGGGTCCCGCTGTGGTTGCTGTGCCTCCCCCCCCAGTAGGTAAGGAAGGTTGATTCAAGTTTCCCTACAATTCTCCAGCATTATCTTTTCTTAATCTGATCTTAGATGAGAGGAGTTAACAGGGAGACAAGGGCTGTTAGTAATCCCCATACTGAGATACTCTTGACTCTGCGAGGGAATAAGTAGGAAAGACAGAGTGATTTAATTAATTCTCCAAAGTCTCTCCCCAAACTTCTAGAATCTGCTAAAATGTTTTTAACGGACCTATAAGTTTGATTATCTAACTTTATTTCTGTATTTCTAACTTGGTCATTGTTGGGGTCACAAATAAAAAAGTCTTATCAGCTTTTCCTGTTTTCTTATAACCTAATCTCCTGTGGAAAGCCTAAGGTGGGAGTTAGTACAGTTAATAAATCTTTCCCAGTGTTCTCCCCAAATATAGCACTTAGAAGTTTTTCTGACTGGCTGTAATTTTAAATCTTTTAAGGTAACAGAATCTAGCTCATGGCACACATATAACACAGATAGTTCACAATCACACATGCAGACAAAATGGCAAAACAAATACATGGAAATCTAATTTTACTTGAAGATTCAGTGAAAACCTGAAGGAGGATAGCCTACATGTATTGCTGTCCTTCCCAAGTAAAATCCAAAAGGTATTGGTTGGAGGTCTTGGGCAAGGTGCCAGTTTCAGTTGCCAGGCTTCCTATTAGGGAAGACGGGGATGTTGCAAGGGGAGGTTGCAATGGCAAGCAAAATGGTACTTTGCTCCTTGTTTCAGTCACTGTCATGGCAAGAAGAGTAGTATTTAGCTCCTTGTTTCAGCTATTCAATTGCCTTTGAGCCTCACCTGTGAATATATCAAGTCTTTGTTGGAAACAGTATACATTGTGTTGCCCTTAAGAGGTTTAAGGGAGTTTGGAGGCCTTCCCTGCCCTTAATAGGCCTAACATTTTCCAAAGCTGAGGCTGTTTCTGTTCTCCTGTGTTATCTTGCTGCCCCCAGAATTTAGGTACCTCTTAGTAAAACAAGATATTAAAATTGAGGGCCCACAGGACATTTGCTCAAGAGCAGCAGTGCAAGCATTGTCTGCACTACACACAGGTTCTGTACATCTCTTGAATTTGTGAAAACAATTCAAACAATTTTGACAAATAGCCATTCCATTATGGTGGTGAGAAGCAACTTCCCCATAGGCAACACAGATCTAGATAGTGGTAGCATAGGGAGTGGAGGGAAATAAGGAATAGGTTGAGTTGCATGAATAAAGAAATTATTAGTCATTGCTGTCAGTGGTGAAAGAAAGGTTGAAGGAGGAGACTGAAAAGGAGGAATCATTTGTGGAGAGGATGATGATGACAAAGGTGTCATACTTACTCATTGCATCTCATACAATTGTTCAGTCTCTGAAACATCCTCTGATGCAGTCTTAAGGTCAGAAGTTCTGGTTTCAGATTTTGACTCTGTCACTTACTGGTTAAGTGAACTACATACAGGTCAGGCTTCAGTCTCTTCCTCAGTAAATAGAAAGCATTACCTTGGACATCTATTGTTACATTTAATATATTGTGAGTTATTGTTTAATCAAATGGATCATAAGCAGAATTTTATAAGTTTCTCCCATTTCCCTCTTTTACTAATGTTACTTTTGTGCCTCAGTGAGGGAATTGCTCCCTGCAGGTGTTGTGTCACACATTGTAACATTAATGGAATAGAAAGATCTTCCCTGTCCATTAATAGATCTATGTAACCTGCTTTGAGCTCTGGCCCAGCTCACAGCTATGTCACATGGAGCCTGAGTCACATGGAGGTCTGTGTGAGAGGAGTTTGCCCAAAGAGGAGAGAGAAAGAGAAGCAGTGTGAGTGGGCAGAGGGAGGAATTTACTTACAGGACCTTATTTGTAGGGAGGCCTAACAGAAAGAAGGTTTAAGATGTTGGTACTCTCAGGATTAGTGATGAGTACCTTGCTAAATCCTACTTCCTGGTATCCTAATGATGTTCCAAATAAATATTTTGGTTTTGCCTTTGAGGAACAGAGTTTATTACATTTTGTGAATCTACCCTGGAAATATGCATGCACATTCATAGAGACTGCTATGGGTATCGCAATGGCATTACACACATGGAGGACTGTCCTCCATGCATTTTCATCAGGCCTGCACAAAATATTCTGCCCCTCCCCTCCAAAAAAAAGACTTTGGACAATCCACAAAAAATGTAAGAGTGCCACTGAGTGCTCTCTCCTGTTTGTCATGTGACCCACAGCAACCAACAACCATCAATCTGTCTCTAGTCTAATCTCTTTGAGGCCAGGAGAAGTTTAGCTTATTTTAATTTTGGTTCCTACCTACTGCCAAGTTGTGCAGATCTGATTTAGATCATAACCATCCAAAGAAAGACTGGGGTCCTTCTGTGGATCAAGGGAGAGAACGGGAGAAATGACTCATTGAAGATACCTACTCAAATTCTAATCAATATTAGTTCATTTTGATTTGGTTTTTTTGTTTGTTTAGATTTTTTTTTTGCTTTTTGGAGGGGAAAGGCAGGGCAATTTAGGTTAAGTGACTTGCTCAAGGTCACATGGCTAGTAAGTGTTAAATGTCTGAGGCTGGATTTGAACTCAGGTCCTCCTGACTCCAGGGTCAGTGCTCTATTCACTGTGCTACCTAGCTACCCCAGTTCATTTTGATTCTATGAGGGGTAATGATTGTTAGCAATGATTTCAATATATTCATCTAGTAATATTTATAGTCAGTTATCTAATAATGGGTATAAGAATGAGCAATGTATTAATCCATATTTTGTATAAGTCACATAGGAATATAGATTCTAATAGAAGGTTGTATAATAGCCCTCCAACTTTAATGTAATGTTCATTACTTGTTTAACAGCTCAGATGAGAAAAAGTCCAACCTGCGACCAGTCCTGGAAGAGGACTTTACTACTGTTTATAGAAGTCCTGAAAGAGGGCTTTACTGCTGTTTACAGAAGTCCTGGGACGTTATTGCTGATATGTGTTTGATTTCTCAGACAGAAACTTTGTCTGTTTGTTTGTGTTAGATGATAATGCCGGCAGTGTGTGTGAATATTGTTGTGGCTCTGATAAGCTTTGTCTTCCCAGAAACAGAAACTGCCAAGAGCTTGGAGTGGACTAGTCACTGTGAAATGTATTTGGAGAGCTGCCTACCTGCGAATCCAGGAGAAAATCAATTAAGACAAATGACCTTTACTTGAGTACTCAGTGCTGACTGATAAGATTGTAACTTACTTGTGACTAAAGGGTAGATGGCCTTTGTACTTTCTGCTACTCCTTAAGAAGGTACTTAGTGACTGATGATATTGCAACTTAATTGTAATCTAGGGGTGGATGGCCTTTGTACTTTCCACTTTTCAGTGGATGATTAGCTTAAGGATGATTGGAAGTCAGCCTCTACTTAAGGATGAAAGGAGACTCCACTTGGTTATTTTATATTGATTGATGAGATTGTGACTTACTGAATTACATGTTTTGTTTAAGACTATGTGACCACCTTAGTAATAAATTGTTATGTTATATTCTTGTGAATGTTTTGCTTTAGTTTATTGCTGAATAAATAGAGAGTTCACTATACTATGTGATCAGAACCTTGAAGTTATTCACAGCAGCAGTCCTCAGGAGAGATGCTCATGATTGACTTTACAGAGGTACAGGGGGCAACTAAACTCTTTGAAATGTAACACTGTTACCTACACAAAAATTGACCATGTACTGGGGCATAAAAACTTCATAATCCAGTGCAGAAAGGCAGAAATATTAAACGCAGCCTTTTCAGATGATGATACAATAAAAATTATATATAATAAAGGACCATGGAAAGATAGACTAAAAATTAATTGGAAACTAAATAATCTAATCTTAAAGAATGAGTGGGTCAATGTAAAACCAAGCACGAGCAGCTTTCCAGAGGATGGCTGCTGTGAACAGCTTTCAAGGTTCTGATTACATAGTATAGTGAACAATCTATTTATTCAATAACAAATTAGAGCAAAACATTCACAGAAAGTCAAGGTACAGTATTCACAATATTACAGCTTATCACAGAAAATCAAAATACAGCATTGACCATGTCACAACTCAACACTTATCACTAAAATGGCCACATAGTTTTCCCCAAAGTGGTCACATAGTTTTCAACAAAGTACAATCATTTAGTAACTCAATCATTTAATCAACTCAATCATTCAATCATCCTTAAGGAGGCTTGCCTCCTTAAGGGACACAAAGTACAATTGTCAAAGTTCTCCACCCATAGGCCACACTAAGTTACAAATCAGTCACTATTCAGTCATCATTCACTATTCAATCATCAGAAAATACACAGGCCATCCACCCCTTGGTCACAAGTAAATCATAATCTTCTCAGTCAGTACAAAGTATCCAAATAAAGTCTTCTTTCAGCTTGACTTGGGGTAGGCTCTCAGATTCCCTGGATCCCCAACTATGGTCCCAGCTCCTACCTGGGACCAAACTGTCACCTAGGTTCAAAAGCAGACAGCTCCCAGTTCGTTGTCCAGTTCTCCATGCAGTTCCTGTTCCATGCTGAAGCTCACAGTGTCCAGTCCACCTTAAATCCTTCACAGTCTCTCTTCCCAGGAAGTCAAGACTTAACAAAGCCACAAACAGACAAAATACTGGCACCACAGTCATGCTTCCTCAGACTTCTGCAGCTCCTGCTGGTCCTCAGAAATCCTCAGCAGCTCCAGCTGGCCCTTGGAAGGCTTCAGCAGCATAAGCTCCATTCAAAAAATCAAACCCACTTTATCCAGCCTCCACATGGCTTGCTCCAAGAAGTTCTGACTTTCCCAGTTAGGTTTTTCCTTATATACAGTATTGTTCCTCCCTGTTCAGCCCCTTCCTGTCACATCAGCAACAGGGGTTCCCTGTTCAGCCCCTTCCTGTTATGTCAGCAACAGGGGTTCATACCTTCTGTTTCTTTAACAGAGGCTTAATTTGAAACTAGGTGCTAAGTACCTCTTAGCTTAGCAATACAAAAGGGCCTTCAAATTTCATTACTATTACAGTCAAACAACAAATCATAGAAACAATCAATAACTTCATCCAAAAGAATGGCAATAATGAGACAACATACCAAAACTTATAGGATGCAGTGAAAGCAGTTCTTAGGAAAAAATTTTTATCTTTAAATGCTTATATGAAAAAAAAAAAACAGAGGAAGAGGAGATCAGTGAATTGGGCATGCAACTAAAAAAGCTAAAAAAGGAACAAATTAAAAATACTGAAAACCAAAGGAAGGATTAATGAAACCAAAATTAAGAAAACTATTGAACTAATAAACAATGAAAAGAACTGGTTTTATGGAA
>CM053588.1:81771376-81793110 GCA_028646515.1 Pseudochirops corinnae | reverse complement strand
GGTCAACAACCTGACTGAAGAAAATAACACCTTAAAAAATAGATTAACTCAAATGGCAAAAGAGGCCCAAAAAGCCAATGAGGAGAAGAATGCCTTAAAAAGTCAACTTTGCCAGATGGAAAGAGAATCTCAAAAGCTATCTGAAGAGAATAAATCCTTTAGAATTAGAGTGGAGCAAATGGAAGCAAATGACTTTATGAGAAATCAAGATACTATTAAATAGATCCAAACAAATGAAAAAATAGAAGGCAATGTGAAGTATCTCCTTGAAAAAACCACTGACCTGGAAAACAGATCCAGGAGAGACAATATAAAATTATTGGACTACCTCAAAGCCATGATCAAAAAATGAACTTAAAAAGCATCCTTCAAGAAATTCTCAAGGAAAATTGCCCTGATATTTTAGAACCAGAAGGCAGTAAGGTTGACCCATTCCCTTTCACTCTCTTGCTCTTCCCCTCCATTCCCCTCCTCTTGCCTCTTTTATATGAGATAATTTAGCCTATTCTATTTCTCCCTTTCTCCTTCTCCCAATATATTCCTCTCTCACCTCTTAATTTTCTTTTTTTAGATATAATCCCTTCATATTCAACTCATCCTGTGTCCTCTATCTATGTATACATGTACATATATATGCACACACTCACATATATATTTATATGCACATACAATCTCCTATACATACACATATATGTATGTATACATATATATATATATATACACATATATACTCCCTTCAACTATCTTCATACTGAGAAAAGTCTTATGAGTTGAAATTATCATTTGCTCATGTAAGAATGTAAATAGGTCAACTTTAATAAGTTCCTTATGGTTTCTTTTTCCTGTTTACCTTCTCATGCTTCTTTTGCTTCTTGTATTTGTTCAGCTCTGTTTTTTTTTCTTCAAGAATGCTTGAAAATCCTCTATTTCATTGAATGACCATACTTTTCCCTGAAGCATTATACTCAGTTTTGCTGGGTAGTTGATTCTTGCTTTCAGTCCTAGCTCCTTTGACCTCCAGAACATTGTATTCCAAGCCCTTCAGTCCCTTAATGTAGAAGCTACAAGGTCTTATGTTATCCTGATTGTGTTTCCACAATACTTAAATTATTTCTTCCTGACTGCTTGCAGTATTTTCTCCTTGACCTGAGAACTCTGAAATTTGGCTATAATATTCCTGGGAGTTTTCTTTTGGGGATCTTTTTCAAGAGATGATTGGTGAATTTTTTCAATTTGGATTTTGCCCTCTGGTTCTATAATATTAGGCAATTTTGCTTCATAATTTCTTGAAAGATGTTGTCTAATGGCCCTTTTTTTTATCGTGGCTTTCAGGTAGTCCAATAATTTTTAAATTATCTCTCCGGGATCTATTTTCCAGATCACTGGTTTTTCTAGTAAGATATTTTACATTGCCTTCTATTTTTTCATTTGTTTGAATCTGTTTTATAGTATCTTGATTTCTGATAAAGTCATTAGCTTCCATTTGCTCCAATCTAATTTTAAAGGAATTATTCTTTTCAGTGAGTTTTTGAAATTCCTTTCCAATCTGGCAAATTCAGCTTTTTGAGGCATTCTTCTCCTCATTGGCTTTTGGGCCTCTTTTGCCATTGAGTTAGTCTATTTTTTAAGATGTTATTTTCTTCAGTATTGTTTTGGGTCTCCTTTAGCAGGCTATTGACTTGCTTTTCATGATTTTTTTGCATCATTCTCATGTCTCTTCCCAGTTTTCTACGCTTTTCTTACTTGATTTTCAAAATTCTTCTTGACCTCCTCATGGCCTGTAACCAATTCATATTTTTCCTGGAAGCTTTTGATGCAGGAGTTCTGACTTCATTGTCTTTCTCCCATTCCATGTTTTGATCCTTTTTGTCCCCCAAAAAGGATTCTATGGTCTGTTTGTGCTTCCTCTGCTTGCACATATTGCCAGCCAAATATTTTACTTTTGAGCTCTTTGCCAATGGTGGAACTCTGCTTCCAGATTGCAGAGAGCTATGTCCCAAATTGCTGGGGTTTTTGCAGCTTCCAGAGCAATTAGGAGGGTGCCCTCTCTTCAGCCCCAACAAACTCTGGCACACTGGCCACACACCCCAAGACCACCACCAAAGCCTGCAATCCAGATCCAAGCAGCTTAAAGCAAGAGTGATCACCCTCTGAATGGTCACTTGGTCCCTCTAGCACCTGTAGGCCAGGAGCTCTGGAAGGAGCCATGGGGCAGCAGCTGCAGCCACCACTTTGCCTCCTGAAACTTCTCCCCTTGGAGGCAGGTGCTATACAAAGCTCTTCTCCACCCAGTTCCACCAGAGTTCCCACCTGACCTTTTACTTTCTTTTCAGAGTCAAGAGGCTGAGAACTCTGGAAACCACCACAGCTGCTTGTGATTCACTCTCTTGAAGAAAACTCTGTCTATTGCTAGTTGGCAACACCCTGGGGCCAGAACCGCATGGCTCATGTGAGACTGTGCTTTGCTCCCAGCTGGGTGCACTAGACCCTTCCTGTCAGACTGTGGGGCTGTCTTCAGCAGGAAATTTGTTTCTCTCTATCACTTTGTGGGTTCTGTAGCTCTAAAATTTTTTGAGTCATTTTTTTTAACATGTATTTGAGGTGGTGGGAGCCAGAGCCACACAGAAGTCCTCTTTTTACTCTGCCATCCTGGCTCTGCCCCATGAAAACAGCCCTTTATTTCTGTGCAAATAAAGCCAATGTAACCAAGATTAAGAGGAAAGTGGAAAATTGAGAAAGAATTTTTACAACCAGTGTTTCTGATAAAGACCTCATTTCTAAAACATACAGAGGATTGAGCTAAATCTATAAGAATACAAGTCATTCCCAATTGATAAATTATCGAAGGATATGAACAGGCAGTTTTCAGAGGAAGAAATTAAAGATATCTATAAGCATATGAAAAAATGCTCTAAATCCCTATTGATTAGAGAAATGCAAATCAAAACAATTCTGAGGTACCATGTCTTACTGGTCAGGTTGGCAAAGATGACAAAACAGAAAAAATGATAAATGCTGGAGAGGATGTGGAAAAATTGGAACACTAATGCATTGTTGGTGGAGTTGTGAACTGATCCAACCATTCTGGAAAGCAATCTGGAACTATGTCCAAAAGGCTATAAATAAATGCATACTCTTTGACCCAGCAATACCACTTCTAGGGTTGTATCCCAAAGAGATCATAGAAGTGGGAAAAGGACCTGTATGTATAAAAATATTTATAGGAGCTCTTTTTGTGGTGGCAAAGAATTGGAAATCCGGGGGATGCCCATCAATTGGGAAATGGCTGGAAAAGTTGTGGTATATAAATATAATGGAATACTATTGTGCTATAAGACATGAGGAGCAGGCAGACCATAATAACCTGCAGAAACTTATATAAACTGATGTTGAGAGAGAAGAGCAGAACCAGGAGAAATTTGCATACAATTACAGACACAATGTATGTGTGCCAACTAACTTTGAAAGACTGGACTCCTCTCAGCAATGCAAGGTTGTAAGACAACTCCAAAAGACTCATGATGGAAATAGATATCCACATCCAGAACTACAGAGTCTGAATGCAGACTGAAGCAAATGACTTGCTTTCTCTCTTTTTTTTTTTGTTTTCTCTTGTTTCCTCCTTCTCATTTTTCACTCCATTGATTATAATCCTTTACAAACTGACTAATGCTTAATGTAAAGGTATTTGTCGATCCTATATTTGATTGCATGCCACCTTGGGGGATGGTGGGAGGAGGAGAGGGAGGGACAGGAAATCTGAAACTTAAGGGGTTGTGGAACTGAATGTTGTAAACTAAAAGTAAATAATATTTTTTAAAAAGAAAGAAAACAATTCTTTAAAAAGTAAAACTGATCAAACATTAAAGGAAGTACAGGAAAACAACTCTTAAAAGTTAGAATTGGGCAAATGGAAGCTAATGAATCTTTGAGACATCATGAATCAATCAAACAAATTCAAAAGAATGAAAAAATAGAAGAAAACGTAAAATGCCTCATGGGAAAAACAACTGACCTCAAAAATAGATTCAGGAGAGAGAATATAAAAATCACATCAGAAAGAGGACTTGGACAGCATTTTTCAAGAAATTATCAAAGAAAACTGCCCTGATATCCTGAAACCAGAGGGCAAAATAGGTGGTGAAAGAAATCATTGATCACTTCAGAAAAGAGACCCCAAAATAAAAACTCTTTGGTACATTTTAACCAATTACAAACTATCATGTCAATGAAAAAATCTGCAAATGGCCAGAATGAAACAATTTAAATATCAGGAACCCACAATCAGGATTACACAAGACTTAACAGCACCAACATTAAAGAGTTGGAGATCACGGAACATGATATTCCAGAAGGCAAAAGAGCTAGGACTACAACCAAGAATTACCAACCTAGTGAAATTAAGCATAATACTTCAAGGGGAAAAAAATGTTCATTCAATGGAATGAAAGGATTTCAAGCTTTCATAAGGAGAACACCAGAATTTAACAAAAAAAAAGATGATCTCCAATATAAGATTCAAGAGAAGCCTAAAAATGGGGGGAAAAAAAAGGAAAAGGAAACATAAGGGATTCAATGGAGCTGAATTGTTTACATTTCAACATAGGAAGATGATACTTGTAATTCTTAAAAATTGTGTCACTAATAGTACAGCTAGAAGGAATATATATAGAAAAAGCATACAGGTACAAGGTGAATTTAATGGAATAAGATAAAAAAAATTAATGAATATGGCACAGAGGGAAAGGAGGGCTAGAGCAGAGTAAATTATTTCACATGAAGAGATATGAAAAACCCATTACAGTGGAGGGAAAGATGGGAGGGTGGATGATGGGCATCACTTGAACCTTATTCTCATCAGTATTGGCTCAAAGAGAAAATAATATACACAATCAGTTGAATATAGAAATCTATCTTACCCAAGAGAAAAGTAGGAAAGGAGCAGATTAAGTAAAAGGCAGGGAGGGGGGGATGATAGAAGAGAAGGCAGACTAGGGGAGGCAGCAAACAGAAGCGAAACACTGTCAAGGAGGAAAAGAGTGAAAGAGAGAGGGAAAACAAGAGAAAAAATAGGATGGAGGGAAATACACAGTTAATAATCATAACTGTGAATGTGAATGGGATGAACTCTCCCATAAAACAGAAGTGGATAGCACAGGGGTACAAAAAACAGAATCCTACAATATGTTGTTTACAAGAAAAACACTTGAAGCAGAGAGACACACACAAAGTAAGGTAAGGCGCTGGAGTTGGATCCACTATGCTTCAGCTGAAATTTAAAAAAATAAAACAAGGATAGCAATCCTAATCTCAGATGAAGCAAAAACAAAAACAGACCTAATTAAAAGAAATAAGGAAGGAAACTACATCTTGCTAAAAGGTACCATAGACAAAGAAGTAATATCACTACTAAACATATATGCATCAAGCATCAAAATTCTTGACAGAGAAGTTAAGTGAGTTACAGGTTCATGACCAAACAAGAGATAGAGAGCATTATGAAATGTAAAATAGATAATTTTGATTATATTAAATTTAAAAGTTTTTTTCACAAATAAAGCCAATGCAACCAAGATTAGAAGCAAAGCAAGAAGCTGGGAAAAAATTTTTAAAAAACAATTTTTACAGCAAATTTCTCTGATAAAAGCCTCATGTCTCAAATATATAGAGATCTGGGTCAACTTTACAAGAACACAAATCATTCCCCAATTGATAAATGGTCAAAGGATATGAATAGGCAGTTTACAGATGAAGAAATCAAGCTATCTATAGACATATGAAGAAGTGCTCTAAATCACTTTTTATTAGAAAAATGGAGATTAAAACAATCCTGAGGTACCACCTCACACCTATCAGAATGGTTAATATGACCAAAAAAATAAAGAAAATGACAAATGTTGGTGAGGACATGGGAAAGTTGGGACTCTAATGCACTGTCGGTGGAGTTGTGAATTGATCCAACCATTCTGGAGAGCAATTTGGAACTGTGCCCAAAGAACAACCAAAGTGTGTATACCCTTTGATTCAGCAATACCAGTAATAGGTCTGTTTCCCAAAGAGATCATATGAAGGGGGAAAGGCATGTGCAAAAATATTTATAGCAGCTTATTTGTGGTGGCAAAATATTGGAAATTGAGGGGCTACCCATCAATTAGGGAATGGCTGAACAAGCTGTGGTATATCAATGTAATTGAATACTATCATGCAATAAGAAATTATGAACAGGTAGATTTCAGAAAAACATGGAAAGACTTGTACAGACTGATGCTGAGTGAAATAAGAAGAACCAGGAAAACATCATACACACTATCAGCAACATTGTGTGATGATCAACTGCGAATGACTCAGCTCTTCTGAGCAACATGATGATCCAAGACAAGTACAAAGGAATAACAAGGGAAAATGCTATCCATATCCAAATAAAGAACTGATAGACTCTGAATGTGGATTGAAAAATGCTATTTTCACTTACTTTATTCTTTTCATGGTTTTTTTTCCCCTATTGATCTGTTTTTTCTTTCACAACTATGGCTAATATGGAAATACATTTTACATGATAGTACATGTATAACCTATATCAAATTGCCTACCATTTTCAGAAGAGAGGAGGGGATGGAGGGAGCAAAAAAAAAAAAACATGGAATTCAAAATCTTATAACAATGAATACTAAAAATTGCATTGACATTAATGGGGGGGAATAAAATAATATTTTTAAAAGATAAAAAAAAGAATTGGGGAGACTGAGTATGTAGACAGCAAAGAAGAAATAAGTATATAGGAAGAGATTAAAGATTGTAGAGAGATGGGATGATAGTGGAGGCAATTTACTGAACATGGGTTCAAGGTTTTTCTATGAGGAAGAGAAGGTCATTTATTTACTAGAGATTAAAAATAAGCAGGAAAAAGAGACTTTAAAAAAGGGCAAAAAAGCAGATAATCAAGGCTGATGTCAAGGGAATGTGAAATGAGTAAAATGTGAGAGGAGCTCATGGGAAATTTTTGGTCTCAGTTTTCTCAATAAAGTATGAGACCAGATCATTATCTGAAATGGTAAGCAGAAAGGCAATGCTATGATAGGCTTAGGAAGAACAAAAAAGGCTTTGAACTATAAGTGTAATTGAGAATCAATTAGGGAGGGTTAAAAGGACTACCTTGCTGCAGTGAGGGCCCAGGTAAGATTAGCTAACATAAATTTGTAGTGGGCCCATTCAGCACAGTTGTGTGATTTCCTCCAATTTCATTCAGGATGTGAGTAGGAGTAGAGGAGATAGGTAGTGGAAAAACAATTCAGGCTTGGGATTTGGTATGGTATAAGCAATGGCAGGTCAAGGGATCATGGAATTATGGAGTAAGGGATAATGTCGAGTTCAACTGACTAACTAAAGGGTTAAGATTGAGAAGAGAGGCTAACAGAGCCAGACAGGAGTTATGATTTGGGAAAATACTGTAGGATGAAGAGACTAGAGATCACAGTGAGAATGAAGAATAGGTTTAGGAGAAATAAAGCATGGAATGACAGGAAAATATGAGCAGATGAAGGAATTTCAGAATTATTGATCATGGAAGTGTCACTCTAGTGCAGCAGTTCTCAACCTGTGGGTTATGTTCAATTTGTAACAATGAAAATACATCCTGCATATCAGATATTTACATTACGATTCATAAGAGTAGCAAAATTACAGTTATGAAGTAGCAATGAAAATAATTTTATGGTTGGGGGTCACCACAACATTAGGAACTGTATTAAAGGGTCACAGCATTAGGAAAGTTGAGAACCACTGCTCTAGTGAGTGATGGCAAGATCAAGTGTGTGACTATTGCTGTATATCACTGAAGTGGAATCACTTAATCTCTCTAAGCCTTGACTTCCTCATCTGTAAAATGTAAGGGTTAAAATCTTGTTGTTGTTCAGTCATGTCCAACTCTTCATGACTCTATTTGGGGTTTTCTTGGCAAAGATACTGGAGTGGTTGGCCATTTCCTTCTCTAGCTCATTTTACAGATGAGGAAATAGAGGCAAACGGGGTAAGTAGCTTGTCCAAGATAACACAACTAATGTGTAAGGCTAGATTTGAACTTCCTGACTCTAAATCCAGCACTCTATCCACTGAACCATCTAGCTGCCCAAGGGTTAGAATAGATGAACTCTAAAGTCTCATCCAGTCCTAGATCTTTAAAGATGTCGCAAAGATAAAATAAATCATTTTGATTAGATAAAATTGAAAAGAG
Source organism: Pseudochirops corinnae (assembly GCA_028646515.1). Classification (NCBI taxonomy): domain Eukaryota; kingdom Metazoa; phylum Chordata; class Mammalia; order Diprotodontia; family Pseudocheiridae; genus Pseudochirops; species Pseudochirops corinnae. The sequence goes on along the minus strand of CM053588.1, from coordinate 81,784,880 downwards.
TAGGTCAAGGGAACTGAGTAGACCAGGGAGCTGGGAAGTTAGGGTGTTTGAGATGTCATCAACAAGAATGTTAAGGTCCCCTAGTGTAAAGACAAGATTGAGTTGGAGAAGAAGACTAAGAGGCATCCACTGAATTGTTGATTAAAGAAAGAACATGTCCTGGAGACCAATAGAGCCACTAGGATCTGGTTGGATGATACATTTGGATAGAGTAAACATCAGAGTAGGAGAAGTTGCTAAATGATGACAGAAGTGGGAGAGTCTAGAAATGGCAATGGGGAGGAAGAGGTGTTCTGATTCCCTTTTCATCCAGGACCCAGAGTGTGGGTATGTGTGTCACACACACACACACACACACACACACACACACACACACACCCGCTTATACTTGAGTGTGCATGTGTGTAGATGTGTGCTTGTATAGAAGGGTAGAGAGTACGTTATGAGAGAAGGTATAGGAAAGTGAAAAGTTCATTTGAGGAAACATCTGCCTTAGGACCAAATCTTTCTAATCACATATCTAACTGAGAGAAAGCCAGCCTTAAGAAGAACGGGTTTGAGTGGTAAGGCTCTGTAACTTGTCTAAGTAATTATTCCCACGTGGGAAGGCGGCCAGGTCTGGAAGGCACGTCCCAGTCATACACCTCTCTGAGGATATTCTTTGCTTCCTTCTTAATTCATGACACCCTCCAGCTGTGCCACTGTCCTTCCACCACCACCACTGTGGCATGTTGAGAGTTCATTTGGAAAAGTCTTCCCACCTGAAGCATTTCTTTGCATCTGGTCCCTGTTGGATCACCATGAGCCTTGCTTTGCCTTGGGTCAGGAGTTCAGAGGGCTTAAAGCCAGAAAGGTCTTAAAGATGACCTAGGAATAGATTAAGAATCATGCTTGAGTTCAGTCTCTTTGTTTTACAGATGAAGAAACTGAGGCACAAGGACTTTAAGTGACTTTCCTAGAGTGACACAGCTAGTAAGCATCTGAAGCAGGATTAGAACCCAGATCTTACTGACTCCAAATTGAGCATCCTATCCATTGGACCTAAAGGTCCCTCTAACCCAAGCAATTTTACAAAGAAGAAAATTAAGCAGTCAAACAATCAATTGGCTTCTCCACAGTTGTATCATTTACCACAGTGAGAATAAGTTTGAGTCCCTCAATAAGATATTAGGAATGAGTCTGTCAACTTAACCTCACTGATAATGTAGCTAGAACAAGTTTTATTACCTTAGGAAAATAGTTTATCAATTTAGCACAGCTGATGGTATTTTGTATTTTTTTTTATGGGAGCTGTTTTGAGTTGTTCTTCAGTAATAAGATAAGCATTAGTGTGGCAGGATGTGCTAAATGTATAATCTTCTCAAACAGCTGTTGAACATGTGTGGACCCTCCGAGGAGATAGACCATTAATGAAAAAAAAAATCATAACTGTCAGTTATTTGTGTAGTAATTAGATGTTGAATATCTTAGAAAGACACATACCTAGATGTATTATATTAAAAGAAAAAAAGGGGGAGGCCCTGGCCTATTCCCTAGAATGTGACTAGAACTCATTCCTCTGTCCCCTGTACTTGAGACTCAACTGCTCCTGTTCACTTGAGGATGTCACCTGCCAGATGTCAACCTCTAAAGAAGACACATGGCTTTGGCTGAACAGAGATGGAACCATATTTGTTGGGAGTTTAGTATAAAATTAGTTTATTGGAACCTCTAAGACACAGGAGGCACAATGGATAGAATGATCAGCTTGAACTCATCTTCCTGAGTTCAAATCCAGCCTCAGATCCTTAATAACTGTGTGACCCTGGGCAAATCATTTAACCCTGTTTTCCTCAGTTTCCTCACACGTAAAATGAGTTAGAGAAGGAAACAGCAAACCACTCCAATATAACAACCAAGAAACCCTAAATGGGACCATAAAGAAAATGACTCAAAAATGAGAAGATTGAGGTGAGAGGTTTGTGCTTAGAGAAAGGTATTGTTTAGGTCCTTTGATTATTAAAGTTTGATTGAAGGTATCAAGAAGTGTTAAGTCTAAGCTGTATTCCCATCCACTAGTTAGCATAAATAGCAGTAATTGACTATAATGTGCACCCTACCAAAAGTAAAAAAAACCACAAACCACCGCCAGCTGTTGTACAAGGGAAACTGAAAACGCCCTTTACTAAGAAAGTCCAAATGTCAATGCATTTTCACTCAAGCCGGAGTCAAGCAGGACAGCTGAGTCTCCAACAGATCATTTCTCATAAAACAGGTATGTTTTACAGAGAATGTGGAGCTTCTTGTAAGAATAGGTCGGTGCTTTGGAAAGGCAGGAGGGTGGGGATTTTCACAAACTCTCTAATTTTCTTGACATCACCTTCCTTTCATTCTCCTGGGCTTGAATGCCCAGTCGTTTTTCACTCTTCATTCTGCTTCCTAGCTGGGACTTCTGCCTCCTACCTGACTCTCTAGCTCCCACCCAGAGGGCCCTGTGGTCCTTATGGGTGAGAATTCTGCATTTCTAGTTTGACCTGGACCCACCATGTAGCTATCTGATCATCCTCATGCTGTATACCCCCTTTTCACTCTCTCACTCCACCACCACCCCTTTCTACTTCCAGCACTGGGGATAATGATATATCAACACTACAATCTCAGAACAGACAGCAATCCATTGCCCACATGGCTCTATTCACCATCCCTTGACTCCCCAGACAAAAATACATTTACTTGACCACCCCTCACCCATATATGCTGTCTTCTTCTATTATAATGTAAACTCCTTGGAAAGGAGGAAATATTTTGCTTTTTTATTTGTATCCCTGGTATTTAGCACCATGTCTACAACATAGTAAGCTCTTAATAAATGTTTTTTCATTTATTCATTCGCTTATAATTTCTTTCTCTCTCTTTTTTCTCTTCCTTCTTTTCTTTTTCTCCCAACCTTCCTTTCTTTCTTCCCTCTCTCCTTCCTTCTCTTCTTCTCTCTCTCTTTCTTTCTTCCTTTCTCCCCATAAAAATGAGTCAGTTGCCAAATACAATCAATTCAGCTTCCTCAACACGTCTCGCATCAACTTCCTCCTTGCCATTTTCATAGCCTCCACTCTAGTTCAGCCCCTGGTTTAAAATCCTCCATTTCCTGGCTTCACCCTACTTTCTAGTATTATTTTATATTACTAACCATGTGAATTTACTAGCTGTTCTCTCAACTGGTAAATTCCATCTCTTGTCTCTCTTCATTTACTCAGACCACGCCTCATCACTGGAATGTTTTCTGCACCTCTCAAAATTCTTATCTTCATTTAAGGCCCAACTCTGGTAAAACCCTTCCTCGTCTGTGATCCCTCCCTCAAGCTCCTGAACTCCTCAAATTATTCTATATTTACTGGCCTAGATATATATTGTATCCATGAGTAGACTATCCCTGAGAGCTTATTCATATGAGCCTTCCTTCCTATTGGTTGTTGCTTTTTATTTTTTTTTATGATCTACACCTATGGTTTCATCCACGTGGGGAAAGCCTGTTGGAAAAACTCAGTCCACCAGACAGTGCTTGTCTGAAATTTCTATTTTTCAAGGGTTAAGACAGGCATCAAGAAGTTAAGTGACTAGCCCCTTGTCACATGACCAGCGTATCAGAGGCAGAACTAAAACCTAGTTCCTGACTCCAAGGCCTACCCTTTGTCCCCTATGCTCTTGTGCCTCAATATAGAAGTTCCTAACCCTTTTTTTGTGTTGTGGATAGCCTTAGGCGGTTTGGTAGAGCCTCTGGGCCTCTGTTCTCAAAGTTTTTAAATGCATAAGGCACATGGGATTACAAAGGAACCTAATTATACAGAAATATTCAGTCTGTAGAGAGGAAGACTGCTATCACATGAGATCTAGCAGCAGGTCTTATAATTTTAGTAATTTCAAAGTAGTGATGGACATAAATGGTATTTTGAGGTATCTGAAATAACTAGAATAGAATGTGGAAATACTGATTTTGATTGGTGACAACGTCAGAGGTACTATTGATTGTGCTGTGATTTGGTGCCTACGTTCAGAAATGATGGAAATGCTAAATTTCAGTTAAACATTAGTGAGGAAGAAGACAAGGAAGCAGCCTGACTTCGGGAAGAACGGCTTCGGCAGTACACAGAGAAGAAAGCCAAGAAGCCAGGGCTGATTGCAAAGTCTTCCATCCCCCTAGATGTCAAGCTTTAGGATGATGAAACAGACATGGCCAAGTTGGAGGAGTGTGTCCGCTCCATATAGCTGAATGGCTTGGTCTGTGGAGGCTCCAAGCTGGTGCCGGTGGAGTATGGCATTCAGAAGCTGCAGATCCAGTGTGTGGTAGAGGATGACAAGGTGCGCACATACATCCTGAAGGAGGAGATCACCAAGTTTGAAGATTATGTGCAGAGCATTGACATCACTACTTTCAACAAGATCTAAAAGGCCCCTGAATGTGTGTGAATCTGTAACCAAAATAAAGACTGAGATTTGAGGTAGAAAAAAAAAAGTTGAAAAATTAGAAGAGGAGACTAACATCACAAATGTTTCTTTTCTAGGCAGCTAGATGGCACAGAGTGTAGAACTTCGGACCTGGAGTGGGGAAAACCTGAGTTCAAATCATGCTTCAGACACACCTCTGGGGGCTTTTTGCCTCAGTTTCCTCAACTATAGAATGGGAACAATAATAACACCTACCTCCCAGGATTGTTGTCAAGAATCAAATGAGATAATAATCATTAAAGTGTGTAACACAGTGCTGGGCACAGAGTAAGCGCTATTTAAATGTCAGCTATTATGATTCTAGAACTGAAGAGGAAACCTAAAGAAAGACTTTGCTGAAGCTGAACTTTGTCCTTAAGACAGGCCACTGTAGGGTAGTCTCTGGGGACAGCAACTCTGATTAAACCTGAAGATAAACTGAATTGTAGGAATACTACAGAGTAGCCAGACTGTTTTAAGGATAAATAATACAAGGAAAATTCCCAGGACTCCATTAGTAAAAGTTATTTTAAAATTTTAAGCTGGCCAGGAAGACTCCTGGAAGAATTTTCCTTCAAAGAGCTCAATTCTTTCTCCCACAGATCTATGAGTTAAAGAGATTAATTCTGTGCTCTCTCATCTAAATGTTTACAGTGCCCCTTGAAAAGGGAGTTTAGAACCAGAGTGGTGTGAGAGAATAACCCTTACTGAATTTGGAAGATTTAAGGAAGAATCCCAAGAAATGTATGCTTGTTTTAATGAGATCTCATCGCTGAGATTAGAAAAAACTAGAAAGTTTGACAACCATATACAGATGTTAACTACACTCACAAAACAGCTTGCCTCTTAATCAGGAAGTTGAGATTTAGTTTTGAGCTTTCTCATGATTGTTATAGTTCTGTCATGGTTGATACTTATGACCCCTTTGGGGGTTTTCTTAGCAAAGATACTAGAGTGGTTTGCCACTTCCTCCTCCAGTTCATTTTACAGATGAGAAATTAAGGCAAACAGGATTAATCAACTTGTCACATCTCCTAAGTATCTGAGGTCAGACTTTTTTTTCCTGATTCCAGGGTTGTTCTATCCACTGGGCCACCTAATTGATTATCAAGTGATTATCAAGCAATCAGCAGAATGAGCTGATTATCAAATCTTACAGAGCAAATCCTTTTATTTAAAATTGTTTTTTTAAATAAAATTGTTTATTTAAAAATTGTTCTGCGAAATTTTGATTCAATCAAAAGATCTCATGGGGCCTTAAGGCCCACCCCTGATCAAGTTTGATTTCACAGACTTTTATATTCTTGTACATGTGGACCAATAGCTACAATGTTGTTAAATTTTTTAATTTGTATTTATATTGGGTTTGATAAATTAATTGGAGAAAATTGTTATTCACACAATAGTTCATCTATGTTCTGAATGGTAACTGTTCATGCTATACCTCTGAAGCTGTGAAACAAAGCTAAAATGATAACTACTCTATAGTCCTCTCAGAATACAAGCAGTCTAGGCTACCAAGACTGACAGATAAATGGAACAGTTTTTGTCATGTAGCTGATTTAAAGATGCATTTAACTAGATTAGTGTTAACTGGCAATAAGCTTTGGTCTGATGATATTATTTTTACACTGATGTTATGTTTATGAGTTTCTTGCATTGTGATTTGGGGAAATCCTTGTCTCAAGTGCTGTTGATTTGGGGGTGGTGCCTATAGTAGGATGCATTGGTATCATCAGGAGGTTAGCTCCTCTTTGGATCTAGTACTTGATTTTGGAACTTTGAGCTAATAATTAGAGACTCAGCTAGAAAGCAGAGGTTCTTTTGGTTAAAGACTATCTGAAGTATTCGAATGAGTCAAGATTAACTCAGTGTTTGGTGAAACTACAAGGGACCTCACTGACTGCTGTGAGAAGTTCTGTGAGAACTTGCCAGATGCTCTGAATTTTCTGCCCTGGTAAGATCATAAAATCTTAGCAGCTCATGAAAAAAGATGCTATAGGGTAGTGTATGTAAATGAGAGCAAAGTGAAGTTTGTTGTTTGTCTTTCTCTCTGGAAGAGGACCAAGGCTCAGGAAGTTGATGCCATAATTTGCAAGTGCATTGGATTTAAGAGAGGCTCCAGAGGATGGAGATAGCCTAGTGAGTGAATTCAACCCAGAGACGAGAGATAACTAAGACACTGGCTCCAAGAGAAACTCAGTCTCCCAACATAAACACACAAGCAATCACAGACAAATGGGCAGTTAGTTTCAATGTTTTCTTATGCGATATAGAAATCAATTATATTGTAAATTGTCTTACTTATTATTGTAAATTGGCCACTTATTATTATGGACTCTATCGCAACGCACTGGAAACATTGACTCAATTGGTGTATATCAGGGTTACATCTTTGAATGAACTTTGGATCAATAGCCCAAAGTTTAGAAGATTTCCCTTTTACCCTAGGGATCACTATACAAAACACTGAACTAGCCATGTCAATGTTAACCAATAACCAGGACCTTTATGTGTTTGAAAGCAATCACTGTATATGGAAAATTCTGAAATGTGGCCTTTTGTTCAGATACCTGAGATTTATTTCATTTTCATTTGTCTCTTGGATACTATTTAGGCATTTTAAATTGTGTTGTTTATTAGGACTCTTTTCTTATTAAATTTTAAGTTCTAAATTTTCTCCTTTCCTCCCAAACCACTGAAAAAACAAATAATATGATATGAGTTAAACATGAGAAATCATGAAGAAATATTTCCATATTAGTCATATAACAAAAAAGCAAGAAAATTACACTTGAGTTTGCACTCAGAGTTCGTCAGTTCTTTTTCTGGAGGTGGATAATTTTTTTTAACATGAGTCCTTTAGAATTTACTTTGGTTCATTGTATCATCAAAGTAGCCAAGTCTTTCTGAGTTGATCATCGTTACATCGCTGTAACTGTGCACAAAGATTTTCCAGTTCTCACTTCATTTTGCATCAGTTCATATACATCTTGTCATGTTTTTCTCAAACCGCCTCCCCCTTGTCATTTCTTATAGCATCACAATTACATGATACAATTTGTCCAGTCATTTCCAATTGATGAATATCCCCTCAATTTCCAATTCCAATTTGCTACCACAGAAAGAACTGCCAAAAATGTTTTAGGACACATAGGTCTTTTTCATTTTTCTTTGATCTCTTTGGGGTACAGACCTATTAGGTGTATCACTGGATCAAAGGATATGCACAGTTTTGTAGCCCTTTGGGCATAGTTCTAAATTGTTCTCCAGAATGGTTGGACCAATTTGTACCTTTACCAAAAATTTGTTAATGTACCTATTTTCTCTTAGCACCAATAGCATTTCTCATTTCTAATAGGTGCAAAGTGGTTCTTTAGAATTGTTTTAATTTGCATTTCTCTAATCAAGAATGACTGAGAGCATTTTTATATGACTATAGAGAGCTTTGAATTCTTCTTCAGAAAATTGCCTGTTCATATCCTTTTACCATTTATCATTTGGGGAATATAGGGTCCTTTATTTTAACAAAGCCTCATCACTGTCTCTAGTAGGGGCTGCCATAGGGCAGAAGTTTGTGCCATCTCTCTTTAACATGTGAAGAAGCAATCAGTCTTTGCTGAATCTTTTTAAGAAATACCTGAATTTATTCCTCCCTGTCCTTGGTCTTCAACAAGCTATCCCATTGGAATAAAGATTATAGTTGAAAGAGAAAAAGCAATTTGAAGGAAATAAAAAATATATTTTCCACACTTGGCACTATTCTGGGCACAATATCCCTCACACATAATCCCCCTTACCTCCTACCCCCCACAGTGAAATGGTGAAGGAGCATTTTTAAGCTTTTCTTTTATGCCAAGTTTGGTCAATTACACAGCATTCACTTTTGTTTTTTCTTTCTATTAACATTGCTGTGGTCATTGTGATCGTGTAAATTGTTTTCCTGGTTCTACTTGCTATACTCTGCACTAACAAATATAGGTCTTCCTCTGCTCTGAATTCTTCCTGTTTGTCATGAATCCTGATTCGTTTAGCTATTCCCTAATCAAGGCAACTAGTTTTTTCCAGTTCTTCGCTACCACAAAAAATGCTGTTCTGAATATTTTGCTATATAGACAATATCAGTAAATAATGAACATTTAACTAAATAATACACATCTACTAGGTGCCAGTTACTGTGCTAAGCTCTGAGTACATAAAATACAAAGATGCAAAAGATAGTCCCTGTCCTCAAGGAGCTCACAATCTAATGGGGAGCCAAAAAAGCAAACAAACAAAACTGTATACAGGAGTAGAAAATACTTAACAGAGGGAAGGCACTAGAATTCAGAGATATTAACAAGACTTTAGGTAGAAGATGGGATTTTTGTTGAGACTTAAAAGAAGACAAGGAAACTAGTAGGAATAGCATTCCAGCTAGAGAAAATGCCCAAGCTAAGAATTTTTTTTCAATTTCTAATCACAGAATTATTTTTAACTTGCTGAAAGCTTTTGGAAAGACTTTGTATTCACTTAATAAACATTGAGGATAAATATTTCTATTAATTGTTATTTATTGTTAACACTGATATTGATGAACAATTTGTGAACAGTGGTCCAGGACAGACCCCTTTGACTCATGATTACAAGGAAAAAGCTGTTTGCTTGGCTAAATGATTTCCTAAAGCAGAGAGCTACACTCAAGACTAGGCCCTGAGAAATGAATTTTCTGCAGGAACAAACAACTGACCTTTCAAACTGCTGTGACCCCCATCCCTCACCCACCCCAAAGCTAATATACCTGCCCATTTCTATTCCGCCAAAGAATGCTATTGATTGACTATATATGCTAAGAGAGCCTGAAAAGTCATCAAAATCCAATCTTTATCCTAAGAAAGTGAAGTTACTATCAGGAAGCAACAGCCTTCCTTATACAATGAAATAACCATAATTCTAGAGGGCTGCTGATGAGACATGCTTCCCAGATGTTGGCAGAGAGATAATGGACTCAAGACGCAGAATTAGACATACATTTTTGGACATAGTCAATGTCAAGTTCGTTTTGCTTGACCATAAGTATTTGTTACAAGAACTTTGTTGTTGTTTTTCAAATGTGTGGGAGAAATAGAAGAATAAGAATGAATAGGGAGAAGTTAGCAAAAAAGAAAAGAAGAGAAAGAGAAGAAAATGATTGAGATATCTTTATTTTTTAAAATGCAGAGAAGAGAATAGAAGGATAGCCCAAAAGAGGCAGAGACAAGTAAGAAAGCTTTGAGAGCTACAGGTAGTCTCCAGTCTAGTGACACTGACATCCTTGATATTCTTTGTCCAAACACACTCCATCTCCCAACTCCCTGAATTTTCCTTGGCTATCCCTCATGCACGGAATGTTGTCCCTCTTTTTGTCCATCTCCTGGCTGTCCTAGCTTCCTTTAGGTCAAAGCTAAAATTCAACAAGAGGTCTTTCCAGATCCTCTTAAAGCTGGGTGTTGTTCAGTTGTTGAGCAGTGTCTGACTTGTTTTCTTGGCAAAGATGCTGGAGATGGGGTAGCTAGGTGGCATAGTGAATAGAGCACCAGCCCTGAAGACAGGACCTGAGTTCAAATCCAGCCTTAAACATTTAACACTTACTAGCTATGTGACCTTGGGCAAGTCATTTAACCCCAATTGCCTTCCAAAAAGCAAAAAAAAAAAAAAAATAGATGCTGGAGTTGTTGGCAACTTTATTCTCCAGTGTGTCCCTATTTTGTAGATGAGGAATTGAGGCAAATAGGGGTTAAGTGACTTGCCCAGGATCACAAAGTCAGTAGCTGTCTGGGTCTAGGTTTGAGCTCAAATCTTCCTGACTTCAGGAAAAAACTTGAAAGCTCTGTTCAATGCAATGAGTAGTAACCCTGGAGGTTACTCTAAAGTAATGACTTACCTAAGATAAGACAAGACTTTCATTCTTGATAATCATTTTTTTGACCCCTAGTCTTGTAGACCTGATAGTGCATGAGAATCTCCCTGGGCCATCAAAAATCACAGCCTAGAAAACTCCCAAAACACAAAATTGAGATCATGGTCACTGGAAGGAAACCCTTTCAACTCCTGAGGGGAAGGAAAGAAGGAAGGAAAGAAGGAAGGGAAGAAGGAGCTTTGAAATGTTAATCCATAAGTATGTTTTAACATATGATGTAAATGTTTCCTTGTTTAAGATTCCTATAAATGTTACTCCAAATTGTCTCAGGGGAGAGATGTCCTGGAGGATGGGGTGTTGTACAGAGAAATAAGAGCGAGCCGAGACCTGGGTTCAAGATAAAGTTAGATGTGTATTTATTGATTAAGCACGCGACTACCCAAGTGATCAGCACTCAAATGAGTAGTGATTTCTGGATTTTCCAATCTTGGTTATATAGGCTAAAACCACAAAATTATAATAGGGAGGGGAGCTAGCAAAATCTATGATGTACAGAAACAGAGAATAGCCATTGGTTAAATCTATATGACTCAGGGGAGTATGGCACATGACTCAGGGGTGTCACCTTCCAAAAGTGAGGGTCTTTCCCAGAACTGGGTGGAGGGCACAGGGTGGAGGGTCATGGGGTGAGAGGACTGGAATTTCCCAGAACAGGCCAGGGTCATGTTCTAGGCAAAGGGGGTGGGAGCCTCACTTGGTCAGCAGGGCAGGACAGGATAGTACTTAGGTAAGATCCTTGCAATGTAATGGACCTGGTACACTATAATGATTCAGGGGGAAAATATGAAATGCTGATTAGGGGAGAGAGAGTCAAGGAACACCTTGAGCAATATGCCCAGACATGCCTTAAGCAGTTTCAAGCTATAATAGAGAAAAACAGAAATATAAAAGGGGCCTTAATGGTGGGCCACAAGTCAAGTGGTGTGTAGTGACTGGAGATTTGGGTTTGGGTACAACAGGGGAATGACGCTATTTTAGCCATCTCTCTCTAAACTAGAAATGACTTGGATTTAAATAATGTTAAATTAAATAAAATTGTTTCTGGCAATAAGATTGTTCCTTGTTCTTAAAATGCAGAGTATAGTATTAATATTTTTTCCTTAACAATAGGGAATGGCAAATCGGCCAGTTTGACTAAAGCAGAGAGTAAGCAAGGGGAAGTAATGTGAAATTAGGAAGGTAGACTACAGTTATATTATGAGTTTGTATTTTATCTTAGAAGCAGAAATAATAGACTTTTTATTTGTTTGTGTTTCAATTACAGGGATAAGATCAGGAGCAAGGAAGAAACCCCAAGCAAGGAGATCTTAAAATGAATTGTAAATGCATAACCATCACCACAGCTATAGTTGTGATCACTGGGATCATTGCACTGGGTACATATGAAGTAAGTGGTCTATTTTATCCACAGATGCTCAGTTTCAGGTGTCAGAGGTGATCCCCACAGGACCAGAAATTCAAACCATGGCAATTTGGGTGCCAGGATTGCAGGTTGGCTGGTGTAGCCAGACAGGTGGACATGAAAGCCCTGAGAAGCCGGGGTGCCTGGGACTTGAACCCCAGGTGGGTTTTGAACTTGGAAATAAGCCTGGGATCTAGAGGCACTGAGCTAAGCACCTGAAACTGAGGACAAATAGCACAAAGCAGGAACAACTTCCCACTTCTCCCAACCCTAAACCTATTTCTCCAAGCCAGGTGAAAAAAGAGAGAACTAGGGAAGGGTAAGAACTTTCCCCTTATCACTGATTCAGGTCACAGTGACTACACTGTGCTAAGCAGCTACTCATACAACCAAAAAGGTGGCAGAGAGAAACCAACTCTGTCCCACTAGTTTTAAAGATGCAGGCATCCCATCAAAGGAGATTTTCCTCCCCACATGGTAGGAATGCAACAGGCTATAGTCTAGACAAACTAAGCATGCTGAAAAGCACACACACACACACAGCATCATATCTTTGACACCCTCTAATATTCTCCTGTTCTCCCTTCTTCTCTCTTACCTCACCTCACCTCCCTCAAAGCATTCCTAACTTCCTTCTAGGCACAGGTCCGGTGCCACCTCCTATACAAGGCCATTCCTGATGCCTTGGTTGTTACTGTTCTTTTCCTATTGAAATTGCTTTGTATCTAGCCTGTGAATATTTTGTATAAACTAATCTCTGCGTATGTCTAGGTAATTAATTTAGCAGGTACTTAGCCCTTCTATGAAAGAAACAGAAGGTATGTGAACTCTGTCTCCTGTTGCTGACATAACAGGAAGGGATTGGCTGAAAAAGGAAGCCAGTGTGTGTGTGTGTGTGTGTGTGTGTGTGTGTGTGTGTGTGTGTGTGTATTTAAGAAGAGCTCTAGAGGACAAACGGTTAAAATCAAGAATTTTTACTCCTGGCGGAAGAAGCAGAATTGTTCCAGCATCTGGGAGCTGGGCGGCTACAGGACTGAGAACTGAATTAGAGTTTTCTGTGAGGCCAGAATCTGGTGAAGGCCAAAGTGGCTGTTGCCTGGAAGGCTGAGATTGCCTAGGGCCAGCTGAACTACTGGAGGACTGAAGAAGCATGACTGGGATAAGGCTTGGTTTGCTTGTGGCTTGGTTGATCCTTGAGTTCCTGGCAACAGAAGTGATAAAGGTTGTAAGATGTGCTGGACCCTATGAACTTCAGTGTGTAACAAGAACTGCCTAGAGGACTGGACAAGGACCTGGGAGCTGTCTGCTTCTGAATCCAAGTGACTGTTTGATGGATTCAGGTAGGAGTTGGGACCATGGAAGGGGATCCAGGGAATCTGAGAGACCACCCTGAGCCAAGATGAAGAAAAGGCCTCTCCTTAGATAGTGAACCTGTGATGAAATTACAGTTTACTAGACAACCAAGGGTGGAGGGTTTGTGTAATTTTCTAATGATTGTATTTAGTGAGTAACAATACTTAGTGACTGATTGCTAGATAAGTGACTGATTAAGTTAACCTATGATTGCCCCATGAGTGGAAGATTGACTATTGTATTGTGAGATGACTGAATGACTGAGTGAGGAGGCAAACTTCCTTAGAGATATCAAATGATTATTCTTTTGTTCTTTGTTCTAAATACTGTGACCACTTTGGTGAAAACTATGT
>CM053588.1:81740363-81770876 GCA_028646515.1 Pseudochirops corinnae | reverse complement strand
AAGAGGCAAGGGATAACTGTTACAATGGAGGGGAAGAACAGGAAGGCAAAAGGGAAACGATCAACTTTACTCTCATTCAATTTGGCTTAGGGAAGGAATGACAAATACTCTAAACTGGGTATCTTGCCACACAGGAGAGTAGGGGGGATGGGGATGAGAGGTGGGATGATAGAGGGAAGGGCAGGGAGGGGGGGAGGGTTGCTGGAAGTACACACTTCTGTAAAGGGACAGAGACAGGGTAGAGAATAGAACAAAGAGGGGCAGAATAGGAAGGAGGGACATATAATCAGTCTCTCACAATATGTCCTTGTGGAGATGTTCTGCATAACTACACATGTACAGCCTGTATTGAATTGCTTGTCTTTCCAGTGGGGATGGGTGATGAGGGAGGAAGGGAAAGAATCTAGAATTCAAAGTTCTATAATCAAATGTTTAAAAAAATATTATTATTATTATTATTATTATTGTTGTTGTTGTTGTTGTTGTTGTTAACTACATGCAACCGGGAATTAAGATATACAGGCACTGGGGTAGGGAGATCCATCTTGCCCTACCAGAAAGTCAGAGAGGTGATGGGGGAGGACATAGGAGAGAGCAGATTGGGCGAGGGGTTATACAGTGGGATAGGGCTGTTTTGGGATGGTGGGCAGGGGAAAGATGGGGAGAAAATTTGTAACTCAATGTCGTGGAAATGAATGATATAAACAAGAAAATAAATAAAGAATTTTTTAAAAAAACAATGTCCTCTATGTACTATGCAATGCTAGCTCTCTTACTTTCATGGCAATGTGGTAGAATAGATAGAGCGCTGGACTTGCAGTCAGGAAGATCTCAATGAAAGCACCATCACAGACAATTACTGGCTGTGTGATCCTGAGTAAGTTAGTGAATGTCTCAGTGCCTCAGTTTCTTCACCTGTAAAATGAGGAGGTTGGACTCTAAAGTCCTTTCCAGCTCTAACTCCATGGTCCTATGATGACTGTCCATTGAGAGATATATAAATCAAAGTCACAAAGTGTTTAATATTTTAGTCTCATTCTTTGTCATGCCCTCTATGAGTGCTTCCCAAATTCCCAGAATATCTTGCTTTACCGTATTTCTAACATAAGGGTTTATGCTTTGGATGATCATCGATCATCAAATCCCATAGCAAAAGCATGGAGCAGATGGCTTCTAGGCTCACTCTTCCAAGCCCTGCTAGCATTGACTAGTCAGATCCACAGAGAATGACCGACAAGTGCTTCCCACAAGGTTTCTAGGGACCTCTGAGAGGTGGGGGTGCCTTCTATCCCTATAGCTAATGAACCCAACATCTTCCCCTAATATCAGTCACCATTTAGTATCTCCCAATATCAATTTGGCCACTTGCTTTCTCAATATCAATTAACATGAGTTAGCTCTTACAGAGGAATATTGACTGAGAAGACATAAACAAGAGCCCAGTTTATGAATTCCAAATACTGAATCATACTCTTGTATATCACTTCAATCCATGGGAAGATTGCTTTCAAATTTACAGTAGTTCCGAAGCATTCTCTCTACTCCTCAACCTAAAGTGGGTAGCACTTCCTGGCTCTGGGAGTCTTTTATCTCAGGTTACTTCTGAGTGAGGCTTAGCCAACCCATGATTATAGGACTCAAGTCAATCCATTGCTGGACTGGTTCAAGCAAGTCATTCCTCAGGGCTGGCTCCTCCCCACACTTGGATAGTGTGGCTACCAGTAGACTCTGTTCCGTTATGTGGCTGCTGAACTCTAATGCTTCTGCTGATCTTGCAAAGCTTACAAGATTATGACCTATTCTGTTCTGTCCCCAATACTCAGTTACCTAAGATCAGGGATGAGCAAACATGAGAGAGGAAGAAAAAGTGGTTTCGTGTCACATGGCAGGCCAGGCAGAGAGTGAGGCTAAGGGGAGCAGCAGTCAGGTCCTGCCATCTGTTACCTCTCTCTCCACCTGAAGAGTGACTCAAAAACTGCCAAGGGAAAAAAGAAAGACTGCTTGTGCCTTTTGTATGCACATTCATTTCTGGCCCAGTAGCCAATTAAAAGGCTTTCTATCACCATTGGGTAAGCTGACAGGAGAGTCAAAGGACACTTGTGACAGCAGAGTGCTGACAAATATTTAACAACCAGCTTACTGGGGGGGGGGGGAAGATGTTCATTTGATGTTTTAAGTTTAATTTGCGTTATTACCATTTTATCTATCACTTTCTTAAGTCTAGACAATCAGCAAAACAATAAATCAGGCATTTATTTGTAGCATCTACTGATTTCCAAGGTGTGAATGCTCGTACTGAAATTTTAACAATTGGATCTCACCAGCCTGGCTCCAACACACCCCTGCCTGTGCCTCTCCATTAGGCCTCCCCAGAAATAGGCTCTCCAAGCCTCCACATGGATTGGTGTCAGACAGAGGATACTCAACATGTTCTACAGAGGGGACCCTAATAGGTCATTTTTCCTTTATGCTACTTCTACAGCAAAAACAGAAAGTCAGGAAGGAAAACTTGTACTACAGATTCAGCGGATCATGTTACATGGTTTTTTGAATAGGTTTTTTTTTTATTTTATTTTATTTTCAATTCACAGAACAAAACAAGCATTCCCGTAACATAGTACTATTAAAAAAAAAAAAAGATTGCACATTAAACTGCAAATCTACCAAGTACAACTTGCTATTCCCTCCAAATATACAACAAAGTTGTCAAGTTGTCATGTAAATTACTTTTTTTCTTTTGTTTCCTTCCCTCCTACCCCTACCCTAAATAATGGCTACCATTAGATACAAATAGGTGTATGTGTTAATACATACATATATTTATGTAGAGGAAATTATTCTATGTATATGTCTATTTATCATTTCTTTCTCTGGATGCTTATGGTATCTTTCTTCATGTGTTCTTTATTTTTAACTTGTGTATTTATAATAGTCAAAGTGCCTTAGTCACTCGAAGTCATTCTTAAAACAATATTGCTGTTACTGTATACCATGTTCTCTTGGTTCTGTTCACTTCACTCTTAATCATTTTGTGCAATTCTTTCCATATCTTTCTAAGATCATTGAGTTCATCATTTATTATAAGACAGTAGTATTTCATCACAACCGGATACCACAATGTTTGGCCATTCCCCAACTGACAGGGATCCTTGTAGTTTCCAGCTCTTTGCCATCACAAAGAGAGCTGCTATAAACATCCTATTCACATTCAAAGTTATAAATTACTATTTGTGAATTTCCCTCCATCTTTTTCCTCACTATTTTCTCTGTCTCTCTTTTTGCCTTACCCTATTATCTTATCTTCTCCCTGCACCCTTCACCCCACCACTTTACCCACCCACTCCTCCCTCTACCTCACCCAATTTCAAACCACACACTTCTCCAAAAGTCCCCCCATCCTCTCCTCTCACCCTCCCAATCTCAATCTACAGACCATTCTAAAAGTTCCTCCCCCACCCTGTCCCCCAGTTTTCTCCTCTCTCTATACCATTCCAGATGTACACATTATTTCTTCTTCATGCCAGATGAGGAAAAGTTTCCAAAAGTCCTCAAGCACCCTCACCTGCTTCCTCTGTATTAGTTCTTCCTTTCATGCCCAATTTTTATAATATAATTACTGCCTTTTACCTTTTCCTAACAAATTTTGATTTTAGAATCACCTCTATCATACACAACAGCCCTAACCTTTCTTTCAAACTAGCAAAGTTGAACATAATCCTGAATGTTATCTGTTTTTGACCACTTTGCTTTTTTCTCATAACCTCACAACCCTTCTGAATATTATTTCCCCTCAGACCATATTTGCCAAGACTTCCCCACTACCTTTGGTTTTTCACTCTTCCAGTATAGCTCGGTTCACCCTGACCTCATTGTCTAATAGAAGGTTTAGCCCAAATAAGCCTGGAGGAGGAGGGGCACTGTGTTTGGAGTCAATCATAGGATCATAGACAAAGCTGGAAGGACCTCAAAGGTCAATTAATTAAACTTCCTTTTCTTACAGATGAGGAAACTAGGCATGGGGAGTGGCGCACCCAACATCAAACACAGAGCCAAGTTTTGACCCTAGGTGTTCTGATTCAAAACCCGGGTTCTGTCCAAAGTAT
Source organism: Pseudochirops corinnae (assembly GCA_028646515.1). Classification (NCBI taxonomy): domain Eukaryota; kingdom Metazoa; phylum Chordata; class Mammalia; order Diprotodontia; family Pseudocheiridae; genus Pseudochirops; species Pseudochirops corinnae. The sequence goes on along the minus strand of CM053588.1, from coordinate 81,766,773 downwards.
CAGGTTACTCCCTAGCAGAGAGAGTACTTGGCTTTGAAGAGGCCAAAACCCAGGCAGATGAGATATCCCCTTCTCAAGTACCTATCTCTTGTTCCTCCAAGTCATTACACTTCTGAAATATCTTTAAAATTCTGAACAAACCCCAGCTGACTGGTGACCCACTATACATATAATACTTATGGGTTTTTTCCTTTTGAGTGGCCGGATAAAATGTCTCAGTGGGCAGTGGGGTATCTGTGTATGTGTCTGAGGAAGTGCACGTGTGCATGTGAGCAGATGAGTGTACAAACACACCTGCAGGCTTCCTTTTTTTAATTATTAGAAATATTAAGAGTTAAAATCCTGGTTGTAGCTGATGTTTCCTTTTTCTTCTCAGCTAACAGTGGGATTTAAGAAAATTTTCATGAGCTTAGAGCGCAATGCTTTTGATGATCAGTATATGGGATGTAAAACGGACATGTTGATGAAGGCGGAAGAGCTCTTGGCTAAAGAAAGAAATAAAAGCAAACTTTTAGATCATGTGTGGAAGAAAGCAGAGGAGAGATGGAAGAACCTTAATCTGAATTACAATGAGAGGAGCATTGGAAAGCCTTTTGAAATCGCTGTCATTGCCTACACTGACTTTAACAGCCAATTTTACAGGAACTTTAATAAGGAAGTCAAAACCTGCTGTACCTCCACAGGGGACTACATGAAAAAGTTCCATTTCAAAGCTTTCCATTATTATTTGACACAAGCCATCCAACTTCTTGGAGGAAAATGTGTTACTGTTTACAGGGGCACGAGTCGGAAAATTTATCCCGGTCAGACAACAGAAATGCGCTTTGGTCAATTTGCCTCATCATCTAAGAACATAAAAGTGGCCAGAGATTATGCAAAGGGCTCAGGGACTCTCTACACCTTCACCACTTGCGCTGGAGCTTCCATCCAACATTTATCTTACAATAAATCAGAAGAGGAAGTGTTGATCCCACCATATCAGGTCTTCAGCGTCTCCGCTTTTGAATCCAATGTCTATGGCCTCAGCACTGTCCACCTAGAGGAAAAAGCTACTTGTAGTAACTTCAATTGTGCATACCTGGGAGGTGAGTTGGAGTGGGTGGGTGGGGAGATCTAACAAAGGGTATGAGCAGACTGAGCTCTGCAGAGGCCAGGCTGGAGATCATAGGCTGTCATTTAAGGAATGTATTAAATGGATAAAATTACTGGTTTGTGTAAGATGTATGTAAGTCCATGCCCAAGATGTCCACATAGATTATTTAAACATATTGACCTCTGGCTCTTGGATGGGGTGGGGGCAGGAAATGGATTGATATGATATGAAGTCTGGAACAACTTCTTAGGAGAGGAGGAGAACCCAGGGAAAGGCCAGCACCAACCAGCTGTTGAAGAGTAGGAACAGGGCAGGAAGGGACAAGAAAGTGCTAGGAGCAGCATGAGACTGGGTGAACTTTTCTCCAATCTCCGAGAGCAATGCTGGGCTAGAATTAAACCTTTCTCCCCTCCCCCCAATATTGTTGGTCTAGGAGGGGTTTAATAGATTCTAAACAAAAGTGGCATTGCTCTCCCTTTGCTTACACTTGTCAGTTTAGGCTCTATCCACCAGATGCTAGGTAGCCAAAAAACCTTCACAAACAGCAGATGATAACTAAACCCACTTATCCCAGCAAAAAAGCAAGCAGAAATGAGAAATCAGGGAAGGTATACCAATGATAACATGCCGATTATACCCAAGAGTGAATACTTTATTTAGATGGAAACAGCTCAGCCAAGAAAAAGGATTCGATCTTACTCCCTCTTTCTTTTTTCCTTAAATTTTATTTTCATTTTCACTTCCAAATCCTGTCCCTTCTTTTACCCCCTCCCCTCCCCATTGAAAAGGCAAGAAATCAAGGGAAAGTTTCTGCAGTCCTTATGGAGGCAAGGTAGAAATCAGGGACATGTTAAGGAGCTGGCTTCCCCTACATATGTCTGCAGCATCCAAAGATCACTATCATCTTTTCTTCCTTCCTTCCTTCCTTCCTTCCTTCATTCCTTCCTTCCTTCCTTCTTTCCTTTCTTTCTTCCTTCTCTCTCTCTCTCTCTCTCTCCCTCTTTCTCTTTCACTGTCTCTATCTGTCTCTCTGTGTCTCTCTGTCTCTCTCTGTATTTGTGTCTGACTCTGCTGAAGTGGGAACTGGGAACCTCCAAGTCCATATTCTGCCACTGATATCTACTAACTCTGTGACCGTTGGCAGAGTTAACCTCTCCAAGCCTCAGTTTTCTCATCTGTAGAAGGGAGATAATGTCCTTATTAGGACCTAGGTCTTTCTGACTCCAACTTCAGTCCTCTAACCTCTATGTCAAACTGCCTTTTGAGATCTATGTTTAAAATAGAGAACACTAGGAGCAGCTAGGTAGTGCAGTGAATAGAGCTCCGGCCCTGGAGTCAGGAAGCTCTGAGTTCAAATCCAGACTCAGATACTTAACACTTACTAGTCACGTGACCTTGGGCAAGTCATTTAACCCCGATTGTCCTGCCTTCCTCCCTCCAAAAATCAAAAAAATTAAAATTAAAAATAAAATAAAATAGAGAACACTGAATTTGGAGTCAGATGACCTGAATTCCAATCTTGACTTTGCTGTTACCATTATGGTCTTAAGTGAATTACTTCTCCATGACACTGAGCCTCAGTATCTTCAAAATAAGGGGGCGGGGGGTCATTAGATTCTGGTTGCACCCAGCTCTAAATGTAAATCTCTGAGTCTTTGATCCTAGGATTTTCAGAGTTTCTAGTCTACCATTGATCCTTTCTGGAGACCCCTTTTATGGTACTTAAGTCATGAGTCATAATAACAAATGGAAGATGCATGTCCAGTTATGTTGAGTAGGAACAAAGTTTAGGACTGGGATGGTACTGGGATATTTGGGGGTCTGAGGCTGGAGTATAGAGCCCATTTCAAAGTTAGAGGCCAGAAAGCAGGAAGAAGAGGTTCAGGCTGGCTACTCCTAGCCTATTTATTATTCCCAAAGCTGTGGTGAGGTGTGCTGTAAAAACTGGGTTAAGCTTAGGGATGCCAGCCTTAAAGCCTAATACTAAGAACTGATTGTGTTTGTCTCTGTTTCAGGAGAGAAAGAAGACAACTGTCCTTCTAACTTTGGTAAGGAATCTCTCCATACCTCCCTTTCCCCAATCAGAGCCCCCACCCAATGGTCCCACAATGACTATCTTCTCTCCCTTCATACTGGGTGGCCTTAGAGACCTGGTCCCTCCTCAGGTGTCTGATGAGATCATAGAATCCTTTCTAGGGCAGAGGAAGCTTTATTGAGACTACAGGTCTTAGAAACCATTTTTTAACCCCAAATGTCCTCAATATCTAAGATTCCACAGAGGGAGAAGGGGGGAAAAGAAGTGATGTTCTCAGCCACCCAAAAAGTGATTTTTCTGATCTTCCAGTAATGATGGGAAGGGGATTAAGGAAAGGCTCCCACATTGAGCTCACCCCTCTTCCCTCTTCTTTCCTTCCCAGCTTCTGGTAACATCCTAGCATGGCCTGGACACCAAACTCCCCTGCCATTGTTTGGTCTTCTCATCCTGCTCCTCCAAGAATGGCTCTGCCTCTAGACAGAGTGTGACTGTACTCGGGGCTCACATAGGATTTCCTCAGGACTGTGAGCTGTACCACTAACCAATTATGAAGCAGGTTGGGAAGGGGCATTAGTATAGATTTGGTCCAGGGGCTCTTAACCTTCTTTATGTCCTAGACTGCCTTGGTAGTCTGGTAGGATCTATGAATCTTTTCTCAGAATATTATCTTTAAATGCATAAGAGAAACAGGAATACAAAAGAAACCAATTATATTGAAATATAATTACAATTATATCAAATTATATTTTAAAAATTAAAAAAAACAAATTCACAGACCTCAGGTCAAGAACTCCTGGTTTTTGGCATACTTTCCACATCCCACCACCCTCCTCCTGACTGTCTAAAGAGGATTTTAACATGGAAATATGAAATTTTGAAATTGAAAGAACAAACAGTACATCTCTCCCTGTTAACTAGCTCTCTTCTCAGTACAACCAACATACCATTTTCTGAGCTGGACTCCTCAATAGCAGCAGGCCTGCCGTGCTATTTGTGTTCCATAGGGTGATGGTTTGGGTGGTACCATCTACATTCTCAGCAGGCTCTTTGAAAAACAATTAATAGTTTTATGTCTTGATGGAAAATGCCAACCTCATCCAGAGAAAGAACTATGGAGTTGGAATGCAGAACAAAGGAAACTATCTTCTTTTTCGTTTTGATTTATTTTTGTTTTTTTTTTCTTTCTCATGCTTTTTCCCATTTATTTTAGTTCTTCTATGCAACATGACTATTGTGAAATTGTGTTTAATAGAAATTTATGTGTAATTAAGGAAATTAAGGAAAATAAGGGAAAAAAATCCATATCAGATTGCAAGTCATCTTGGGGAGGGAGGGGGAAGGAAAGGGGAGAAAATTGGAAGTGAATGTTGAAAATTAAAAATAAAAATTTAATTTAAAAATGAAATAAAAATAGTTTTATGTCTTAGTCTCTAGCTGTTGAAACATTTGCTACATAGAACATCCATGGATTGATCAATCAATCAACCAATGAATAAACATTTATTAAGCACCTACAATATGTGACAGACACTGATCTAAGCACAGTACTAACTACACATGCACCAGTGTGTCCTTCCCTTGCTTTGGAATTTAAACCTAGAGGTATGAACTAATTCCCTTAAAATTGTAACTACAAGTTATGTGACCATTCCCAGTCCCACTTAGGTTTGCTGAGTAGCCCCAAAGAACTCACTTCTCAGTGTGTAGTGAATGGAACTGACTAAAAGGAATTAAGAGTAAAAGGTAACAGCATTTGATGACCAAAGGAACTGAGTAGGCCATCCCTGCCACCAACAGAATCTGAACTGAGCCCCTATTTTGAGAAAGATTTAACTGACTGTTATATATCACCATGACACAAAAAAGGTCAAGAACTCCAGCTCTAGAACCAAATGGAATTTCATCTTCATCTTTCTTTACTTGCCATTTTTATAATATACATGACATTGCGGTGCATTCCTATAACTTAGAAATGCTGCTCTCTCCATTGAGGTCCTGAGAGCTTCCTTCCTGGACTGATATAATGGCCTCCTCATTCTTCTCCCCACCTGAAAATTCTCCCTTCCCACTTGTATAAACCAATGTAGAGAGAAGTGAAGAAGACCAGACAAGCAGCTTATATAATAATAACTCTACAAAGAAAATGACTTAAGAGTTCTGATCTATGCAGTGACCAGTTGTAATGACTCTCCCCTATCAGCCTGTGAGCTCCTTGGAAGCAGAGGCCGTACTTTGCCTTTGTTTACATCCACAGCACTTTTAGCACAGTATCAGGCACATAATAGGCTCTGTTGGTGTTGTTCAATTGTGTCCAACTCCTCATGACCCTGTTTGGGGTTTTCTTGGCAAAGGTACTGGAGTGCTTTGCCATTTTTTTCTCCAACTCATTTGACAGATGAAGAAACTGAAGCAAACTGGGCTATGACCTTGCCCAGGGTCCTACAGCTAGTAAGTGTCTGAGTCCAGATTTGAACTCAGAAAAATGAGTCTTCCTGAGTCCAGGTATAGCGCTCTATCCACTGTGGCACATAGCTGCACAAGAAGGTCCTTAATATACATTTATTAACTGATTGACAATTCAAGAGAACTGATGATGAGGCATGCTGCCCACCTCTGACAAAAGGTGATAAAATCATGGTGCAGAATGAGCCATCTATTTAGGAAGTGTGGTCAATGAGGGAATTTATTTTGCTTGATTATTCGTTTTTATTACAAGGTTTGGTTTGATTTGTTTTCAATAGGATAGGGGAGGGGTGAGAGGAAGGTAAAAGAGATTTCTGTTTATGAAAAAAAAATTAATTAAAAGTGTTCTCCCTTTACCGATGCATCCTTCACCATAGCTGCCAAAAGAGTATTCATAAGGCAGAGATTTGTCCATCATCCTCCCTTTCTCAAAAATCTTTGGTGAGAGGCGAGCCAAGATGGTGGAGTAAAGGCAGGGACTCACCTGTACTCTCCCCCAAATCCCTCAAAATACCTTTAAAAATGACTCTAAGCAAATTCTACAGCAGCAAAACCCACAAAAAGACAGAGGGAAACAAAGTTCCAGCCTGAGACCACTTGGAAGCTTGGCAGGAAAGGTCTTTTGTACCAGAGTAAGAGTGGAATGCAATAAAGTGTAGGCCACCCCAGCACAGCCCCAACCCCAGCAAACCAGGAGCAGGCCTTGGAAGCGACTGAATCAGCAGCAATGAATGAATCAGCAGTGGCTACAGCAGTTACTTCCGGAGCTCTCAGCCCCCAGATGGTGAGGGGGTCACGCAACTGGTCAAAAGAAGATCACAGGGGTCTTTTGATAGCACTGAGGCAAGACTCTGTGGCTTTGCTCATACTTGGATCCAGGTCAGAGTCCTGGGTGAGAGTCCCAGGGTGAGGAGGAGCACTAGCATAGCAAAGCTTGACAGCCACAGTGGAGGGGGGGACCCTCCTTATAGTTCCAGGGCAGAAAAGAGTGCTTGTGGTCATTCACGGACAAGAGCACAGGCCAGGAAAGTAGGAAAAGCCCCTCCTTAGATCAAACTACCTTAAAAGAACTGAACACTTACAGGTCCTAGAAGTATCCCTGAAAACAGATACACAAAACCCCTGAAACTTGGGACAGTGTGTCCTCCACAGTGGAAGCAGAGCCCCACTTTAACAAAGAGTTAAAAGTCAGCTAATAGGCTGGGAAAATGAGCAAGCAATGGAAAAACTCTGACTACTGAAAGTTACTATGGTGACAAGGAAGCTCAGAACATACACTCAGAAGACAACAAAGTCAAAGCTCTTATATCCAAAGCCTCCAAGAAAAATATTAATTGGTCCTAGGCCATGGAAGAGCTCAAAAAGAGTTTTGAAAATGAAGTAAGAGAGGTAGAGGAGAAATTGGGAAGAGAAATGAGAGTGAGGCAAGAAAATCATGGAAAAGGAGTCAACAGCTTACTAAAGGAGACACAAAAAATATTGAAGAAAACAATGCCTTTAAAAAACAGACTAAGACAAATGGTAAATGAGGTCCAAAAAGCCAGTGAGGAGAAAAATGTCTTAAAAAGCAGAATTAGTCAAATGGAAAAGGAAATTCAAAAGCTCACTAAAAAAAAAAAAAATTCCTTAAAAATTAGAATGGAGTAAATGGAAGCTAATGACTTTATGAGAAATCAGTCCCTCACTGAGGAGTCTCTCTTTTTGAGTTTCCCACAAAAAAAATAGAGGGGGGTCATATTCTTTTTCTTCTAGGTTATGCTCACTTTGACTAACTCACCATCAACTTTTCCATTTTTTTTAAACTGGTAGTTTTAATAACTACTGCTTTGTAATACAACAGACTCCATTCTCATTACTTTAATTTCTCTTTTTGTATTCTGAATTTAATGATTAACAAAGAAAACATTGCAAAGTAAAAAAAAGACCAAGAATCTTATATAAGATACATATAATTGTTATACCCATAATTTTTATGTTGATATATTTAGAAAATTCAAATAACCGCTAATAATCTTAAATTGCCTTATTTGTGCAGAGGGTGAATAATACAATTGCATGTACAGAAATCTGAACCCAGGTTTTAAAATTTGTTATTTAAACATGCACAAGACTTTTGCCTTCCATAAGAAACATTTATACTCATTTGATATTGTTATTTCAAACAATATTTCACTCTAGTTATTAATTTCATTTGTTTACTCTTGTTATTATTCCAGGTGCTCATTTCCCCTCTTAGAAGGATGAGATGGCCACACAAAGGAATTTACTTAAGAGAAGTTTATTTTGCTCCAGTTTTAACAAAGGGATGTGATGGGATGTCAGAATAGACTAAATAAATAATTTTAGATTGTATCAAATGAATTGTCTAGAGTAAAACATGTTCTATTACTAACCATGTTTAAATGAAATAGATAATATGGCTACATAGACCAAAGTGCTCAAAAACTCTTTAAACCCTTGTGTAATTTGCTTACATTTCAGAGCCCACACGCGCGCGCGTGCACTCACACACACACACACACACACACATACATACACATAGTAAGCTATGTATAGGATAAATAGGGGGGAAATTAAAAAGGAAGGAAAGTTCTGGACTTAAGTGGCTGGGGAAGGTTTCCAGTATAAGTGATTTTTTAATTGGAACTTAATGGAAATAAGGGAGGTCAGGAGATCAGTCACAAGAGGAAAATCATTCCAGGTTTGGGAAACAGCCAGAGAGAAATGCCTGGAGCCAAGAGTTGGATTGTCTTGCTTGAGGTACAGTCAGGAGGCCTGTGTCTGGATTGAAAAGTATGTGGTAGGGAATAAAGAGTAAGAAGACTGCAAAGATAGGATAGGGCAAGGTTATGAAGGGTTTTGAATGTCAAACAGCACAATTTATATCTGCCCCATGAAATAATAGGAAGCCACTGGAGCTTATTGAGTTGGGGGAGAGGGGAAGGATGATACAATTGGGCCTGCACTTTAAGAAAATCACTTTAATGGCTGAATGGAGAATGGGGAGTGGGGAGAGCCTTGAGGCAGGCAGACTCACCAGCAGGCTATTGAAGTGATCAAGGCATGACAAGATGAGGGCCTGCAGTGGGATGGTGGCAGTGGTGGGGGGGGAGGGGACTCATTTGAGGGACCTAGCAAGGTTGAGATTGACAAACCATAGCCATAGCTTGGGTATGAGTGGTGATAGATAGAGGGGAATTGAGGATGACTCCTAGGTTTAGAGCCTGAGGATCTGGAAGGTTGGTGTTACCCTCTACAGTAATAGGGAAGATAGGATTGGGGGTAGGGAGGGTTTGGGGAAAGATGATGAGTTTTATTTTAGACATGATGAGTTTAAGATGTCTACAAGACATCTAGTTTAAGATGTGTGAAAGGCAGTCGAAGATAGGTAGTTGGGGCAGGATAGGTAGATCTGAGAACTGTCAGCTTAGAGCTGGTAATTAAATCCATGAGAGCTGAGGAGATCACCAAGTGAAGTAATATAGTAAGAGAAGAGAAGAGGACCCAGGAGAGAAGCCTGAGGGGCACCTGAGGGACCTAAGGCATGACTTAGAGAAGGACCCAGAAAAGGGGTCAGAAAAGGGGTGGTCAGAGGAGGAAAACCAGGAGGGAGTGGTGTGCCAAAAACCTAGAGAGAAAAAATTATCAAGAAGAGAGGTATCAACAGTGTCAAAGGTTATGGAGAGTGAGAACTGAGAAAAGGCCATTGGATTGGGCCATTAGGAGATCATTAGTAACTTTGGAGAGGGCAGTTTCAGTGGAATGATTAAGGTCAGAAGTCAGACTGTAAGGGATTAGGAAGAGAGTGAAAGAGGAGAAGGGAAAGCACCTGTTATAGAAGGTCTTTTGGAAGAGTAAGGATGTTTTCATGATTGGAGAAAGACAACCATGTTTGTAGGCAGGAGGAAATAAGCCAGTAGAGAGGGAGAGATTGAAGATAAGTAAAAAAATGGGGATGACAGAGGGGGCAATGTGTTGGAAGAGACCTGGTAGAAGGGGATCACTTAAGCAAGTATAGGGCTTGAGATCAAAGAGAGTTAGAGCCGAACAGGGATCCTAGGGAACATATGGTGCACCTCCTTCTTTTCCAGAGAGGGGCTCTGAGATCAGAGTGGGGAAAAACTTACCCAAAGTCACCCAGCTAGTCAATAGAAGAACCAAGGTTTCAACCAGGTCCTCTGATTCCAAATACATTTCTGTTTTCCCAATGACTCATGTCTCCTTATCAACTTAGATATGGTCAGAGCTACAAGGGATATCCATGGTAAGTTTGTCCAGCCCCTTCATCTTACAGATGAGGAAACTGAGGCCGAGAGAGCAGAAGTGAATTTCTCAAAGTCCCACAGTCAGTATGTGGTAAAAGCAGGCCTAGAACCCAGGTTTCCTCTGATATGCTTCTGTCTTCTGCAATCCAGTCTTGGTATAATTCCTCTATCCTCAGCTAATGGCTGTCCCTGCTTTCCATCTGAACAGAGTCAGCCCCTAAGCAAACTTGAAGGTGAACCTGGGCAGGTATCTGGCTCATTTCTAATTTCAGTTTGACTATCTATAAATCGAGGGAATTGGTTGTAGATAATCCTTTCTGCCTCTGACATGGGGATTCAGTTACAAACTAGGATAAATTGTTTAAATCTCACCCCAAAGAGATCCTTTCCTGAGAAGTGATCAAATGCTATAGTATTTATATAATGCCTTGAAAATCTTAATGTGTGTTATACTAATGCTAACTATTATTTTTATCATCGGTGTCTGTACTTTCAGGGCTCCCGTCAACTCAGAGTTCTTCACTGAGGTGCCATCTGGAGCCTGATCCCCCTCCCCCTCTTTCCACCCCAAGCAGGGCCTTTCCTCTGGGTTTCTACACATAGGACCACTATTTCAAAGGACTATTCCATTCTGTATTGTAATCAATAAGACCAGAAGTAATGTAAGGCAGTATTGTTGAGAGTGGGGGTGGGGAGAAGAGGACTCCTTAATCAAAGGCACCTTACATTCTAGAGTTCTTGTTCCTAGAAGAAGCATCACAAGCCCCTCAGGTGGCCAAGAGAAACAAAAGGTTTCCTTATTTGGAGAGATGGGAACAATACCACTCTGCTTAGAAGGCCAAGGCCTTGGGACTCCCCAGAGCTGCTTCCTAACCTAAGTTCTGGCCCTTTGTGTATCAGGTCTGTGCCTGCACAGCCCATGTCAGACTGTGCTCTGCTCCCAGTCCACTGCAATAGACCCTTCCTGTCAGCCTGCCAAGCTGCCTTCAGTGAGAGGTTTGTTTCTCTCTGTCATTTTGTGTGTTCTGTAGCACTAAAATTTGTTTAGAGTCACTTTTTATATGCATTAGAGGTGACTGGAGTGTGAGATCAAGCAAGATCCTGCTTTCACTCTACCATCTTAGCTCAAGAACTGACCTTTCCAATGGGACCTCCTGGACCTGATGTTGAACAAGCTCTGGATGACAGCTAAAGAACCGACCCCTTGGGGCAAGAACAGTTCCCTCCATTTTTAGCAGCAAGTAGCTATGGAAAAAGAGACCTTTACCCCTTATCCCAAGATTTTGAACCCCATTCATTTGAGGGGTGAAGGATGGGGGAGCTTATACCTAAATCCCCACCCCAAGATATTGTTTTATATGCTTATTTTCTATTATCCCTGTTATAGTGTTACAAAGCTCTGTTGACACCAGCTACCTCACAAATTACCCTTAAACTCTCATTAATCTACATAATGAAACATATTATTAACGTATTTTTGCTGCATAAGGGACACGAAAGCTCTTGGGGCCAAATGTAATGGTAATGGGAATTTGAAGTTCTTCCATGCTCCTTAAGAAGCTATCTTGCTTTGAACCTTTTCATTCAACTGCAACTGGGGGAGGGAGGTATCTTCTTATCTTTCTTCTTTGAACACAGACTTTTGGGCTTTTAATCACCACACCCAATTTTGGTTTCATGGCTATACTTTATTCCTATTTACTGTGGGTCCCAGATCAACCCTATCAGCTGAGAAGAAAGGTCTGGTCATTTCCATTTTGTAGATAAGGAAACAGCTGTAGGGAGATATTGAAGGCATCTATAGACCTAGTCTAGTAGCTGTTGAGGGAGCAATTCAAATTTGAACTTGGGTCTTCCTGACTCTAAACTCAGCACTCTCTGCACCAAGCTGCTTAGCTGCCTAGATCTATAGCTGAAAGGACCCTTAGAGGACACCAGGCCCAGCCCCTTCAATTTGTAGCTATGTCTAAGGACCATGGAGGGTAAAGGGACTTCCTAAGGTCCCAAAGGCAGTAATCCTCAGGGGAAGGACTTGAACACAAAACCCCTGACTCCAAAGATAATTTGTTTCTACTAGAATAATTTATAGGGGAGGACATTAAGATTCAAACAGGGGAGGGTCACATATAGTGTACGGATCAGCGTGAGTCTAAAAGCATCTGTGGTACTGAGAGTCACAGCCCAGTTGCTAAGCTTACAGGGAAGTCTTTCACAAGACCACTCACCTGATGAGCAGCAGCTGAGACAGCTGGCTCAGCCTGTCCTCCGTTGGTCATTCTTCCAGTGCACAAGGGAATCATCCTCTAATCATGTTGACCATAGGGTATAAGAGGAGAACACCATCATGCAATAAAGGACAGCTGCTGTACAATTCTCTCTCTTGCCTCTGGTCTCTTCAGTCTCTCCTGAGAATACAGCCTAAGGCTGGCCCTTAGGCTACTGAGTTAAGTGGCCACGACAGTATAGGGTCACACACTCTGCCAGAGCCAGACCTCAGACTTTGGACTCTTAAGTGTGATACTTGTTCCATTATGCTGGACACCCTGATTGTCCTGGGTTCAGCATTGGGAAGGATTTCAAAGGGTGTCTGCTCTAACACAGCTGTCATCAGAAATCCCCTTTCCAATGGCCCCAGCAAGTCATCCTCCAGCCTCCCCTGAGAAACTCTAGCTCCTAACTCTAAGACTACTCTTCTGTCCACACCATGCTGCTTCTCAAGATGAATCCAAGAACTAGAAAATGAGTGGGGAAAAGAATGACTGATTTAGGAACAAGCTGATAGAGATCCCACTTCTGAAATTCCTTTGTATAGCATACCAGCTCAGATGCAGAAGTCAATTTTTTATGACAGATGACAATTCAAAGATTTACCTTTGGCAAGTAGGACCCTGTGTCTTCAGAGACTTGAGTAAAAAAAGGAAAAGATACATGAATATGTCTAGGGGATCTGAAGGAAAGAGAGACAAGGGTCTGGGAATAGCTAGGGCCAAATGAGAGGCATTTGGCAGGATGACAAAGAGGCGTCTCCCATATCTAATGATAAGCTAATGGCTTTTTCTGAGCTTCTTAGTTAAAAGTAAGACAAATGATTAGAGAGAAAGCAGATCTTTCTCTTTCTGAAGGTACAAATTCTCTCCTCCTTTCTGACTGTGAACGAGCCCAGAAGATTGTTGGTTATTCAGTAAAAACCAAGGTGAGTCACAGAGCCCTCAAAAGGAGGTCCCTGTGTAACCTCAGGGTGGGATGGGGGATCCCTTTTGTTGGAAGGTGCTTTGTTCCAAAGGGATCAAGTTCATTTTCATGATGGTCACTTTTGTCTGGGCTGTAGCTTTTTTTTCTCAGAAACTTGGGAGGTAGTACTGGATCAGAAGTTAGCCTCCTCTGAGCACAATGTTTAAGAGGCAGCTCAATTATGCCAAGAAGCTTGGGAGTCAGTCTGGCCTATGGGACAGAAGACCAGTCTTGGATCCAAGAGTCCTGGGGCCATGTCCTGGCTCTGCTACTTAGGAGCTGTATGACCTTGGGGTTACTACTTTTTCTTCTCTGTGTCTCTCTTACAATAAGTAGCAAATAGCTGACACGTGAGAATGCCCTACATCCCACCTAGAAAGGATGTTCTTGTTCAGTCATATCCAACTCTTTGTGACTCTAGTTGGTGGTGGTGGTGGTGGTGGTAGTGGTGGTGGTGGTGGTGGTGGTGGTGGTGGTGGTGTGTGTGTGTGTGTGTGTGTGTGTGTGTGTGTGTGTGTGTGTGTGTGTGTGTGTAAAGATACTGGAGTGGTTTACCATTTTCTTCTACAGCTCATCATACAAATGAGGAAAGAGAGGCCAATAGGGTTAAGTGACTTGCCCAGGGTGTCACAAATATTAAATGTCTGATGTCAGATTTGAACTCATGAAGATGACTCTTTCTGACTCCAGTACCAGTACTGTATATACTCTCCCACCTGCCTACCCCTGTTGACACAGAGTCAGTGGTAAATAAAGGGTTGTTTTCTACTTTCTTTATTTTCCTTCCATGGAGGTAGCCATAGGGGGCAGTGGATAGAGTCCATGGACTCAGCCATAGGGTACAGTGGATAGAGTGCTAGACCTGGAGTCAGGAAGGCACAAATTCTAATCTGATCTCTACGGACATAATATTATTGTCCTGGGGGAGGCTAGGTACAGACTATCCTGATAGCTATGCCAGTTATAAGGCCATATGTAAGGAGGCTGTTCCGTTCCAACCTGATGTGGCAAGGGTAGGGACCCCTCAGATCTGGAATAGTCTTTGAGAAGCAAGGTCACATCCATACCATGAGGATGCACAGAAATAGACTTGGTGAAGGATTTTCCTTCTCTAAACCAAAACGGTCCTAATATAGTTTCCTCCTTTTGGTTAATTTGTTTTTAAGTGTAAATAATTTGTTTTATATTTTGCACTTGATAAATGCCAGTAAGAATGAGCTTTTTCATATATAAAGGAAAACAGGCAAAAAAAAAAAAAAAAAAGGGATGGTGTATGAAATCACAAATTGTGATTTTGTATTTCTTGATGTTTTGTAGGTGGAAAAGCAAGCGAGCCCCTCATTACCCGAAGTCAATGTATGGTATATTCGTTTTTCTTTGCACTTAAAAAAATTCACTTCCTCTTCCCCCCTCCACCTTGAAGGGTTAATAATTTCTTTGATTTCATCTTCTGAAATTAATTTATTTAAATTCTTTATTTCTCATACGTTACCCTAAGCATTTATCCATTTGATTTGTTGTCAATTTTTCTAGCATATACTTGGGGCGAAATCTTGTCTAACAAAATTCCTTAATTCCCTCTTGATTTGTTATATATTTTCTTTTTTTGTTTGTTTTTGATACTGGTAAAGTAATATTCTCTATTAAAACAACACCAACAATGCTACATTATAGTTTATAAAAATTTTCCCCAAGAACTGATTTGTTAATCTTCTAAAAAGGTTCTTGTCTCATTTTTGTCATGTTATTTGAAGAAATTTTATTATTTATATTTTTTTAACCAATAAATTCTTTTGGATTAAATAACTTCATTAAAAATAGTTTAAATTCTCTCTCCAAAGGACTGATTAATTCCATTTTTGTTTTATTGTGATCAGTAAATTACATACTTAAAATTTTTATTCTTCTGTATTTAAACATGGAATTGTATATCCTAGCACAAGGTTAATTTCTGTAAAAATGCCATTCATAGCTGTGACATATGTAACCTTCATTATATTCCATCTCAGTAATCACATTTTCTTTAGATCTAGTCAAGGCTGTTACCTTGCAGTCTTTGGTTATTTAATATTTTTTGAATGACTAAATTAAATGAAAGTTATTCCCCTTGTGTACCCCAACTAGCAAGGAATCAGTTGGGGACTTAAAGAAGCTCCAGCCTCAGCATTTCTAGAGAAGCCTTTAGCTAATACTTCTGCCCATAGAAAACGGAACAGTATTTCACATTCAATCAACTATCATGCATTTGCTGGACCTGTAAGGTCTTCAATCTTTGCTTAAGTACTCAGTGTACAGGATCAAGAAGGACAAGACACAGCTCACACCCACAAGGCACATCTACTCTGCTCAGTGATACTGATAACAGGGGTAGAAGTCAAGCCAAGTCAAGAAGCTTTTATTAAGTACTTACTCTGTGCTTGTCACTGGGCTAAGCACTGGGGATTACTATGAAAAGTAAAATACAGTTACTACCCTCAAAGAGCTGTGGTGAATAAAACCCAGAAAGACAAGATTTCCAAGTATTATTAATCAATGTATTAATTAGGCTAGCCAATAATAGCCGATAACAGATGGTCAGTGGTTTCTCTCTGGAACCACAGAAGCCAAGGGAGACTCTGAAACATCTCAAATCGGGTACTTTCTGACAGGAAACTCCCCTGACAAGTGAAATTCAACTTGATTGGCGGACATTTAATGGTGAGGTGGGCTAAAAGTCTTCAGTTCCTCCTGCTGAGGCCAGATCTTGAGACTCAGTAACCTCAAGGCATCTGAGCAGAGGAAGCCATTTCTATCCAGACCTCACTAGCTAGTTTCCTCCTTCATGAGCAGGGTCACCTTAAATTCCAGTGGAGATCAAGGACAAGGAGACAAGTCCCAGGGAAAAGATCTAGCTGAGACTGGCTTTCGTTTACAAAGTAGACAAAAAGAAAGGGTAGATGTCTTGGGGTTGGGAGAAGATTACCTTACCCACTTACACCCTTGAGAGACTGTCTGATCTGTTCTGGAGTGGTGTCTTAACAGAAATAGGAGTTAAAGGATAGACTACAAATTAAAAATTAGTTTTAAATATGATAATATAAGATTAATTTCTCTCAGAGCTTCCAGTCTGAGGACTATTAGGAAAATGATGAATCAAAATTAATTAGCTATTAAGTATAATATTAATTTCCCTCAGAGCTCACAGTCTAATAGCAACTTTTATGCGAATGTAATATGTGAAGGATGAATTAGAGATAATATTGAGAGAGAAGACACCAGCATTAAGGGGAATCAGGAGAGGTTTCTTGAAGAATTTGAAGCTTGAAGATTTGAACGCGCATCTGAAGAAGGCCAGGGAAGCCAGGATATAGTTAAGAAGACATGAAGAGAGAGAATTCCAGGAATGTAGGACAGCCAGGGGAAATGCTCCAAGTTGGGAGGTGGAGTGTGTTGTTTGAGGAGCACCAAGGAAGCCAGTTGCACTAGGTGGCAGAGCACATAGGGGAAGGAAAATGGGACTAAAATACATGGGCTAGTGTGCATGCCTGATAAGTGGCAGAAGAAGGTGTAGGGGAGGGGGAAGGACAGAGGAGAGAAGAGGAAAGAAGAGGAGAGACAGAGGAGAGAAGAAGAGAGGAAAGGAGAGGATAGAGGAGAGGAGAGAAGAGACAGAGGAGAGGAGAGGATTCTATTACAAAAAAAATCTTTTATAGAAAAAAGTTTATTGATGATGAAATTGAACATCAAAAATCCTACCTATCTTTGTTTTCTTCAAAAGAAACTTTATTCCCTTTTGCCAAAAGCCCATCTTTTTTCATTGATGGTCAAGGTGAATTTTTCTGGATTATTTAAGCAATCATTCAATCAACAAGCATTTATTAAATGCCTACTGTGTGATAGGCACTCAGAATACAAAGACAAAACTGAAGTGGTGACCTCAAGAAACTTAAATTCTATCCCAGGAGAGAATAAGTTTGTGTGTGTGTGAGTGTCTGTGTGTGTGTATTTATGTACACAGAAAATTGATGCAAGATATTTGAAGAGGAGAGCATTTGCAACTGAGAGAGGGAGCAGGAATCATGTCATTTGGAAGGGTGCACTTAAGCTGAGTCCATTTGTTTTTAATGACCTAGGTGAAGAATCTTAGATGGAAGCAAATGTCAGGTTTTTTCTCTTGATCAGCTGGTCAGGGACTCAGGTACCCCATCCTCCAGGCTGCCCAAGAGTCACTTACCAGCGAGGTAGAGCAGTGCTTCTCCAGGAAGGCCAGTAGGCCCGCCAATCCATGCCAGAGTAGGATATTCTGTTCATCTCACAGTAGCCATTCTGAGTGTGATGTCTACCTTCATCCCTCTGTCAATGGAAATGGCTGAGATGAGTGACTGTGGCAGATCTGTCTGGCCAGCACCAGCTCTGTGTGTGGTAAGCAGAGGTGCCGTCCTGATTCCGGAGCAGAGCATGATTCACTATCCTGATGACCTTTGCCTCCTCCCTATCCATATGCTATCAGGGTAAAGATAAGCTCTTTGACCAGGCCCATGTCCACACAGTGATTTAGGAGCCAGTTTCCCTTGCACATGGATGGAATCCTCAGGTTGTTTCTAAAGTCCCATGATTGCAGAGAAAATTGCCACACTGAGGTCACAGGCCAGGCCCAGTTTGAGCCCCCCACCAGGATGCACCACTAGATACACCAAACAAGGCATTCTGGTTCACCAGACTCCCGAGCCTGAGCACAAAGGCAAACAGCTCCATTTCACTCATTTCAATCTTACTTGTTTGCTCCCATGCCTCCAAGTTAAAGACCCCCTTCACTGCCCCCTCTTAAAGTGAAGACTTAGATACATCCAATGACCCAACAAACAACTCTGATATAGAGTCTGTTCATCGGGTTCTCAGAAATAGCTTCAGGGTTTTCCCTGCACAGGGTTCACATCCAAGGCCTAAACACTGACCCAGGAGGCCCAACTCCCTGCAAGCATGAAGACCACAGCCAGTGCCCTCCCCTAGCAGCAGCATTCTCAGCAAGGCTACGGCAATCTCTAGTCCTCTCTTCTTGGAAAGGGACATTCCTATGGGTTGGGGCACCCTTGAGTTGATTCTCAAAGGAAATTAGACATGCTAATAGATTGAGGTAGGGAGAGGGCTGTGGAAATTCCAGATATTGGGCACATCCACAAGATGAGATAAGAAATAGTTTGTGCAAAGGCGCAGAGATGAGAAATAGAGTCACGTATTAGGAACAATAAAAACATCAGTTTCATTAGACAGTAGACTGCACGAAAGGGAAGAATCTACAGTAAGTTTTCAAGAGTAGTTGGGGCTGGGATGTGAAGGGTTTTAAATGACAAGTAGAAGTGTTTATGTTTCATACTAACGGTGATATGGAGTCATTAAAGTTTATTAAGTAACAAGAACAGTTAACATTTTTAATGGCACTTTAAAGTTTGCAAAGCACTTGACAAACATCAATTTACCCTCACAATGTCCCTGAGAGGTAAGTAGTATTATTTCCTACATTTTACAGATCAAGAAACTGAGAGATGGAGTGTTTTGTCCATAAAACAGCCAAGATGTCAATGTCACTGGATCAAAGAGTATGTGGAGGGGAGTAAGGTGTGAGAAGACTAGAAAAGTAAAAGGGCGCTAGGTCATGAAGGGCTCTGAATATCAGAGGTTCCTTATATTTGACCCTAGAGGCAATAGGGGGACAGTAGAAGAGTGCCACATTCAGACCTTCCCTTTAGGAAAATCTCCTTGATTGATAAATGGAGGAGGGGCTCGAGTGTGGAGAGACTTAAGGCATACAGACCCACCAGGATGATATAGCAATAATCTAGGCATGAGGTGATGAGAGCCGACACCAGAGCAGTGTTAATCTCAAAAGAGAGAAGGGAATATATTTGAGAGGTACTGCAAAGGTGAAATAAATATAACTTGACAATAAATTGAATGTGGGAGGTGAGAGGTAGTGGGGAGTCAAAGATGATACATAAGTTGTGAGCTTCAGAGATTGGGAGGATAGTGTTGCCATCAACAATGATAAGGAAAGTAGGAGGCAGGAGGATTTGGGGGTAAGAAAATTATTTCCATTTTGGACATTTTTAATTTAATATGTCACTAGTGTATTCAACACAAGACACGTAATAGGCAGTTGGGGATTCCAGACTGGAAAATCAGCAGATAGGTTATGACAAGATAGGTAATTTTTAGAGTCATTAGCATACAGATGATGATTAAATATATGGAAGCTGATGAGATCATAAAGTGAATTAGTGTAGAGGGAGAAAAGAAGGCCTAGGATAAAGTCCTATGGAACACCCACGACTCATGGTGATATGAAGGAGCATACAACAAAGGAGACAGAGAAGGAGGGTCAGATAGGTAGGAGAACCAGGAGTGATATCCCAAAAATGTAGGGAGAAGAGAGTTATCAAGGAGGAGAGAGTGATCAGCAGTGTCAAAGACCACAGAGAGGTGCAGGAGCATGAGGGTTAAGAAAAGACTGTTGAATTTGGCAATGAAGAGACCATAGATAACTTTGGAGAGAGCAGTTTCCATTGAGTAATGAGACTGGAAGCCAGAGTACACAGAGTTAAAAAGAGTGGGAAGAGAGTGTGAACAGGAATATGACTGAGTCAATCGCTACTCAGAGAATGATGAAACAACAGTCCAGAGACAAAGTGTCAGTAATCACGTAGCCATTTAATTAGTTTGTTTCATTATGAGGAACAGATTTGCAAATCAGGAATTCTCCTGATCAGAATTCCACCTTGCTGAAGTGAATTTGGAGATTATATATATAAATCACAAGTGCAAAAGGAGGGGAGAAGGTGGATTGCAAGCAATCATGCCCAGGGCCAGAGTGGTTTCCCACTACCAGCCCACAAATCCCACAATACTAACGTACAGGTGTCCTGAAGTTCTGTAGGAACAACATTGCTCAAGTCTTTGGAGGTCATTACTTGATGGGTCACAGGACAAGAGTTCCATGATGGAAACCAGTTCTACAGTCTTTGATTTGCTTCACTTCAGGTACATAGGATGTCAGTGATTATGAGCCTTGTCAAAGTTTGATAATTGTAAGCTGCATTGTGAACTCTGACTCACAAGCTAGAAAAGGTAATTCTTGAAAATTCTAAATTATTAGTGTATTCGTTACAAATATCATATAGATTAATATAAAAATCACAATTCTACATTCCCTCCTTTCAACCAAGAAGGTGGGAACAACCCTTGAAAGTCAAAGAGGAACATTCATTTGAAACATGATTTTAATTTTATGTAAGAATGAGAAGGTTTCAAGGCATAGATCAAAGGAAGGTGAGAGGGAAGTATACTCCAGAGCAGCAGTTCTCAACCTGTGGGTCGCGACCCCTTTGGGGGTCAAATGACCCTTTCACAGGGGTCACCTAAGACCATCAGAAAACGCATATTTCTAATGGTCTCAAGAACCAAGACACTGCTTCTCTGTCTCCAGGCAAGTCCGCCCACATGCAGATACGCCCATATACAAGTATTAAAGGGTCGCAGCATTAGGAAGGTTGAGAACCACTGCTCTAGAGTGTTTTGATCCCTATTCCATGAATCTTCTGTTTGCTTGTTTAAAGCACTAAGATCTTCCTCTATTTGAGAGTATTAGTTGACATAGAAACAACATTTCTCTCAAAGGCACAGGCCTTCCCTCTCTTGACTATTAGGGCATCCAGCATGGAACGGTTCTGCAATACCATGAGGGCAAGTGAATCCACCTGCATATGGAGATAGCTGATAAGCTTTCTTGTATGCTCCAGGTCTGTAGCTAGTTCTGCTGAGAGATACAAATAGACAGATACAGTGTGACAAAGGTGGTTGTGGTACCAGTCAGGGATTCAATGGATGCGCAGGACCACAATGGGCAGAAAAGCAAGCCTTTGCTGATGATGGAGGGACACCTTTAAACAGAGAGGAACTCAGTGGAATTCCCTGGGAACAGGGACAAATTGGGCATAGTGTAGACAAAAACACAGAGGCCTTCTGGGAAGAGAGGGAAGCTATGATATAGTGTGGAGTCACATAATAAGAATAGTCCTGTAGATGGAGGCAATTCAAAGGCAAAGGTGTAGGTTTCAGAAGGTGAATCCATGGCGGAGTGAGTGAGACTCACGAAATTAAGTGCCTCCAGGCATAGGTGTTTAGTTCCAACGTGGTTATGGTACCAGAGGCCTTTCTGGGATTCCCACACTAATCCAGAAATCACAAATGCCTTTATAGTTTCCTTTGTTGTAGGCAAAGGTCAGGACTGATGCCTGATTTGGTGAGGCAGGTCTCCACACTCCACTTGCTACAGGCTTTTATAATGTTATGAGACGCTCTAGTCCAGTGGTTCTCAACCTTCCTAATGCTGTGACCCTTTAATACTCATATGTGGGTGTATCTGCATGTGAGCGGAGCTGCCTAGAGATGGATAGAGGAGTAGTTCCTAAGACCATCAGAAATGTGTTTTCTGATGGTCTTAGGCGATCCCTGTGACCCCTGTGAAAGGGTTGTTCAACCCCCAAAGGGGGATGCGACCCACAGGTTGAGAACCACTGCTCTAGTCTCATTCAGGGAAATTCATGGCAACAGGAGCTGGCCAGAGAAATCAAATGAGGCATTTAGGAATCAACCCATGTGGAATTCAGAAAAAATGGTGTACATTGCATGGGATTTAATGAGCCAATGTGAGGACCCATGTTGCTGCTTATTCCCTGGATGCATAGTGGAATCTGCATTTCTAGAGAGACCCTTGAGTCTAATGGACCTTGTAGGTAAGGGTCTGATATGCTAGGGAACCTAAAACATGCTGTTAAATTCATCAATTCTCAGTTGATGTGCTCCTTTTTCTTATGGTCAGGTACAGTGCTTAGAGCTATGATAATGTCTTGAGAATAGGGATAAAAGTAGTGGTAGTGGACACTAGCTTCTCCCTTCACATAAACTGCTGCTCTCTGAAGCAGACCAGGACTGGGTGGATTCTCAGTCCAGGGAGGAGCAGGGGGTTTTGAAGTATGTCTCAAAGGGCCAGTAAAATAGAACCCTCCCATTCAGGTCATGATTCAGGCTTCTAATGGGGTAACTAGGGCTAAAGCTTCAGTGGGGGGACCTTGAATAATACGCCCAATAGTAAGATAAATTGACTGTTTTAGGAAAGTGTTGTATTAGGCTCCTGAGTGGATAGTTTGACAGGGCTGAGGCATATAAGCCTGTCGACCAGAGCGAAGGAATTAGGAACAGGACAAAGATTTTGGAAAATGAGAGGCAGGAAAATGAGAAGCCAGAGACTCCTATAGTACCAAAAAAGAAAAGGCTTAGTTCATAGAGAGAGGTGCTGCAAACCTCAGGCCACGTCCTATTTCTTGGGTCAGTGGTCTGCATTTGCTATTATCTTTTTCTCATCCTGAGGTCTTGGGAACAACCGTCTACCCCAGACATCAGTTTCTTCGGACCCTCCTTTTGAAGTTTTTCTTGCTTTGTGATAAGCATTCTTCTCTGGGAAGTGGCTATCTCTTCTTTTTTTAGGCTAGGAGCTTATGGGACAAAGTGAAAGTTCCATAGGGACCTGTACTAAAGGAGCCATTCCTTCAGGATTTTTAGTTAAAGCTGTCATTTTCACTGCTTGGTCAACCAAGCCATTTCCCCATATGGCCATGAATGCTGTTCTCTTGGCTGTGCTCTGGAATTTTAATTATCACTACAGTCTGGGGAAACAGTAAACAGTCTAGTAGACAGGAAACCTATTTCTTATTTTTTTAATGGGCTGTCCTGAGGAGGCGAGGAAGTCCTGATATTTCCATAGCATCCCAAAGTCATATGCCAAAGTCTCATCCTCACTCTCCATCTTAGGTGGACAGGTGGCAGGACTGAATGTGCTTATGCCAACTACATTCTCTCCTTTCTCAGAGGTGAATAAATCAGACAGGAGAGCTAATTGCACAACAATAGGTGAGGCAGTGATAACTGATCCAGTATCAGTAACAACTGAAGTCCACAAACTGGAGAGAATTTGGTTGAGAGCTGGTTGGTCAGAAGGGATTAAGGAAGGTGTCAGAGTTAAAGGACACAAGGAAATGGTCTATCCTGGATCAAGTGAAATAGTGGCCTGTCCTAGTAAGTGGCTAGGGGCCTCAGGGACCAGGACAGAAGCATGAAAAGCCCTGATCTCTCCAATAAAAAGGAAAAGTAGTTCTGAGATAGGGGCTACTGTGATCTCATTAGCAATCCCCACAACTGAGATACCCTCTTCACTCAGGAGAGGAGAGTGGGAAAGGCAGAGGGTTTTCCAACAGGAGTCATGGGGATAAAGGGCATCTCCTGCATATTCCCCTCATTTGCCACCCCTTCTGCCAGTCCTCCCTGGAGCCTAGTCATGATGAGTAATTGTGGTTGCAGAGAAGGTCTCTCAATGCTTTCTGAGGTATTTTCTAGCACCAACTTCTACTCTCCCCTTTCCTGACTCAGACAACCATGAGTTGATACAGATCCAGAAAACTGGGTCTGTATGAACATAGGGTGAGTTAGAACTGCTCAGCAAAGCCTATGGGATCCCCCTGGGGCTGGGACACATTTCAGTAACAGCCTAGAGTTTTCTGCACTGCCAAGGTTTGAAACCACAGGTCCTAATCAAACCATTCTTCTCAGGGGATTTTTCCCAGGAGAACCTTGGCTTGTACTTTGAAAGGAAACAGAGAGCTTGTGGAGTCTTTTTGTAAAGATGGGCATATTTTAAGTAGCTGGGTAGTTTGAGGTTGTCAACAAAAGGGTTTCAATAATTTAATCGTTTCTTTCATTGATTCTAATTTACACCTATGCTCTTTTTTTCTTGCTACAGAGTACTATTTATTATAGCTAGCCCACTTAAGAGGCTGAGTTTCCTTATTCATAGTTTCTGCCTTAAAGACGATCTTATCAAAGCTGCCCAGTGAGACCAGCAAAGTTTAGGGTCATCACTAATCAAATCAACCCAATCCTGGCAATATGAGGGACAGTCAAGGCCGTATTTCTTATACATATGAAAGGCACATGCTCATTCTAAGGATTTGCTAACAGGAACTGCTCAATCTTTTCCCATGCCTTTACCACACATCTGTCCCATTTTAAAGGTGTACACTCAAAGATAATAGCACCACTTAAGTAACAAGTATGCACAATACAAAAATACATTGTAAGGGGATATAACAACACAAATACACAAAATATAAGTATACAAATACAAACATTCCACATTGTGCTAGCAATTCACTTGAATGATAGCAGTCAACAATCCACAACTCTAAACAAGTGAGCAAGTAAAAAGTTAATTTCAACTCGTTTAACTGCATACAAAACCAACCATGCAAGCAACTTTTATGCAAATAAATTTTACCATGTGTAGAAATAAAACCAACAGTCCATAGCTCAGACACGCATTTATAAAAGAGAGAAGAGAAAAGTCACAAGCCATAGTTGGCCCTATATCATAAAAGAAAAGATACACTCAAAAGTCAAGTCTGTGTGCTAACAGGGCTTACCAGAGTAATTTGGGCCAAGAAAAGGCCCCAGAAACATTCCTCACAAGGAAAGGTGGGCTTGATCAAAGGCTGGTCCAGTAATGGAGTGAGAGTAAGCACTGAACCTGCCATACCAGCTGATCTGGGACTATGGAAAAACATCCAGTGGTACCCTTCCCTTCTGCCCCACATTGAAGAGCTGAAGGCTTCATCCTATGTCCACACCATCCCACTTCTGACACCAATTAATGTTAACAGGATTTTACTGAGCCAGTTTCTAACCTGAGAATGATGAATCAGCAGGCCAGAGACAAAGTGCCAGTAATCAGGTAATCATTTAATTAATGAATTTCATTATGAGGAACAGCATTACAAATTAGGAATTGTCTTGATCAGAATTCCACCTTGCTGAAGTTAAGACAGAGATTATATGCATAAATCACAAGAAGGAAGGGAAGGGGAAAGGTAGATTACAAAAAATCATTCCCAGGGTCAGAGTGGTTTCCCACTACCAGCCCACAAATCCCATAATACTAATGTACAGGTGTCCTGAAGTTCTGTGAGATCAGCATTATTCAAGTCTTTGGAGGTCATTACTTGTTGGGTCACAGGACCAGACTTCCATGATAGAAACAACTCTACAATCTTTGATTTGCTTCACTTCAGGTACACTGGCAGAAAGATGCCAGTGATTATGAACCTTGTCAAAATTTGATTGAACATTGTAAGCTGCATTGTGAACTCTGATTCACAATTTGGAAAAGATACTTCTTTTTTTTGAGAAAAAATATTTTTATTTTGACATCAAAATAAGTGTTGACTCCTCAGGACATGGCCTTTGGCAACTTTTCCAATTTATTCATCAACTTGTTGCACTGTGCCTTTCTCAGAAACGTAGATGCCATTCATAAATTTTCTGATATCCTTGTTTTTGACTGTGGTGGCCTATTGGATCAGAGCAGGTGAATTTGAAACAAGTTCAATATCATTTCCTTCAAGAATGAACTCATCTTTTTGGGCTTGAGAAACAACACAAGCAACACCTGGTCTCATGCACACTCTTTGGATATATTTTTCACCCAAGAAATTTCTGATTTCAACAAGTAAGCTATTCTCTTGAACAACAACATTGATGGGGAAGTGAGCATACACAGACCTCATCTTGTAACGAAAACCCAGGGTAATACATTTGATCATGTTTTGCACATGGCTACAGATTATGCACACGGTTGCAAGTTCTTTTCAATTTCCCCACCACTTGTAAACCCAGAACCTTTTTTTCTTCTTCCCAAGGAGACTAAGCTCAACACTGATGTGGCTGAACTTCTGGGCCCCTTCACAATAACCGTCCAACCCTTAAGAGAGAGGTCAACATTTTCTGGGATGTTGACAGTCTGGTTGCTTAGAATGGTCTTCATTTCTGGTAGTAAATGGGCCAAAGGGAGAACATCTGTGGAAAAGATAATTCTTGAAAATTCTTAATTATTTGTGTATTCATTACACATATCATATAGATTAATATAAAAATCATAATTCCACAAGAAAAGTGGTGATACATTCCCATGATGTGTAGCCAGAAAATGAAGGAGAGATATGGGACAAGAGTGAGGAGGGATTGAAAGATTAAGCAAGGGGGTCGGAGCTAAGATGGTGGAGAGTAAGCAGTAACCTGAACAAGCTCCCAAAGAATTTCGTCCTTGGGAACTAAAAAGTCAATTTGAGCGGATTTAAAAGTGACGGAGCCCATTGTGAGACGGAGAGTGACAGATTCCCAACCCAGAGAGGTGCCTAGTTGGATCGGGGCAGGGAGAGCAGAGCGCGAGGGAGTGGCGCCAGC
>CM053588.1:81696185-81739863 GCA_028646515.1 Pseudochirops corinnae | reverse complement strand
GATTTTTAGCCAAGTTCCACTAACCTTTCACTTAGTCCTTTTTTTTTTTTTTGCTTTATGGCTTGATAATTCTGGAAACTGTCACAGCTGCCACAGATCTGCTCTTCTGTTGCTCCAGCTGCAGCTCAGCTCATCTGGCTGCCCCCAGGGCCAAGGCGCCATTTCAGGCTGGCTGGTTTTGGCTTCCAGCCCTGAGATGGTGCCTCCTAGCCGAGCTGCCTTTAGTGGAAAGTATATTTGTGTGTTTTTTAGAGATCTAGAATTTGTTTAGAGTCATATTTTATGGGTATTTTGAAGTGGCTATGTGGCAGCTGCAATACTTTGCTGCTCCTATGCTGCCATCTTGGCTCTGCCCCCAATTTATCTTTTTCAATTTCAAAGGTGAGATCAAGAGGAAACAACTGATAAGAAGATCTTGGACAGGAACCAAACGCCCATATGAAGTTCACAAGGGTCATCTCCATTGTAACTATCCTGATGTTTCACCTAATTACATCTGAGGTGAGTAGTTCATACTACCCACACACACTATGTTTCCTTTCCAGGCCAGGGAAATAAAAGAGGATGATCCTAGGGTTCAGCCACAATGAAACTGAGGCAAACAGGATTTAGGGACTTGCCCAGGATCACACAGCTAGTAAAGTATCTGAGGCCAGATCTGAGACTAGGTCCTCCTGCCTCTGGCACTCTATCCACTGCACCACCTGGCTGCCTAGTGTTTACAATAGGTCCTGTCTAATGGAGTGTAACAATGACTACCCTGATCCCCTCTGTCTGAAGACCAAGTATGTGACATTTCCACCCCTTTCCCCAAGGTTCTCTGGTACCTTGAAAGACATTAAGGAGAGAGGTCACTCATCTCTACCAATAACTCAAGACCCCACTGATTATGTTCCCTAAATGTTAGGAGTCCAAGAACCCTAGTTTCATTAACCACTTAACATAAGATTAATTTTTACAAAGGTAGATTCATTTTACTTCAAAGGTAGAGTAAGAACAAACATAATCCCACCACTACCATCACTTTGGTCTCTTGGGAGTGAATAGGGAGTAGGAGTACAAAGCTTAACTCATTTCCTAAACAGCATTGGTCCCACCAAATTCCAGGTCTCCACCAAGTACCAAACTTGTGTTCCAGGATCTTGACTTCTTGGGGCTTCCTTGGGGCCCAGTGGAAACATCCAGACTGGATTTCTGGGATCCAACATCCCCATAAATCAAGCTTCCACATCCAGGACTTTACTTCCTCTGCCTCAAAATGAAAAGGGCAAAAAAAAAATGCCAAGCCCAATATGTGGCCACAAGATCTAAGGAAACCTAAGCTCATTCAAGCTGCTGTGATGTGACCTCAGACAGGATGGATGTGTAGAGAAGGAGGGGGAAGAACGTGACCAAGGTCTCCATCAGTCATCTACTCCTTGCTCACAAATAGAAGATCATAGTGGACATCTCTGACATATTCATTCAATGATATTTTGACTAAGACCATTAAGGTTAAGGAATCTCTTTCTCAGAGGAAAGTAAGGGACAAAATATATGGAAATAAGATGAATTCTCCTTTCCCTGGCTAGAAAATGAGAGCCAGATTGATTAAAAGGTTTCTGCAGGGGAAAAAAAAGCTAAAATGTCATTTTAGCTAAAATGTCAGACACAATTTATTAATATATAAAATTCTGATTGGAGAGATTTCTGACCAAAATGATTCCTTCTACAACTTAGAAAGTCCATTAACCCAAATAATTTCCAACTCACATTTATACTAATTATGAAATAAAAAGATGAGATTCCCCAGTAATGGAAAACAATACTCTATGGTTGGAATTTAGGGGTTTTGACTTACCAAATAGAACAATAGGCATATTCATGTCAGAGCACTCTTGAGGGAAAATCTGTCATCTAGGAAAACTAAAGGTATTTCTTCTTTCCATCAGATCAATGGTAGGCAAAGGAGACATCTAATTTCTTGATTTGATCACTGATAATGTAAAGGACATTTCCACTATTGATCTAATCCTTAGTTCTGACTCTTCTGGGAACTACATACTGTATGGTGATTACCTCTTTGATTCAAGGAAGAGGAGGAAGAAAAAAAAAAAGAGAGGCAGGAAGAAAAAAGAGAGAAAAAGAAAGAGATGGGAGGAAGGAAGGAACCAAGGAAGGAAGGAAGGAAAGAAGGAAGGAAAGAAAACATACCAGACCAAAGACACTTAAAGCATTATCTTGATTTTAACAACACAACAAAGGAACAAAGGGCTTAGTGCTATTGGCTCCACTTTTTCCCAAGGTCTCAGATGTAGGACTTGAACTTAGATCCTCTGTCTTAAAGGGCAATGAATGCTTTTTTGCAATGAGTTTACCAACAGAACACAGATACTGTGAAAATCATCACTAAACCTCCAAAAAATGGGCAAGGAAAAGATTCACATTAACATCATTGTCACTGGACACATAGACCCTAGCAAATCCACCACTGATGGTTGCCTCATCTACAAATGTGGCAAAATTGATAAGAGAACCACTTAGAAGTTGATGAAGGAGGCTGCTAAGATGGGAAAGAGCTCCTTTTAAGGTGACTGGATCTTTAATAAGCTAAAGGTTAAACATGAGTGCAATATCACTATTGACTTGTCCCTCTGGAAATTTGAGACCAGCAAGTATTATGTGGCTGTTATTGATGCTCCAAGACATAGAAACTTTATCAAGAAGTTGATTACAGGTTGACTGTGCTGTCCCCATTTTTGCCGGTGGTATTAATGATTTTGAAGCTGAATAGGCAGATTTGTGAGCATGCTCTTCTGACCTACACACTAGGAATGAAATAACTGATTGTTGGTGTCAAAAAATGGATTCCAGTGAACTGCCCCCCATCACCAGAAGAGATATGAAAAAAATGTCAAGTCAGTGCCTATATTAAGAAAATTGGCTACAACCTGGATACAATAGATTTTGTGCCAATTTCAGGGTGAATGGTGACAGCATACTTGAGTCAAACTCTAATATAAGAGATTAAAAGTCACTTGTAAGGATGGCAAAACTAATAGAACTATACTGCTTAAAGCTTTGGCTACATCCTGCCACCAACTCATCCAACTGACAAGCCCCCATGTCTACCCCTCCAAGATGTCTACAAGATTGGCCTTATTGGTACTATACTTGTTGGTCTTATGGAGACTGTTGTTCTACAACCAGGTATGATGGTCACCTTTGCTCCAGTTAATATTACAATTGAAGTAAAGTCTGTTGAAATGCATCACAAAGTGAGGCTCTGCCTTGGAATAATGTTGGTTTCAATGTCAAGAACATGATTGTCAAAGATGTCCACCATGGTAATGTGGTTAGTAATAGCAAGCATGATCCATAGAAGCAGAGCCAAGATGGCAGATAAAAAGCAGAAACTCACATGAACTCTTTTCAAAACGACTTTAAATAATGACTCTAAACAAATTCTAGAGTGACAGAACCCACAAAAAGACAGAGTGAAACAATTTTCCAGCCCAAGACAACTTAGAAGGTTAGCAGGAAAGGTCTGTTGCTCCAGGATGCGAGTAGAGTGCAGTTCAGTAAAGGTCACACCAGCACAGACCAGACCTCAGCAAACCAGGAGCAGCCCTCCTGGGTGATTAAATCAGAGGCAGCAATGGTGATTTCCATACCTGTCAGCCCACAGACAGTAAGAGGAGACAAATCAGAAGGAGATTTACATGGGTACCTTTGCTGGCACCAGGGGTAGGACTCTGTTGCATTGCCTATACTTTGATCAGAGTCACTTGGATCTTGGTCACAGGCCTGGGTCTTAGTCCCAGTGTGAGAAAGAGCATGAGCACAGCAGAGATTGAGGCCATAGGAGAGCTGGGTCCCTGGTCACAATTCCAGGGTCAAAAGGAGTGCTTGTGGTCACTTAGAAACCAGTACATAATAGAGAAAAGTAATAAACACACCTTTCCCTAAATTATACCACCTTGGGAGAGCCAAAAACTTACAGAACCCCAGAATTACCTCTTAAAACAGTTGTAGAAAAAAGCAAAACACCACTTGAGCATAAAATTAAAATTAAAAAAAATAAACTGGAAAATGAGCAAACAGCAAAAAAAAAAAATTCTGAACGTAAAAAGTTACTATGGTGGCAAATAAAATCAAAACACACACAGAAGATAACAAAATCAATACTCCTACAGCCAAAGCTTCAAAGGAAAATGTGAATTGGTCTGAGGCCATGGACGAGCTCAAAAAGGATTCTGAAAATCAAATAAGAGAGGTAGAGGAACAAATGGGAAGAGAAAGGAGAGTGAAGCAAGAAAATCATGAAATAAAATTCAACAGCTTGGTAAAGGAGGCACAAAAAATACTGAAGAAAATAACACTTTAAAAAATAGAGTAGACAAAATAGTAAAAGAGGCACAAAAATTCAATGAAGAAAAGAATACCTTGAAAAGAAGTATTGGTCAAATGGAAAAGCAGATACAAAAGCTCACTGAAGAAAATAACTCCTTAAATGTTAGAATTGGGCAAATGAAAGCTAATGACTTTATGAGACATCAAGAAATAAACAAAATCAAAAGAATGAAAAAATAAAACAAAATGTGAAATGTCTCATTGGAGAAACAGCTGACCTAGAAAATAGGTCCAAGAGAGATACTTTAAGAATTATTGGACTACCTGTAAGTCATGATCAAAAAAATAGCCTAGACAACATCTTTCAAGAAATTATCAAGGAAAACTGCCTTGAGATTCTAGAATCAACAGGTAAAATAGAAATTGAAAGAATCCACTTATCACTTTCTGAAAGAGATCCCAAAATGAAAACTCCCAGGAATATTATAGCCAAATTCCAGACCTCCCAAGTCAAAGAGAAAATACTGCAAGCAGCCAAAAAGAAACAATTCTAATATATTTCTGGCTGATTGCATGTGAATTTTATTTTCTTCAGAATTGGCTCAAAGAGGGAATAATATACACACTCAGTTGGCTGCAGAAATCTATCTTACCATATAGGAAAGTAGGAGTAGAAAGGAATAAAAGAAGGGGGGAAGGAACTACTAGAAGGGAGGGCAGTTTGGGGGAGGAAAATTCAGAAGAAAAGTCCATTTGAGAATGAACAAGGTAAAAGGTGAGAGAGAGTAGGAGAAACAGGGAGGAAGTAGCTTATAGGGAAGTACATAGTAATCATTACTATGAAAAAAAAATTTTACATTGAGTTTTCCTGATAAAGACTTCATTTCTCAAACATAGAGAAAACTGAGTTGAACTTATAGAAATAAGAGCCATTCCTCAATCGATAAATGGTCAAAGGATATCAACAGTTTTCAGACAAAGTAATCAAAGCCATCTATCGTTACATTTTTTAAAATGCTCCAAATCACTATTAATTAGAGAAATGCACATTAAAACAACTCTGAGCTACTACTACTTCACACCCATCAGATTGGCTAATATGACCCAAAAAAAAGGAAAACAACACAGGTTGGAGGAGATG
Organism: Pseudochirops corinnae; assembly: GCA_028646515.1. Lineage (NCBI taxonomy): Eukaryota > Metazoa > Chordata > Mammalia > Diprotodontia > Pseudocheiridae > Pseudochirops > Pseudochirops corinnae. The sequence goes on along the minus strand of CM053588.1, from coordinate 81,734,390 downwards.
TGGAAAAATTAAACACCAATGTACTGTGGTGAAGTTGTATACTGATTCAACCATTCTGGAGAGCAATTTGGAACTATAGTCAAAGGGCTACAAAACCTTGCATACCTTTTGACCAAGCAATACCTCTTCTAGGTCTCTATCCCAAATAGACTTTAAAAACTAAAAAAGGAAAAGGACTTATATATACAAAAATATTTATAGAAATCTTTTAGTGATGGCAAAGAAATGGAAATTGAGAAGATATCCCTCAGTTGGGGAATGGCTGAACAAGTTGTTGTATATGATTGTGATTGAATGCAATTGTGCTTTAAGAAATGATCAGTAGGATGCTCTCAGAAAAACCTGGAAAGACGTGAACTGATGCAAAGTGAAATGAGCAGAACCAGGAGAACATTGTACACAGTTAACAGCAATATTATATGATAATATAATATAATATAATACAATATAATATTATATTATATTATATTATATTATATTATATAATTATATAATAATAATTATAAGATAAGATAAGATAAGATAATACAATGACCCAAAATAATTCTTTAGGACTTATGATGAAAGGTGCTGCCCATCTCCAGAGAAACAAGTGGTAGAGCCTGAATGCAGATCAAAGATATTTTTTCTTTATTTGGCAGGGGGAGGTGTTTGTCTGTCTTTTCTTTCACAGTATGACTTACATGGAAATGTTTTTGCATGATTATGTCAAAAAAATTACTTATTTTCTCAAGAAGGGGGGAGGGGAGGAAAGGAGAGAATTTTGAACTCAGAATTTGAAAAAAAAATAAAGTTAAAATTGTTTTTACATGTAATTGGGAAAAATTAAAATATTAAATAGAAAAAAAGAGTAAAAGACTTTAGGAACAATACTTAAAAAAAAAAAGAATAATTTGCCCATGGAAGCAGCTGGTTTCACCACACAGGTCATACAAGCCAAATTAGTGCTGGCTTTGCACTTATTCTGGATTGTCACACTACTTACTTTCTTTGCAAGTTTCCTAAACTAAAGATTGATCATCATTCTGGTAAGAAGCTGGAAGATGTCCCTAAATTCCTGAAATCTAGTGATGTTGTATAGTTGACATGGTTCCAAGCAAGCCCATTTGAAGACCTACAGTGATGAGGAACTCATTGTTTTCAAGGCCCCCCCCCCCCCATACACTGAAAAATACTTCTTCCCCAGCACACATTAATCACTCTATATGCTTTCTGCTTCCTGGTTGGGCAATGTTTTTGTGTATCTGATAAAATGTCAGTCACCCTTGATATATGGCTTATATCCTCAGTCTTTCCTTCCAGAGGTTAAAAAAAAAATCAATGCAGAAAATTTTTGAAGCACAAATCGGGAATTTTTTTCTTTGCACACATTGAGCACAACTATCACACTCCTTGGAGACATCTAAAGCTGTCTTGGGCCAGGCAGATCTGTTTCTTATGAGCTCTAGGATCCTTTCTTGAACCATATTTCTGAAGATATTACATAGAGCTCTCATGGCCATAGAATGGTATATTCTGAATAGTACAAGCTGTTTCCTGTTGTTTTATGCATGGAAAGAGCCACAGGTCAGTCCAGCACTCTACTGCATACCTTCATCTTCTGTCATATTTTCCACAGTGAGATTCTTTCTGCTTACTGGAAGTCCCTTAGTGTCATTAATTTGCTTTTTGTCTAGTATGCCTTCTCTTAGCACTTTATCCACCATCTGCTCTTGCTGCCAGTTGCCCACAGACAACTAAGGTAAGAAATACTGGTTCCAGGAAACAAGATTGACAACTCCATTTGCTGGAAGTCCCAAGTTCTCAACTACACTTCCACTTAACTCTAGTCCCACTGCTTGGGCATCATATATGCATGCCTCTCCTACCATTCAGTATCACTCTAGCTTCATTACCATGTGGTCTTTGGAACAGGTCACCCACATCCACATTAGTTTTCCTAGTCTGTAGCAAATACTGAAATAATATTGGCTAGTGGTGCTGCCCATATCTGGAAAATAGTATCTAACTTGGCACTGGTCAAACTATGAGTCAATGGATTTTTGCTATTCCACACATGGAGTTTTGTTCCATACATATAGTCTTTGAACTTTTTAGTGAGAGCCCATTTCAAAAAAGAACTCAAGCTCGTACACAGAGTAATGAGTTTCACTGTCAGTCAAACCTCTATTGGTAAATGCAGTTGATCTCTGGTGGTCATTACTCAGGATAGCTCTCAGACTTTCCAGGCTGGCATCTTTATCAAGAACAAAAGGGTTTTTACTTGGTTATGCACAGGTTAACATTGGTTCATTTGTAAGGAATCTGATGACATTTGAACTATTTTTTTCACAATAGTCAGATTATCAGTCCAAAGGGCTTTGTTGGTTTTTAAGACAATTTTTCATTCCTTACCCTTTAATTTCTGAATCTCTTCAAAGATATATGCACAGGTGAAGTCATTCTTCATCATTTAACCACTTAACCACATTACTTAACCACTGTTAAGAAATAGCAAGATGGGGGTAGCTAGGTGGCACAGTGAATAGAGCACTAGCCCTGGGGTCAGGAGGATCTGAGTTCAAATCTGACCTCAGACACTTAATACTAGCTGTGTGACCTTGGGCAAGTCACTTAACCCCAATTGCCTGCCTTTCCCCTTCCAAAAAGCAAAAAAAAAGAAAAGAAAGAAATAGCAGGATGTTTCTTAACAAATTTGCAATAACAACCACCAAATCTTCTATAAAGTCTTTGAATCTCAAAGACTGAGTGGACCTAACCAGTGCAGGAACTCTTCTACATTCTCATGGTCAAAACTCACATTTTGTGAGGATACCAGGTGACCCACATACCTAACAAAAACTTTGCAAAAGATTAACAAAAACTTTTGGCATTGTCTACTGACAGCTTCAGAGCAGTTTCCTCTGGTGAATCCAGCCCTTTCATCAGCCTCTCTTCATGCTCTTCCAATGTTTTCCAAAGACTATGAGAAGCCAGGGATGATGGTCTATGCCTATAATCCCTCCTATTGGGGAGGCTGAGATTGGTAGATTGATTGAGCTCCAGAGTTCTGAGCTGCAGTAGGAGTGAAGCCAATGAGTGTCCAAAATAAGTTCAGCACCAATGTGATGAGCCCATGGAAAAAGAGGGTGGGGGGAAGAGTGTTGGGAGAGTAGACAGCACCAGGCTGCTAAATCTTCAGTGCCAATCAGATTGGACAAGATGGGGAAACCAAATCTCAAAAAGAAAGAGGCCATGTAGGTCCACTTTCACTTTCACTTTCGTCTCCTGGTGGTCCATGTCTCTGATTACTTTCTCCATCAACCATTGTTATTATTGAAATGCTAAAAAAAAAAAAAAAACCGTAGATAGTGATAATATTCTAAATGCAATTGAGATTTCCTTTTCCTTTACAGGTAAAAGCTGAATCATCAGAAAATGTCATTAGCCTTGAAGACCATGCTTTTGATGATCAATATATGGGCTGTGAAAAGGATATGGAGATGAGGGCAGAAAAGCTCTTAGTGAAAGAAAGGAAAAGGAATCAATATTTCAGTGAAGTTTGGGAAAAGGCAGAAATAACATGGAAAAAAAAGTTTACCAATGAGAACAAAAAGCACAGACTATTTGAAATTGCTGTTATTGCCTACACAATGGAACAAAATAAGATTTACAAAACCTTTAATGAAAAAGTGAGAAAATGCTGTGAGTCCCTGGAGGATTATATGAACAACTTCCATTTCAAAGCTTTCCATTTCTATCTGACCAGAGCTGTTCAAATCCTTAAAAGCGGCTGCACATATGTTTACAGGGGCATCAGTGTGAGGCAGCACCCTGATGGAACAGGGAATATGCGCTTTGGTCAATTTGCTTCAACCTCTCTGAAAGAAAAAACAGCCAGAGGGTATATAAAGGACTCAGGGACCTTCTACTGGGTGTACACCTGTGAAGGGGCTGATATTTCACATTTGTCAGAGTATAAAAATGAAGATGAGGTGCTGATTCCTCCATATGAGATGTTCACAGTCTCTAGTCCACCACATTCTGGAAACATAAAAAATTATATGCTATATAGCAGAGGAAAATCTAGCAAGTTTAACTGCGCCTATCTAAAAGGTGAGTTGGGGTTTGGCACAAGGCAGGAATTGGATTGGGCTCTGGAAAGATCAAGTTTGAGGTCATCATGGTTGGGCTGGCATTATCTACAATGTTATTCTTGGATCAAAGAAAAGTGGGTTCCAAATTCTGCCCCTGACAGTTACTAGCTATGTGTCCAGTGGTTGAACTAGAGAGCCACTGATGGGTTGAACTGGATAGTCACTGGGGTCCCTTCCAACCCTTCCATTCCCACTGATGCCCTGAGAAGAAAAAAAAAAAAAACGTATTTACCCAAGGACACACAGGTAGTAAGTAAAAGAACCAGGACTGAAATCCAGGACTTCTGGGTTCCAAATCCAGTCGTTTTGGTATGGCAGCACCCTGGACTAGGGTGAGAGAGTCCTAACAAGCATAGTATCTGAGGGCTGAGAAATTGGAACTTTTGCTAACCAAAAGTTAGTCTCTGAGTATATTCTCAGAACCAGTCCCTCCTGGAGCCTAGCCAGTAATGCTGCTCCAGATGCTCCCTTGGACTTGAGAATAAATAACCAAGGGAGATTGAGCAGCTTCCGTTCCTAGGGATAGCTTAGAAAAAAAACAGACCTTCTCTGTCTGCAAGGCACAGGTATGATCCAGCCTGGAGAGGCAGACTTGAGGCAGCATTTAGTACTATCCTCCAATCAAAAAGACTTTCTCAGGAGGCAATTTGTTCTGCATGACTCCAGGTCTTAAACGGAGGGTAACTGACCACTCTTAGGGGATGTTGCTGAGAGAATTCTTAGGTAGGGGTTAGACCTGATAGCCCCTGAGGTCCTTTCCAATTCTAAGCCTCTGTTGTCCTACGGATAAGATAGGTGACATATGATGAACCATGTGATCTGGATAGCCTAAAGGCAGTGCAGTCTAAGGGAAATAGCACTGCATTGGAGTCAAAGGACCTGGGTTCAAATTCTGGCTGTGCTACTTATTACATGTGTGGCTTTGGGCAAGCTACTGCTTCATTTCCCTGGACCTCCATTTCCTCATCTGTATAATAAAAGAGTTGACTTAAATAATTGCTGAGATCCCTTCCAGCTCTGAATATGAATCTGTAACTTAGATTCTGCTGATCTCATGGACTTCATATCTGCCTTTATCCTCTCTAGAGGGAGGTGGAAGGTGATAGGCTGCCAACTATTTTCAGGAATGGAAGATGCATGCCCAGTTCTGCCAAATGAACAATGTAGAATGGACTGGGATGGGACTGGGATATTGGCAGGACTGGGACACAGAGCATACAGTAAGGGGCTTGGGCCTACCCTGTTTGACCAGGTCCTTCCTAAAGCTGTGATGAAGCCAATTGGAAGGGCTGGGCTGGGTTGAACTGAGTTTAGGGCTGTTTAAAGTCCAGCTCTAAGAAATGAAAACATTCATTTCTGTTTCAAAAAGAGAAAACAATTAATTTGCTACAAGGCTCAAGGCTCTGGTAAGGAATCTCTCTCCTCCTCCTCTCCATCCCTCTCTGGGCTACATCCATGAGGCCTGCAGGGATCCTGTTCCAGCTTCCCCAGACACACACACATCCTCACCCCACTGTCTCCATTTTGAGTAGACTTGGAGACATGCTCTCTGCTCAAGAAGATGCTAAAATCAAACATAGTCCACACCAGAACAGAAGGGTTTCCCCTGAGACTACAGACTCTGTGAACCAGTGTTCAGTCCAGAATGTCCTCCAATATCTTCCTAACTATCTGTGGTACCCTCTGAGAAGAGGAGGTCAGGGATGAGGAAAGGAAGAAAAGAGCAGACCCTAACTCCTAATCTTCCAGCAATGACAGAAAGGGGGAGAATGGTGGCAGGCTCCCAAGTTAAACTCACCCTTGCTCCTATATTCTGTCCTTCACAGGTCTTGAGAATAAGGCAGCAGTCCTTGGACAAGTGACAAGCATCTTATTCCCTGGAGTACTCAGCCTGGTCCTCCAAGCTCATTTCCAGACCTTGACATGGCTGTGACTATACTGGGGATCCATATACACCACGGTGGGCTAGTAAATGTTTACCAAATGGCTCTTCCCACTTCCCAAAAAAGGAATCACAGTTGGAGCACTTTTAAGTATAATCTGCATTATTAATATTTTCTATCACTTTCTTAAGTCTAGGCTAGCAACAAAAATAACTGATATTACATTTACCAGTTTCTAAATATAAATTCTCACACTAAAAATGTAACAATCAGCTTTCTCAGGCACATTGGAGCTGATTCTAGAACACCTAGCACCATGGGCTAAGGCAATGTCTGGTTATCTATATCTCAGCTAGGGTTGGTTGGAGAGGGGGATAGTTTGAGTCTAATTTTCTCTTTCTCCACAATAATCCATAGAAGATGTTAACATGAAAATGTTTTAAAGGCTTCATCTAATCACAGATTGTGAGATTATTCAATTGAAATAATAAAGAAATGATTTCTAACCATTAGTTGGCTTTTATTCTTAAAGCTCAGTCATTTTCCCATACACATCCACCCATTCAGCTTTCCCTTGTAAGAGAGGAAAAGAAATCCAAGAGACACAGGTACTCCCAGAACCCTAAAGATCTAGAGATGGCTTAGCTTTCAACCTGTTTTATTCTAATTTTGTTGTGTTCAGATAATAGTATGCTAGCTCTGAGTCTGTAGATGCTGGGGCTCTGGCAGTAAGAGGAGAGTACAGAGAGATGGGGGTGGAGCTTATGAGCTGGGTATAGGAAGTGAAATCCCAAAGGGGCCATGCTCAAAAAATGATATTTCTTTCTTATTTTAAATTCATTACATCTCCGGCAGGAGATGAGTGATATGTTTCATCTTCAGGCTTTTGGACTTGTCCATCATTGCATTAATCAGAGCTAAGTTTTTCAAAGTTGTTTTTCTCTATAATGTTGTTATCATTGCATAAACTGTTCTCCTTTCCTTCTCACCTCTGTCTTCATCAGTTCATAAAGGTCTTCCCAGTCATATTTTATGCATAATAATATTGCATTACATCCATATGCCACAATTTGTTTAGCCATCACCCAATTGGACAGCATCTTTCCAATTGGAAGCTACTGTGAAAGAGATAATTAACAATATTTTATGTATATATAGATCCTTTTCCCCTTTCTTTTGATTTCTTTAGAGTCTAGGCCTGATAGAGATATCACTGGGTCAAAGGGTCTCCTAACCCTACTCTGCATCTCAAAATCTCTATACATATCTCCTCACAAATACTCTTAATCAATCAATATTTATCAAGTAGCTACTATGTTCCAGACATTGTGTAAAGGCTGGGATACAAAAAGAAGCAAAAGAACAAACCACAGGAAGAATCTGGAGAAGTAGGAGAGCATGTGGAGGTGGAGGGGAGGAGGAAATGCAAAGGACACATGGAGCAGAAGTTTTAGAAAAGGCCTTTGATAGAGATGATCCTTCTCTCTGATCCAAACTCACCTCCTCAACCTCTTTCCTAATGCCCACAACCCCTTGCTTTTCCTGATCAACAATGACTGGAGGAAGAGGGTGGGGAAGTGGTTTTATCTCCTTCCTATTAAAGTCAGAGTGTTGCCCAAAGTCAGGTCAATAGCTGGCAGAGAGAGGGGCCAACACCAAGAAGAAAACACAAGATAAAAGGTAAAGAAAAAAGAAAAGAATTGGTATGAGTGGTGAATGTACACAAAGACAGACTTGCTTGGGTGTGTGAGTGAGAAAACCATAGGATTATAGATAACCACTTGACAGGAATCACGGAATCAAAGATTTCAAGCTAGAAGAGACCACCTAGTCCAACTCCATTATTTTACAGAGGAAGAAACTGACACCCAGAAAGAATACTTTATTTGTCCCAGGTCACTTGGCTGATAAGTAGCAAAGATGGGCATGATCCAGGTCTTCTGACTCCAAAGACAAAAAGTTTTCCTTGGTGGGAGGGACGGAACAGAGACTTTGAAGAGGTCTTAAATGGGCTAAAATAGAAATAGTCAGGGTTTGAATCCAAGCTAAGTATTTGGGTTATTGTTCAGTCATTTTCACTTTGTGACCGCTTTTGAGGTTTTCTTGGCAAAGAGACTGGAGTGATTTGTCATTTCCTACTCCAGCTCATTTGACAGGTGAGAAAATTGAGGTAAACATGGTTAAGTGACTTGCCCAGAGTCACTAAGTGTCTGAGGCCAGATTTGAACTCAGGAAGATGAGTCTTCCTGACTGCAGGTCTGGTGTTTGATGCACTGTACCACCTAGCTCCCTGTATCTGAGTAGCCTTGACAAATACTTTAACTTGACTAGGCCCCCAACTATAAAATAAGAGGACTGGACTAGACATCTAGGGTCTCTTTGACCACTATGATTTTTAAGTGACTTGGAGGGATGGGTAAAGCTTCTGTGAGTTTGGGAGATGTGGGTGCCTATTGATGAATTAGAGGAATAAAGGTAAACAAATGAGTTTTGGGAGGTGTTAAGGTATGTTAATTAGTGGGTTTAAGATACAGTGTGACCCAATGGAAAGAGGACTAGTCCTGGAGTCAGAAGGACTCGGGTTCAAATCTGTATGATCTTAAAGTATGTAATCCTTCTGGGTCTCAGTTTCCTCATCCAAAAAAGGGCGGAGGCTTGAATAAGGTAGCCTCTAAATTTCCTTCTACTTTAAATCTAAGAGCATATAAAATACAGGTGTGACTTGGGGGCAGGGAAGGATATAAAAGTATGGGAGGGTAAGGGTATCTGAAGATGAGAGTGGGATGAAAATTTGAATGAGTAAATTTAAGGGTGAGGTTGGAGATAATTGAATTTGGATAATGAAGATAGGTGTGAGCTTGTGAAAGGATTGTATCCAAAAGAAAAAAGGTGAAATAGTCCCATTATCTTCTGATCTGGTCAACTTCATATGTAGAAGACTGTGTGCTATTCTGGACACCACATTCTAGGCATCTCCTCCCCTCTGCTTAGCTCAGTACCTAGAGTATCTTAATGAAAGAGACCAGGTCAGATGAATACTAGTCTAGAACTTCAGCCTTGGATGGTCAGTTTGGGACTGACTTTGAAAGGAAACTATCCCTTTCTAACCGGTAGCAGTTTTCTACTTCCCCAAGGGGAGCAAAGATATTTAGAACTAGACTAGGAGGCATTCAGGATTTCTCTTGCCCGTGAGGAGACAGGGGTAAAAGAAGTCTCAAAGCAGCTCTTAAGTTCTGGGCCCCTGGCCTCCCTCATGTAGCCACCTGGCTACATAGCTGGTGGGAAGTATTAGTGAATCAACAATGATGATTATGACTATGTGGTTCCTCGTACCTGACACCCCATTTTACTTCTCCTCACCTTTAGGCTACCCTCCATGCCTGGAATGCACTCCCTCCTTACCACTGCCTCTTAGAATCCCTGCTTCCCCTCAAAGCTCAGCTCACATGCCATCCATCCCTCCTTCCGCAGTATATCTTTCTTGATCCCCATTTGGGATCATGACCCACAGTTTTAGAAGTGCTACTTAAAGTATCTTCTATGTACCTTGTATCTATATATTTATCTTCCTATCTGTGTAGAGATACTAGTATCTATCTACCTATCTGATATATTTGTCATCTCTTTGATTAAGAAGTATTAAAGTGTAAGTTTATAAATATTAATAAGTATTAAAGTATGATAAGGAGTGTGAAATGTGTCTTAAAGGTATCTTGTATTTATCTATCTGTGGGTAGATACTAGTATCTATCTGCTAGCTGTGTGACCCTGGGCAAAATCACTCATCTTGCTTTGTCTCCATTTCCTCATCTGTAAAATGTGGGTACTAATAGCATCTACTTTCCAAATGAGGATCAAATGAGATGATATTTGTAAAACGCTTTACAAACTTTAAACTACCATACAGATCCTAGCAATGATAATGATGATGAAGATGATGATGATGATGATGACACGGGTAGGAAGTGTAATGAGCTGGTAGAGCTGGGCAGAAGCACTGACTTCACATCTCTAAATCACTGGACAATCATTTCCTCATGTCTACTGTGCAATACACTGTGCCAAGCAGAGCCCATGCCCAGAAACCTACAAGTCTCATTAGGCAAAAATCACAGTCATGGATTTTTTAACTATTTGAAAGAATGGGGAACCTACCACATCCTGAGGAAACCTGTTCTGTGTTTTGACAGCACTGATCATTAAGAAATGCTTCTTGAAATTGAGTTGAAACCTATTTCTTTGTAACTTGCACCCGGTACTGGAAGTCATACAGAAATGTGTAAGACACTCTTACCAAGTCATTATCCTGTCCTTGAAGACAGCAATCAGAACTATATACCCACCAGCCCGTATACAAGATAATTAAACCACATTTATATGGTGCTTTTAGTCTTGCAAAGTTTTTCTATGCATTACCCTACTTGGTCTCATAAAAACAATTCCAGGTAGTGTGTATTAAGTGCCATCATCAACTCCTCACTCGTTCTCACTCCCACATAACCAGCCTCTTGCAAATCTTGTCGTTTTCAACTACACAACTTCCCTTACTTACATCCCCTTATTGACTTATGAAAAAATACTCTCCACCTCCAGAGAAAGAATTGATGGCGTCTCAATGAAAATCAAAGCTTACTTTTTCTTTACTTTTTTTCCTTGTTTTATTTTTCTACTCTCTGCCTTCTCTTTTGTAACATGACTAATATGGAAATATGTTTTGAATGACTGTACATGTATAATCTATATCAAAGTGTTTGCTTTCTCAAGGAGGGAAGGGAAAGGAGAGACTTTAGAAGTTGAAAAAAATAATAAAAAATTGTTTTTACATGTAATTGAGGAAAAAATAAGATAAAAAAATTTTGAACAAATATACCAATAAATAAATATATGTGTGTAAGTGTATATGTATACATATATACATATATATGCACACATACTTATATCTCCTGTTATAGAGGGGTGTGTGTGTGTGTGTGTGTGTGTGGAGAGAGAGAGAGAGAAAGAGAAAGAAAGAGAAAGGGAGAGAGAGAGAAAAAAAAAAGAGAAAGGGAGAGAGAGATCCCCTTCTCTCTACTCACCCAGTCACCATCCTAGTATCCTGCTTTGGGCTAGTTCAGGCCATTATTATCTTATTCCTGGATTATTGAAACAGCTTTCTGGTTGGTCTCCCTGCTTTAAGTTTCTCTCCATTCTCATCCATCCTACACTTAGATAACAAGGATATTTTTCTAAATTATGGGTCTAACAATGTTCCCTGCCCTACTTAAAATAAACTTCACCATTTGGGATTTAAGGCTCTTCGCAATGTGGCCTCTTCCTACCATTCTAGCCTTCTTACAGTTTACTCTCTTCCACACTCCCCAGACCAGCTAGTTACTCAGATATAACATTCCATTCTCTCATTGGCAGTCTCCCATGCCTGGAATGCTCTTTCTCCTTAGCTCTGTCTCAGATTCTCTGGCTTCCTTTGAGACTCAGTTCAAATCCCACCTTCTACAACAGGCCTTTTCCAATCCCCCAAATTGGGTCTTTCTTCTGAGATTGCCTTCCATTTTCACTGTATAGAACTTATTATTTACATGTTGTCTCTCATCAGAATGTGAGCTCTGAGAAGGTAGCAGCTGTTTTAGCTTTTTCTGAATCCACAGTGCTTACTTAGCTAGCCCAGTGTTTGGCATGCTGGAAGTACTTAAGAAATGTTTCTTAATTAACTGACTGACTGACCAGAGGAGTAGGGCAGATCTTTAATGCTAAAATAATAAAGAGCAGAAAGAGATCTGGGTGGGCTGGGGTGGGGATGCTTTGAGCCTATCTTCCTTATTTGTTAAGGGTGAATTTGGATAATAATAATTATAATAAACAGGTATACTATACTATTATATGTATATATAATAAATAGATAAATAATTTTCTACCTTAGAAAAGTATAATGCACTATGTACATTTAAGCCTTGTTATCTTGCCCCTGCAGCTCCCAAAGAGGCTGGAAATGAAGTACTTTCTTACCATTGTTCTGCTTTCCTATATGATCCTCATTTCACTGCAAATCTCAGGTACTGCTCCCCCCTTGCACAACACACACACACACACACACACACACACACACACACACATTGCTTGCCATCTTTCTCCTCTCAGCTCTGAGAAGGTCCTAGAACCCACATGCCAGTTCCTAAGTCCCAGGTGTGGTGGTGACAGCTTTCCCCAAAGTTGGTTCCAGGTGGTTTTCCAACATGTTGAGGAGATGTCTTCTCCATCATCTTTGCCCTTCCTACCCAACTTGTGCTGGACTGGGAGCAGAGTACCTTTTGGGTGCATCTTGGAGAGTTCTGCGATTACCTCTCTTCCTCATCAAATTCCACCTCTTCCTGGAAGGCTTCCCAAAGTGCTCCAGGTCACTCTGGCCTCTAGCCCAGAAGTTAGGGCTAAACTCTTATCTATTCTCCAACTCAGTACAATTCCAGAAAAAAATTCATCCCTAAGACACCTGCCAAAGTGAATAACTATGATATTATTCTCCTTCTCGAAACAAAACAAGACAGAAACAGAAAACTATGCCAATAAGATAAAATGTAAACTATTCAGCTGGCCTCCACTATTGGACACCGACTTAACTTTTTTTTTTCATTCCACTCCCTTTCTCAGTCCCCTAGGAGATGATGTCATGAATCAAGAGCTGGTTTCAGAGCTAGAAAGACCTGAGTTCAAGTTCCATATTGGGCACATAGTGACTGGGTGACTCTCTAGGCATGTCTCTTAACCTCTAGGCCTGGATAGTTCTCTAAGACTAAAATTTCAGAGAAAATACTAACTTGCTTTGGCAGAGAGAGCTTCCTCGTCTGGGACACCCTAAATCCTTGAAGCCACAGGTCTAATCCCTACTCCTTCATACATTCTGTGCTCCATCCAGACCAGACTATTCACGACGGCCTAATTGCCCCTTGCCATCTCTGTATATCCAATCAGGCCCTTTCCTCAAATGCCACCTTCTCCCAAAAACTTTCCCTCCCCGCTAAAAGCAATCTTTCCTTCCTCCCATATTTCTAGAGTCTAACAACAACAACAATAATAATGATAATAGCATTTCTAGAAATTTCTAGAAATATTTAATACATTTAAAATTTATAAAGCATTTTATATCTTTATAACAACCCTGAGAAGCAAGTGTTGTTATTACCCCCATTTTGCACTTAATGAAACTAAAACAGAGACTGAGTGACTTACCCAAGGTCACTTAACTAGTAAGCGTTTGAGGCTAAATTTGAACTCCTGTCTTCCTGACTCCAAGTATAGAGTTCCATCTGGCTCTGTCTGGCTGAGCACCAGAAGGAGACAATATTTGCTGAGTGCTTTTTAAACCTTAAAGTGCTCGGCGCTATTATTACAAAGACAGAAATCTGCCCTCAAGGAGCTTACATTCTACTGGGTATCTGAGTGTACTTGCATAAAATGACATATAAGTAGGTGTGATTCTGCCTGCTCAAACAACCTCCCATTGCCCAGTCTATGGGAAATCGTGCTTGTTTGCGTATATAGCTTATCTCCCTACCTTCATTACGTTGCCAGCTCCTTGAGGACATCTTCGTATCTTCGGCGATCAGGGAGCACATTAGGACCCTGACGGGTTTTTAAAAACCATCCTAGAGATCTTCCCCTCCACTTGTCCTGTGTGCTGAAAGTTGGGCAGCTGCAGTGAATAGTTTTTGCTGTACTACATTATACCTTATCTAAGGGGACAAAGCAAAGATTGTTTTACACTGATTCTTGCCATTTCAGTCATTTCAGACATGCCTGGCTCTTTGTGATCCCATTATTGAAAAATGAATTGAATATGAAGATATTAGAGTGGTTTGACATTTCCTTCTCCAACTCATTTGACAGATAAAGAAACTTAAGCAAGCAGGATTAAGTCATATAGCTCGTAAATATCGGAGGCTGGATTTGAACTCAGGAAAAAGCATCTTCCTGACTCCAGGCCTGGCATTCTACCCACTGAGCTACCTACCAACACTAATAATGAGCTTCGTATCTTAGATATCTCTCCTGCCCAGGCCATCAAGGATCTTGTTTATCAGGAAACAGGGGAGGGGCAGCTAAGTGGCACAGTGAATAGAGCACTGGCCTGGAGTCAGGAGGACTTGAGTTCAAATTTGACCTCAGACACGTAATGCTTACTAGCTGTGTGACCTTGGGCAAGTCACTTAACCCCAATTGCCCTCCCTTCCCCCCTCCAAAAAGACATGCACAAAAGAAAAAAGGAAACAGAGGAAAGAGCAATTGTGGAGTCAGGACTCATGAGTTCAAATGTTCCTTTCTTCTGCTTAAAGCTGGTAAATCCTTGGGTAAAGTCAGTTCAACTCTCTGGGCCTCAATGTCCTCATCTGCAAAAGGAGAAAATACCTTCTAACATCCCTTCAACTTTCTATACATGACTCTGGAACCAAGCAGAAGGAGGCATCACCAGTATTGGAGAAGTGGTTTGAGAAACAGAAGGACAGTGTCCCCCAGGCTGGGGTGGGGGAAGGGGGGAGGGACGGGGGTCTGGCTGTCTTTAACCTGGTGCCACTAATTACAGTATCCATACTTCCCACTGGGACATGAAGTGGTACCCCTCTGACCAGGAGCCTCTGGTGCAAAGACTCACCTGTCTGGCCTTAATTCCTACTCTGATGAGTAGTTTAGATTTGCTGGAGAAGAGAATATAGAGAGGAAACTAGGGAAAGATCATGCTAGTAAGGTAAATCTTGGCAAACATTTTAAAAATATCTCCTGTGTGCCCAGTCCTTGGCTCACCCCTGGAGCAGGAGGAAAGTTTAGATAAAACTAGGCCCATACCTAGTGGAGCTCACAGCCAGGTGGAGCTCCTAATGGAGCTCACAGAAGGGAGATACTCGCGCCTCGAGGGAAGGGAGCAGATCTCATCTCCCCTGCAGGATGTTGTAACCAAAGACACAGGGAGTCTTTGAACCCAATAAAATGACTGCTGGACTTGGAAAAGAGAGATATTTGGGATTCAAATTCAAATTCTAACACTAGTTGTATAGCTCCAAGCAAGTTACTTCCTGCCTCAGTTTCCTCCTCAGCAAAATGAGAGCAATAATAATGTTTATAGAACCAGAACCCACAGTCCATGAAGCCCACCCTCCTCATGTTGTTTTGGTGGTTGTTTGGTCATTTTTCAGTTAAGTTAACATTTTTGTGGCCCCCTTTGGGGTTTTCTTGGCAAAGACACTGGAGTGGTTTGTCATTTCCTCCTACAGATGAGGAAACCGAGGCAAACAGGGTTAAGCGATTTGCCCAGGGTCACATAGCTAGTGTCTGAGTCTAGGTTTCAGTTCATGACTTCCTGACTCCAGGCCCAACATCTATCCACTAAGCCACCTAGCTTCCTTCATTTTACCGTTGAGGAAACTTTACCCCAGGTAAAGAAAGGTAAAGCATCACAGAGGTAATAACCATCAGAGGAAGGATTTGAACTCACATCTTCTGACTTCAGAGACAGTGTTCTTTTCAGCCTGCTATACTGCCTGTCATTGTCAGTCAGTCAACAAGCATTCATTTATTGCCTACTTGGTGCCAAGTACTGTGCCAGGGATACAAAGAAAAGCAAAGGATAGTCCCTGCTTTCAAAGAGGGGTTTAGGGGGTGGGAGGGGAGGAGACACTATAATGTTTTCTAAACCAATAAAGCTTTGTTGATTGCCCATGAAGCTCAGAGCCCTGTGTCCTCCATATCTTCTCTCTCTTCTTTCCCATCATAGACAAGAGGCAGAACATTGACCCTTGACATGGCTCCAGACACTTTTGATGATGCCTACACTGACTGTGTGGAGGACATGGAGCAGATTGCCCCCGCCCTGTTACAGGAAGAGATGGCTCAGCACAAGTTGCTCAGAGAATCATGGGAGGCTGCCACAGCTTCTTTGAAAAGCTATCAGAATCTCTCACTGCCCCCAGACTTCCAGACCCAGCATGCCCTGGCTGTCATGGTCTATACTAACTCCTCCAACCCCCTACATTGGGAGCTGAATTCAGCCATGAGGGAATTGGGAAGCTCCATTGAGGTCTACATGGAGCATTTTCCCTTCAAGGCCTTGCACTTGTACCTGATGCAGGCCCTGCAGGTGCTGAGGGCTCCTGGGAGCTGTAAGGAGGACTCTAAGTAGGAGGTATTCCGAGGCACCAGAAGCATCCACTTCAAGCCCAGGAAGCCTGGAGATATCATCCACCTTGGCCAGTTCACCTCCACATCTGAGGAGCAGAAGGCAGCCCAGATGTTCAGCAATGCCACTTTCTTTACCCTGAGCACATGTTTTGGGGTCCCCATCAAAGACCTCTCAGTCTTTCCCAATGACCATGAGGTGCTCATCCCTCCCAATGAGATCTTTCAGGTGTCTAACTTCTCCCAGGATGGAACTCGAAACCTGGTGACTCTCAGAAGCCTCAAAGAGACATGCAGCAACTTCAACTGTGCCTACCTGAGGAGTGAGTCTTCACCATATCAAGCTTGGGGGGTGGCACATTGGAGAGCAAGAATGAGAGGGCCATGGTGTAGAAGGAAAAGAAGGGAAGAGGAAGTTTCTTCAAGCATCATAGTGGACCTTAAGAATCCTGATCTTGGATGGGAAAAAAATACTTGGTTTCTAGGCCCAGTCCTGACACTAATTTGAAGTTTGAACATACACAAGTCCATTTCCCTCTCTGGGACTCAGTTTTCTTTGCAAAATGAGAGGGTTGCACTCATTGGTCTTTAAGGTCCCTTCCAGTTCTGAAATTCTATTGTAATTTGTACTTCATTACTGGTCTTCAGTGATCATGCCTATGAGATATAAAAAGCTGGGCTGTGGAAGACCTAGAGGTTGGAATCCCCAACTTTTCCATAGAGTCCTTATATGACCTTCAGCAATTCCCCCTGTAAAGCCAAGCATGAACAGCTTTGCAAAGGACTACTGCTGTGGACAGATTCAAGTTTCTGATTACATAGTATAGTGAAATCTCTATTTATTCTATAATAAACTAAGACAAAACATTGACAGAAATCAAAGTACAGCATTCACAATGTTATGACTTAACAACATCACTAAAGTGACCACATAGTTTTCACCAAAGTGGTCACATAGTTTTAAACAAAGTACAATCATGTAGTAAGTCCTTAACTCAATCATCTAAATGCAAAGGTCAAAGTTCTTCACCCCTAGGTCACATTGTCTTAATCTCTTCAATCAAAAAGTCTTCTTTCTTCTTAATTGGAGATTAGTTTCCAGTCATTCTTAATTCGATCATCCTGGAGAGCTACAGGATACAGAGTACAAAGTTCTCCATCCCTAGGCCACAGTAAATCATGAACTTCCAGTTTGCATTAAATACCCAAGGAGAGGTCTTTTCATCTTGACCTGAGGCTGGCTCTCAGCTTCCTTTGCTCCTCTTCCATGGTCCCAGCTTCTGCCCAAATCTACCCAACTGTCACCTGAGTTCAAAGGCAGACAGCTCTCAGTTCCTTGTCTGGCTCCTTGTGCAGTTCCTGTTCCGTATTGAAGCTCACAGTGTCTAGTCCACCTCAAGTCCTTCACAGTTTCTGTTCCTGGGAAGACAAAGCTTAACAAAGCCACAATAACATTCATTCACATTGCCAGCATCTTCATCAATTCGCTTTCTGCCTGTGAAATCAACATAGACCCAACAACAAGGTCTGAGAAATCAACACAAATCATCAGTATAGTCCCAGGACCTCTGAAAACATCAGTAAGACCCTCCTCCACGATTTCTGTAAATATACAACAAGAAAATCTTCTTTCAGGGCTTCTGAACCAGCAGTGATGTCCCAGGGCTTCTGTAACAACAGAACAGCAGATGAATCTGACAAAGTAACATCAGAACAGATAGACAAAGTACCAGCACCACAGCCATGCTTCCTCTCAGTTCTCCTCTCTTCTGATTTCTCAATTCTCTTCTCAGTTCTTCTCAGTTTTCAGTTCAGTTCTCAGTCCTGCCACCAAAAGTTCTGTTCTCAATTCTTCTGTCTCCAGTCTGGATCTTTCCTTATATATGATCATTAGCTGCTCCCTGCCCTGCCCCTTCCTGTTGCATCAGCAAGCTCCTCCCCCTGTGGGATTCACAAGTTCTGTTCCTTAATACTTGACACAATCATGAACTGAAACAAGGTACCAAATAATTAAATAGCTGAAACAAGGTGTTAACTACTTCTTTGCTTGCCAGTACAAGGGTCAGGGAAGATCTTCAAACCCCCATTACCATTATACCCCCTTCAGTAATTCCCCTCTCAGAGCCTCAGTTTCACCATCTTGAAAATCCCTCCACAGATGTCTAATTGTCAGGTTCTAATCAGATCATGTATAGGAAAACTCCTTGTGAGCTAGAAATCAAAGTACACAAGTGAGGATTGTCGTGTTACCATATGCAGCTATTATATAAACTGAGACCCACCTACCTGGCCTAATATCAAAGTCCTGGCTAAACTCTCTCTCCTTATGACCCATGACTAGGATGGGGGCAGATCGCAGAGAAAGGAGCAATGCTCCCATTTTCCAAAGGGAAAACTTGAAGCAAGGAGAGTGAAATCTTGATACCTTTTCCCTACCCCAGTCCGATTATATGCCGTTAATTATATGCTTAGCTATGCTTCAGAGAATGTGAATAGATAAGACTGGCTCCCTCCTCTTAAAGCTCACCCTCTCAGAGAGTGATCACACACACACACACACACACACACACACACACGTAACTATTATAATATAAGACATAAGCAGGAGATAGCATGGGGCTGTGTTAGAGCAAGAGGGGTACATTTATAGCTATGGGCACTAGGAAGCTTTCCTGGGGGAAGTGGCATTTAATCCCAGCCTTTCTGTTCTCCACAAGTAGCAATGATACGCTGTAGTAGCAAAGATTTGGGCAAGAGGCAGGATGGGGTATGGACCCATAGTGAGCTGACATTCTTTCTCTTTGCATTTCAGGAAAGAAGAATCAAAATTGTGTAGTTAAATCAGTTAAGATACCTGATGCTTCCATCCACATTTCCCAGCCCTCTTCCTACTCCCCCTCCCCATGTTCCCTCCTTTTCTCAACTCAACCCCTGTTCCCCTCTTCGCATCCCTCTTTTCCTGGTGCATAGTGAATATTTAATAAATGCTTGTCAAGTTGACTTCCCCTCTCCCAGATTCCCCATTTGCCTCTCCTCATTTCCATCTCCACTCTCATCTTCTCTCTTCACCTTTTTCCATCTCATTGATTCCTGTCCTGTTCTCCTCTAATTTTTTCTCTTCCCTTTCCTATCCACCTTTTCTTCTCCTTGTCCCTCTTCTCTTCGCTGTTCCTTTTCCTCGTCTCCTCTCCCTGTTTCTTTTTGCTCATCTTTCTATGCGACCTTGCCTCCCTCTCCTGTTTTCTTTTCCCTGTCCCAGCTTCCTATTCTATTGTTCCTCATCCCTTTTCTTTCCCCTTCTTCTCTTTCCCTTTCCTCCCCCCCCCCAATCTTCCTATTCCTTTCATTCCCTCCCCATCTCTTCTCCCTACATGAAACATTAACAGCATGGTCCTTGGGAAGGTGACTCCATGGCTTTTTGTGGGAACTCAGCTTCTGCTCCTCAGAATTTTCTGCTCAAATTCTTCCTAGAGAGACTTTGGCTTTTTTCCTGACCTATCCCCATCACACCACTGAACTCCAATGATATCAGATGCCCCCATCAAAAAATCCTCTACAATTTTGACAAAGTACCAGAGGATAACTCCCTGTTGCCCCCCGGTGGTGAATATTCCCATTACAGCCAGTCACCACCTGGAGATCCCTACACCAACAACCCCCACCCCAGAGTGATTGGCCAGTTGTGGCTGACTTTTCAGGAGACTCCAGCCTCTGTTTGTTCTCATTGGTTCCATTATATGACCTCTAATCTGTGAAAAGGAAGCATGGGGTAGAAAAGACTCAGGGTTAAACTTTGGGTTGTGGCCTTTCTTGCCTCTGGGCTCCCTTGACAAACTAGAATGCCCTCCTTTATCTCATCAACTTTCCAGGTCCCCTCTACTCTTCTAGGGTTAACTCAAGTTCTGCTCCAAAAAAAAATCTCCTCTTCCAGGGAGCTCCAATAACTCCCTTTACCTACTCTACTCATTGGCAATCAGTCACAGACAACCTTGTGGTATTTCTTGTAATGGTTTTTTTTCCTCTTTTTTTAATCCAGATGAATGATTTCATTAGTGTAAGGAATTCTGGGTAAGAAAACTGCTTCTATCATTTCACTGTGTAACTTGGTGTTTTAGAGAGTTACCTGAGAAACAGAGAGATTGCATGACTTGTCCTGGGTCACACAGACAGTATGTTTCTAATTCCAGGTCTTCTTGGTCAAGTCCCTATCCACTATGCTACACCACCTTTCATTGTGGTCTTATATTATTTTAATTAAACTTTTCATATTTATATTGTCTCTCTGATATGTCTAGAGGCTCTTGAAGACTTCCATTTTTCTTCACCCAAAGCATAGGAGGCATATGATTTAGTCTGCAAGAGGACTTTAAAAATGTTTGTTGAATTACTAGATAGTAATAATGCAGGGGAAGGAAAGGTCAAGAACTGAGGCAGAAGAAGGGAAAAGGACAGATGGGAGACCTTCTGACAGTCTCATCTGGCCTACTCCATTCCACCTGTGGCTGGTTCTGTCAGTAGCAGCCTAATAAGGACTGCCTCTCTCCCCAGAACCCTAGCCCTACATGCAAGCCAAGGAGGAAGGAAGGAAGATTGCAGTTGAGATGGGGATACCTGAGACAGTGAAAGGGAGATCTCCATCCTGCCCCCTTCCCATTTCCCAATACCTGGCATATGTTGTTGATGTTCTTCACTCATTTCATTCATGTCCTACTCTTTCTGACCCTATTTGGACTTTTCTTGGCAAAGAAACTGAAGTGGTTCGCCATTTCCTTCTCCAACTCATTTGACAGATGAGGAAACTGAGACAAACAGGGTTAAGTGACTTACCCAGGGTTGCACAGTTAGTAACGGTCTGAGGCTACATTTGAACTCAGGAAGCTGAATCTTCCTAACTTCACACTCAAGGCTCTATCTACTGTGCCAACTCACTCCCACCCCATCTCTGGCATATAAGAAGTATTTAATAATATTTTTTTCATTCACTCACTGAAGCAGAACATGGAAGCATGGGGCTTTTATGAATGAATACCACAGACCTACACTCACATGCAGATTTCAGGACCATCAATTTCTCCCCAAACCCTCTCTTTTCCCTTATAAAAACTGCTGGTTATACCAACTAGATAGCTACATCTGCTCACTCCACAATGCTTTGGAAATACTGTTACCAGTGTGGGAAATCACTGAAATGTAAAGCCACATACAGTCTCAAAGCTCCGATCACCAGAAGAGTATGCCAACCTCCAGCAGCCCCACAATCCACTTGTTCATACTCTCGCCTTCCGTTAGGGGCCCACAAATGGTTTTACACTAGTCACATCCTCATTCTATAAAATTTGATCCATGTTCTCTTCTCTCTCATACATGCTCTGATTCTGTTTTAACCACCCATCCCCTTCACTCATTCTCCATCTTCTTCTCTCAGTCAGCACAAATACTAGATCCTTGAGAAGGGGATCCTATTTAAGGCTGTTAGTGGGAGACTAGCTTCTGCTCCTCAGAAGTCTCTGCCCTTGAGTCCTTCCTGGAAAGACCACCTTACACCCACCCTATCTTTATCCTTGTCTCTGCACCCCATTCATTGTGGACGTTGTTAAAGCCTCTCTAGAGTAAATTGAGAAAGAGTATGAGCTGGAGCAGGAAATGGCAAACCACTCCGGTATCTTTGCCAAGAAAAGTCCAAATGGAGTCATGAAGAGTCTGGTAAGACTGAAAAAACAACTGAACAGAACTGAATGTAGGATAACAGCTCCCTGGTGCCCCCTGGTGTTAGTCATTCCCACTATACCCAGTCTCCACCTTGAAGTTCCTGTACCCAGGGTGTGTGTCATTGGGGCTTGATACTCTCTCTAGAGCCCTCAATTCAATCTAAAGGTAAACTTCTAGCCTTAAGTACTCAAAATGTTTTGTACTAGGCTATGTCACTAGCATATTTAGTTTCTACTAATCCTATAATCCCTCCTCTAACAGCACAGACAGTATCTGGACTTTATTCCTCCTCTAAATGCTTTTTAAATTATTGGGAACTGTTTAGCCAAACCTAATAGTTATAGGTAGATGCCTGCTCCCACCAACCTGCTGGCACAGTCTTTCAACAAAGACAGCAAGTGAGGGGTTCTAATGGTGGCGATCACCCACTCCTAGCCATAAAATCACAGAATATGAAGAGCTGGAAGGACCTCATCTACACCACAAAGGGACCCCCACTACAACATACCTGACAAGTGGCCAATCAACCTCTGCATAAAGACCTCCACAGAGGGGAAACTCAATGCCTCCCAGGAAATGCCATTCCACTTATTTCAGTCATTTTTTAAGATTTGTCCAACTCTTCGTGAATCTATTTGGAGAACAATGACGACCCTCCTTCACATGACAACCAATCTCAGACTATTAGTTCTGAGTGTCAAGAATCCTTTACAAGGGCAGCTATAGGATACAGTAAAAAGAGTGCTAACAGGGTGGCTAGGTGGCACACTGGTCCTGGAGTCAGAAGGACCTGAGTTCAAATCCAGCCTCAGACACTTGACACATTTCCTAGCTGTGTGACTTTGGGCAAGTCACTTAACCCCAATTGCCCTCCAAAAAAAAAAAAGAATGCTAACCCCAAAGTCAAGAAGACCTGAGTTCAGATCTGACTTCAGATACCAACTGTATGACTTTAGGTAAATCATTTAGGCTCTGTCTGCCTCAGTTTCCTCAACTTTAATGTGAGGATAATAATAGCGCCTACCTCCCAGAGTGCTATGATAATATTTGTAAGGTGCCTAGCACAGTGCTGGCCCAGATTTCTTTTTCAAGGACCGTGCCTTAAACTCAAATCACTCAGGCTCTCATTGATTGACCAACAGTAGGTCCCAGCCCAAGCTTCACTTGGTCATCATTTGGGCCCTCATGGCTCACAGTGAGTGTAAAGAGCAATTGTTTCTGTTTTGGCCAGAAACACTGAGGGTCTTCTGCTCCCGGACTGTTTTTGGTTTGGGGTTTCTGACTAGGTAAAAGAGGCCATTACTTGCCTCATTTCTTACGTACCCTTAATCACTGAGAGGGCATTGCCTAAGTCAAACTGAGACCTGGGAAAGATCTTAGCTTAAAAAGGTCAAGGTCCCAAGTGCATCCTGGGCCATCTCTAGTCATCCTGATCCATATCTTGCCACTGGACCCAGATGGCCCCAGAGGAGAGAGTGAGGCTGGAAACTTTGCATAGCTCTCACTCATTTAAATCCAATTCACTTGCAAGACATGGCATCACCTTCCTGATGTCATAGTCCTCTTTGAGAACAAAGAACCCACAATGAACGAATGAACAAGGAACATAGTAGGCACTTGATAAATACTTGTTTCCTTTCTTCTTCCAAAAAGCCAAAGCTCCGTCCCCTTTCTCCCTACTTCCTCTAGGACAGCAGTTCTCAACCTGTGGGTCGTGAACCCTTTGGGAGTTGAACGACCCTTTCACAGGGGTCACCTAAGACCATCGGAAAACACATATTTCTGATGGTCTTAGGAACCGAGATAACTGCTCCTCTACCTGTCTCCAAGCAGGTCCGCCCACGTGTGGATACGCTCAGATATGCCCACATACAAGTATTAAAGGGTCGGGGCATTAGGAAGGTTGAGAACCACTGCTCTAGGAGGTCAGGATGAACATTAGCATCATTGGTGACAGTATACAGGATCTTCATTGTCCCGGGCACGATCCTGCTCAAGCTTCATGTTAGAGCTACTGAGGAGGCTCTTCCTAGCCCCTAAATCCATCATTCTTACAGTCAGCTTGGAATCCCTCTCTTCAATTGCCCTCTTGCACACTTGCAACCCATTAAACCCTTCCCAGAGACACACAATCACAAATATACAAGGCAAATTACCCAGGAAGAGTAAACAGCAAACAGATTGATAACCTGCCATGATAATGATGTATTTCCATGAAGAAAGAGTGCAGTAGGAGCTATACCGGGGAAGATGGGTAGAGAAAAGACAAAAAAAATGGAGTCAGGAGTGAAGTGATGCAGAGGGGGAAACAAGGATATGGAAATGGGGGAGAGAGGAATAGGGAGATGGAGAAAGGGGAAGATGAAAGCCTTTCACCCCAGTGAAGGACAAGACCTCACACGAAAATGCCCTGGGAGAAAACAAAATTTGCACTAGGTCATAGGCACTCATGTCAGACAATTCTCTCCTGATAGAATGTTACATACAGCTGGAAGCCACCTTAGAGATCAAGGTCTTTCCTGAGAGTAGTTTTATGAGGACTGAGACAAGAGAGAACTGGGCGCCTCAAGGCACAGGCAATATAATTCAATAAAAATTTATTAAAGCTTTCATTAAATCTATTTATGAAGGTGTTAAGTGTATATAATGTGCTAGGCACTGTGGGAATACACAGAGACAAAAAATAAACAGAGCCTGCCATCGAGGACCTTACATTCTAGTGGGAAATAACACGTATATATATATATATATATATGTATATATATAAGCAAATACAAAGTACAGATACGGTCATTTAATTAGGTGAGGGAACAGCTGAAAGAGTCCCATATACTAGGTGACACTTCAAACATCCTGATGTCTTGGCTGCAGAGAACACCAAAGAGATGGTCACAGATGACTCTGTGTCCCAAGGTGCCAGGGTACGGCAACAGCTGAATGGCAGGATCCCATGTCCCAGTCTGACAGAGGTTCAGGGAGCAGAGAAAGACTCAGAAAATGTTGCCATTGATCTGGTGACAAAATGACTGTCACCCCACTTTGGTGTATCCAGTGCTTAATATCTAAGTCAGGTTACAGCACAGCATAAAAAACTCAGCTGGGATAGATGCAACACAGGAGAAAGCCACCTAGATAATGGGGCCCATGCCTCTCTGCCACCAAGATTCACCTGGCTTTCTTGTAATCTCTCCTGCTGAGACACTCAGTTGCATAGCCACCAGGTAAAGCTCAGTTCTGGAAATCACGTGGGTTTCCCCTGCTTTTATATGCTGACACAACAGGCAACTTGAGAGTAATGAAGAGACCAGGCCCTTCATCAATGTTGATGACAGTAATTTTTGACTTACTGTCCCCAGAGGACAATCGCCTTGCCTCCTTGACTATACATATCATGATCCCTTCCCTATCACTTCTAAAGCCCCTTCTTCCTGCATCTCCTTACTGAGAGGGTAGGTACAACCTGCCTTCCCTACATGTACCTGAAGAAAACTGCATCCCACCTATGAGAACATGAACACCTTCCCTATCTGCTGGACAGCTGCATGGTTGGCAGAGTATTTCTAACAGCTGCCTGTTAGGAAATGGTCATCCATTTTCTCCCGAGTCAGATCTTTGGACTGAAAGTCTGTACGGTATGCCTCATTACTCTTTGTTGGTCATGCTATCCTAGGCTGCTTTGGGAACAAAAATCCAGAGATTAATTCAACTGTGTTTATGACTCAGATACAGCAGACGTAATCTGATCAACAGTTTTCTTCCCAAATGTACAAAAAGGAATTTATTAAGTGCATACTATGTTCCAAGCATCGTACTTGGTGTTGACAATGCAAATGGAAAAAGCAAGACAATCCTTGATCTTAAGGAGTTCATATTCTAAGGGGAAGACAATAGGAATAGGGAATCGGGGGCTAAAATGGGGAGTTTGGGGCTGAGAAGTCACAGGGATGGTTGGTGTAGCCACATGGCAATTGATTAACATGTTCTTTCCTGGACCTGTAGTGTTGATTTGATTACAGTCCCCAGAGATAGAGGCAGAAATGGTAGTAGGAGAGGGAGAGATGAGCGGAGGGAGGTAAGGGTACCAATGGCTGGAGGGCAGTATGGTGGGTCTGGGTTGGACTAGATATGGAGAATTCCCACCATTATTTGCTCCATGGTGCTGGGTACAAACAAGGCCATAATTATGCCTTTCCTGAGACACACTTAAATGGCCACATCCCACGGACCATAATGACTACAGAGGAAGTACCACAACACCGGGGGCTCCCCACCCCAGCACCACCCTACATTCTCTGGTTCTCATGTTGAGAGATAGCTCACCTTAACCACTTCCAGAACGTGGGCCAGACTAGTTCCCATCCAATCATCCTTTTCCACACATAGCAGCCATCTAGCAACTCTTTGAAACCTCAAAATACCCCTTGGAGAACTGTGCCTCCTAACTCCACAATGGCAAAAGGTGGGAAGGCAACCTCCTGGCACCTGCCGACAATCAGGTTTATGCTTCTCTGCCCCCTCCCGCCCTGGCAGCAGCCCAGTCTCCTGGCCTGCCACACCCTAAGCCAGCACTCTCATCAGATCCCTTTCTTCTTCCCTTGAAGAGGTAGTTGGTACATAAGGTTATTTTTAAAATCTCTGCTACTTCCATAAATTTATGAAGCACCTACCATGTCCCAGGCACCATACCGGGTCTGAAGAATGCAAACAAAAAAAAAAACCATCCACCATCAAGGAGTTTACACTGGGACGCTCCCCCAGTGGGAAGGGCGGGACAATCTCAGTCTGTAGCACAGTAAGGGGCACCTAGCAGAGGCTTAACAGACGCTTAGTGAGCAATTGCTTACAATGCACATAGTTGAGTAAATAGGAAACTCCAAGGATGTCCTGGAGGCAACTCATACAGGCTTGTAAGCCAGGGGTCTCCCTGTTAAGTTTTCAGTGTAAGTATTTACACCTTGGAAATCTGCAAATGCTACGAATCAGGACTTGATTTATTGTTTTGTTGCTTTTTTCTATCCTTAAGAAAGTTACAAAATGCAGATTCAACAGGAGTAGGTAGTGTTTGGGGCTAGCTGATTGTTAAAACATGGCCTTTGGGACTCTCTTTGTACATTCAGAGCCCTGACAGGAGAGGTGTGTTATCATTTGACCCTATCGCCTTTTCCCATGGTGTCACCCCTTGGACGGTGGCATAAACTTAAAAGTCTTACTCCAAAACACTTCTTGCCCCTAATACTCTAGGCTTCTTGGTCAAACTTGCTTACAATCTAATAGCTGTAACCCACGTTAGTCCCCCACCTAATTCTTTATCTTGAGACCCCCTATCCCCAAGGCACCTTTTGCTTGGATCCTGTTCCATTGTGCAGTTGTACAGTGTTCATGGACCTTTTCCAAGTCTACTCAAAGAGAATTAAATTACATCCATCTCCAGTCAAAGACACAGGGACCAAGAGATGACTTACAAAAAATAAGTGTTTCGATGTGCCCAGCACAGTCCAAACCTGGGGGACCAGAGTCTTCCGGCTCTCTCCGGCCTTCCTAAGGGTTTCCTGTCCCTTACCTGACTCAGGGTCACAGATCCTGCTGGGCCAAATGATCAGAAGTCCTACCTTGGGAACACAGGCTGTGGCATCCCCAGCATCATCAACCCTAAAAAGGTAACAGGGGTCCCCTGGCTGTATGGGCTCACGACTCTCTTGACTATCCATCTGTATTCCACATGACTCTAGAAACAAACTCAATGCCTTCTTTCACTCTTTGATGTGATGATTTAGTTGTATAATGTGAGATATTCCAATTAATATTAATCAGTTTGCTATTTTATATAAATCATACATAATTATTAGGTAAGATAATTAGGTAAGATAGGCTCTTATAGTACGCCTCAAATTTTAAACACTTATTTTTATACCTCTGAACCACTTCCTCTTTTTGGAGAGGGGAGGGCAGGGCAGGGGTTAAGTGACTTGCCCAAGGTCACACGGCTAGTAAGTGTTAAGTGTCTGAGGCTGGATTTGAACTCAGATTGTCCTGACTCCAGGGCTGGTGCTCTATTCACTGCATGAACCATTTCCCCTTGTCCAATATGAGCAGAGGACCATCTTATGATCACTTAGTCAATGGAGATGCCCCATGCTTCACCCAACCTGAGACCCTTCTGCCTATATATCATTTTTTGGCTGATAAATCATTTTTGGCGCAGGAAGCAAGGTCTATTCATCAATGGGATTATATATTTGTGTAGCTCCTACAGAGTGTTCAAGTATCAAATCTGATATCAAACCTTACAAAAATAAGGCCCTGGAAGAAGGGAACATCTGGGAACGTGAGGAAGATCTGAGGTCCACTTCATTAGAGGAGAACATAAAGTTCCATTGGCTCAGAGCTCTGCCTCGGTGGTTTTTCTTGCAGATTGGGCAATTATAATCCCCACAACAAGCAAATCTATTTGACTTGCTAGATCACTTTAGGAAGAATGCCCAGCCAATCAGCCCTCAGTTCTGTATTTAAATTCTGCTGTAATATTTAGATTAATGCCTCTTCTTCCAAAATGAATCTCAGCTTAGGGCATTCATTGACATATCTAGAGAATCATCTCTTTGCTAACTGTATAAATAACTAATTAACACAGCAGTGCTTCATTTCCCCTGAAGATACTAAAAAAATTGACCAGGAGTTCTAAATCCAGGCCCAGCACTCTGGGGAGAAGCACAAGAAATATCTCAAAGCTTAACACGTGTCATTGTCATTTTCTCCATCACTTTATAAGACTAGACAATCAACAGAACAATAAATCGAGCCCTGAGTCGTAGTGTTCACCAATGTCTGAGCTAGAAATGCTCACATTACAAATTTAACAATTGCTTCTCTTGCGAGCTGATTCAGCTGGCGTTACCATACCTTCAGTTGAGATTAATTAATAGTAGGTAAAGTGAAGGTGTTGATAATATTCTCTCAGTCCCCTTTTAGGGGTATAAAGTCTAAGATTTTTTTCATATCTTTGATATGTTCTCCTGTAGATACTTTGTGAATTGATCCCTTAAAACTCTTACTATCACCTTCAACACATATCTTCTAAATTTATTTCTTCTAATACAGCTTCTTTTCCCATATTTCTCCTCTTAAATGCAAAAATTCTTAAGCTTGGGGGTGGCTAGGTGGCACAGTGAATAGAGCACCAGCCCTGGAGTCAAGAGGACCTGAGTTCAAATCCAGCCTCAGACACTTAACACTAGCCATGTGACCTTGGGCAAGTCACTTAACCTCTATTGCCCTGCCTTCCCTCCTCCAAAAAAAAAAAAATAAAGCAAAAAAAATTCTTAAACTTTTTTGTCCCATGGACGTTTTTGGTGGTCTGGCAAAGCCTATAGACTTCTCGGAATAAGGTTTTTAGGGGAAGCTAGGTGGCACAGTGAATAGAGCACCAGCCCTGGAGTCAAGAGGACCTGAGTTCAAATGTGACCTCAGACACTTAACCCTTACTAGCCATGTGACCTTGGGCAAGTCACTTAACCCCAATTGCCCTGCCTTCCCCCTCTCCCCCCCCCTCCAAAAAAAGGAATACGGTTTTTAAATGCATGAAATAAAATACAGACAATTACAAAGGAAACCAGGTATATTGAAATATTATCAAAATGTGTTGTTTTTTTAAAAACCAAGTTCATGGTCCTCAGATTGAGAGCCCCTGTAATTAGTGCTGATCATTTGTTCTCCATGAGCATGGCCAGGACTATTATAGTAGAGCCTGAGTATGGCGACTCTACAGTCTCGACTTTGAAAAAAGTTTGTTATAAAAATCTCTGCAGCTCTTTCTCTGTTTGTTGTCTTTTTTCCGTTTCAGTCTAAAATCCCCTTGGAGTAATTTTACTTTGATGGGCTTTTCTGTCTTAGAACTAGTCTTACCCTCTGCTCAGGAAAAATTATGTCTGTTTTTATGAGTCAATATTATCCATAAAGCTCTGCATCACCTTTCTCTGTGTGACTTTACTACAAGCTGATATTCAAAACCCTTGATTGACTTTTGTTTTCTACTTAGTAAGTAAGTCAAGAGTTTACTAAGATGCTAAAATGTTTAGGCTCTTTTGGTCTCTTTGTCATGGTAATTGATTTAGATCAGTTGAAGTTCTGGAGGGATATAGTTGTAGTCTGTGAACTAAAACAAAAACATGGTGAACACTTTCATCCCATGGGATACTGTAGTAAAACTTTGGACAGTGTCACCAAGAGCCTCCCAGGTTGTCTTCAGGCTGTAGTGGCCACAGCTCTCCTTGTTTCGGCCACTAGAGGACATTAGTCTTGATTCTCCCTTGAGGATACATGCTCCCCATGCTGTTGAAACACTCCTGAATTCATACCATACCCAGCATTTGGCCTCTAGCAGGCTAGCCAACCTTGAAGTGACTCTGTTATCCAAACCCAATCTGACCATCAAATGTGTTAACACACTCAACCCTGCCACCTATCTACTTGAGGTGGAAAGTGAGGATGAGACTTTAGACCACGTCTGCATAATTTAGCTGGATGTCTTGCTTCCCCCCCTCCCCCAGGAGGACATGAAGGAAAGACCCTTAGAGGGATCAGCCTTTGACTGGTATACTGATGGATCCTGCCTCAGGAATGAGGAAGGACACTTGGGTGCCGATTATCACATCCTTACCACCACAGAAGTGTTTGAAACTTCATCACTACCTGATGCTCATCCAGCACAGTAGGCCAAACTTGAGGCAATTGCCAGGACTTGTGAATTAGGAAAAGAGAAAAAGATTAATATAGTGATAGGGTATGCATTTGGGGTGATGCATGACTTTGGGAACATCAGAATTTCCTCACCTCCTCCGGACAGTCCATTAGAAATGAGAAACAGGGGGCAGCTAGGTGAATAGAGCACCCGTCCTGGAGTCAGAAGGACCTGAGTTCAAATCCGACCTCAGACACTTAACGCTTAACTAGCCGTGTGACCTTGGGCAAGTCACTTAACCCCAATTGCCCTACCTTCCCCCTCCAAAAAGCAAAAATATAAAAAAAAAAAAAACTTAAAAAAAAAAAGAAATCAGAAACAGGTTTCCCATCTATTAGACTATTTGTTCCTTTACCAGGCTGTAGCAATTAAATGTAGGAATTAAAATCCCAGGACACAGCCAAGAAAACAACATTCATGCTCTGGAAATGGCTTAGCTGAACAACCAGCTAAAACAGCAGCTTTAACTCCCCTATCTCCTGAGGGCAAGGCTCCATAGCACAGGTCCCTAAGGAACCCCAGAAGTGCTGCCTTATTAGCATTTTCATCTCACCCTGAGCTAACAAAAGAAGAAATAGCTACTGCCCAGAAAAGGATGCTTAGAACAAAAAAGGAAAAAGTACAAAAGGAGAGGTGTAATGATGATAAAAGTACTGGCTATGGATCCATCCAAACAGACATAGTACTCCCTAAGACCCTGTGATGGAACACCTTCATTTAATCATGCATTGGGGACCCAACAAACTACTGGAACTTGCCCAAAAATATTCCACAAGACTGTGTCACTGCCTATGAGATGCGTCCCACCTGCCCCATGCACAATGCATCCAAGCCTCTGAAGCAAGCTTGTGGGCAGTGTCCTCTCCCAGCTGTGCCCTTTGAAACCTGGCAGATAGACTTCATTCAACTGCTACCCACTCATGGTTACAAATATGCTTTGGTTATGGTCTGTGTGTTTTCCCAGTGGGTAGAAGTATTCCTCCGTCGTACTGCCACAGCCTCTAGGGTAGAAAAAAATCATCTTAAAAAAAAAATCCGTTGTGGGGTTTCCCAAAGAAATACATAGCGCTAGAGGTACCCATTTTACAAGAGCTTCATTAGCTAAGCTGCCTTCATGCTGGCCAGTCACTCAGCATTTCCATTGTGCCTACCATCCCCAGTCATCAGGAATGGTTGAAAGAGTTAATAGGATACTTAAAACCTCTCTTGCTAAATTCTCTGAGGAGCTAGGTATCCTCTGGCCCAAAGTCCTTCCTTTAACCCTGTTAGACTTTAGATCTAAATCATTTGGTTCCCACAAGCTCAGTCCCCATGAGATGCCCCATGCCACTGTTCCCATGGGTGGGAAGCATAGCAGCCAAAGGCTCCCTCCTACAATCCTGTACTGAGTTGACTCAGAAAATATCTGAAACTCACCAACTTGTCTCAAAGTTCCATTCTTTAGGAATTCCAAGCAAGACTTGGCCCCTGATCCAACCCAATGATCGGGCTTATTGGAAGCACCATCTTGAAACATTCCTTGGAGCCATGGTGGAAAAGTCCTTTCAAAATCCTACTCACCACTCTACCCCACCCCTTAAGCCAAACTCCAGGGAGTAGAGTCCTGGATTTGCCTATCACATCTCAAAAAGGCAGTACTGATCACCCGGATTGTGGAACCTATGGGTGACCTGACCTTAAAAATTGAATGGGATCGGAAGTACCTGGCATCTGAGAGACAGCAAGAAGACCCCCAGGCCAGGAAGCAGACAATAACAGATGCAGACCACTGACATGATTAGGTTTACAGTTGAGCTGAGGTTTACAATTACTCCCTCTATGAACTAAGCCTTTTCTTTCTCCTTGCTACTGTCCTCTCAGTTTCAATGTTCATGGAAGCAGCAGTTCCCATCTTCCCTAAATGTCTAGAGGTATTCAAACCCTAAACTGTGTTTAGTGAAATTTTGCTATTTAAGGTAAAAATTTACTATTGTTTTTGAGCTTTGATTACAGAGATAGTTGTCTGAATTGTCATGAAGCCAATAGTAGAAAACAGCGTGTTCTGTGATCTGGGACTGTTAAAGGTAGATGTCTGTGCCTCAGGTAGGATCCTCCTGACACTATTTTACCACTGTGTTATTTCCTTGCTGAAAAGGAAAATTCACCACCTGGTTAATCCCAAGCCTTGCCTTTAACATCCTGTGACTACATGATTAACGGTCAGATATGACCCATGACTGTAATCAAACAGCTAAGGGAGCTTTTCCTTCTGTTCATTGTTATAACTATACATCTCTTTTTCCTTTGTTTCCTTTGCTATAAAGCAAATTTCTATAATCAGGAAGTTTTATAAGAACAACACTAACTCTATTAAATAATAGTTCGATGCTGAAGCATCTTGGAATTACTATAATAGGAAACCTTTGCAGCATTCTCCTTTCTGTCCTCCCTTGTCTGATGTTTCTCTTATATAAAATCAAAATCATGCTTCAGATGAACGTTCCCCCTCAGTCTGCAGGATTATTCTGACCTTTGACCAAAAGGAAGGAATCTAAAGGGGTTTGTGACTCTCATTAATTGATACGATACGTATAATGATACTAACAATTTAGATTTCTCAGAGGTCCCATTTAAGTGATTAATCATCTCTAACAATTCCTACATTCCTGTGCTTGTAAACCTTAAGTGAAGTGAATCAAAGATTGTAATACCTGTTCCTCTCACAGAACTCTGGTTCTGAATCCCATTAAGTAATCACAACCCTCAGATTTGAGACAATCAATTTAAGAACTATTCCCACAGGACTGGAGAACACCTGTATTGTTCTGCACTCATGGGTCTGCCATTGGAAACCCTAAAGATCTAGAAATGATTGTGTTGTGATCCACCTTCCCCACCCCCACTTGTGATTTTTGTATATAAATTCTGCCTTTATTCCAGCATATTAAACTCTCCTTCTCAGGAGAACTCCAGGTCTGCAAACCACAATCCTTACTCTGAAATTAGTTAATTAAACCACTAATTGATCCCTAGCATGCCTGCTTCTCACCTGCTCTATTTCACCTCCAGCTTTCCCCAGGTTAGAAACTAATACAGTAAAATTCTGTTATCAGTGTCTATGTCCTTTCTCTTATCCGCATCCCAGTTTTCAAGATCAATAGCTCATTAGAAAATGGCAGAATTTGGACTGTTTTCATTGCTTACCCTATCTTTTGCTTATTTTGTGTCTTCTGGCTTAGTCCTCATTTTGCTCTTTGCTCTAACAAGTCAACAGACAGCTGATTCAACAGTGACAAGAAGGTACTTAGGAGAAAGGAATAAATCCCTTAAAGTACCTACTATGTGCCAGGCATTGTGGAAGCATTTTCCAAATATTCTCTTATTTGATAAATAAGAATATAAGGAAATAAGGAAAATGAATAAATAAAACAGAAATAGATTGTAAATTATATGTACATCCATTACTTATCAAATCATTAGGGAAGAGGCAGGGAACAAGCATTTATATAGTGCCTACTATGTGCCAGACACCATTTTGTTGTCAGTCATTTTCAGTCATGTCCAACTCCTCCTGAGCCCATTTGCCATTTCCTTCTCCAGCCCATTTTACAGATGTGGAAACTGAGGCAAACAGGGTTAACTGACTTTCCCAGAGTCACACAGCTAGTAAGTGAGCCCAGATTTGAACTTAGGTCTTCATGACTCCAGGCCCTGCACTCTATCCACTGTGCCCCTGAGCTGCTCTGACAGGTACCATACTAAGTGTTTTGTAGGTATTTTCCCACTCCACGTTATGTCTGCTGCCTTGCCTGGTTTCAACTCCATGAAACAAGACACCCTTCCGAGGTTAGGCTCATCACCTCTCATCTCCCCATCATGTGGCTAACTCAAGTCTTGACTGACCACAGGCTTCATTCAGCCTCCTCCTGTTGGAAGGCTTGGTGAGTGGAGCCCCAAACTCCTCCCAATGCCTTCCTTTACAGATCATAGAAACCAGACTTTGCCTTTTTTTTGTTTAATCTACTCTGCATCTCTGTTCTAACTGGTTTCAATTCTACAAAACAAGAAGCTCAGAGCGCCAGGTACCCACTAGTTCCCCTCTACACTTCCTGATTCCTCTGGTGTGTTTCTCTCCTCATTAGATTGTAAGCTCCTTGAGGGCACAGACTTTCTTTGTATTAATTGTATCCCCAGCACTTAGCACAGTACACAAAATAGGTGCTTAATAAATGTTTATTGGATTCCTTTGATCTGATCCTCACAACAATCCTGTGAGATGAGTGCTATCATCATCACCATTTTACAGAGTAGGAAACTGAGGCAAACAAGTTAAATGCCTTGTCCAAGGTCACACAACCAGTAAGTCTCTGAGGGTGAACTCACATCTTCCCAGCTCCAGTTTCAAGGTTCCACCCCCTGCTCCACCTAGCTACCTTGACCCAGAAAATATATGTATATTGACTTTAACATAGCAATATCTACATTGGTTTTCTTATTTGCTGGATTCTTTCTGACCTTCTTCTCTGTGTATATAATATCATTTGGTTCCTGGAAATCAACAAAAAATTATTACGTATTTGTATATACATGGCCTAATTAAGTTATAGATATCTCTGAAGAATTAAAGCTGTGTAGGTACAGAAAGAAACATAATTGGTTTGTTTTTCTTTTACATGCCCACTGTGTGACTTCATTTTGCTGGACTATGCACATGTTTCAATGGCTTCCTTTTCTTTCTTTGAGTTTTTAATTGGGAAAGGCAGGGGGGAGGGGGAAGGCCCAAGGGTAGCAATAATGATGCCAAAAAAGAGAGTCTTTTAAAAAATATGTATTTACAGAAGATAAGTTTAGAAAGGAGAAGAGATAAACAGGACAGTTTTGAAAATAACATGTAAAATTCATATATATGTATATGTGTGTGTGTGTATATATATATATATATACACACACACACACACCCACACACATAGACATAAGCAAGCAGTATGAAATGAAAATCCATAGTTTCTTGGGGAATACTCTTTTTGTGGTCTGCTGTTCACATTGAAATGT
This sequence comes from Pseudochirops corinnae, assembly GCA_028646515.1. Lineage (NCBI taxonomy): Eukaryota > Metazoa > Chordata > Mammalia > Diprotodontia > Pseudocheiridae > Pseudochirops > Pseudochirops corinnae. Next base: position 81,698,736 of record CM053588.1, on the reverse strand, counting down.
TCTTTTTTTGATGTTTAAGTTTGGAATAATTTTTTTTTTTTAAAGAAAGCTGTGGGTGACCTAAAGGGCAATGTTGTTGTTTGTCCTTCATTCTCAAAGAGGACCACAACATCAAGAAAGTGATACCATGACTTGCAAGTGAATTGGATTAAAGCAAGTAAGGGCTGTGCAAAGTCACCACCCTCACTCTCTCTTCTGGAGTCAGCTGGGTCCAATGACAAGTTATAGATCAGAATGACTGGAGATGGCCCTGGATGAAGGGGGAGGACTTGGTCTTTCTGAGCCAAGGTCTCAGTTTGAGTGAGACAATGCCTGTTCAGTGACTAAGGCTAGGTAAGAAATGAGGCATAGAAATGCTTCTTTTACATAGTCAAAAAAAAAATCAATATGGTTGGGGAAGACCCTCAGAGTTTCTGGCCAAAACAGAAACAAATGCTATTTATACTCACTCTGAACCATGAGGGCCCAAACAATGATCAAGTGAAGCTTGGGCTGGGACCAACTGTTGGCCAATTAATGAAAGCAAGAGTAATTTGGGTTTAAGACATGGTCCTTAAACAAGAAATCTAGCCTGTAAACCATAAGATATCTTGCCAAGTTTGAGCAATCAAAATTTATATTCCTTTGGGCAGAACACCCACAGGAAAGAGTATGATTCCCTATCTGGACACGGGGAGAGAAGGAGGAGGGAGGGATAAAGGGAAGGATAATAATAAAAACTCACACAGGAGATGTATAAAAGCTATTATCAGATATATAAATACAAAAAGAGAGCTGGTGGACCAGTGTAACTGATGGGAAACTCCCAGTCTCCCCAGGTGTCCACACTATGCCACAGGAATGAGAGGAAGATCTCCTGGCTGGTTGGGTAGATCTTCCTCTGTAAAATGGGGGTAATAATAGCACTACCTTCAATGGTTATCATGAGGCTCAAATGAGACATTTGTAAGGTACTTTGCAAACCTTTAAGAGATACTAGCTTTTTAATAAAATACAGATAGATCCTCTACGGAAGTTTTGTGGGAACACCTACGCAAGAGATCCCCAGGAGAACAGGCGTGGGTACTTGCACAGCCTGTACATACATGAAGATCTCAAAGAGGCACGGAAGTGTTGAAATGTTTGTGATATAATCCCCTGTATTAAATTGTAATCTCCATGAGGCCAGGGACCTTGTTATCTAAAAGTAAATAAATTTATCTAAACTTTGGACAGCAGGCATGGTCCGGCACAAGATTTTGTACAGAGTAACAGGGCCACTGGAGTGAATGCATGGACTGAATGCACTCTAGACCAGGGGTTAAGATAGTCTGGGGTCCATGAACTTTCATTTTTAATATTTTGATAACTATTTCAATATAATGGGTTTCCTTTGTAATCCTTTGTATTTCATCCAATGAATAGAAAACCATTATTCTGAAGGAGTCATAGGCTTCATCAGACTGATCGCCAAAGGATCCATGGTTAACCGGCAAAAGAAACTCTGAACTTGTCCAACCCAACTGAACCTAGGACTGTGATACGACTTGAAGCTTACTGGCACCAGGCACGAAATATCTGAGCATGCCCAATACAAGTCAGAGTCAGAGCTTGGAGTGGATCAGAGGCAGGGTGTGCTGGTAAATATTTAACAACCAGCTCTCCAGGAAAGGGCGAAGTGGGAGGGGAACAAAACATTTTAAAGTTTAATCTGAATCATTAACATTGTCAACAACATCTTCTTCATCATATTCTGAAATGTAGACAATCAACAAACCAGTATATCAAACCCTGATTTGTAGGGTTTTTCGATTTTACGTGGGTAATGCTCATGGCTCGAAAATCTAACGATTCTCCGGAGCTGGTTCCAGCTGGCTCCAGCACGTCTCCTTCTTTGATTATGCTAAGGGGATAAGATGGAAATAGAAAAGAAGCGTTTAGCGTTCATGAACAAGTCACGTCAGAGGCTTTTGTTTGACGTCTAGATTTCCTGACAGTATTTATTAATCCAAACTGGAGCAAATTGGTCTACACTTGCACTTTATGGGACTCGAACTCGTGGCTACAAAACTTCCAAGTGGATGCCCCACTCCCGCCTCCTCTTTCCCCAAGTTGCCTCATCTTCGACAGAACTCCAACTCCCGGCATGCCCCGGACCTCCGTGGGTGCGCCCCCATTATTACTCTAAAGTTGTGGCCTTCTGGGAAATGTTGTTTCCTTGCCAACGCTGGCTACGTAACTTGCCGGGAGGTGGACTACAACTCCCTTGGGCCCTTGCGCGCCCCACCCCCCCCCCCCACCCCCCCACCCCCCCGGCGCGTCATGTAAGAAAGCGCCGCGGCGGCCATGTTGGTCTCTACCCTCGCCGTGGCTGAGGCTGGCACCGGGAGCGCGGCGTTGGCATAGTCGACATCGCAATGCTGGGATCCGTGGTGTGGAGGAGGACAACGCCGGCACCGGGGCTCCTCCTGCGGCTCCTCCGGGCCCAGCAGCCCAGCTCCCGCGAGGCCTCCTTGGGCCAGAGCGGGGCCGCCGGGGGCCGCAGGGAGGCGCAGTACCTGAGAGCGGCCGC
>CM053588.1:81656100-81695685 GCA_028646515.1 Pseudochirops corinnae | reverse complement strand
GAGGCTGGCACCGGGAGCGCGGCGTTGGCATAGTCGACATCGCAATGCTGGGATCCGTGGTGTGGAGGAGGACAACGCCGGCACCGGGGCTCCTCCTGCGGCTCCTCCGGGCCCAGCAGCCCAGCTCCCGCGAGGCCTCCTTGGGCCAGAGCGGGGCCGCCGGGGGCCGCAGGGAGGCGCAGTACCTGAGAGCGGCCGCCGGGGGGCGGTCCTCGGCGCAGCCGCAGTATGTCGGAGCGGTCTCCTGGCGGAGCCGGGACGGGCTGCCGCAGGGCCTCGGAGCAGCCACGTGGGGGCGTCTTCCTGGCCCCGAAGAAAGCCCTTCGTCGGGCCGCTGGAGCGGAGTCCCGAACGCGGCCGGACTGGGCGTGTGGGCCTTGGCGTCAGCGTTGGTTGCTCATTGCTACAGCAAGAGCCCCTCCAATAAGGGTGATTATCCAGCCGGGGGGAGGGGACAGGGGTCCACCGCCTGGCTTCTGGCGCTGGGCCTTGGGGAGGCGAGAGACCCGGGTTCTGCCCCAGCCTTGTCACCCGCGCACTTTGAGAACTTGTCAGAGAGTGAGCTCCCCGTCACCGAACGTATTCAAGCAGACTGTCAGGGAGGCTTTCTAGGAAGTAGAAATGGGACAGGGCTTCAGGTTGTAGGGTTTGGGGAGGCCAAAGTCCCGGGTTCTGCCCTGGCCTTGTCACCCACAGCACTTTACACTTGTCCCTCCTCAGGATTGGGGAACCTTGGGCCTCGAGGCCACTTGTGGCCTTCTAGGTTTTGACTGAGTCCAAGTTTCACAGAACAAGTCCTTTTATTAAGGGACTTTGTTGTGGAAAGTTTGGATTCAGCCAGAGGGCCCCCCTTGAGGACCTAGAGGGCCCCACATGGCCTCGAGGCCACAGGTTCCCGCCCCCACCCCCTACCCGCAGGTGTTATAGCACATCCTGTCGGGAAGCCCAGAACTCCAGAACGGAAGGATGGCCTATTGACTTTTCTATCTCAGACTTTTAAAAACAGCTGTGGGGAGTGGCAAGGCAGAACACCAGGGCTGGCTTCCCAGCTCAGACCTTGACCAGCCCTGTGACTTGAGGCAAGCCCTCAGTTTCTCCTGTTTTGTTGTAGCAAACGCCCTTTGTCAGCATTGAGGTGTATTGGAAATGTGAGCTGTTTGCTGTCTAAGGGAAGGAAATGGGTTCAGACAGCATTGCTTGTCCTTGTCACATTTCCAGATGGGGGCAGAACCAAGACTCCTAATTCCTAGTCCTGTGAATTCCCATCTTGATGTTTTTCCAAGAAAGTCTTCCTCTGATACCTCATTGTGTTGTGGTAGTGACCCTAGGTTTTGAAGATTGGAGTATGCCCTCTAACTGGCCCTGCTGAGCCTTCAGCTCATCACTACACTGACCACAAAACTGGATTTTTCAGCCACAGCAACTCTTTAACTAGATATTCAAATTAGATTTTTTTTGAAATGTATTGGTAGATGGTACTAGCACCAAAGTTACAAAATCCCTGAAGAAGTATTGTTAGAGCCAGGTCTGGAGAGAGCTAAGGAAGGACCATCCCACAGCCAGGGAGGGCAGTCCCCTGTACCTCAGAGACACTGACCCCCAAGCGGCCAAGCCACATTTACAAATTCAAATACTTTTTGGCCCCTTTAAGCAAATGTTCTTAGCCTCCTTTGTCAGGTGATCATACTGAGGCCTGGAACAATATGGTCACTCTTGGGACTTCTTAGAGCCACTTAGGGGTTGGGACTACCAACTCAGCAGTTACAACTCAAGAGTTCATTGAATGTCTACTGATTTACTTAGCTAAAGGAGTAGGGCATGACTCAGGAAGGAGAGTACAAATTCCTTATCCTCCAAGAGTCTGTGGATTTGCTGAAGTGACAAGACTAATGTAAACACCACAAGACAGATTGACTTGGTGCTGGCAGAGGAGTTCTGTGAGGCAAATTAGTTGTGAACAGTTTCATGAAGCAGGGAACAGAGCTTGTGCCTTGAAGGGTAGGGAAGACTTGGAAAAGGTGACGGCCTGGTATTATAGGTGAAGGATTAGGAAAGGCAGGAAGGGGTTCATCGTGTTTAGAGGTTGGTGGGAAAATGATGAATGTATTTGGGAGCTTAAAGAAAGGAGACTGGAAAAGCCATTTGGTGCCAGACCATGGAGGGCTTCAGGCAGACTCTCAGGGGCTGTAGTCAGAGTTGGGCTGTGGAAAGGGATTGGTCATGTGTAGAGGAGCTGGCCACAGCTGAGGAGGTAGCAACATTCCTGGCAAGAAGGGCTTGGGAGTTGGGCTTCAGTGAGGCCATAGGAGCTGGAAGGAGGGAACAGGTACTCTACCAAAAGGTTTAGCTGTGGATAGCTTTGCAACAAGGAAGGTAAAGATGCTCTCTGTACGCAGTGCCTTGCTTTGTCCCACATCATCTGTTCAGGTGATTTGGGAGCAGATAGGAGTAGTGTTTGGGGTATTTATAAAACCTCTACTCTGGGAGGAAGGCCCACAGGATTCCCATGTAGCCTGAAGCCACAGTAGCCCCACAGGCAGGACATATGGGCTTACCAATAATTCTGAAGGACTCAAGACACCAGTCACAGTCAACCTCTCTGGAGATTCAGGTCCTCACAGGAGGACAAAGACTCACTTCCACAGTATTTCAATAGCAAGAAGAGGTGCCTGGCACATAGTAGGCATTTAAGAGATGTTTATTGATTTACTAAAGTAACCTGGAAGGATCTAGATTTTCAGGGCAGAGGAAGGCACATAGTTTCCCTGGCCCCATCACACTTCAGCTTTGTGTTTTGAATATTGATTCTCTGAGAGTCCTGAGTACCTTGGTTTCCTGTGACTCACCTATAGCTGCCTTTCTCTGCCTTCGTCCATGGGACATAAGGAAGGCCAGGGCTTTGCCAGTCTGTGTAGTAGTTCTTCCATGTTCTACTGGAATCTTTCCTATCCTTCAAGGCTCAGTTCACTTCCAGTGCTTTCCAGGGAACCTTCTCCAACTCTCTGAGCCCATGGTGAACTAGTTACTAAGTATGTAGTTCTGTTCAGTCCTATTTCTTGTTCTCCAGTATTCTACATGTCTAAGTTTTGTTTCCCCAGCCAGTCTGGGAGCTCCTCAAGGCAGAACTTGTTTTTCTTCCTGTCTCCATATCAGGTATGGTTAGCAAGGGTTTAATTCAGTACCTATTTATTAAGCATTTGCAGATCTCTGCTAGGCACAGAAGGTAGAATGACAAAAACCAAACAGTCCCCGTCTTAAAGTAACCTAAGAGCCAGAAGAGCTGGGTTCTAATCCCAGCCCCACTATTGATTTCTTACATGGCATCTGTCAAGGTGTTCTTCCTCCCTGTGCCTCAATTTCCATATTTGCAAATTGCGGGAAAATTGATGGATTTGAGGACCTTGTTTGGACTCAGTGAACTAGGGTCCTTGTCCTAGCTCCACCACTTAACCAGCAGTGAGACCTTGAGCAGCTCCTTTTTCCTTCTCTGACCTAGTCTCTAGTCCCTTCCAGTTCTAAATCCTATGGTCCTTAGGCTAAGTGGTCTCTGAGGTCCCAGCAAACAGAACCTGAAATTCATACTCGTTGATGAACTGATTGGGACAGTTCATCTGATTTTGAAAACCTTTTCAGGATTCTGCAGCTTCTCCTTTTAGCCACAAGATGGAGCCGTCAGCCCAGTGCCATTCCGCTAAAGATGGTGTGTTGCAGCCATCCCCAGAGGGTCTTGCAGAACTGAGGCAGCTTGTCAGGCACTGTGGCACCAGGAGAGCAGGGCCGGAAGACCCGAATTCTGGGTTCAGTTATGGGATTTAGAGAAGTCACTTTCTCTCTCTGACATTTTCTTCCACTATCAAATAAAGGGGTGGTTCAAAATAGTCTGAAAGAGCCTGTCCAGCCAGCTCAGGCTTTTGCCATCCTGTGCTACCCCTCTAACTACTGTCTTGGTTCTGGAAGTTGAGGGGAAGCAGAACAAGAATGGGCCTGATTGACTAAGGACTGAGCTTAAGGAGCTGGGTATGGAGTCAGGTGGCGGAATAGCTCCAGGCATGCATCCCTGCCTACATTTATAACCTTGACTCTTCTTTGTCTTCCATTAGAAGCTGCCCTGCTGGAAGCAGCCAGGACCAACAATGTCCAAGAAGTCAGCAGGTAAGAGCCACATCCTGGATCTTACCTATTCCTCACCTGAAAAGTGTGTGAATCTGTTAAGCATGGGCCAGTTTAGGGTTCATTCTGGGAAACAAGTGTTTTCTGAATGGAGTTAAAGCAGTCTTGCACTGGGATTGGTCCTTGCTTAGCCTACGATCTGAAGTGATCAGCCACATATTCCCCACAGTGTCCTACCATGGAGATAGGAGGAAGGGATTTATAGGCCCTGAAGCCTTGTCACTACAGCCAGTGCCTTATCCTCTTGGGGAGGAAGTTTTCCCTGAGTGGAGCTGAAAGGCAGCCATGCCCCAACCAAGACATACTGCTTTGATTCTCTCATTTTATCTGCAGCATTAATTCTGATTCTCCAGAGTGCTTTTTCATATTAACACTTGAGGCTTGTTTTTTCTTAATAAGCCACTTTGGAACACAGGAGATGAGAGTGAAGTTTCTTAAGCTAAATAAATATGATTGAGCAGGCATCTAATAAAAGTGCAATGAGGAGTCTCAGAAACCATGCACAGATGGCAGCTTGCTGTTATCAGAGCCATTTATAATATTGACAACTTCCATGGGAGTCTGGGTAAAGCAAGTTTGGATGTCCTTTCCTGCCTTACCCCAAACAGCTTTTCTCTTTGTTCTGTGCTTGCCCAGAGACCTCTTTTGCTGATTACCCCCATGGGTTCTGTGACTTATTCTGGTGGAGACTCTTTAAACTTACTTGCTTGTTTTCTGGGTAACCTTACCTGGCTGTGTCACTTTGCAGAATCTCAATTGAGCAAGGGCTCAGCCTTCTGGAACCCGGGAGGTGAAGGGAAGAGGGCTTTTCAGACCCCTTTAAGCACCTACACATTCTGTTTTTGCAATTAGGCTTTGAAATCTTACTAAACTATCTCACACCCATCTTCTTACACAAAGGACACTCTCTGTAAATAAATACCTTCTGGAATTCAACAAACTTTAAACCCCTGGTATATGCAAAGCACCCCCTTTTCTTTTTTTTGAGAGAGGAAGGTAGGGCAGTTGGGGTTTAGTGACTTGCCCAAGGTCACATGGCTAGTTTTGTGTTAAATGTCTGAGGCCAGATTTGAACTCAGGTCCTCTTGACTCCAGGGCCGGTGCTCTATTCACTACACTACCTAGCCACCCACAAAGCACCCTTGATGATTCTCAGGGTTACTACTGTGAACCTAAGTTATTATCCAACATGAGGATCTTGGGCTGTAAGACAGTGATGGACTCAGAGATTTTTGAAGTATAGGAGACATTTGCCTCTGTACTAAATGAGCCCCAAGCAACTGAACTTTGTGAGTTGTATCTCCCTTATTAATAATACTTCTAATAATGACATTTATATGTATCCTCTCACTTCAGTCTGGAACCCCTTGTGCTCCTGTGCCAGTCACTGAGCTAAACACTGGGAAATACAAAGAGGCAAAAGGTGATCCCTGCTCTCTGGGAGCTCACGATCTCATGGGAGGGACAACAAACAAATGTGTATAGACAGGCTATCTACGAGATAAATAGGAAATATTTAACAGAATGGAAGCACTGCAGTTAAGAAGGGTTGTTCTTCTATTGTGTCTGACTCTTTGTAAGCCCATTAGGGGTTTTCTTGGTAGAGATACTGGACTGGTTTGCCATTTCTTTCTCCAGCTCATTTTACACATGAAGAAAGTTGAGGCAGACGGGGTTAAGTGACTTGCCCAGAGTCACAGAACTAGTAAATGTATGAGGCCAGATTTGAACTCAGGAAGATAAGTCTTTCAACTCCAGGCCTAGCACTCCATCCCCTTAGGTTGCCTGCTGAGAGGGGCTAGGAAAGGCTTTCTGTAGAAGGCGAGATTTGAGTTGGGACTTAAAGGAAGCCAATGGGTGGAGATGAGAAAGGAGAGGATTCCAAGCATGGAGGACAGCCAGACAAAATGCCCCGAGCTAAGAGATGGAGTCTTATTGGTGGAACAGCCAGAGGCCAGTGTTACCGGGTCAGAGAGCGTGTGCTGGAGAATACAGTGTCAGAAGAAAGGCAAGGTAGTGGGAGCGAGGTTCTGGAGGGGTCCGAATGCCAAACAGCATTTTGGTTTTGAGCCTGGGGGTGATACGGAGCCCTGGAGTTCACTGAATAATCCCCATTACTGAATGTGAAGAATGCAGTACAGGTATTATTGTTCTGTAGGTGAGGAAACTGAGGCTCAAAGAGAGCAAATTCGTTGTCTGAGAGGCTAAAGTTGGCCATCATGTTGCCCCATTTCCTTGTTCTTCCCTTGGTGCCCTCCTCCTCACCTCTCTGCTTTTCTGCTTCCATTTACCATATGAGGATGGAAAGGAGATCATCAAACTTGATAAAATTGTATGTAACCAGGCTTTGAGGGAGGACTCAAGGGGCTCTTCTTTAATTTTAAAAAAAAGCGAGTGATTAAAAAAACATTGATTAAAAACTGGGTGGATTTTGTGACGGTTATTTTGTTTGCTCAGTGGCCTTTTTTGAAAAGCCTCTCCCCTGTCCTAGCTTAATTTTGGATCCAGGACATGTTAGCTATAATATTTCACTTTCTAATAATACCTTGTGTTTTTGTGGTACTCTTAAGGTTTACAGAGTTCTTTTCTTACAACAACCACATGAGGTAGGTAGGGGAATTATTACTGTTCTCATTTTATAGATGAGAAGACTGAACCCAGCACGAGTGACTGACTTGTCCAGGGTCACACAGCCAGTAAGGGACAGATCAGAGATTTAAACCTGGATCACCTAAGTGTAAGAACTCAGTCCTCTGCCAAGATACTTTGGGTTTTTGGACTTAGTTTCTCCTTGATCACCTCAGTTGCATAGCCCTAGGAGAGTCAGAGGTTCAGAAAGATTGTTCCTGCCCCACCGAAGCTAACAGCTACTTTGGGGAGACAGGAAGCAGCAGGAGGATTGCTCCAGAATCAATGTGGCTACACATGGACAATACCCAGGACTTGGGGACCTGTTATTACTTAATTTCAGGCCCTTCTAGTCTTACAAGATAGGTTGCCTCAGAGGCACCGCCTCTTAAAGTAAAAGGACTGCATCATAGTGACCCAGCCTCAGACTTGAATTCTGCTCTAGTAGTCAGGGCCTTCTACAAAGTACTGGCTCAGCAAGATCTCTTAGGCTAATTGACAACCTTGAAGGGATTCTCTTATTTTATATATGGGGAAACTGAGGCCCAGAGAGGAGAAAGGGCCACCCAGGGTCACACATCTAATTAGCGTCAACCAAGACTAGAATTCCAGGTCTCTTAACTCCTGGAATAGTACTCTTTCTGCTATACCATACTTCTAGCTTTAAAAAGTCTGTTATTTTAAGTGTTGCAAAAGCAGGGTGGGAACCATGGGGGGGGGGGGAGGGGAGAAAATTAGAAACTCAAGGGATTGTGGAATTGAATCTTGTAAACTAAAAGTAAATAAATTAAAAAAAAAAAAGCAGGGTGGGAAGGCATGAATAGAGTGTAGTGGAAGAAAGGCACTGCAATGATCAACTATTTTCTTCACTCCCTTAGCATGAGAGCTGAGGCTAAGGGGCTGTCATTCATTTGTGCTAGACAACTCCCCTCCTGGTGAGGCGGGGGACAGAAAGTGCAAGAAGTGGGCTCTGCCTTTCAGGAACCTCAAATGTGTGAAACATTAGCAGTAACTCACCACGTGCTTAGCCCTTGACACAGAGCTTTCATAGCTACTGTTTTATTCAGTTCTATGACTGTCCTGATTTTACAAGGAATAAAAAACAGAAGTTTGGAGAAGACAAGTGAGCAAATATCACAGGATGGAGCCAGGGTTCCATCCTTAATCTTTTGACTTGGAAGACTCACACAAAAGAATGTCAGTGTTGGATGGAGCCTTAGGACTTATGTCTTCTGATGAGATATATCCAGTCTTTGACAAAGCCAGGACTGGGCCCCAGATAAAGGAAAGTAAATAAAATAAATTTAAAAAAAAAAGCAGGGTGGGAAGGCATGAATAGAGTCTTTTGGAGTTTTCTCATAACCTTGCATTGCTGAGAGGAGCCCAGTCTATCAGTTAGTCGTCACACACACACGCTGTGTCTATAATTGTGTACAAAGTTTTCCTGGTTCTGCTCTCCTCACTCAGCATCAGTTTATATGTCTCTCCAGGTTACTATGAAGTCCATCTGCTCCTCATTTCTTATAGCACAATAGTATTCTATTACATTCATATACCACACTTGTTTAGCCATTCCCCAATTGATGGGCATCCTCTTGATTTCCAATTCTCTGCTACCACAAAAAGAGCTGCAATAAATATTTTTGTACATATGGGTCCTTTTCCCACTTCTATGATCTCTTTAGAATACAACCCTAGAAGTGGTATTGCTGGGTCAAAGGGATATGCACTTATTTATAGCCCTTTGAGCATAGTTCCAGATTGCTCTCCAGAATGGTTGAATCAATTCACAACTCCACCAACAGTGCATTAGTGTTCCAGTTTTTCCACATCCTCTCCAGCATTTATCATTTTCCTGTTTTGTCATCTTAGCCAATCTGACCAATGAGATGTGGTACTCAGAGTTGTTTTGATTTGCAGTTCTCTAATCAGTAGTGATTTATTAGAGCATTTTTCAGGTGCTTATAGATATCTTTAATTTTTTCCTCTGAACACTGCCTGTCCATGTCCTTTGACCATTTATCAATTGGGGAATGGCTTGTATTCTTACAGATTTGACCCATTTCTCTGTGTGTTTTAGAAATGAGGCCTTTATCAGACACTGGTTGCAAAAATTCTTTCCCAGTTTTCCACTTCCCTCTTAATCTTGGTTATGTGGGCTTTATTTGTATGAAACTTTTCAATTTACTGTAATCAAAATTATCTGTTTTGCATTTCGTAATGCTCTCTAACTCTTGGTTAGTCATAAAATCTTCCCTTTTCCATAAATCTGACAGGTAAACTATTCCTTGCTCTCCCAGATTGCTTACAATATCAGCCTTTATACCTAGACCATGCACCTATCTAGACATTATTTTGGGATATGGTGTAAGATATCCCAGCAGTTTTTGTCCAATAGTGAGTTCTTATGCTGGGGTCTTTGGGTTTATCAAACATTAGATTGTTATAGTCATTGACTGCTGTGTCTCATGCACCTACTCTTCCTCAGCCAGTACCAAGTAGTTTTGATGACTGCTGCCTTATAATAGAGATTAAAATCTGGTATGGCTACTTCCCCAGTATTTCTTTTCATTAATTCCCTTGATATTCTGGACCTTTTGTTCTTCCAGATGAATTTTGTTACCATGTCTTGGTTTTGAGAAAGGGAAGGAGGATTTCTGTGCCATCGCTCCTTACCAATAATTGTCACTTATGAACATGACAGGGCTGGATGATTCTGTCTGGTTCAAGGATGCCCACCTTTGAGGCCTTTCCTTAGGGCAAGTTTGAAAGAGAGAAAGGAAAAAGTGACATTTACTACGTGTTTACTGTATGCCAGGTCCTGTGCTTAATGCTGTGGATACAAATGGATGCAAGGCAGCTTACATTCTAAGGGGGAACCAGCATGTAAATGAAGAGCTGTAAATGAGAAGGGCAGGGAGGTGGCATGCACTGTGTGTGGTCAGGCTGTGCACTGAAGCAGTGAAGGTCTGGTTCTGACAAAGATAAAGTGAAAGCCCACATCTCAGAGCCCTAGGGAGTTCCAGGGGGAGTCTAAGCCCTATATGCCCTGAAAAGGGGAAGCAGAGGAGGTATTGGCCAAAGTGGAGGCAGCACGGTTTGGAGCCGGTGGCCAGAAAGTGAGGTAGAGGCCTAGTTCTAAGCAAGAAGCCACTTTCTCAGGGTGCCACTTAAAAGACCTAGGACCCTCTGCTGCTCAGAACCTTTGCCCTTGGTTCTAGAGCTACTACTTGTTAACCTTGCCCAGACTACCAGGCCCCAAGCTCATTCCTCAGATTGAGTTTGGAACTTCAGCACCAGCAACAGGTCAGATTTACTGTCCCTAGATGTATCCAGCACATACTGTACCTTCTGGTAGCTGGGATGCCAGGCCTTCTAACAGTTAGACTCTTAGCTCCATATCTGTGTGTTGTTTTTACCGTTAGAAAGTAGTTCCTTGAGGATGGGGGACTGCCTTGATTATTAGTACTTTAATCCTCAACACTTAGCACAGTTCCTGGCATATAGAGCTTGATAAACGTTTGTTGACTGACTAATGTCCACATCATGGTCCAGCTTAAGTTCCACTACTTCCAGGAAGCCTACTAGAAGCACTGTCTTGGGAATCAAAGGCCCTGGGTCAGAATCCCAGCTCTGCTGCTGACTTGCTGTACCAAAAACAAGTCACTTCCCAATTCTAGACGTCAGTTTCTTTGTAAAAATGAGAGTTGGACTCAGTAATGCCCCTTGCCTCTTTAAAGCCTCTGATCCAGCCCTCACAGCTTTCCCTCCTTTTCTGAAATCCTCTGGGATCTAAATCCCCTGCATGTACTGTTTTGTCTGATTGTTCTCCCCGTGCTCCTTTCATACAGTGTCTTGCTTTCCCATGCAGACTATTGGATCCTGAAACTGTCCTTCCCCTTGCAGTGCCTAGGCCAAGGCTGAGCTGAACATACAGGCCATCCCCCTACTAGAAATGTCATCTGTACCTAATTAAGTCCTTTCAAACGAGATCTGACCTCACCTCCTCCAGGAAGCCCTCACACAGTGATGCCTGCCTCCCTCCCTCCAGTGGACTCTTAAAGGCCTTAGAGCTGATACCATTCATTTGACACTTTGCCTATAATATCTTCCATTGCTTGGGGATATTCATTGTTTTTTTTTAGCTCCCAAGCTAGATTGCCAATTTTCTTTGATGTTCCCACTGAAAATGGTCCCCTCTTCCCTGTCGCATACCTCCTCAGTTACATGTGGCTTGGCTGTGCTTTGTGTCGGTCTTGTTCCTGTTGCTTCTCCACAGGCAAGGACATGTCTCAGTCTTCTTTATATCTCCCAGATACTAGATACTAGGGTAGTTGGTCATTTCTTCCTCTAACTCATTTTACAGATGAGGAAACTTGAGGCAAACAGGGTCAAGTGACTTGCTGAGGTTCACACAGCTAGTAAGTGTCTGAGGCCAGATTTGAACTCAGGAATTTGAGTCTTTCTAACATAAAGCCCAGCACTCTATCCACCACACCTCCTAACTACCCTCCTATTTGTGTGTTTGGAACTGAGTCATTCTCTTATCTAAACTTCAGCTTCCTCATCTCTAAAATGGATCCAGCAATACTTGTGCTACTGTGGGAGGGACACTGTAGAAATAGGGCTTGTTATCCTTCACTTGCTGTAGAATACTTAGTGCTCTGCCTCCTGTGGTGATGGTGGTGGTAATGGCAGCAGGCACCTGTCCTGTGTCCTGCCTCCTCTCCCTTCCCTCCCGCTCTGGTCTTCCCTAAGTATCTCCCCTCTACTCACCCCTTGCTTGAACTCTGGGTAGCATCTGGCCACAGACAGTAGCTTAGCCCACTGAGGTTGTGGTACATGACACTGAGGGCCCATTAACAGCCATTCACTTACCCCCTTGTCAGTAATGCCTGAGGTGTGTGTGGTTACCTAGTCTGGGACCCAGGCTTGCACACAAGGGGCCAGCCACTTACTCAAGGGCAGGGGGAGGGGGAGGGGGGGGGTCCTGCTGCCATGGCCTGCTGTGGGAGAGAAAACATTAGGCTCAGAGGTAGAAGGTTACATTCAAGCCCCAGCCCTGCTTTTAAAGATGGTCACGTGACCTTGGCCAGTCCCTTCTCTCTCAGGGTCTTCACTTCCCCCTCCCTCTGCTGTAAGGCTGAAATATCCTCATTTCACAGGGGTATATATGGTGAAGCTCAGATACAGTAGTGTATGGGAAAGAGCTTTGTAAACTAGACACATCTATGTAAATGTAAACTGTTGTATGTATTACATTGTTAAAATAGAATTGGGGCTGGAAGGGACCTTAGAGCCCTCCTCCTCATTCTATAACTACAGAAGTAAGGCCACAGAAAGGTGACTTGCCCAGGGTCATACGGCTAATCAGTATCTGGTGCCAGATTTGGACTCAGACCTTCCTGACTCCCATGTGCAGCACTCTGTCCACAATATCATGTTGTCTTTCCAGTTAATAATAATAGTAACAACATTTTAAGGTTTGCCAAGTACTTTACAAATATTATCTCATTCAGTCCTCATGACACCCCTCTCAGGGAGGTGCTATTATTATCCCCACTTTACAGTTGAGGAAACTGAGGCAGACGAAGGTGAAATGACTTGCCCAGGGTCACACAGTGAATGTCTGGGGTTTTGAACCCAAGTCTTCGTAACTCCAGATTCAGCATTCTAACCATGGCACCTCTTGGTGAATTATCGTTTCATCCAAGACTGTATATTATACCCTAATTTCTCTCCTCTGCCCAACTAAATAAACTCTTAGAGCAGCAGTTCTCAACCTGTGGGTCACGACCCCTTTGGGGGTTGAACAGCTCTTTCACAGGGATCGCCTAAGACCATGGGAAAACGCGTTTCCGATGGTCTTAGGAACCGAGACCTCACTCCTCTATCCATCTCCAGGCGGGTCCACCCACATGCAGACATGCCCACATATGGATATTAAAGGAGTCACCCCATTAGGAAGGTTGAGAACCACTGTCTTAGAGAGACAGTTGTGGCATAGGAGTAAGAACATTGAACTGGGAATTAGGAGGCCAGAGTTTGAATCTTGGCTGTACTACCAACTTGCTATATGCCCTAGGGAAAGTTACCTGCTGACTGTTGTTGGATTCATTTACCTCTCCTGCAAAATGATTTCTTTCCACTGACATAGATACCACTTTAGTTCAGGTCCCCATCCTCTCTGCCCTGCACTAAGGTGATGGCCTGCTGAATCGTCTCCCTGACTCAGGTCCATCCTCCACAGAGCTGCCAAAGTGATTTTCCTCAGGTGCAAACCTGACCATGTCGCTCCCCTACTTACTAAACAACCTTGGCTCCCTCTTGCTTCTTAGATAAAACATGACCTCTATTTGCCTTTTAAAGTCCTTTCCATCCTGGTCCCACCCTGTCTTTCCAGGCTCATTATATGTTATCCTCCTTCCCCAACTGGACAGTCCAACCACACTGCCTTTCTTTCTGTTCCTCACACACAGCTCACCATCTCCCATCTCCTCGCTTTTGCACACTGACTCTCCCCCTCCTGGAATGCACTCCCTCCTCACCTCACTCCAGAGAATCCCTCTCCTCCTTCATGATGCCTCTCCCTTCACTAGGCCCTCCATCTCAAACTGCCTTCAGTTTATTTTGTTTGTGTTTAATCTTTAAATGTATATGTTGCCTCTTTGATAGATCATAAGCCTCTTAAGAGCAGGAATTGTTGCATTTTTTTAAATCCCCAGGGCCTAGCATATAGTAAGTGCTTAATAAATGTTTATTAATGGATTGAAAAAAAATCATTATTAACAGCTTGAGTCCCAGAGATGGCAAGTGGCTTACCCAAGGTCACAGAGCTGATTAGTGACAGAGAAAGAAATTAGACAAAAGAAAACTTGACCCCCCCTAAAAAAATTCTAGAAGGTTTAGAGCTGGATTTGTCCAAAAATCCCTTGGCCGTTTAGCAAACATTCTTACTTTTCTGTACTGACAGATGCCTTTGCCACCTTGCATTTTTTTTTTTTCTGTGTGTATATATACACATATCTGTCAAGTCTCTTATCTATCTCAGTCTCAAAGCCTTAAAAATCAGCTGTGAGATCACTTAACCTCTCTGGGCCTCAGTTTTCTTATCTGTAAAATATGGGCATTGGATTAGTTGATTTCTAAAGCCCCTTCCAGTTCTAAATCCTGGGTCAAATTAAGCCTCGTTCCCTGGAGTTCAGGGTCTTGCATGAAAGTAGGGAGGAATTAGTTTATCTTGCATAGATGATATTGATTAGACCTAAAGTGATAGGAAAACATGTTTGCTATTCCCTTTGAACATCTTCACTTGTGCCCCCTAATTTCAGCCCCAAACTGTGTGGGATACTTCTTCAGTGTCGCTTCCCCCAGTTTTCCAAAGACTGGAAGGAATCTTACAGAATTAGTCCAACCCTGTCATTTTTGACCAATGGGGAAACTAAGACCCAGGGAGGTAAAGTTACCTACCTAAGGTCACACAGCTAGTGAGTGGCAAAACTCAAGTCCTGGAACCCAGATCATCTTCCACCTTCATTTCTAGTTATCTTTCCACTACCCCACATTGTCCTGACACAATAGAGCAGGCAGAAGCCTCCTTTTCAGCCATTCCAACAAAAGCCATTGTCATTGGAAAAGTCCAGGCTTCTGGTTGCTGTGCTCCCACCTGTGGGGAGGGGCAGGGGGTGGCTCCCGGAGGCTGAGCTCAAACTCAAACATGCCCTCTGGGCTCTCTTCTCTAAGGGGTTGAGGCTGCTGTATCTCAGTGAGGCACTCACCCAGAACTCTGGAGATGGCCGGGAAAAACAAAGCACATCTGGCCAGCCCACGATGAGGGAGTTAAGGGGGCAGAATAGGAGGGGGCCGGGATGGGAAAGTCAGCTCTGCTGTTTCTGTGGTGATACCCCAGATGGAGAAAGGCTTTCAAGCTCAGCTCTTGTTACCTTCAGAGTGCACCAAGGTGACAGGCAAAACAGCAGGCCTTTCCCTGCTCCCTAGAGGCTCGATTACTATGCGCTCTGGTCTCTTAGACTGATTAACCCAGTCATTTAGGAGCCCAGATGCTTCCTAATGAAGGGAGCCTGGTTTCCTGAACTTGGGAGATATGTGGGTGCATGTTTATGAGAGAGACAGAGAGATTGCCTTTCCTAGTCTATATCTGTTCTGTTGATCAGTCAGATTTTCACTTGTTTCCTACCATATATACAAGGCACTGTGCCAAGCCCAGCGAGGGCTGCAAAGATGCCTGTGACCCAGCACCATAACTTCAGGAAGGACAGTGACAGATTGGAGCATCTCCAGAGGAGGGCACCTTGGATAGGAAGGGGTCATGAAGCCAGGCCATAACAGAACCATTCTGAGAAACTGGCTATAGAGATTCAAGGGAGGGTGGATCCACAGTGAACACAATCACCATCTTGCACTATTGAGAGGAAGAGACTTTCCATTTGCTTAGACAGCATAAAAATTAGAAACAATGGGGAAAGTCATAGGGAGACATACTTCATTAAGTTCACGAGGAAAAGATGGGCATTCTAACAGTCTGAACTGTCTCATAATGAAACAGGATCCTTCCAGAAAGAGTTCTCTTTGCTGTGAGCCTTCTTCTCCCTACCCCCAATTAACAAGCATTTATTTTTTTCTCCCATCTTCCCCTCCCCCGTGGAAAGAAAAAGAAAAAGTTCTTGTGACAAATGTGCATGATCAAGCAAAACAAATTGCCCTTTGGCCATATCCAAAAACTACCTGTCTTAATCTGCACCCCAAGTCCATCACCTCCCTCTCAGGAGATGGGTGACCTTCACAAATGGCCCCATGAGTCATGATTCTTTCGAGTAGTAACTCTAGTTCTTCTGACACAGTTGGGGGGGGGGGGGGTGCATAGAAAGTATCCTGCACTGAAGAGATAGTTAGATTAGATGCTCTCTAAGGCCCTCTTCCAACTCTTAGCACCAGATGCAAGGTTAGATTGAGTTAAATGGGAGACAGCAGGTAAGGGAAAAGGACCACATTTATACTGTTTATTTTGCTGACTTGAGGCTCTCCGCTCTCATCCTACTCCAATATCTCATGATGATCTCAAGGAAACCCTGAGCTATGCCAGGAGAGGCCAGGCTCTCGAAGACCATACCACAATGGAAAGGATTTTTCTGGTTATCCAGAGACCAACCTGGACAAATCCAGAGAGGCTGCTTGCGGCCTGCCACAGACAATCGTTTTCTTATCCCTCTTTTAAAGCTTTTCTAAGAAGCTTTGTAGTCTTCTTAGGTTGTGTAAGTGAAGGATTCATCTCTACAACTGAAGAAAATACAGATCTTTGAAAAAGTTCACTGACCTTAGAGTAAGTCATTTACATTCCAAACCTCTTTCCTCATCTGCAAAATGAAGGGGTTTGGACCACATTGTTTCTGAAGTCCCTTTCCAGCCCCTCTGTGATTCTGTACCTTGCATGTCCTGATTGGGATGCCTTTCATTTCTGGCATATGGTTCTAAGACTCCCAGTGATAACAGTCCCTGAGATAAAATCCATACCTAGAAGAACCTGGTAGATGTTCCCTTGTATTATTAGGTCTGTGCCATAACAGGGCAATAGACTCCCAGCAGAAACAGAAATCACCTTGCCTGGGGGTGGTCTAGGAGAGGTTCCATTACCTTACTCCAGTCTGCAGGCCTTATGTCCCACTACTGCCCTCCATTTACTCTCTGTTCCAGGCAGACTGATTTACCAGCCCAATTTCATCCTGCTCTTTCCCTCCTCCCTGCATTCATATAGGCTGTTCTGTCCCATCTCTGCTTGACCTCCTACTACTCCTTCAAGGCTCTGCTCAGGGTTCACCTCTTCCATGAAACCTTTCCTGATGCCTCCTGGCTTCGAGGGATCCCTCCTTCACACAGTGTCTCACAGCTCTTTGTCTTCATCACATGCTGGGATCATGCTTATTTGTGTGCCTGCCATGCCTCTCTATTTAAAGTTACAAGGTCCTCAAGGTTAGGACCTGTGTCTTTTTTTAATCCCTGAAGCTTCAGCACCAAGAACAAGGCCCTGAATATACTAAGCATTTTTTTAGTATCTCATGGATGGGATTGGATTCAGTTGATAGGTTTCCTGTAGCCAGAGAGCTGTCCAGCTTGAGGAGCCTGGCTGTTATTCTGAAGCATGCAGACAGATTACCAAGCTTCCATGCCTGTCACTGGGAATTGTTCCAGTGGTTTCCTGCCCATCTGCCCTCTATCCAGGACAGTCATCAACTGCTCAGGCTGTTATTGGTCCCACATGGTCTCTTCTGTGATAAAACTGCCTAGAAAGCCAAATGACCTCCTCTTGAAGTGCTGCCTGCTCCCAGAAGCTGGGGGTCTATCACAAGATGGACCACCAGTGGCCCATTCCAGCTCCTGCCTCTCTGTCTGCTAGTGTCTCATTCCCCTGCTATGACTAATTTGTATCTGTTTATATATTCCTATATTTTCACTTTTTAGAATGTAAGTTCTTTGAGGACAAAACAAATCTTTGTATCCCAAGCATCTAGCACAATGGCCAGCATAGAGTAGAAAAAACAATAAATCCTTACTGGTTGATTGATTAACTGTAGACTGACTAGAGTAGAAGAAATAGATATCTGAGACCTTTATTATCCATCATCGTGTAAGTGGGATCCCCATACTCTCACCTTTGCCCTCTGCTTCCAGTCTGCCCTAGATTCTTTTGGTTCACTGCTCTTCTAAACATAGTAGTCATGTTCCTGAAACTTGTGTGTTAATCAGATCCTTTTAAAAGCAATTAAGTGATGGAGCAGCTAGGTGGCACAATGACTAGAACCTTGATCCAAGAGTCAGAAGGCCCTGAGTTCTAATTCAGCCTCAGACACTTGACACTTACTAGCTTGGGTGAGTCACTTAGCCCCAGTTACCTTGCCTTCCCCCTCTCCCCCAAAAAAGAGAGACAATTAAATGATTTGCTATGCATAAAATTCTTTGCTTTATAAATCAAAGGCCCCACATTCCTGATGAACCTTTTTTGAATTAGTGAATCTGGTCTTCCTTAGGACAGCTAGTTCTAAGCAGAGCGTACATATATATGTGTATATATATGTGGCTATTCCCTTTGTCATCTGTTGGACATTATTGAGATTATATGGAAGGGGAAGAGCAAACTCAGTTTCTGTGGCTGCACAAGTTAGACTAGGGCCAGTGAGGGGAAGTTAAGAGAAGAGCAGATTTCAGCTCATCATAAGATTGCCTCATGTGTTCTCCCTAAGCAGCATGATACCTTGTTTTTAATGTCTACTGGCCCCTGGTAGATGGGGCTGTAATGTCAGGAACACTGACACAGCTCTTCTCTGCCTTTGAGAGTTAAGAACTCAGTCTGGCAGGTGACAGACTAGGAGGGTCCACTGTAGCCTGTAGCACTTGCCTCACGAGCTAAGTGCTTACTAATGTGTCTGTCCTGCCTTAGAGTGTGTCTGGTTATATTAGGGATGAGTCCCATTTACCCAGGTAGACAGTGAGCTGCTTGAGGGCAGGGGTGTGGACAACACCAGCAGAATGACCGCTGGAGAAGGAAGCAGGCAGAGAAATCTGGCTTCCGGGCCTAACTGTATCACCTCAGATGAGTCGTTCGGGTGCTTGGGCCTCTAAAGTGAGTGGACTGGATTTGATGGCCTGTAAAGATCCCTTTCAGCTTGGGCATTCTATGAGTCTTCTCTTGTGCCCTCCTCAAAATGACATCACTAAGTTGTGGTTAAGGTACAGTGTGTCCTACTGTGACTGCTCAGACCAGTGCAAGGTCAGAAGACTACCACAGGTCAGGCACAAAAAATCCGCATGGACGTTTGGAGTGGAGATGTCTCTAAGACACACCCGGTGCGTACAGGTGGGTTGATATAATGTTCAGACGACTTCATCACCACCAGTGTGCTTACTGAAGGGGCATCATGGCATAGCAGAGAAAGTGCTAGTCAGACAGGAGAGTGGCCCTGTCACTTACTACCAGTGTGGTCATGGACAAATCACTTCATCTCTCTTGACCTCAGCATCTTTATTTAAAATGGGGCTAATAATACCTCCCAGGTTGGATTCAAGGAAATCACTTTGTAAACATTAAGCCCTGATTGAAAGTGACAGATTTTCATATTAGAGATGTATTCCACAAAAGCCCCGCTTCGTTGCCTTGTTGTGGCATGGAGATGACCCTTCTTGAAAACTGCTGGTGGAGCTCTGGCAGCTCCTGCCAAGCTGGAAAGACTTTGAGTTTATGTGCCTGCTGTCTGAGGACCAGCCTAGCTAAGTATAGAGAGGGTCAACACATCAGCCAGCTCCATCAGCTGAGGAAGCCGTGGCCTCCTCCTCACTGAGGGAGAAGGGGACTCAGAATGACAGGTTTTTGATCATCTTCATAGATTATCTTAAATATTGGTGCTACAAATGTGAAATCCTTGCCAAGATGACCATTAAATTGATAATGTTGAAGGAAATGAATTACGTAAATATAGACATTCATTTTATGAATAAAACCAGAAGACCCAAGGACTTGTTATTCAGTCATTTTTCAGTCATGTTTGACTCTTTGTGACCCCATTTGAGGTTTTCTTGGAAAAAATACTGAAGTGATTTACTATTTCCTTCTTAAACTCACTTTATGGATTAGGAAACTGAGGCAAACAGGGTTAAGTGACTTGCCCAGGGTCACACAGCTAGTAAGCTTTCTGAGGCCAGATTTGACCTCATGAAGGTGAGTCTTCTGATGCCAAGCCCAGCACTCTATCCACTGCATCACCTAGCTGCCCCTGACCCAAGGAAGGTCCTTCAGACCACCAGACCTTCCATTTCCTAAGTGGAAGGAAAGACATTGGCAAGCAAGGCAGGTGGCAGAAAACATTGTTTCATGAGGCACACTGCTAAAGATTGGAGCTCAGGGAGTAGTATGAAAGACATCCAAGAGACTGGCAGATTGGAGAAAGAGCTGGTCAGTAGAGAGTCGAGACTGAATGCTGCCCTGATACCCAAAGGACATTGAAAGACCTAGAGGAAGGCCTGGGATGTATTAGGCAGAGCTTCCTGTGGGTGAGTGTACTGGATGAGAAATCATAGATGGGTTGTCACCTCTACAGCTGGGTAGAGAATAACCATGTGGAAGAGATCACAAATGCTTCAAAGTATTAGAGCACCATGTAGGAGGAAGAACTCTAGACTTGAAGTCCAGAGACCAGGGTTCAAGTCCTTATTCTAAGACTTCTGCCATTGTTTTGTCCTCTATAAAAAAATAAAGGGCAGGGGGGACAGAATACTACTTTTTTCTGCAAGCTTTGTTGTGGGAAAAGTGCTTTATAAACCTGAAGTGCTTTAGGAAGAGGAGTGGAGCTATCCATGCAGCATTCCCTCCGCAGGCTCAGTGACTTAGCCACATAGGTCACCCAAGACCATAGACCTATAGGAGCGTCCCGGTGGATTCCTGCTCACGGCAGGAGCTGCTAGCAGACCAAAGAAGGGAGGGGATAGGCCTTCTTCCCTTTCTGGGGGCTTCAGGGAGAAACTTCATAGGAAAAGGAAATAGTTGGTATGGTCTATCCCTCAACCTCTTACCCATCCCTCACATGCCTCACAGGTCTTCTCACTCTCTAAACCTGCATTTTTCTCCCTAATGATTGCCATGCCTTTATCTTCCAGTCTATGGATCTGTTTATTGTAACATGGAATTAGATTGTTCTAATCAAAACATGATAAGAAATAAAGGGTTTACTCTTCAGATTGGGGCTTGAGGCAGTTTGGAGGCCCTAGGATCCTATAACTTAGAGTTGAGAGAGAGAGACCATAATGGTCTCTCTCAGGGGTTCTTAACCTCTTTTGTGTCATAGACTGCTTTGGCTGTCTGAAGAAGCCTATGTACCTCTTCCCAGAATGTTTCCTGATTGAGGGAAACGCTAAAATTCAATAAGAAAGTTAATGAAAAGAAAGATATAATTTTTTCCCCCAAGTTCATGAACTCCATGAACCTATTGAGGGTCCATAGGACCTAGGTTAAGAAGCCCTAACCTGGCATCTGGATTCCAAACCAGAACCTTCTTTTTAAAGATAAAGCCACTAAGCCCCAGAGATGTTCAGTGTCTTGTCTGAGGTTACCTATGTTGTACATTGCAGAGCCAGGATTGAAAGCCCAGGTTCTCTGATTCTTCTGGTTATTCTTTCTGCTGATCTCTGCCTCCTCCACAAAAACTTGGCTCTGTTTTAAGACTGGTTGTTGATTAGGAAAACAAAACAAAGCAAAAAAGCACATTTACATCATGACTCAGTAAAACTTTAAAAAAAAATCTGTATTACATTTCATTCGAAGCCCATCCAATTTACTCTGGTTTCTGGCTTGCAGTATGGTATGCTTAGAAGCCTGTTGTTGCTTTCAGGAGGGTTGTTGGCCTGGTCCTGCAGTCCAGGTGCGAGGAACTGCCTTTGCTCCCAGCGTAGGTAACGGGTCTGCACATCGATCTGGGGAGTTTATCTAATTAAAAAAAAAAAAGGCTGGTAAATGCATTTGGCTGTCTAGGGCCCGAAGAGTGGCTGTCTGTTTATCGATTGTCCTATCATTAAGGAAGGATGAGGAAATATCAATGATGGCACTTGGGCATTGGGAGCCTAAACTTCCCTTGGCTGGGAGATGTGTGAATTTTTCAACTCCCTACAGTGATTTTAAAACAGAAAAGGGCCACTTGGGGCAAAAGGCAGGAACAGTATTAAGCTTGGGCTTTTGTACCTGGTGAAGTGCTGCAAGCAGCCCCTAGATCGTTGGCATCCTCTAAACCATGATTCATTTGTTCATCTCGGTGGATCTCTGTTACTTGGCAACAGACCCAGCTTCACCAGAGCAGGCAGATCTGTGGATCAGCATCTTTGGACTTCTTGCTGATGGGCACCAAAGACTTCTTTATTTGGACTAGATGTGTCTCTGTGTTTGAAGAGGTAGAGGCAACCTTGGATCTGTTTAGCTCAGGGGATTTATCTTTGGGAAGTACTCTCTGTCTCTCTTTTTTCCTATCCCTGAAAGTAAGACTTTTTTTTTAATTCTGAAAGGAGAGAGGGAATGTAGCAGCCTTGGAGTCAGAAGGACTTGAGTTTAAGCTCTTCCATGATCTGTAATAGTCACATAATCTTGGCAGCTGTGGGAGACTTCAAGCTGCAGTGGTGTTGATTTTGTAACCTATGAAATCACAAGGCCATATCAAAGCAGAGAGTGGGGGGAAGGGTCTGTAGTTTCATCTATGTAGGTATTCCTTCAGCCTTAGTCAGTCAGCAAGAATTGATCAAGCATCTAAGATGTGACAAGCACTAGGGTAATAATAGAGACAAAATGGAGCAGCCCCTGCCCTCTAGGAGCTTACTTTCTTTTTTTTTTTTTTTAAATAGATTTGTTTATTTCCTTTTGGTTTACAAGATTCAGTTCCACAATCCCTTGAGTTTCAAATTTTCTCCCCTCTTCCTCCCATCCCCACCCATGGCAGCATGCAGTCAAGTATAGGATCTGCAGATACTTTCACATTGGACATTAGTCTGGTTGTATAGAAGGGTTGTAACCAATGGAATGAACAGTGGGAAAGAAGAAACAAAACCAAACATGGAAAAGAACGATAGCATGTAGATTGCTTCAGTCTCCATTTAAGCTCTGTTCTTTCTAGATCTTTCTCTGAATGTAGATATCTCCTTCCATCCTGAGACTTGTAGAGTTGTTTTATAACTGTGCGATGCTGAGAAGAGTCCAGTTTATCAAAGCTGGTCGTCACACATACGATGTGTCTGTGATTGTGTACACATTTTTCCTGGTTCTGTAGGAGCTTACTTTCTGTTGAAGGAGACTAGCATCTGCACATAGAAGCATATACAAAATAAATATGGGGAGAGGAGTCAGGAAAGGAGATGGTCTTTGAACTGAGCTTTAAATGGAAACTGAGGATTCTACAAGTGATGGCTGAAGAGGTAGTACATTCTAGGCAGGGGGAGCAGTGCTGAAAGCACAGGGGCAGGAGATGGGGGTCCCATGTTGTGAGGAAAAACAAGAAGCCAGCTTACCTAAACTAAAGCAGGCCTACAGGACAATAAGTGATATGTACTAAGGCAGGAAACTTCTGCTGGCATCAGAGTTTTAAATAACAAACCGAGGTTTTATATTTTACAAAGGGGACAAGAGGGAGCCACTGGATTTTGAATAGTGGTGCAACATGGAGAAAACCTGTGCTTTAAGAAAATCACTTTGCAGCTTTATGGAGGAAGGGTTGGTGAGGGGAAAGATGAGGAAGGGAGAACAATTAGAAGGTTGTTGGTAGGAGAGGCTATTTATTAGACGAAGTCCAAGAGAGAGGCAGCAGGGCCTGCACTGGGGTGGAAGCTGGGAATAAAGAGAAAGGGATGGACAGGAGAGCTATTGTAGAGGCAGAAATTGTAAAACTTGGCAACTTGTTGGATAGATGGAGTAAGGAAGGAGAGCAAGGAATCAAGCATGTCTGAGGTTGGGAATAGAGGTGATTAGAAGGAATGATGGCACCTTCAGCAGATAAAGGGGAGTTCAGGGAACAAGTGAGTTTGAGAGTCTTATTGCCTTGGGACCTGGAAACAGTCCTGTGAGATGAGAAGGGTGTGAATTCTGACCATTTCACTGACACTCAGGCCACTGAGATTCAGAAAGAGGAAGAGACTTTCCCAGAGTTAGCCAGCTGGTACTGGTAGTAGATCTCAGACTCCAACCCTGGGCTTTCTCTGACTGTAGTCTAATGCTATAGAATGGCAAAAGCAGAAGGGACATTCAATGCTGTATGTTCAAAATTGTTTCATGGATAGGAAGATGAGACCTAGAGAGAGGGAAAATCACTTGCATTCTGTTCTGATTTGCCTTGAGTTCTGTTTTAGACACACAAGTTTGAGATGCCTATGGCAATCCAGTTCAAAATGTCCAAAAGGCAGTTGGTAACATGAGCCTGGAGCTTGAGAGAGACACCAAGGTTTGGTAAAAAGATCTGAGAATCATCTATGGAGAGATGATCTCTAAAGCCAGGGTTGCTGATGAGGTCATGAAGTTCGTGAATTTCTTTGGCTAAAACAAAAAATCATCCTTTTGTGGCCAAACCTCTTTTGGGAGACCTCCCACACTTAGCTAGGCTACTCCTTGCACACTTAGTCCATCCATCCCCAGGCAGCTCAGTGAGACCGCGAAGAGAGCTTTGGACTTGGAGTCAGGAAGACCTAAATTTAGATCAGTCTTCCCTCACCAGCTATGTGACTCCGGGGAAATCATTTCAGTAAGTTTCCTCGTCTGTAAAATGGGGATAATAATAGCACCTACCCTCCAGGCTTGAGGTCACAGTGAGGGGGCGCGTGTAAACCTTACCTTCGTAAACCCTAGAAGTGCTTCATAAGTGCTCACTGTTGTACTTGCTCAAAAGTTCTTCCAGCTTGGAAAAGCTTACCAAAGTTTTTGATCTGTAGAAACAGTAATAACAGCTCCTGTTTATATAGGACATTTCTGTTACAAAGTGCTTTCACATGGATTACCCTCCTGGGGCCTCGAAGCAGTCCTGTGAGGTGGGAAGGGCATGGATCATGACCATTGCACTGAAACTCAGAAAGAGGAAAAGACTTTCCCAGAGTTAGCCAGCTGGTACTGGTGGAAGATTTCGGACTCCATCCCCAGGCTTCTCTGACTTTTCATCTAATGCTATAGAATGGCAAAAGTAGAAAGGACATTTGATGTCCTAAATTTGGTGTTCTAAATTGTTTCACAGATAGAAAGCTGAGGCCCCGGGGGGTTGGTGGGGCAAATGGTAATCTCTTCCTGGGGTCTGAGTGAGGTAGAGAGAATGATGGCTAGCACCCATGCTCTTGGCTCCCAGTACAGGTTGCCTTCATCACACGCTACTGAAAACAAATCCACCCCAGAAAGGGAAGGTGAGGATAGGGGTTTCTGAGACCTCTGTCTGAGCACCATGTGGCCATCAGAGGGTTGCATAAGCAAGGACAGGGTGTGTCCAGGTCCTGACACCTGCTGTGTGGGATAGCTCCCTCCAGCCACCAGAAGGCCTTAGGCGGCTTTGGCCTGCAGGAGATTCTTTGCCTGCCCTCATCAGCCCGTGGAGGGACATGCCAGCCACCACAAGTTTGGACCATTGCTCCTCATTTTTTATCAGATCTTGTTCTGGGAGCCAAAAATTCTTCTCTTCCACACAGCAGCAGGATCCCCAGGAAAACCATATCGGGTCACTAAGACTCAGCAACCATCTAGTTCATGCCTTTGCTGAGCATAGCTTTCCCAGTGTAATGTTCCTGGCAAGTGGTCGCAAAGCCTTGCTTGCAGTCAGTGAGTGATGAAGTGATGAAGCCCACTGCTCTCCAAGGCACTCTCTGCACTTTGGGACAACCTGAATGACGCTTAGCAGCTTTTTCTTTATATGAAACCAAAATGTGGTTCTGCACCATGCAGCGGAGCAAATAAATCAAGCCCTTCTTTTGAGAAAAAACCTTTCCAGGACCTAAACTCACCTATCAGTCCTCTCCTTAGTTTTCTCCAGTCTAAGCATCCCCAATTCCTTCAGCTGTTCCTTGCATGGCATTTCCTCCAGACGCTCACGTATGTTAATGTGTGCTGCCTCTAACGTGTAAGTAACCAAGGCAGAGGCCATAGGGCCTCTCCCATCTTGGACATTAGGTCTCTCTTGGTCCAGTCTCAAATGGCATTTGGTTTTGCCTGCTATAACACACTGTTGATTCACATTGCAATTCACTGCAAAGCTTGACCCTTTTTCACGTTAACTATTGTCTACCGGTGCTTTTTTTTTTTTTACCCTGGTGTTAGTCTCTTCACTCCTTTTCTCTCCCTCCTCCTTTTCTTCCCCATTGGTACCTCTACCCTACCCCCTTTATTCCAGCCTCACTTATACCTCACTGGCTTATTCTCTTCTCTGCCTAACTACATACTACCCCATCCTTTAGCTCCCAGCTTGACCCCACCTCCAGTAAACCTCCCCTGATTATGTCATCCCAAAGGGACTTCTCCCTTCTCCGAGCACTCTGCCTCTGAGAGCCTCAGTCCAGCATAGTGTAGATCAGAGGGTGGGGAACCTGCAACCTCAAGGCCACACGTGGCCCTCTAGGTCCTCAAGTGCAACTCTGTAACTAAACTTGTTCTGTGATGTTTGCATTCTATCACAGGGCCACACTTGAGGATCTGGAGGCCTGCATGTGGCCTCAAGGCCACAGATTCCCCATCCCTGATCTAGTCCAATGCCCTCATTTAACAGATGAGGGAAACTGAGGCCCAGAGAAATGAAATGACTTGTCTAAAGTCACACACATTGTAAGTGGCAGAAGTGGGGTTCAAACCTACATTCTCTGGTTCTAAATCCAGTGTTCTGTCCACTGATTGGCTTTCTCTTCCTAGCAGCCTGGCCAAGCATAGAGCACAACAGTAGGGGGTTTGGGGAGGAGGTGCCCAGCATAGACTAGCCAGTTGATTGATTGATTGATTGATTGATTGATTGAAGGCTCTGTTTCTTCTTCAGAACCAGCACAGCAGGAGAAGGGGGATCAGGCAGCTGATACTGAGTGGCCTCCTCAATCTGGCATTCATGTGGATTGGAGGGGGACCTGGGAAGGTTGCATAAGAATCCGCTTCTGGGCTTGTCCTGATCTTCCATCTGAATGTCCTTTTGTTGGGGAAGGGAGCACTATTGGGGGCCCTCCTGCTGCCCTGCTCCCTGGGGATTACCACAGCAGCATGCAGGCCCAGCCCATCAAAGAAAACCCAAGAGGAGGAGGGTCCCTCATGGATTAGGGCAGCCCGGCAGGCCAGGTGCCTTTCCCGTCCTGAGAAAGAACTAGGAATTGGTCACCTGAGCAGCACTGGGTAAAAAAAGCAGGCAGTCCTGCCAGTCACATTTCTACAATAAGTCTGTATAGAATCTTAGAATCATAAGATAACTGACAGTGTAACCGATAGAGAGTGGAATCAGACTCTCAAAGCTGGTTGGGACCAAAGTACATTCAGTTTACTTCCCCCTAGTGCAAGAATGCTCTTTACAGTCTCCCTGACAGGACCAGCCAGCCTGTACAAGAACTTCCAGGGACAGGAAACTGTTTCTGCAAGGAAAGTTATTCACCTCTTCCCAGCTCTTGTCATTAGTTCTGCCTTATGTTGAACTGACATCTGCCTCCTTGTTGCTCCTCATTGATGTTGGTTCTGCTCCCTGAGCCTGCCTTCTCTACCCCCATAATATTGCTTCCTCTTTGAAAACAGCAGTCATGTCCTTTCAGGCATCTGAATGAAACCAACTATGTACCCAGGCCTCATCGGGCACTTCTGAAATGCACCTGCCTTATAATATATTCTGTCAGAATTAACTATGTTTGTATCTTATCTTCATACTAGACTGTGAGCTCCTGAGGGCAGGGACCTGGATTTATTTGATTTGATAGTTTCCCCTTCATTAGTGCTCTTTGCCTAGTACGAGCTTGATCAGTGTGTTGAATTTTGTGAAAGAGGGCTGTGGTTCCTGCTGTTAGGTTCCTGCCATCAGGCATTTTTAGTCCAGCTGAACAAATGAGATGGATACCATTAACAGTCTTGAAAAAAAGAGCAAAATGTTAGGCTGTGACTCAGACTCCAGGGCTAATAAGCTCAGTCAGGAGGGTCTGGTGTGAGGAGGAGGCACTGTTCACTGATACCTCGAGAAAAGTCTTTGTCACTTAGCATATCTCCTTTTACCTTGATTTAGTATAGAATCTCAACCAAGTCCAGATTGGTTGTGCAGTGGTTAGGGCATTGTATTTCACTGGCCACTTGTATTCTGCTTAAGGGACCAAAATTGTGGATTTGGTCCCCATTCGGCCCAGTTAGAGTTTTGTATTTCTTACCCTGGTCCTGTATTAAACTCTAGACTGAGCCCCATGTTTGGTCTCCAATCCCCTGCACTGTGTTGAGAGACTAGGGAGCATGTAATATAACCCTCCTTTATTAGAAAAATTACTCAGTTGCCTCCAGCTCTAAATTCCACGATCCTGCCACCTTTCGGTTACTCACTCATTTTCTAATTGAAAGAGCAGGTCCATTTTCTAGCCTCAGACCAAGCAGTCCAGTCCAGGAAATAATAGCATTGTCTGAACCCCACAGGTGGCTGTATTCCAAGTCTGCAGACTTGCTAGCCCAGCTCACTACTCAGCAGCTTTCACAGGTCCAGAAAAACTTTCCCCAGATTGCAGCCATTTCAGGGATGTATGTAGCCAGAACTGGAAGGGATGTCAGAACATCTAGTCCAGCTTCCATCCACAGTCCCCCTGACAGGGCATTATCTGCTTTTCTTGGACCCCTTCAGTAAGTAGGAGCCCCCTCCCTCCCTGTCCCTGTGAGAAAGCTGAGGCTGATAAAGCCTGCCTTTCTGGGGAGTGGATAGACATGTGTTTGTGCCAGTAGGTGGTGCTCTCAGCTCTCTACTCTGACTGGTCAGCCTGGGTAAGGCCCAGGCACTTTCTGATGAGTCACAAAACCTTGTTCCTTCAGGGACCTAAAGGTGAATGTGCAGATTCAGGCTGGAGCTTCAGTTACCTTGGCCAGAGGCCAAGGAGGGCTACCCTTTCCCTGGACAGAGGCCCCTTCCTCCTTCTTCCCAGGCATACCTTCTTAGACTCTTAGAAGGGGAGACCAGAGAGATGGTCTAGTCCAGTCTCATCTTACCAAGAAGGGACAGTGAAGTGCACAATGGGAAGGGGACCCGACTATCTAGTGTCACACAGCAAGTCACTGACAGACCCCGAACTCCTGACACCCTGTCTAGCATGCTTTCCACTGCAGTATAGCTGAGAGTTTCCCCTTTCCTGCTATTGACCCATTGAGCAGGTTCCCAGAGAGGACCCTTGCAGGGGCTGGCAGAGAACAACTATAGTCCTTCCAGGCCCAGCTAAATACCTGTCTCCTCCAGGAAGCCTTCTCAGGATTTTTTTGTATTGATATCATCCCCTGCCTTGTGAAAGCTCTTCTTGTTGGCCTGTATTATAACCTAGTCACTTCATGTGGTCAGGTCACACCTCCCTAGCTGTGAGCCCTAGGGGACATGGACTGGACCTCGTCTACCCCCTTTCTCTCCCACAGCCTAGCTCAGCAGTAGCATAGACACTACGTAATAAATGTTTGTTGAATGATTGAATAACAGAAATAAATTCTTCAAAAAGTAATTTTCAGATACCTCCTTGGGCTCAACCAGAGGAAGAGTGTGGTATAGTAGCAAGTAGCCTGGAGTCTAATCTCAGCTCTGCTGCTCACTTGTTCTGTGACCTGGAACCAAGCCCCTTCTCCTATTTCCCCAATATCTAGTGCTTTAAAGTTTGCAAAGGACTTTCCTCTAACCACTCTGTGTGGCATAAAGTACAAGTGTTATTTGCTTTTTACAGAAATACTAAGTGGTAAGGTATCAGGAAAGGTACCATATGTAGGAGTGCCAAGAGGGAAGTCATTTCATGGGCTGGAATTTTAACAGTAATAGATGCCACTTTGAGGTTTATAAAGTCCATTTATTCCCTTGAAAAGATCCTTCTGAAAAACTCTAATCACAGAAGTTTCTTGGAAATGGAAGTGGTAGAGCTCCTGCAGAGCCTTGAATGAAAGGCAAGTATGTAATGTAAAACCCACCCAAGAGCAAGATGACTGATGGAGGCCCACCTGGCACCTGTGAAGGAGCAGGTGGGTGAGGCCCCATTCAGCCATGGAGGAGGTTGTCTCCAGTTCTGGGGAGGCTAGTCCAAGCAGGAGACCAGCATTTTTGTTTAAGAACACCCTTGTCAGCCATCTGGAGCTCTCTTGGAAGTCCCCCTTCCTTTCCACCCCCATCTTCTTTCTCATGGACTCAAAGCTGAGTCTTAGCAGCCTACAGGTAAGAGGGACCTGACCCAGTCTGTTGTTGCTATCAACACACACCTTCTGCCAGGCTCCAGCCAGGGCTTGAATGGCCCAGATAGCGATCTGGTCTGCACGGCTCACTGCCCCCAACCCTTGGCCCCTTCCACTGCGGAGGAGGGACAGAAATGGGGTTGTGCCCCCTCCCTCAGCCTCTTCCACAGGAGCAGCTGAGGGCCCAGAAGTCTGCCAGAACAATGTGCAATTGAAGTTCACTAACCGCTCCTTATCGATTAGGAATAAAATAGTACAAGGAAAAAAATGTGGGAGGTACCTCCAGGGTGAGGAGAGCTACTTACCCAGAAAGTCCCGAAGCTGCCCTTCCAGTTTTGCCCAGGCCTCTCTCCTTTTGCCTTCAGGAAAGGCTGATAGCAGCAAATCCAATGAACATTTGGTCATACTACCTAGAGCTGAGTATAGTCCTAACTCCCTCATTTATAGAAAAGGAAACCAGGGAAGAGAGATTGAAGTGCCTTATGCAAGATGCTTATGCTTGTTTGCAAATCCATGTCCACATCACTAGTAAAGAACAGAACTGACATTTAAATTGCCCTTCAGAGGCGCCAGAGCCACTGCTGCCTTCCCTAGGTCTAGAAATTGTGGCAGACAAGTTTTTTATCCCTTGGGATCACTTTCTACCACAGACCATGGGATATCAGAGATCATAGAGTGCTCAGTCACCTATCCAAGCTCTGTTGGAGATGGAGAAATCAGCTTAGAGGGGATAAGGACTTAGAATTGGCAAAGCAGGAGATTCAGACCTAGTGTTCTTTCCATAACACCATCTCAGGGCCACAAGATTTGGGAGCTGATTACTGGTTTGACTACCCTAGGGCTAGCAAAGGAAATTGAATTTTGCCTTGTCAGCAGAGTAGAACTTTCTATCTATAGGCCATTTCCCAGACCTGGATCCAGCATAGGGAGGTCAGGCCCAGAAGAGGGCCAGATAGGTTCCCTGCTGTTGTTCTTATGGGCAGAAAGGTGCTGCTTCTCCCGCTGCCTTGCAGAGTGGCAGTCTGTATTAAACCTCCCACTCATCATTTCTTCCATGATGGAATTCT
This sequence comes from Pseudochirops corinnae, assembly GCA_028646515.1. Taxonomy (NCBI): domain Eukaryota; kingdom Metazoa; phylum Chordata; class Mammalia; order Diprotodontia; family Pseudocheiridae; genus Pseudochirops; species Pseudochirops corinnae. Next base: position 81,664,914 of record CM053588.1, on the reverse strand, counting down.
AACCTTTCCAGAGCCACCGTGCTCTGTCACAAACATAGCTCTTTTTAAAAGAGATTAATTCACTGTTCCTGATCAAAACAGTCAGGGAAGACCTCCTGCCTTTTCCCCAGCCTCTGCAGTCCTTTCAGCTGGCTCTCAGCTTGAAGCTGCCAGGGGGCTTTGAAATGGAGGGCCCCACTGGGCATTGATTTGCAAACAAGCATAACCAAATATCAGCCTGGTTTTGTAAAATCCTGCGTCTCAGGGCTTCCCAAAGCCACTCTGAAAGGGTTTTTTTCCTATCCCTGGAAGTCCAGGAACACTCTGTCTCCTTATGGGACTGAGACTTGAAATTATACCTGTTAGGCACCCTTCCTTCCAAGGTAGTAAAGAAAAAAGGGCTATTAACTGACATTTCGCTAGCACTATAAACTTTAAAAAGCACTTTATGACAACAACCCTCTGAAGCAAGCACCATTTATTCTCATTCTACAGAAGTGGAAACGGAGTCTCAGAAAGACCGTGATTTGCATAGGGTCACATGCTGAGCATTAGAGAGCCAGGACGTTTTAACCCGGATCTCTGGACTACAAGACTTGTGCTTTCTGCTCTGATATGTTGCTTCTTGGGTATCATTTTATTCATTCAGTCATTGAAGGGAGTATTTTAACCAGCCTTGAGGCCTGAATGCCCTTTGATGTCCTTGGCAGCTCAGAGGTGCTGGGATTCTTAGCAGCAGCAACAACAGCAGAGAAACTGTGAAGCCTGCAGACCCAGGAAGGAGACTGTAAGAGCAAAGACTTTGGTTTTATCTTTGTGTGCCCAGCACACACAGTAGCACATAATAGGCATTTAATAAATGATTGTTGGCTGATTCAGCATCTTCTTCATACCTCATAAGATTATAATGCACAGTCACATCCAAAATATCATTTGAGCTTCACTAACTTTGTGGGGGACAAAGTTTGGTGAATTTGAATGTCTCCTATTCTCCATTAGCCCAGGAGGCTAAGGATGTCTCTATTTTGTAAGTGAAGGAACTGAGGCCATGCTTTGGGGTCTGCTTCCACTCTCCCTCCTAGCATTATGACCTTGGACAAACCACTTAACAAGTTACACTGGGTTTTGTCTTCTGTAAAATGAGGTTTCCTCATCCTTTTTTTTAATAGCATTTTTTGTTGATTTCTAAGTTATGTTATCCTATGTTCTCTGAGGTCCCCTCCAGACTAGAGTTAGTCCCCTGAGATCCATCTTCCCTAATTGCTTCCCATCACCTACTAACCTTTCCCTGTACCCCCAACCACTGAGGCTTGCAGAATCTGTTTTGCAAAATCTTCTTTTAGGGAATGTGTGGGTTTAATAGTGAAGAAAAAAGAGGAAAGAAAAGGAACAACTCTGGGGCAGTCACCCATGTAGGGATGGCCTGTCTAAATAGTAGTCCTCTTTTGATCCCAAAAGTCTCCTTCCCCACCCCATCTATCCCTTCCCACCCAAGCCACATAAGCAGGGGCCTGCCTTTGTTTTCCCTTACCTAAACCCTAAATACCACAAATTTGATTTCTTTGGATGTTAAAAAACAACAACAACTTATGAATAACCTCTAGGAGAGTTAATACCAGATGCTCTCAGTAATCACTCACTCATTAGTGTGAATTCATTCAGCCTTTCCACGTATTGGTTCCAGCAGTTGGCAAAACCATTCCTGGGCAAATTTGTCTTTGATCTGGTTCTACATCTGGGCCTATAAGAACTTCTTCTCCCTATACCTCCTCTTCCCCCCCAAGACATTGAGGTACTAGGCTCTAGAATTCCTTTCTCTACCCATCTCAACTCCCACATGAAGATTTCTATCCCCCAACCCCTACAATGCCTTTTTAACTTCCACTTCTTAGAATACGGTACCTGGTTTCTTTCACAGTGCTCAGTTCCACTGCTGTCCCCTGCATGGAAACTCACCTGATGCTTTGTGGGTACTTGTGCTTCCCCTCAGCTTGTGTTTGTTTTGTCTGTTCTTATATGCATACATGTTATTTGTCCGGAGAGAATGTAAGCTTCCTGAGGGCAGAGATTGGTTTTGTCTCTTATGTCCTCAGCACTTAACACCAAGCTTGGCACAAAGTAGATCAGACTAGCACAATATGCAACCTGCCAAAGCGGTCCTCGGGTAGTGTGTTGTGCAGACCTATATTTGCATTCTCTGTATTTTTTTGCAGGCCAAAGGCCACAGGTTGTAGAGGTCTGAAGTATATGCTTAATAAATGCTGGTGGATTGAGTGATTGATTGCTCTGTAGTATGCTCAGCACTAAAACATTCTCTCTGTCTCCTTTAGGCTCTTGTCCGAAGGTGCCAACGTGAACGCCAGGCACAAACTGGGCTGGACAGCCCTCATGGTGGCAGCGATCAGCAGAAATTATAGGTAAGAACTCTGGGCCCCCTTGCCTTCTCCTCACTCACCTTCTTCCCTCTCAGCCTCCAGATTGGCATGCCTCTTACATCTCTGCCCAGGCTTTGCAGAGGCAGGGAAAAAGAAGCCTCTTCCATAGCCGTTCTTTATTAGGGTCAAGACAGGCTGGGACAGACTGGACAGGAAGAAAAAGAAGAACTCCCATCAATTTGTTGTGCTTTAAGTTTCAGCAGACATTTATGAAGCATTTCTTATGTACAAAGCCCTCTTTGGGTTGGGGGAGGGGAGGGATGTCAAAGTTTAGATGAACCACAGCCCCTACAGTCTGTTAGGGGATCAGAGAGGTACAACATGTGCTCTATGAAGCCCGAAGAAGGAGAGATCATTACATCCTGTGAGATCTCAGGAAAGGCTTCCTGGACAAGGGGGAGTTCAAGTTGGGCTTTAAAAGGCTGGGTGAGAATTCAGTCAGCAAAAGGGTTTGTAGAATATTTTCTTCACAATCAATCAACAAGCATTTATTAAGCCCTGTTGTGTGCTAGGCACTGGGCTAGACTCTGGGACCGCAAAGACAAAGCAAAACAGTCACCACCCTCAAGGAACCTCTGACAGAGCAGCTGGCGTGCACATCTGCAGATACCTGCAAAACCAATCAGAAGCCACCTGGGGAGTCACCAGCACACGGGAGGAGGGCCCAGGAGGCCTTGAAAAGAAGGCCTGCAGAGGGGTTCCCTGGTCTGAAGAGGAAGGAAGCACATTCCGTGTTTGAGGACAGGTGGGCGCAGGAGACCAGGTGTGCCATTAAGGGGCAGCAATAAGATCAGTGCATGGAAGTCAGGCTGGAGAGGCAGACGGAGACAGCTTGTGAAGGATTCTCAGTGTCACCGTGTTCCCTTCTGGCCACTGAACTTTAGAAAGACGCTGGTGCTGGGGGGCAGCCAGGAGGGGGAGAGGGCTCTTCCCATTGCACCACACTGCTGCCTTTGGCGCAGGAAACTCAGAGTGGAGATGAGAGCACCGTGAGCGTTTGTAAGATGCTAAGACATTCTAAAAGCCTTTTAAAATGTAAAGGCCTTTCCAGTCTTCTTACACTTTGCACCGTCACCCCCCATACACAGGCACTGCTTGATCCAGTGACACTGGCCTTCTGGCTGTTCCTCCACAAAACCCTCATCCCGGCTCCAGGCATTTTCCCTCCCTGTCTCCCCTGCCTGAGATGTTGTTCCTACACGTCTCCACCTCGTGACTCCCTTGCCTTCCTTCACCTTCCAACTAAAATCCCACCTTCTATGGGAAACCTTTCCCAGTCCCTCTTAATATAGTGCCTTCCCTCAGTTCAGCCTGTATCTAGATTGTACATAGTTTTTTGTATGTCGTCTCCCCCTGTAGACTGTGAGCTCCTTCAGGGCAGGCACCGTCTTGTGCCTCCTTTTGTATCCCCGGCGCTCAGTACGGTGCCTGGCACATAGTGCTGCGTTCTTCAGTACAACCAGCCCGGCCCATTTGCTGTTCCCTCCTGTGACATTCCTTTCCCACCTCCCAGTTTGTTGCACACTCTGTCTATCCCTGTCCCTGAAAGACTCATGTTCTCCTTCTCCACCTTTACCTCTGAGATATCCCTTCAATCCTTTCAAGGCAGTTGGTATATATTTTCCACTTATTTGTCTTTGTACGTGCTCTACTCACCACCCTCCACCCCTAGCAGCGTGTAGCTTTGCCTTTGTCTCCCCAGCACCCAGCATAGTGCTGAGCCCTGTGTAGACACTAATCCATGCTTCTTGAATTTTTGAATTGAAATGGGAGGGGGAGAATGCATATTCCCCCAGCTTGGCTTGCAACTTGCTTCCTTCCCTTTGTACCTCCCAGGTTCTGACTGATCCTTCCAGGCCCTCCTCCCGGGAGCCTTCCCTCAGCCCTCCAGTCTTCCTGTAGCACTTGTTGTCTGACTCACTCACTGGCTACTTACCTGAAACGTATAATACAGGGATGAAGAACCTGTGGCTTCAAGGCCTCATGTGGCCCTCTAGCTCCTCAAGTGCCACCCATTGACTGAATCCAAATTTCACAGAACAGAGCCCCTTAATAAAAGGATTTGTTTGGTAAAACTTGGACTTGGTCAAAAGGCCGAAGCCAAGGATGTAGAAGGCCATGTGTGAATTCAAGGCCCCAGGTTCCCCACCCCTGATATAATAGGTGACATGTGTTTATCACTTCAGAATTTGTGCTGTTGCCTCTTTGTGTTTGCCTTGTATATGATTTGTAAATACTTACACAGGTACGTCCTATCTCACCCTCTTAGCACGTCAGGGCCTTGAGAGCCAGGATGGCTCACATGTGGTTCTGTATCCTTGTTACCTAGCTCAGTGCCTGCCCCATAGTAGGTGCTTAATGAATGCTCCTTGATGGAATGGAACTGGTAAAGTGCTCTGATACATATATTCTTATTTGATCCTCACAGCAGTCCCAGGAAGTGTCTCAAGTGTGACTCTCCTCATTTTAAAGGTGAAGACACAGAGGGTGAGAGAGGTCACATACACTCTTAGGTGGTTAGTTATCTTTTAGATTCATAAATTTCTAAAGCTGCAGGACACCTTAGAGCTCATCTGTCTAGTTCATTCTCCTTTTACATATGAGGAAACTGAGGCCTAGATAGTTATATGACTGCCTCATGGTAACACACACTGACTTAGGGCAGAGGTAGGCCTCAAAACCAATTCTCCTTCTATTACATTGTGCTTCCTTCAGTTCTTTCACATATGGTGAAAAGAATACTGGATTTGAGAGGCAGATCTTAGCTTATTTAGCTCTATTTGATCTTAAGCATATCTCTTCCCCATTCTGAGCCTCAGTTTCCTCCTCTGTAAACATAGGCACTCCATGAACATCAGTCAGTCAATCCATCAGGTATTCATTGAGTAGTTCTGTGAAGGGCCCTGTCCAGTGATGCCCAAGTTCACTCTCTGAATTCTCAGGCTGGCCTAGCTGGCTTGGAGCATTGCTAAGTTCCCTAAGCTTTACCACCTCCTTCATAGAGGCTGTCATAGCTCTCAGCATTCACTTTCTGCCTAGGTTATAGGATGTGCCCTATAGCGTAGAGATATATCCCCTCTTCCCTTCTGAAAAGGCACACTGTGGGATATGCCTGAGGAGCTGAGAACTCTTCTTTTTTTGAGGGGTGAAGGCAGGCCAGTTGTAGTTAAGTGATTTGCCCAAGGTCACATGGCTAGTAAGTGTTAAGTGTCGGAAGTCAGATTTGAACTCAGGTCCTCCTGATTCCAGGGCTGGTGCTCTGTTCACTGTGCCACCTAGCTGCCCCTGAGGACTCTTAATGAGGATACTTGCCATCATGGTGGGGAGGGGAAGGAGCTGTTAGAGGAAGATTATTCTGGGATTAAGTCTCTCCTATAATTTTCTCTTATGTTATAGTCACCTTATTCAGTTTTTAGGACTATGCCCTACACCAGGAACCTTAAATATTTGTTGAATTGAATGGAACTGGTATATACCTATGCACACCTTGAATGACTATTTCTCAGTAATGTTGTACATCTGAAGTTCTTAATCTTTTTTTGTCCTGATGAAGCCGAAAGACTCTTTCTCAGAATCATGTTTTTAAGTACATAAAATAAGATACATAGGATTACAGAGGAAAGCAATTATATTGAAATGCAACTAATCACAATATTAAAAAAAAAAACCAGGTTCAAGGACACCAGGTTAATTATAACTGTTTTAGAGAACATTCCTATTCCGCTCTGGATTCAAAAGTCTCTTCCAAAGCTGATATTCTGCAAGTTGTATATTTAATCTGGCATCTGTTGTCTTATCTAGGGGCCACCAGAAAATGGTTTTTGGTGAGCCTGGCGTAATGATGGATACATTTAGCTTATATGTATTCTTTTTTTCCTAATCTGCTGGTGTATTATATTTAGCATTTTTAGATGTGCCTAGGCTGAGGCCTAATGAGTATGCTCATTGATAGTCATCAATTAACTAAACCCACTGTTAAGTCACAAGTAGGTTCTTGGAGGGTCATATCTGCAAGTATAACCAATCTGGAATGCATGGAAAAGACCTTAGAGATCCTCTCTCTCATCTTCCACATTGGGCAGAATTGATATCAGTAGTTCTACATAAGTTTTTATTAAGTGTCTATCATGTGCCCCACTCTGAGTTGATGAGACAGGAAGCAAAGAGCACTGTCATGGGTGGTAGAGTGGATGATGAGCCAGAGGAGGGCTCAGTGGGAGGACCTGGGCTTGTTTAACCTCCAGAGAGCAGAGCTAGGATGCTCTGATCCCATCTTCACAGACATATAGGTTGTTGAGTGACAGAAGAATTAAATTTAGTCTGGTTGGGTCCAGGTGATCCAAGAACTAGGACCAATGGGAACATCGGGGCCCTGATCACTGAGTGTCTCAAGTCAAGGTTTTTTTTATTGATGTTGTAGAGATATGCACCTTGCTCAGATAGTAGACTAGATAACCTTGGAAGAACTTGTTGGTGAGGAGATTCTTCATTGTTACAGGGAAGCACATTTCAGCTCAAGATAAAGATAAGCCTCTTAACAGCAAATTTAAGTGTTGTGATATTTTGAAAGAGCTATGGATTTGAGGTCAGAAAACATGAATTTGGGTCTCAAACTTTCAGTTTACTACCTTTGTGATCTCAGCAAGTCATTTAACATCCTTAGGCCTGAGTTCTTTGTAGGTTAAATGAGGGAGTTAGTCATAATGATTTCTATAATTGATCCCAACTTTAGATTCTATGAGCTATCATGAAATAACGGGCCTCGATGGCTCTATCATGAGTTTCTGTTGCTGTCCAATGAGGTCCAGAGAACCACTTGTTGATGTTGTAGAAGGATTTGTACCTTGAAAGAACCTGGGGCTATACCTCCAGGATGAGCCCCCCCACACCATAGTCCCCTTCAGGGGCCTTTCTCTGCATTCTTTTTTTGACTTGACCATGCTGTCCTTACTATGTTGTACTTGCTTATTTGACCCTAAGCAACTGAAGCTTGAATCTCTCTCTGCCAGGGCTGGGACCACAACTTCTTGTAACCCTAAAAGGCCCTTGTAAATAGGCTCGGCCTATAACTAAATTGAATTAGTTTTTATTTGAAAAGAGAAAGAAATCCAATTTCTCCAAACATGGGACAGACGGTAGAAAGTGCTTTGATGTTACAACCTCTCAGTGATGCTTTACTTAGTCACAAGTTCATAAGCAAAAAGGCTTAATTACTTGAGAAAACACAGGATTAAAACCAAGCACAAAGGATGAATATCCGCTGTCGAGCGGCACGATTCGAATCCATGTGCCGAGTTCGTGTGTGGTACCAACTTTGATGTGTGCCGGGACAAGCAGAAAGTCATGACCTCCTTGGGGATGCTTCTTCAGATGACATTTGTCAGACCTAGCAGGCGGAGGGGCTGGGGGCACTAGGTCTGTTTGACCATCTTTGATGTCCAGGCAGCCACAGGCCCTGTTGTTTGCCTGTTCGCAGAGGGTTGGTCTGGGAGCCTCCCACCTTTCCTTGGGGACAATGATCAGCGACGGAGTGTGACGATTGTTGACCATTCCAGGAGCTTGGTGAACCAGAACAGAGCTTTGGGAGATAGCAAAACCGAGTCTGGAAGGAAACTCAGCTGCACACTGAGAAATCACTCTTGCAGTAGAACCCTCCCTCAGCTCACACACACACACACACACACACACACACACACACACACACCCTGCACCCTTACTCTCAACTCAAATAAAGATGGGTTCACAAGCCTTTCTCAGGTACTTGGAAGAAAGAGTTGCTTCCAGGCAGTAGTACCAAATTACCTTTATATGGAAGCATGGTAGTGTCAGCTCTGAACCTTGGTGTCCTCCATAGAGTGGGCCTAATAATCCCACCTCTCTCAGCAAATGGTAGTGAGGAAGAAGGGGCCATGTGAACGATGACGTACTAAAGGCATTGGAGCCATGGTTTCTCATGTTGTTCTACATGCTGTACCATTTCATCCTTATATGAAGGCCCATGATAAAAGCAGGACAGGCACTGCAGCATCTCAGAATCAGATGAAACAAAAGCTGTCCAGTTGATGTTTATCCCAGTGTCAGACATGAGAACACCAAACCTCAGAAGAGACAGAAGGCTGTATAGGAGACGTAGCCTCAGCTCTGCAGATTACTGGTCCTGTGACTCTGAAGGGCTTCCCCTCTCTCTGAGCCTCAGTTGCCTCCTCTGTAAAATGAGCAGATTCTGTCATTTGAGGCATTCTTTATTTTCTTTGTATAAGCAGGAGATAGTTGAGTTAAGAAGGGAATAGACATGGTGTAAATTCTCATCAGACTCCCTGAGGACAGGGGCTTAATTTATATCTTTGTATCAGAAGCATTGAGCACAGAGCCTGACATTCTTTTTTTTTAATTAATTGAT
>CM053588.1:81642900-81655600 GCA_028646515.1 Pseudochirops corinnae | reverse complement strand
TTCCTGTTTTGTCATCTTAGCCAATCTGACTGGTGAGATGTGGTACCTCAAAGTTGTTTTGATTTGCATTTCTCGAATCAGTAGTGATTTAGAGCATTTTTTCATATGCTTATAGATATCTTTAATTTCTACCTCTGAAAAATCAGAGGCCTGTGAGTCCTATCCTTGACTGCAGTAGGGACAGAAGTCTGGGATCATGACCCTGGGTGACTCAAAAGAAGTAGGGCTTTCAGAATTTAACATCATTAAATGTTAAAGCAGGAAAGAATCCTTAAGACCACGTACTCTTAGTTGCTTCATTTTACTGAGGAAATGGAGACTCAGAAAGGTGAAGAAGGGTCTTGCCTGATGTCACGAAGCATGTCATTTGTAGAGTCCAGGTCTCCTTACTTCCAAGTCTAGACTTGATTTCTCTTATGTCACACCAACTGTGGAAGGGCACATGTCCTCATCTCATAGTATTAGCTTTGCTACTCACATTTTCAGTCACCTTCTGTCCCTCTGATTAGAAGGCTGAGCAAATAACTCATCCCAAAGCCTCCGTTTAAAGAGGGCTCACCAACCAGCTAATTCTTCATTTCCCACCAGCTACATCCCTTGGACTAGACTCCATTGTGCCCCTGTGTCAGGGAACTTCTTTCCCCCCTTCCTTCATGTCAGCTTTCTTTGGTAAACTTGAGGCCAGGGACTATCTTTTGCTTCTTTTTACATCCCTAGCACTACAATACTTGGCACATACTAAGTACTTAATAAATGTTTATTGATTGAGAGAGGAGAGAGCATAGGGAGAGGTGGGGTAGAATATAGAAGAAAAATCCTAGAGGAGATGGGTGCTAAACTGATTGCTCCCTGAAGGAAGAAAAGGATTCTGGGAGGAGGACGAGGGAGTGTGTGTCAGGAGTAAGGCTGTTCATGCCGGGAATGGGGATCAGAACATGAAGTAGTACAGGATGGCTACTAAAAGCTAATGCATTCTTAGACATCAGTCCACAGATATTTATTAGTGCCTGTTCTGTTCCAGGTATGTGCAGCTTGGGGTGTGGTGAAGAGAGCACCAGAAGAGTGCTCTAGAGACAGGAAGACTCATCTTCTTGAGTTCAAATCTAGCCTCAGGCACTCAGTAGCTGTGTGACCCCGGGCAAGTCACTTAACCCTGTTTGCCTCAGGTCCTTCATCTATAAAATGAGCTGGAAAGGGAAATGTCAGACCACTCTAGTAACTTTGCCAAGGAAACTCCAAATGGGGTCACAAAGAATCAGAAACAACCATACAACAACATCTGTTCCAGGCATTGTGCTAATGCATCAAACTCTCAAAAGTGCAGCCTGAACCAGATTAAAATGTAACTGGAAAATGTTTAACAAAATTAATTAAATACAGTACCACATAGGTAATGTGAATTTGTGGTTTTCCAAGTCAATATGGCACTGTTTCTAGGCTACACCAAGAGAGGCTTCCAGGGAGAAAGTGTCCTGGTGAAACTGCCTCTGGAGGATGTTCAGGTCTGGGACCACAGTTTAGAGAGGGTGTTGATAAGCTAGAACAGGGTTTCTTGAATTTTTTCCGATTGAGACCCCTTTTTTTGTTTCCCCAGTTTTCAGTGGCATTGTGTGACTTGAGGGCACATGCAGTGCAAAGTGGGCATGCTTTGTGTTCAGAACCAAGGCTGCGGTGAAGTTGTGTGATGCAACGCAAGCAAGTACTTCCAGAAACACCTTGGCTTCATTATATGTTTGATTTTTAACTGATTTTTGGTCGTTGTGCATTCAGAAACCTTTTACTATTGCCAAATTTTTTGGACCCAGGTCAAGACCCACAGTTTTATAAAGCACTAAGCTAGAGCCTGTCCAGTGGGGGACTTCCCCATAGTGAAGATCATGCCATACAAAGATCGGTCATTTGAAGGAACTTGGGATTCTTTTTTTTTTTTGACACTTGTAAGCATTTTATTGTTTCTCAATTATACAAGAACAAGGGAGTGACCAGACAACAAAGGGGGACAAGGTTGGGCCCAGGGCAGGCACAATAGGGGTGCTCAGGTGGAGGTGGACCCATTCCAGCCCACATTGGCCACATTAATGTCCTAGTAATTGATAGAGATTCTGTCCCCAGGAATTTTGAGGTTCTTGGTGAATAGCTCACAAAGCCCCTTGTTCTGGGACCTGCTGATCTTGCCAGTGCTGTGCAGGCGGCAGAGAGCACACAGGTCCAAGGAGCCCCCAAAGGCCATCAGCAGGTCTGCCAAGGTATGCACCAAGATGTACCAGGTGGACTTGCCCGTGGCCTTTCCAGCTGCATAGTGAGCTCACTCACCAGGTAGTCGGGCAGTGTGGAGCACAGCACATTGGTCTGCACCACAAACATCAGCATGTTGGTGGTGGCTCCGGTGGGCAGCAGCTCAGGAAGGTGGGAACAGGGCCAGGACAGGCCGAGTGAGCCTCCACCAGAACTTGGGATTCTTAATCTTGAGAAGTGAAGACTTCTTGTGTGACAGGTAATATGCTGGCTATCTTCAAATGTTTGAAATGTTTCTCTGTAAAAGAAGGAATAAACTTGTGCTCCTTGGCCCCAAGGTCATAACTAGGAACAGCAGACACAAGTTGTAGGAGTCAGTGTATGAAGCTAACTTCCTAACAGCAGAGTGGACCAATAACACATCACCTGATCCTACTGACATCGGCAATATATGCTACTCATAGCCCCCCATCTCTGCAAAGAAGGGGAAGGGAGGCTCACTAACTTTTATCTCTTCTGTAGGTCAGAGCTTGGTCCTGATAATAGTGGACATTTATCAAGTACCTACTGTATGCCAGGCACTATACTAATTGCTCGTTTGTTTTGGTATTTATTCCATTTACATTGTTGAGGAAATGTCTGTATTGTTTTCTTGGTTCTTCCTTCTTCACTGTGCATCGGTTCATATGTCTTCCCATGCTCTTCTGTATTCTTTATTTCTTATGATTTAGTAGTACACCATTACTTCCATTTGTTTAGCTATTACCCATTCAATGGAAATCTACTTTTCCAATTCTTTACCACTACTACCAAAAACCAAAAACAACAACCCTGCCCAGTGATTTGTTGTTTGAAAGTCTGTTTAAAGCCACTTTAGGGAATTCACTTTTTCTTTTCTTTTTTTCCAGTTTTTTTTCTTTTCCTTCCTTCAAGTTTTTCTTGTCTTTTCACAACCTCACAAGTGGAAATTGAACCTAGGGCAACTGTTCTTGTTTAGGGTCCAAGTCCTACCCTTTATCTTTTGCACTACACAACCCCACCTCAGTATTTGTGCATTTTATTTCATTACTGTTAAATTTCATTTTAATACATTTATAATCATTAGAAATGTGTATGAGTCTCCAAGAGGTTGTGACTTACTCATGGTCAAAGAACTAGTAAAATTCACAAGTTGCAGATATTTCCAACAGCTTTATCCATGCTCTGCCTTTTTCTTGTCTAATAACCTTGAGTTAGAGTTGAGAAAATAAAAGCAAAGTGAGAATGGACTGGGGTGCTTTGTCCGCATAATTCATCATCATGATCTTCTCCATCTGCCATGCAGTGGGCCTCAGCTTTTTTTGATCTTTGTTCCCCAACATAGGTTTAAAAGTAATGTCCTTTTTGCTATCCTTAGGATTCACCTGGCCTCCATTTGTTCTGAGCTTTATCATTCCTGGTGGTAACTTTAAAGTACTACACCACTCTTTTATGCTTGTCCTCAGTCATTTCCATCGCTTATAAATGTTGTCTTTAAACCCAAGCTTTTTAATGAATTGGTCTCTTTTGAAACCCCTCCCTTTTTCTTCCTCATCAGAATCATTTGTGCCTAAATCTTCAGAATGTCATTCTTAAGAAACTCCACTCCCTTGAGACAGAGATGCACAGCTTGAAAAAGGTCAGAGAAATCATTTGTTCTAACTCCCTTCTTTTTACAGATGAAGAAACTGAACAGTTAAATGATTTGTCTGAAGTCACACAGATAGTAAGTGGCAAAGCTGGAATTTGAACCCAGATCCTCCAACTCTACACCTAGTACATGTTCTGTCTGCTGCGCTACCTGTAGGGATCCTCTAAATTCTTTCTTGTAGTTCTTTCCAGTTTGATCTCCTAAAATCTAATACACAGAACAGCCAAATGAATACAGGCAGTCCTGTCCTCATCTTTCTCACATTCTAGTGATTACTCTTTTTAAAAAATTTATTTATGTATTTATTTACTTTTAGTTTACAACATTCAGTTCCACAGGCTTTTGAGTTCTATATTTTCTCCCCTCCCTCTCTTCCCCCCTACCCCCATAGCAGCATACAATCTGATGGAGCTTCTACAGATACCTTCACATTAAATATTAGTCAAGCTGTAAAGAAGGATTATAACCAATGGAATGAAAAATAAGAAAGAACGAAGCAAAAGAGAGAGAGCAAGTAGTTTACTTCAATCTGCATTCAGACTCTGTATTTCTTTCTCTGGGTGTGGATAGCCTTTTCCATCATGAGTCCTTTGGAGTCATCTTATAACCTTGCATTGCTGAGATGAGCCCAGTCTATCAAAGTCATCACGGATATGATGTGTCTGTAATTGTGTACAAAGTTCTGGTTCTGCTCCCCTCACTCAGCATCAGTTTATGTAAGTCTCTCCAGGTTATTATGAAGTCCATCTGCTCCTCATTTCTTATAGCACAATAGTATTCCATTACATTCATATATCACAACTTGTTTAGCCATTCCCCAATTTAGTGATTACTCTTTCCTGTGGTTCCCATCATTTACACTTCAATTAGTTTTTCTTTATTAGTCTGAACCAGATCCATGCTTGCTTCCTTCACCGTAATTTCATAATGTCATAGATTTAGCACTAGAGGAACCTCAGAGGTCATCTCAAACCTTTAAATAGCTTTTAAATAAATGCAGTGGATAAAGCCTCTAGCTTTAAGTCAGGAAGACCTGAGTTCAGATTTGGTTTCAGATGTTTGCTAGCTGTGTGATACTAGGTAAGTCACTTGACCTGTATTTCTTCTTCTGTAAAATGGTTATATATAAATGCTTATTCACTCTCCCTTGCCCATTTTACAGATGAAGAAACTGAGACCCAGCAAATAGAATTGATTCACCCAAAGACAAAGCCCAAAGAAGCTAGGAATTAAATCCAGAACTATACCTGCTAAAAATGTTATCTACTATAAAAGTTGAAGTGATTAACAAGACCAGAATTTATCAACTGTTCTGTTTTTAGCAGGAAGAGATCTTCCATGGATATCCAAATAGTTGAAGTCCTCCATCACACTCATTACTTATCTATGCCAGGTTTGTGATTTCCATCAAAAACATGTCATCAGATTCCTTCAGCTAGCTGGCTTGTGACAGCTTTTATTATCCATCTCATTCAGGATACTGCCTCTCTTTCTCTTTCCTTAAGTCATACTCTCTCCTTACATCTCCCTCAGGTTCTTGGATTTCTGTACAGATAACTGTCTTCTTGGTATACAATGTTAGTAATTCCCTTCTATCTAATCTGTTCATAAGGGACCTTTCCCCTGTGGTAGTCTTGTGCCACCAAGTCGTAGTAATATGTGTGGGATCATGTTTATGTCCTTAAATTTAAGGTCTTTTACTTCATTACTTCTGCTTTGTTCTTCACTGTACAGACATCTGAGGCCACGAGTATCATTTCTCAGGTCAAGGTCATTCCCCATGGCCAATTCCAGAATGGATTATCCCCTGTGGATCTGTGATTTAGGATAGTGTGGTGAGGTTGGGAGGTCATGGAATCAAAGGACATTAGAGGTATAAAGGTCTTATCAATCTTCTAACCCAGCCCCCTCTTTTCAAAGAAGGGACTAGGAAGAGACCAGAAAGGAGAAAGGACTTGCCCCATGTAACTCAGCTGATTACTGGTATCTCCTAAGTGAGGGCTCTTCCAACTCCTGCTCTGGAGTCATAGGATTTTGAGTAAGGGACGTTAAAGGTCATTCCCCACCTCTACTCACCCCTCCACCCCCAGAGTCATTTAACATTCCTCCCTCCTTAAGTCTTTTTCCCCCTTGGGAGTGGGAGGAACAGGGGCATGAACTTTCAAATGAAGGTTTCTGAGATTCTCCTACTGAATGATAGAGCCTGTATTTGTGAGATCCCTCTTCCTGACAGAAAGATGGGAGGCCCTGGGGATTCCTCATGGAGTGGGCTTTAGTTTCTTCATCTGTAGGTCGAAGGGGGCAGAGTATAGAGAGCCCTTCCAGATGGGATCCCATGACTTTCCTCAGTCTCTTCAGTCTTTTGCCATGGCAGTGGGAAATCAAATGATTATTGATAACAGTTCAATGCTTTGCATCTGTCTGGCACTGTGTGCTTTTCCAAGTGCTTTCACATCCTTCATCTCATTTGATCCTCACAATATTATTAGCTGGGTGACCTTGGGCAAGTCATTTTTTTTCCAGTTTTCTCATCTGTTGTGCTCAATGTTCTCTAAGCTTCCTTCCTTCTTCAGCAAACTATAATTCTGTGAACTACCCCGTAACAGAGAAACAGTGTTCTGACCTGCCACTTTTCCCACAAATCAGAGCCATGGGGTTTTATTCGATGCCAGATTTCTTTTTCTCCCTGTCCCCCAAGTTCTGGCAGATTTGGAAGTCTTGGTCTTGGGGCATATTCCATATATGCATACCAAATACCTAGTATCAGGCAGTTCTGGATTCTCACCAAGTTTCCATCAGGGAAAGGTGCTGTACCTGTAGATGAAATAGGTTTCTAGCAGACCTGAATCAAGACCTGAATCATCTCTGTGTTCTACTCTGCCTTTCCATCTCCTCACCTTTGCCTTGGCTGTCCCCCTACCTGGAATGCTCTCTCTCCTTACCTTTGCTTCTTAAAATCCCTTGATTCCTTCAAAATTCTTTTCAACCACTGTCTTCTACATGAAGCCTTTACTGATTACCTCAGCTGCTTGTGCCTTTCTCCTTCCCCCTCAAAAAAAAAAAAACTTATCTTGTATTTATTTTTTATTCATGTACATGTTGTCTTCCTTCACCCCCATTAAAGTTTCACAATAGAATGAGAACACCATCTTTGTGTTCTCCTTGGAATTTATGGTGTCTGTCAAATGTCCTGTGTTCTTTTAGCCTAGTGGAAGGGGAAAGTATTCTCCAGAATGTTATATTGTATTGAGAATTCCTTTGTGGTGAGATAATTCCTCTTCAGACTTTACTGGCTAGAACTGCCTTCACAGCTGTCACTGTTACACACAGGACCCAGGCCAGAACCTGCATATAAAGCTGCCTTTCTCTGAACAGTAGGTTGTATCTCACCCCCTTCATTTTGTGTTCAGAGCAGAAAGTACTTACAAAGCTGACTTAAGCACCATAGCTGGTGAGCTATGGCCAAGCGCTGTCCTTTGAGTCATTGGCCAGATCAGTGAAGACTTGAGTCTTGCAGATGAGTGGTCCCTGCCTCTGATCCAGTTAAAATCCAATCGGCAAATTAAGCCCTGGCCCACCAAGGCTCCCGATCCAGGAAATGCTGACAATCCCAAAAACCTTCACACCTCATCCTGAACACATGGCAGCCTGAAAACTGTTTGGTACCTAGACATTAGTTTGAGTAAGTACACCTTTATTAAACTACTATGTGCTAGTCACTGAAGATACATAGAGAAAAGGAAAATAACCCTGCTCTGAAGGAGTTCACATTCATTCTTCTGGTAAAACTGTATGCACATCAGTAACTAAATAAGAAACGTGTACAAAGCAATTCCAGGGGGAGGCCACAGGTCTGCTATGAAGCGTAGTTTGTTAACAGTAGAACAGACATTCCAAAGTACCCAATAGAAGGGTAAGATGGAGGGAGATGAGACTGCCATGGATGGGTGTGAGGGAATAGGAAGTGTACCTAGCGAAGAAAGCTTCTTGCTAGGCAGCCTACCGTTCAATAGCTTAAGGATTCTGAAAGGATTCATAAAGCAGTGAATTGTCATGCCATATCCACATGAGTAATGGTGATACTGATTTGACAGTCAGTCCTGAGCAATAGGTAGAAACATGTTCAACCAAAGGAAGGCAGTTGATCAAGGTAGTGGCTGGTAGAGCCTATAGGCTGAGCTAGTTTGTAGAAGACTTGACACTCTTTTGATATATTCACTGTCCAATCAGCTTGATCAGTTCTACTCCAAGGCCCCCATGCACTATCAGTGGATTATCTTCCTCAAAGTGGTCTAACAGCTTTGAATTTCCACTGACCAATGAGGAAGATAAGTAGGCCTCATCCTTCTCAATTTATGGAAGCATTTGACACGGTTGACCACCCTTTCCTCTCTGGGTTTTTGTATTACTATTCTGGATCCTCCTCCTCCTCCTGGATCCTTATGTGAAGGTATCTTCTTAGTCTTCTTTGCTGATTCATCCATATCTTGCCCTCCATCCTTTGGGTAATCCTCCAGGCTATGCCCAGCGTTCTCTTCTTTATTTTCTCTGTCTACACTCAGTGACCTCATCAGCCCCCCTTGGATTTAGCAAAATTAAATTATCATCTCTATGCAGATGACTCACAGATCTAGATCTCCAGACGTATTCTCTCTCCTGTGCTCCAATCTCACATCTCCAACTGCCTGCTGGATATTTCAAAACAACTGTCTGGTAGTTATCTCAAACTCAGAATGTCCCAAACTGAAATCATTATCTTTTAATTTGTTAATCAGGTTTCAGTTGGATTAAAGGTAAGGACTGTTCATCTTCAGGATGAATTATAAGTCTTCACTGACCCAAAGTTCACCCTTCTTCTGAACTTCCCTTTTCAATTAATCAATAAACATGTATTAAATGCCTACTATGTATCAGGCACTGTATTAAGTTCTGGGGACACAAAAAGAGGCAAAAGACAGCCCCTGCCCACAAGGATCTTACAGTCTAATGGGGGAAACAAAAGTCCTCTCTGGCGTTTAAAGTCCTTCCAGATTGGACCCCTTCCTTCCTTTCTTCTACATATACGGTATAGTCCAGTGACATGGGCCTCCTAGATATTCTTCACACACAGTATACCATCTCTCAGCTCCATGCCTCTTCACTGTCAATTCCCTCTGCCTGGAATACTCTCCCTCCTCATCTCCACCCCTTGTATTCCTTCAGGAGTCATCTCAAAATCCACTGTCTGCAAGAGGCCTTTCCCATCCCTGTCTACTGCTAGTGCAGTCCTTCTGAGAATACCTTTACTTTATATTATGTGTATGTTTATATCTTTATCTATCTATATATTTATGTCTATCTATACACAGAGAGAGAAAAAATGTAGATCATTATTTTCGTGTTTTTCCCTCATTAGATTATGAGCATCATGAGGGCAGGGACCATGTTTTTAATTTTCTTCCTATCTCCCAGAGCTTAGCACTGTACCTATCACATAGGATGTAGTAAGCACTTAATAAATGCATGCTGATTGATTGCATTTTGGTAATGATGACCTCTGACTTGGGTACATAAGGCAGAGACTGAAAGACTACTTGTTGAGAGTAGAGGCCATCCATTTTCAGGTAGTGGGTAGACTAGATGAACCAAGGTCTGGTCCTGCTTTAAGATTCTGTGTAACAGGTCATTCTGTCTCTTCTCTCTCCCCCTTCCAATCCATTCCTTCATACTACCACTTAAGGAATCACTGGCTGACTCCTCTGTTTGGAAACCGTCAGTGATTTTCTTTTACAAAATTTAGACTCCTTTGCCTGGCATTCAAAATCCTCTGCACTCTGGCACCACCCATCTTTCTAAACATATCTTTCACCTCTACCTCCCCTACATTACAGTTACCTATACTATTCTCTCTCCTAGCATCTCCCACCATAACATGTGTAGCACACTCCATTCCTTTTCTCACATATGTTTTTAATGCTTAAAATACCCTTCCTCCCCCCCCTTTTCCTATTGACTTGCTTCACATCTCAAATATTACCTCTTCCCCAAAGCACTCCTTTGTCCCCCTAGTTGAGAATGATTCTCCCCTTGCCCCATTTTAAATGGCACTTTGTTTTGCATCTCTCTAATGCACTTAAATATTTGTTGAATTGACCCTTTTGAGTATGCAGTAAGAAATCAGCAAAGATTTGTTAAAGGCTTACTGGTCTGGGTAGGCACTTAGTCACCATCATTACAATTGGATGCCCATAGTTACCCAGCTTCTATCATTTCCCCAGTTCTAGCCATCCTTGCCATGTTTTAAGTACCTGAGGATATGACATGAACCCCAGAGAATATAAACAGTCCTCTCTGAGGCTGCATGATGAGTCATTGGCTTGGACAGAGCCCTTGGGGTCTAGCTCATAGGTCTTCTTTCCTGGCTTTCTGCTTTAGAAGGTGAATTGCATATTTCTTGTGATTGGGTTAGCGCCCACAATGATGAACCAAATCACTTTTCCTTCCCCATCACACTGGGCCATTCTCTGCCCTCCGGAGCCAAGGGGACTGCACTTGGTTGCTTGGACACGTCCTGCTGCCTGCAAATTGGACAGAGACAATCAATACTTCTGAACCCAGAAATGTCTGGAAGAAGAAATCGGTGCCATAGGCTGCCCAGAGGGACAGCCTGACATGAGACTCCAAGGCTCAATTGAAGGGTGATTGGATGGAACAGCTAAATATTGACCAAATTATTGTCCCTTTTAGTTTAGACCAACACATCCTTTTCACATGGATTTTAAATCAGACTGATCTGGAAAGAGTAGGATTGTGTGGCTGTGAATGCAGAAAAGCTGGTTTCTTTTTGTGAAGCCCCTAGGAACCAAGGCAAGATTGAGCATTGTGCTCAATAAATAGAGTAACAGCAATCTAGATTTCAGGGAAAATATTTGTCAAAGGCTCTCCTTGTGGACCAGGTGGAGATACAGGCTGGACACCAGCCCAATTAAGTGGGACCTGATATGGTTAAAGAATCAGGACCATTAATGGGTCTGTGTCAACTTAAAGAAAAGTCTCTATTGGACCGCCTCAAGGATCTTTCCTTGCTGTGTGTTGTTATCATTGACTTAGCTGAAAGCAGTAGGTAGGAAGTTAACAGATATCCAAAGGACACAGGTAGAAGGATCAATTAACGCTAGATGATAGGAGCCAGATCCAGAAAGAAGGCCAAAACAGCAGCTCTACTAACCTTGAATGAGATGAAATGTAACAGAGATAAATGTGAAGTCCTACCCTTGGGCTCCAGAAGTCAACTTCTCGGGATGAAAAGGGAGAGAAGCAAGGTGAAACAAAAGTTCATGTGGAAAAGATCTCAAGGTTTTAGTGGATTCTAAGCTCACAGAATCTAGGAGCCAGAAAGGAGTTAGGCAGCCATCTAGTCCAAGCCATCCCTGAATGAGAACCCACTCTTCACCAACTCTTACCAATATACCAGTAGCAAGGTAAATTGAAGACAAGACATTCTTCAGAAGGTAGACGTTCCCTCCCAAGATAGCTCATTCTGTTACTGGATGTCTCTAAGTTCTTCCATCCAGCTTAAGTCTGCTTCTCTACAACCTTCAGTAATTTAGCAGTCATACCTGTGACATATTTCAATGTAGTACCTAGTAGCCTGACTTTAAAAGACAGTACAGTGGGGTGGCTAGGTGGCGCAATGAATAGAGCACCGGCCTTGACATCAGGAGGCCAGGAATTCAAATCTGGCCTCAGACACTTAACACTAGCCATGTGACCTTGGGCAAGTCGCTTAACCCCAACTGCCCTCCAAAAAGCAAAAAAATAAAATAAAAATAAAAGACAGTACAGTGACAAACACCCCCCCCCAAAAAAAAGGCTAATACTATCTTATGCTTCTTTGAGGGACATGAGTGGCATCTAAAAGGAGGAAGGGGAGAGTTTTGTTGTCATTGTCATTTGCTCTGACCAAATGACATCCAGCGTTCTGTATTGAATTGTGGGCACTACATTTTAGGAAGGGTAATAACAAGATTATATTGGGGTGGCAGTGGTATTAAGGTCATTGGTGCTATTTAGACTGAAGACAAGAAGATTTAGAAGGTGCACAATATAGTTTTTCAAATATTCATAGGGTTATTGTGTGGAAGAGTTCTTTCTGCCCCCAAAACTAAAGATCTGAGGTCACTAAGTGTAGCAGAACCAGGTTATGAACCTTGGTCCCCCAGTTCCAGAGCTAGCATTTTCTATTGTCCTACCCTGCCTCCCACCCCTAAAAAACGTGCATTAGTCATACCTAGGGGGGGCCCCATGGCATTGTGGGAAAAACAGTGACTTCTGTAATGGTAATGGAATTTGGGGATCCCTGTGTTGGCTTGGTTTTGGGGTTGAGTGTTAAAACCCAGAGCTTGTGAATCCCACTTGTGGGATGGACTTGTTGACATGAAGAGAGAGGGCTGAACTGGGAGGAGCGGTGATTTGGGAGTGAGGCCCAAGCCAAGAGAAGGCCAGAAGGACTTTTGGAGAGCAGTATCCAGTATCGTGGAGCCTGAGTTGCTGAGAGAAAGACTGCTGAGGGCCCGTTGGAGCTGCCCAGGACTTTTGAGAACTGCCACCTGGAGCGCCGAGAACTGAGGAGGCATGGCTGTGATGCTGGTATTTTGTTTGTCTGTTTTGACATTGTTTTGCCACATTCATTTGCTGGTGAAGGACAG
Organism: Pseudochirops corinnae; assembly: GCA_028646515.1. Lineage (NCBI taxonomy): Eukaryota > Metazoa > Chordata > Mammalia > Diprotodontia > Pseudocheiridae > Pseudochirops > Pseudochirops corinnae. The sequence goes on along the minus strand of CM053588.1, from coordinate 81,643,009 downwards.
TACTGCTGTTGTAGAGGTCCTGGAACCTTGCTGTTGGTTCAGAAGCCCTGAAGGAGGATTTCCTTGTGGTATGTTTACAGAAATCCTGGAAGAAGGCCTTGCTGATTTT
>CM053588.1:81591621-81642800 GCA_028646515.1 Pseudochirops corinnae | reverse complement strand
AAAGAAGGGCCCTTCCTTGGGTTTTCAGTGCTGAGATGAATCTTAACCTTGTTGTAACGTAAGGGTGGATGGCCTTTTGTGCTCTCCTGCCCCTTTTGAGAAAGTGCTTGGCGTTAATGGACAGTATTATAATTCAGGGGTGTCCAGGGGTGGGAAACCTTTGGTCTTTTTGTGCTTTGTGATTGACTAAATGAATGTACTTTGTTTATGATTGGAAACTATTCTCCATTTGAAAAGAGACTAAATGAATGTATTGCCAGGGAGTGGGAGTTACACTGTATTTTGACTTTCTCTGTTCTGTGAATGTTTTGCTGAATAAATGGGGTTTGCTATGCTGGTAATCCGAACCTTGGAAGTTGCCTTTGCTTGGCATTACGACTTCCCAGTTAAAGGACCTGGGTTCAGACACTATCACTGTCACTTAAAAACTTTCTAACCTTTAGGAAGTCACTTGCCTATCTTAGGGCCTCATTTTCCTCATCTGTAAAACTAGGGGTAAGAGATCCCCTATCTCTGACATTCTGTGATTCTGTAGGTTTTATGTCAGTTAAAACAAGCACAGCTTTTCTAGGTTACTGAAAACCTATCCCTTCAAGCACCAAAACCTTTTTCTTATTTTAATTATGTTAGGTATAAATCTTTCTAAAGGATATTCTACTCTGTGATGTCTTCTTAAGTAGAGAATATGGGACTTGGTTTTGGCTTATTTGAAGGCTTACAGATGAACATACATTTAATGTTTAGAAAAACCAAGTGGTGCAGTGTTAGACTTCTGGATAAGGAGTCTTGAGGTCCTGGGTTCACATTCCACCTCCAACCTGAACTGTTTGACCATGGGCAAGCCACTAACCTCTGTGAGACTTGGACAGCTCTCTAAGACTTATTACTAAGTTGGAGGTAGGATCAGTAGAGATTTCCATACCACTTACATGACTATATCTGATTATTTATTATCGCCTTAACAATCATATGTAGTACTTTTCTAAAGTTGGATCAGTTGTTTTTTCATATTACATACTTGGATTGCACAATCACAAAGTTGGGGGCTTTTTTCCCCTTTTTTGAAGGCAGTCAGGGTTAAGTGACTTGGTCAGGATCACACAGCTAGTAAGTGTTTGAGACTGGATATGAACCCAGGTCCTCTTGACTCCAGGGTCAATGTTCTAACCACTTTGCCATCAAGCTGCCCCCATAGAGTTTTGAAAGTTGGAAGGGACCTCAGCAATCTCCTAGTCCAACACAGTCAGAAAAAAAGGATTCCATTACGCTATCCCTAACAGATGGTGATCCAGCCTCTTCTTTAAGACCTTCAGTGAGGGAATCTCTAACATAAGGCCCCTGAAGTCTCCTCCTGAGTCTTCTCAAAATTGAACATCCCTCGTTCCTTTACCCAGTTCTCAAGGCCTCTCACTGACCGACTTGCTCTCTTCTGGACATGCCCCGGCTTATCACTTCTAAACTCTGCATCCAGAATTGAACATAAAAATCAAACTCCTAGTCTGAGCACAGTGCAGAGGGACTGTCCAGATCCTTATTCCAGGAAGCTCTACCTCTCTTAATGCACCCTTAAATCACATTAGCTGTCTTGGCTACAATAGAACAACTGGTAACGTGTATTGAGCTTTAGTCTACTATTTAGATCCCCAGATCTGTTTCGTGATGCTGCTATCTTAATCATGACTCCCGCATCTTATATTTGTTAAGTCATTTAATTCCCCTTTATACTAGGCTAAGCAAAAACATAATTAGGACTTTGTCCAAATGTTACTGAAGCAACATTTTCTACATGGATTATCCTGTGCCATGATATAGGCTGCCTACCAGCCAGCCCATCATCTCCTTGCCCTAGCAAGACCACCAGATCAGATCCCATCAAAAAAGGACGAACAGGAGCAGGCACCACAAGAAGCTGCCTCGCCCCACCAGAACCTTTCTCCTGTTACGCCCTTCCTCTTCATCCTCACTGGATGCTGACAGCCCTCTCTCTCCACCGCCTTTCAGGAGGAATCTAACAGTCCCTCAGGCCTTCTTCCCCTGTTCCCAGTAGTGATGGGTTAAACCTTGCCAGGACAACATGGCCACTCAGGCTGCTTGAATGGCAATCACCTTCTACAGTCCTTCCAGTAAAATGGAAGACCACTAGTCCTTGCTGTCTCTCCTGCCACTAAACCCTCCAAACATCTAGACATTGCCATCTGACCTGCTAGCTTAACCAAAGATCCACTGGGCCTAAGAATCCCCTTTCTTCCAGGTGCATTTACATCACCCATAATTATGTAAAAATAGTTTCATAAAGACTTTTTAGAACTCTGATTGATACAATGATAAACCATGAGACCAGAGACCTAAAGAAACACACCAACCAAAAAATGCAGATTGAGGCACATTTCTGGACACGAACTTGTTTTGCTCTAGACTTTATATATATTTGTTATGAGGGTTTTCTTTTTCTCTAGTCTTCTTGGTGAGGAATGGAAAGAGGAGATAATGTTTTTAAATAAATAAATTTATCTTTTTAAGAAAAATTTAATCCCCCCATATTATTAGAAAACAGAATAGCTCCTAATAATTCCATCTCTTGATCTCCTAACCCCCCCCCCTTTTTAATCCTAGCAAGATTTATTTTGTTAATTTTTTTAATAATTTATATTTTAAAAAATTTTAATTAACAAAAAATATATTTTCTCCCCCTTCCGTCTTTATTGGGAAAAAGAAAAAAAAACTTTTGAAATAAATATACATAGTAAAACAAAAGAAATCTCCATATACATGCCCTTACTAAAAAGAGTTAGGGGAAGCTAGGTGGCCCAGTGAATAGAACACCAGCCCTGGAGTCAGGAGACCCTAAGTTCAAATCCGGCCTCAGACACCTAACACTTACTAGCCATGTGATCTTGGGCAAGTCACTTAACAACAATTCCCCTGCCCTCCAAAAAGAAAAAAAAAGTTATCTGAACCATCTATTCCTAGAGAAAGGAGACCTGCCATTTCCCTGGACCATGTAGAACAGTGGTTCTCCACCTTCCTAATACACAACCCCCTTTATCTGCAGGTGGGCGGACCGCCTGGAGACATAGAGGAGCAGTGTCTCAGTTCCTAAGACCATCAGAAATATATGTTTTCTGATGGTCTTAGGCAACCCCTGTGACCCCTGTGAAAGGGTCGTTCGACACCCCCCCAGGGGTCACGACCCACAGGTTGAGAACAACTGCTGTAGACAAATATCAGCCCAGGCAACTGTCCAATGATTGAATAAAGAAGGATGGAGGGGGTTAACTGAAATTGTCTAAAAGTAATCTAGCCTTATCAGATTTATTCTTCCTGGAGGCCTGATCCAAGAAATGCTGGACCAGAGAGCCTTCCACCTTCCTATGATTCAATTGTTGTTGTTTTTCGGTCATGTCCAATTCTTCATGACTCCATTGTGATTTTCTTGGGAAAGATAATGAAGTGGTTTGCCACAGTCTCCAACTAATTTTACAGGTGAGGAAACTGAGGCAAACAAGATTAAGTGACTTGCCCAAGGTCACACCGCTAGTGAGCCGGATTTGAACTTGGGAAGATGAATCGTCTTGACTCCAGGCTGGGCACCCCATCCACTGCTCCACCTAGCTGCCCATGTTCCTAGGGTTTACACTAACTAATCACAGATACAGCTTTGGAGGAGGGAGGATTTCCAACCTTAATAATTAGGGATGTGATGATGAAACTTCAGTTTCAGGTGTCTGTTTCAGTCTTCATCAATGCCAGCTTTCTGTGGGTGATAATGGAGAAGGAAAAACCCAAAAAATGTGGTGATAGTGAGCCCAATCTTGGACCTCCTTAGTAAAATGAGTACCCTCATCAGAGGTAGTGGTGCAGAGTAGTTAATAGGGAAGAAAAATATATTCTGAGAAAGCTTTGGTGTGTGCCACAGTGGCAGACTAATGCCATGTCATGAATAAACTGCAGTAATGGCAGACCTCTTGCTCTGAAGCAAAATGACATTGTAATCAAATTTCAAGTCAGAAATAAGTCTGATATGATATCCCAACTGCCTACAATGACTTGGCATAGAAGTTGCCTATACAGGGCAAGCAGCCGTACAGATGCTGGTATGTGAGAGTCTATACTATCCATTCCTACATGTACTCATCCTGACTAGTCACTATACATTCCACCTCTGCAAGGATACCCCAACAGTGCCCCTTCCCTCTGTAGTCTTCCCTCCAGAACTCCAGTGAAATACCATACCAGTATTTCAGAGTTGTACACCGCATCCTTAGTAAAAGAGATCATAAGGTTCTGTGCCCAACACCAAATAGCATCATGACTATCATGTCTAGGTAAATGATAGACCAGGTGCTCAGTCTCTGATGTTCTCATAAAGAGCAGCATCCTGATAATTGAGTTCAGTAGAGGGTGTATCATATCTCTAATGGGCTCTACATCTCCCACAAAAAAAGTTAAACAAGATAGGAGGTACGACATGGCAAAATTCTTCCACTGATCCTGAATCCAAAAAGAAGCGATTTTGAATGTCCAGTCTGTTCTTTCTAGGTCCCAAACTACTCAGCCAGAACCATGTCCACTGCCCTAAAATTAGTACAGATGAAGATCTTACCTAACCCTTCTTATGTGCCAACCATGTAGCTTTCAATTCATCTTACTGGGAAGTCATGCAAGAAATCTATCCTTCAAGGAATTCCCTTTTATTGAATGAATGGCCACCAGGGCCCAAATGTGCATCCTCCTCACACTGAGCAGAGCCATCAGTCAACTGAGCCAAGCTTTGTTTTTGAAGAACTAAATCCTAATAAGTGGGGACCCATTGTTCTGTCAGAGGAGGCAAAGCTTTGGGGGTAGAAGTCTCAGCCTTCAGTAAAACCACAACCTGTTCATGAAGGGTACTAACATACAAAAGCCCTGGGGAAATACAGTTTTGAATATCTCTTTTCCATCCAACAATGGAAGCCTCTCATTCCTTACATATTTTATTAGAGGAACCATGATGCATTACCCAACTTGTCATGGATGACTCTGGATGAAGGAAGATAGTATTCGGTAGCAGCTCAGTCTTGTTAACAGTTAGGTAAATGCTTTTCAAAAGTGGCATAAGAGGCAGCCAGCCAGCCCAGGTGACAACTCTGCATCATCATTATAATGGTGACCATCAGTGTTCTCAGGAATCAAGGCACCATACTATTGAATTAAGAAAGAGAATTAAGGTAACTGAGAAAGAATGGTAATATTATACAGAACTTCCTCTCTGAAGAAAGCCAACTACTCTTGCTTGACCTGGCCACAGGAATAGGAGAAAAAAGCGTCGTCAAGACTGATTATACTGTACCACCTACCTGGTGCCTAGACTTCCAGTCCAGCACACTGACAAGGCCAGGAACAGCCATGGCAGTTGTTAAAAATAATGATCACTCTGGGCTCCCTGGTACCATCCATCTTCTCAAGCTATACACAAGGTTATTTATAAGAGGAATTTGTATAGTGAAGTATGCCAAACTGTTTTATCAGTTATCAGGAACTATCTTTTACCACCCACTCCACTCCCACATATGCACCTGATATTATTTAATATTAATGACTTTAGATGGTTCAGGCAATTTCAGTATTTTCCAGTTGGCTCTGTCCGAAATCACTTGGTATAGAAGTAGCCTGTACAGGGCAAGCAGCCATACAGGTGCTGACATGTGAGTGTCTATACTATCCATTCCCACATGTGTTCATCATGACTAGTTACCATACCTGCCGCCTCTGCAAGGATACCCCAACAATGCCCCTTTCCTCTGTAGTCTTCCCTCCAAAACTCCCAGTGGAAACTGGGGTGCCCCTATGAAGCCATTGAAAACCCTTGTTATGATAGGAACCTGGCTTCCTGTTGTTCCATGTCACTGGGCAATCAATTCAGCCCATGAAGACAATTTAGCCCATCCAAGCTTTGACCAGATCTTGTTGTTCCTACTTTCATGACCTCTCTCCTCTACATTTATACTGCCACAATCCTAGTTCAGGTTTTTATCACTTTTTATTTGGAGTACAGCAACAACCTGCACATCCATCCATCCTCCTCCATTCAGTTCCAATGTGGTTTTTCTAAAGCCTAGGTCCTGGTTATGTCACTCTTCTGCTCAGTGAGCTCTAAGGGCTCCCTGTTATCTCTAAGATCAAATATTAAGCCCTCTGCCATTTAAAGCCCTTCATAATCTGGCACCTTACTACTTACTAAATTACCAGTTGTCTTGTACCTTACTCCCCTTGATGGTATTCTGTGATCTAGCTTCAATGGTCCACATGCATTTCTTTGAACACAAGACTACTCTCACCATGCCTTTCTTTGCACTTACTGGCTGTCCCCCATGCCGGGAATGCTCTGACTCTTCATCCCCACCTCCTAGTTGTCCTGACTTCTTTCAAAATCTGACTCAGATTCCACCTTCTGTAGGAGGCATTTCCTGTTACCCTCAGCTACCAAGGCTCAAAAAATGTTTAGGTTGCCTTCTTTTATGTGCCCAGTTGTATATGTCTCTCCCTTGAGATTGTGTGTTCTCTGAGGGCAGGTACTGTTTTGGGCTCTTCTTTGTATCCCCATTACATACCAGAGTGCCTGGCACATAAACACACTGGGAATGGATAAAGGAAACCTGGGTTCAGATCTTAATTCTGATACCATGCCATGGTTGCCCCGTCAGTGAAACAAGATGATGTTGGCTCACAGCTGACAGAGGTGATGCTGAATGTCGGGTTTAATCTGTAGAGCTCTAGGCTGTGACAGACTGTACCTGGGCAGGTTTGCAAGCATTCTTTAGGGAGAGTGTTGTGTGTTCTGGTCCCCTTATCACTCACTCCTCATGTGCTTCTCTTCCCTCTCAGTGTCGTCCAAGTCCTGCTGGCTGCAGGGGCTGATCCCAACCTAGGGGATGAATTCAGCAGCGTCTACAAGACCGCCAAGGAGCAGGGTGTCCACTCCCTGGAAGGTAAGAGGGTTCCCATACAGCTTTTCAGTAGTGGTTGCCTCTCTGTTGGGAATGAGAAGTGGGCTGCTCATGTCATTTTTGGACAGAAATGGTCCAAATGCTGCCTTAGTTATCTGCAAGATATTGAAAGAATCAAAGGAAGGACTCCAGGTTATTAGCTGAGTCTTTTATGGAGGCTTTATGAGAAGATGCAGGCAGGTCTTCTAATGTGTGATGGCATGGAAAAATTGTGATCTGCATTATCACCCTTATCGCCATGGCCACTTTTGGAAGAGAGCAAAACTTTCCTAGGGAGACCAGCAAATCAAGCTGCAAATAAATGTAACCCAAGAGCCTGCCCAGCTTAGGCAGGAATCTAGACTTGTTTGGAGCACTGAAAATGAATGAACAGGGATGGCATTGAAAGTCAGGTTTAGGAACAAAGTTTCAAGCTGGATAGGTCCATATCAACTCAGCAAGGTACAGGAGGTATTGGAGAGCTAATTGTCTGATTCATACCACCTTCTCAGAACTTCCTAAAGGCAGCTACTTGCATTCCCTGTCCTACTATATGTACACTGTTGTGTCCAAGTATTCATAGGCAGGATCCCTCTTGAGGTTGGAGTTGGCCTGTAGGACGAGTACAGTCTGAGAGCCCACACCAGTGAAATCACAAGCACAAACACTCATTTCCCCCTGGAGATTGTAGGCGCCTGCCACAACCCTTGTGCTGTAGAACAACTCTTTTGTAGAAACATCCTTAGCTTAAGATCCATTCATTGTTTCCTTATGGCAGACAGTCTTTCTCCCTTCCTCTTGTACTCCACTGGCCCCACTTCCTCTCCCCCATCTCTAAAAGGGTTGAGAGGGGAAGAATGCTAGGAGACAAGATAAGAGAAAGGAAGAGTACGAGAGCCAGGACTGGGACAGGATTTAGGGACAAAGAAACAGGGTTTTCATAACTTTTTGTCTAAGCATTGTGCCAAGCATATCTTCTGTTATTTCTTACATATCTATCTTTTTAATCTCAACTTTATTCCTGTCCTCTGTAGCTAGCACAATATTGACATACAGTAGATGCTTAATAAATGTTTGTCGATTCATTGACTGACCTGTGGTTTCATGGTGTGGGAAGTTATGGATGAGAAAACTCCTGCCAGTACAAACCAGGGCCTTCCCTGCCCCGTAGATTCTTAAAGAGTTGCCCTAGAGGCCTGAAAAGTTAAATAACTTTACCAGGGACACATAGCAAATATGTGTCAGAGGCAGAACTTGAACCCAGAACCTTCTGGCATTGAGTTGGGTAATTTCAAAATTCCTTAGTAGAACCAGGCTAAAATTAGTGATTGTAGTCATGTGACTACCCCACCCCCACCCCCTGTTAAATTAGAGACACCACCTGCTAGTTATTTGGTCCATGCTGTTTCCATCCCCCATCTCACCGCCCTCTTCTTTTCTGGTACTCCCTTGATTGTGCCTCTTGTTCATCTGGGCTGAATCAGGGATGAGGGCCACTGTGAAGTCTTCCCCTACTGCTCCCCATGCCCAGGGCAGTGTTTTTTTTAGTCTACTCTTATTCACTAAATGCTTATTATTGAGTATCTACTGTTTATGATGTCCTTTGCTTAGCCTAGGGAAAATATAAAATTTAGGTAAGATGTGATTTCTTAGTCTAGTAAAGGGTAGATCCAGCCATACCCTGGCTGTGTGGTTTACATACTCCTGGTTGGTAGTCAGGCTTATAAGCAGATAATAATAGCATACAATAGTACTTGATTAGTGTTTTGGAAAGGAGCAAACAAAGTGCTAAGTGATGTGTCAGAGGGGAGAAGTTCTTGGGAGATTGTCAACCAAGACCTGAGAAGGCTTTCTGGATGGGGAAGGGGACATTTGAGTTTGCCTTTAAAGGATAGTTTGGAATTCATCCAACAAAGAAAGAATACTTTCTAGGCATAGGAAACAGCATGAGAAAAAGACATGAAAGCAGGAAAGTTTAGTTGTGTTTTGGGTGCAGATAGGAAGCATAATAAAGTAGAATAATCCCTACATTTAGAGTCAGAAGACTTACAGTTAATCTGGACCTTGCTCTTTACCAAGCTTTGTGACCTTGCACATGTCACTTGAAGTCTCTGAGGCTTAAATTCCTCCCCCCGCCCCAGTCTAACTTGGGGTGGTTGAATAAGGTGGCCCTTAATGTCCCTGCCAGCTCTCATTCTTGTAATCCTATGAATAGTCTATTTGGACTGCAGTATAAGTAGTAGTTTGAGGTTATTCTGTTAAAGTTCTCTCAAATTGAAATTGAATTGCAAGGTTCCATAAACCCCTGTGAGCCTCATTTTATCCATTCCCCAGAGTTTGGGGTTCTGCAACATAAGATTGCCATTGCTCAGACTTAGGAAGCTCCCACCCCACTGTTGTAGTTAACTGGTTTTACTTCTTCTCTTGGTTAGTAAAGTGATATTTCTTTCCTCAGGCCAACCTCTGACTTGTTTGCCATGTGATCAAAGATATCACTTCTCCTCTTTCTGCCTTAGTTTTTTTTTTTATTGATAAAATAGCAGGATCATCTCTGCTCCATTAGAGTTGCCATCAGGATTCGTGAAATTATACATAGGTTTTGAGTTACACAAAAAGAAGCAGTATCCAGAACAATAATGAGAGAGCTTCCCCCACAACCACACCGTGAGCCAGATAACACAAGTACTGCTGTCCCTGGGTCATATCCCCAGTGAGTGAAGGAGCCAAGAATTCGGGTCAGATCACTCTAGGTGTAGAGCTCTGATGTTCCATGCCATCCCCTCATCTCCATCACAGCAGTAGAGCCTCTCATGCTAGAGAGCCATAGGCCACCCACCACCCATGGGGCTTTTATAGAGAAAGAATATATTTAATAAAAAAGTAGATAGCCCTAGCTTTCAGAAAATAATGATGCTTGGATTATCCAGGCCATCCTTAAAAGCCAAATCCACTACCACTTTATTCTCCTGCACAGACAAAAAATGAGCCTGGATAACCTAGAAGTATTGTTCTTTAAGTGTTTCAGGTTGGGGAACCTAGAAATCAGCAGCAGCATCAATGGTGATATAATTTTGCTGGCTCCCAGAAGGCAGGAGAAAGAGAACAATAAGGGATGGAGGAAGCCGCACTCCCAAGTCCCTAGTTTTCATCCAGGTTTCTTAGAATCAAGATTGTGTGATGGTCTTCTGTAGGAAAAGGTCCCTGCTGCCCAAGGACATAGGAGGTATGTCCCATGAGGCATGAAGTCACTTTCTAAGCAAGTGGTTTGGGACAGAAGAGGGGGAGTGTACAGACTCTTGAGCTCATCTCTTCACCTATCTAGGTGCCAAATAGGGTTGATAGACTGACAATGTTGCTTGCACTTCATAGGGCTATTGTAAGGGCCTCGTTATTGATGACATTTCTATAACATTTCAAGGTTTACAAAGCATTGTCCTTGTACTAACATAACATGGTTAAGTAGGTAGAACAAATGTTATTAGCATTTTACAAAGTAGGAAGCTGAGTTTCACAGAGGTTGTCCAGCGTCAGACTGCCAGTGCCAGAAATCAAACCCAGGTCTTTCAGCTTTTAAGACCACAGGCATGTATGTTAGATAATCTCCTTAACTGTTGAGAACAATATACTTCATGCTTCCAGGATCCATGATGGATCACTCTCCACTAATGTGGCTCAGGTTCCACAACTTGAGAATAGCAACCAAAACCACTACTACCCCTGGTGTTTATAGTTGACTTTTAACATGTACAGAGCTCTTAACACACCCTCCAGTCATGGCCCAGATTGTCAGCATCCTTCCTAAAATATGACTTAAATCCCTCTCCCCTTCAAGAAAGCTTTCCCTGAACAAATCCCACCCCTATTTCATGTACATGTATCTACACACTTGACTAATTCTGAAGTCTGGTTTTGTAAGTACGGGGACTGTCATATTCACCTATCACTCTTACCACCCTTAGCACAGATACTTACAAAAGTTTGCTGAATTTTTTCACTAAGCAAATATACAGGGAACGTTTATTAAGTGCCTCCTACATGCAGAACACTGTGCTGGGAGCTGGAAACAGTACAAAGCCCAGTTAAGACATAGTCCCTGCTGCTCTAATGGAATTCACAGTCCAGTTGGGGGATAGGTTACATGTACAAATCAATTAATAAATATTTATTAAGTGTCAGGCACTGAGTTAAGCACAAAAAGAGGCAAAAGAGTCCCTACCCTCAAGGCAATTACAGTCTAATAGGGGAGACAAACAAATATGTACAACTAACTATGTACAGGATAATTAGGAAATAATTAACAGCAGGAAGGCACTGGAATGAAGAGGAGTTGGAGACCTCTTGCAGAGAGTGGGATTTATTTGAAATTTAAAGGAAACCAGAGAGGTCAGTACTTGGAGTAGAGAAAGGAGAGCATTCCTGGCATGAGGGACAGCCAGAAAAAATGCCCAGAGCCAAGGAGTGAAGTATCTTATTCATGAAACAACCAGGAGTCTGTCACTGGGAGTTAAGGTGTAAAAAGACTAGAAAGTAGGAGAGGACTAGATTACAAAGATGTTCAGATGCTAAACAGAGCATTTTTTTATTTGATCCTAGAGGTGATAGGGAGCTAATGAAGTTTATAGAATAGGGGAATGACATGTTTGGGGGATTTTTTAGGAAAAACCTGTGTTTTAGAGGATCACTTTGGTGGCTAAATGGAAGGTGGCTTGGAGTGGGGTGGGACTTGACAACCCCCAGCAGGCTACTGTAACAGTCCAGGCATGGGGTAATGAGGGTCTGTGTACTACAGTGGGGCCCAGTTCAGAGAAGAGAGGTGATGAGGGTCTTCACCAGGGTAAGGGCCGTGTCAAAGGAGAGAAGTTGCAAAGAGGAAATCAACTTGCCTTGACAATAGCTCAGATGTTGGAGGTGAGAGATGATAAGGAGTCTAGGATGACCTAAGTTATAGGATAACTCCTGCACGTGATCTCATTAATACACAAGATCTATGATCACATCAATTCGAGTTCCTTCCAGTGATGCAAATTGCAGCCCATCCATACCTTCCTATATTCTGCACTTCCTGTCCATGTCTTTGCACAAGTTCACCACAGTGTGTCCTCTCAGTATATTGAAGGTGTAATAAACAATAACAACATGATAAATGTATTAGGTATCAAGTGTTATTATATATGTGAGGTCCTAGGACAGGCGTTTAGACATTTTATGTATTATGCATCCCTTTGACAGGCAAGTGAAACCTATGGCCCCTTCTCAGAAATGTTAGATGCACAAAATAAAATATTTAGGATTGCAATGGAAACCAATTATATTTAAATATAGTTCTCAAAAAAGGTTTAAAAGTTCACAGAACCTAGGTTAAGAGCTCCTATCATATAAGGAAAGTTGGTAAGGACTATGACCTGAGAAATGATGATAAGGATAGTAAGAATGAACATATAATGTTCTAAGATATGTAAGGCATTGCAGAAAACTTCCTGGAGAAGGTAGTCATGGGGTAGTGGAGTTGACATTCACAGGAGATGAAAGCATTCCAGGTATAGGATGCAGCATGAGCAAAGACCTGGAGGCCTGAGAGTGCTGAGCATGCCTGGGGAATGACAAGTGGTCCAGTCTGACTTGTGGTTAGAGTGTGTGGAGAGGGCAGTACTATGAGGTACAGTTGGAAAGATAGCAGAGGGCCTTGAGTGCCGAGCAAGGAAGTTGAAACGTTACTCTTAGAAGTGGCAGACCACTCCAGTATCTTTACCAAGAAAACTCCCAAATGGGGTCACAGAGAGTCAGACATGAGTGAAACATGACTGAACAACAGAGCTACAGAATTGTATAAGCAGGGCCTCAGCATCACCATCATCATTGTCATTGGCTTAGATCTGGAAGGAACCTTAGAGGTCCTCTAGTCCCACCCCCTCATTTTACTAATGAAAAACTGAGCCTCCCCATAATAGCACTAGGTGTGTGTGTCCAGACACAAATCTAGCGGGTGCCTACTATATACAAGGTACAGGGCAGTGAGTGGGTAGAGTGGGTAGAGCCCTGGGCCTGAGACAGGAAAACTTCAGTGTAAATCCAGCTTTAGACATACACTTGCTGTGTGACCCTGGTCCAGTCACTTCACCTGTTTCCTCATCTGTAAAATGGGGATAATAATTGCACCCACCTCCCAGGGTGAATGTGAGGATCAAATGAGATCATATTTATAGAGCACTTAGTGCAGTGCCTGGCACATAGTAGGTGCTTAGCACTCATTCCCTTCTCCTTCTGCTAATCTCCCTGCTCCAGTCCTTCTCTGATCCAAATTTCATAACACCTTCAAAATAACTATGCTAATACCTAGGTCTGATCAGCTCAGAAATCCTTAATGGTTCCTAATTACCTATTCATTAAAACAGGAATCCTTGGCCTGGCATTTCACCCCTCCACAGAGTATTTCATTTTACTCGCCTGTGTTCTAACACACCATGTTCTAGCCGTGTTGGACCACCACATATTCCCCAGTCTCCTCCCGTCTTTGCCCTTCCCCAAGCCTTCACACAGGTTGTCTGTCTCTCAAGACTTGTCATTCCACAGTCAGCACCACCTTTCCTCTCCCTTCAAGGCTCGGCTCAGGGGCCACCTTAGCCATGCAGACTTTCTCTGTTCTCCCTTTTAACTCCAGGCTAAAAGTAGAATTTCCCTCTCCATTTTCTTATGCCACTTGGCTGGAGTTCTTTGCTCTCTTCACATTCTACCTTGTCTCGCTCAGAGAGGCATCTCTGTTAGACTGCCAGTTCCTTAAGGCTGGGACTACCTGACATTTCTCAGCTTTGCACTCTCAGTGTCATGGCTAGAACAGCAGTAATGGCTGAGAGCTAACATTTTTGTGGTGCCTAACATGTTCCAGGCGCTGTGCTAAGTTTTTCAGTCATGATCTCATTTGCCTTATGATTATGATTATTACTATTGTTTTTATTATTCACCCCTAGAAGAGGGTAGGCTGGGCTTCATTTGTTCCACGACTGCTGAAGTGATGCTCAGGTACTGGAGGACAGCCTCCGTCCCAGAAGGAGTGGGGTTACAGTACTAGCAGCAGTGGTCAGCAGTGGCTGACTCCCAGGAGAATACAGACTTCCCTCAGTCCCTGCCAAAACCAGACCATTAGAAAAGTTGGCAGAAGTCACTGCCTTCATGGCAGACATGGGGACCTGGGACAGTGGACTCAAGGTCTGGGCCTGATCTTCCCCAGCAGATGGTGAAGATGACAAGGACGAGGGAGACACGGAAGGGCTCTGGGCCGCTTTGTGGACATTTTCTTTAACTTTGCTCACATAACTTATTTTAGGAATGATTTTAGCACTGCTGTTGTCCACCAGAAAAACTGGGGGAGGTTTAAACAGGGTCCACAAATCCTATTTGGAGGCAGCATGTTTGATTTTGGGTCAGTCATCAAACTTTTTACTGCTTCCACCAGGCTTGGCATCGGAGTTTTTCCACTACATGTCCCCAACTCCAGGCTTCCCACAACCCACTCCTCCTGACCCAGCTTCATACTTCTCAATGGGCTTAGAGCCATCTCCTCGGTTTCCCTTTTGTTCACTATAATCAGGTTTGAAATTGTCAAGTCCCTGCTTGAAGTTGGGAATGTTGGACTCAGGTTGCATTAATTTATCTTGCACTAAATTCAGGTTCTCAGAGCCCTTGGCACTGTTGCATCGAGCCTTCCATTTCTTAGAGGTGGTGTTTTGATTTGAGGTGCAAGGTGATGAAAACTTGAATTAGTGGTCATGGAAATGGCAAGGTAGGGATGGAAGAGAGAACTCTTAGGTAGAATGGGCAGAGCCTGGCAGGTGCCTGACATTGAGGAGTAAAGAAAAAGTCCTGGGTCACTGCTGACCATGGGTTTGCACCTCAGTGACTGGCAGGATTGTACCCCATCCACAGAAATGGGGAGACTAGGAGAAGGGACAGGGTTAGAAAGAAGCCGATCAGTCAAGTATTCCTCAGTTACCTACTGTGTACCAAGTGCTTTTAGGTATTGAGGACATAATGGCAAATTTGTGACAGTTTCTACCATCAAGGGACTTAAATTCTCTTGGAAAAAGCATCATTCTCAAACATCAGGGCTGCCTGCAGATGACCCTTGCCTCCATCTACCTAATGCAGACCCGACCCTGGCACCTCCCCTGCCCCCTTGGCCAAAGCCAGGCTCATCTCATGAAGTTATGGAGCGTTATGCTGTTTCTAAAGGCGTTTGATCAGGTGGGATCGTTTGGGTCTCCTTGAGAAAAGACACTTCCCCCTGCTGACTTCCATCTGTAATACGTAATCCAACATAGATTCCAGTGAAGCAGTTTAGTGAGATAGGTAGAACATTGACTTTACAGTCAGAAGACTTGACTTTGAGTCCCTCCTCTGCTACTTATTAGGTGACCCGGGACATGCCTGTTGCCCCTGGGCCTCAGTTTCTTCACCTATAAAATAAAGGAGTAGAGCTGAATCAACTTGAGATCACTTCTACCTCTGACAGACATTCTATGAATCTGAGGGTGAGAGGATAGGGAGCCCATTGAAGGGGCTGGTAACACAGAGAGCTAGGTGGTCATTTACCCTGAACAAGTCTGGCCTGCACTGTGTCAGAGAGCCAGCCACCACACCACTTGTGGCTGACTGCTGGGTGTCAGGGCTCCCAGATCCTCAGGTGGAAGAGGCAATAAATCTGCAGTAACAGTAAACAAGTCTCCAGGCCCAGCAGCCAAAGACTGCCTGTAAGCAACCATTATAAACACTGAGTGTCTGGGGCTGTCATAAACGACACCATACCCTGCGCCTCTCTCATGTACAATTAAAACAATAAAACAAAGCAGAATGTGGCCAAACCCAGTTGTAAATCAGCTCTCCTCTCGGAGGAGTGCCTGAATAAAGATGAGCCTCAAGGGGCACAAGCCTGGCAAAGTCCCTTTTTGCTTTCCCCTTCCCCCCTCCTCTGCAGCTTATCAGAGATAACCAGAGTGGAGGACCCAAGCTTTCCTGTGAGCAGGGGGTTAGAGACCCCTTCCCCCCAACCCAATTCCTCTCCCTGTCTCCTGCTAACCAAGTTTCTGGTCTGCTTTAACTGAGTAGCCCCTCTCTGTGTCTTCAGATAGGGGGAAGGACGATGCAGCCTCGAACATCCTTTGCCAGTGGACAAATGCCCTGGAGTTCGGGAGGTGGCTGGGAGCCCCCACTGGCGGTAATGGAACTGCTATTTGTACCATTCCTCCCCTCCTAGGAACCCTCAGCACTCCATACACCCATTCATCTAAGTCATTTCAACCCAATTCAGGTCAATTCAACCAACCTTTATTTTATACCTACTGAATACAAGGCCTATGCTTATTGTTAGGGAAATAGATATATAAAAGGAATCACAGGCTAGTAGGAAGGGCTTTAGACTTAGAATTAGAAAATCTGAGTTTGAATTCTGGCTTTGACACATACTAGCGATATCGCTATTTGTAAAGTTACTCTCTGAATCTCAATTTCCTTATCTTAAGATGGGCCCAATATGTCCTACCTATCTCATGCTTTGTAAATCTTAAAGTGCTCATAGAAATTTGAGTTTTTATTATTGTAAGACATAGTTCCTGTCCTCAAGGAGTTTACAACCTAGGGCAAAAAAGTCACCATATATCCAAGTAACCATAATATTAAACATTTAACGTAGTCATGAAAGAAAGGTACCAAGTGCCATGTCTTTTTCAAGTAAGGAAAGCTTCTTTCCGGCTGGAAGGCTATTAGGGAAGGCTTTAATGGAGGAGAAGTTGAGTTTTGAAAAATAGATCAATTTTAAGGAGAAGGAGAGGGCTTATCAGGATCATCCAGACATAGGGAACAACATAAACAAAGTTTTGAGATAAGAATCTGCAGGTTGTGGGCAGAGAGTAGTCCAGTTTGACTATAAGAATAGAGAGCATGGAGAGAACTTTGGTGTCGAGGCTAAAAAAGTACCTTTGTGTCAAATCACAGAGGGCCCTAAATACCAGGCTAAAAAGTGTGGTTCTTTTCTTGTGGAGCTATAACAAGGAACAACACGGTCAGGTCTAGATTGACCCCAGATACAGATGGCCAGAAGGCTCTTCTAATTGTCTATGTAGAAGGGATTGAGACTTGGGGTTAAATGGGCACCGTGGAGACAGCGAGGAGGGTATGAAAGCAGAATCAGAAAGAGCATTAAAGATAGGGTAGGATAGGATTTAAACTAACCTCTTTTGAGGTCCCAAGAAGAGAAGATCTGAAAGCTGCTGGAAAGATTAGGGTTAGGTACAAGATGCATTTTATATGATACGTTACCTACATATTATATATTTGATACACACACACACTCCTACAGAAGTATTAAAGAATCAGGGAGCCCCATCTGTCTAGAATAGCTTCATGTAGCCATAGGGCCCTTTTTTCTTACTCTATTTTTCCTAAGATAACCACCTTTTCTACTATTAGATTGGCCTGCTCACTGTTCTGGCAACACAGCAGGCTCATTCCTTCTGTCATACTTTTGCTTAGACTGTTCACTGGCCTGAAATGCACATGCCGTACCCCTGCCCTTCAGGTACAGCTTGCATCCAACACTTCCTCTGTGGAACTTTCCCACACTACTCTACTTTTCAGTAAGTTGTCTCCGCTGAATTTCTACTGTACATTCTCTATGACAGCACTGACCTGGAAGTCAGACTTGGATCCCAGAGCCAGTTCTAATCCAAGATCACTGGAAAGGTGATCGTAGACAAGTCACTTCCTTTTCCTGGGCCTCCTTTCTGTCATATGAAGGTATCCTTTATGCTGATTAGACCACCTTTAGAGAGTTGTGCTTGGTTCTAGGGTCATATTTTTAGGAAGGATATTGACAAAGCAGAATGTGTCTAGAGGAGGGCGACTGGGATCAGAAAGGACTGAAGATCATATTAGCAGAAGACTCAATATCTGTCTTCTAGAATCCAAAGAAAATAAGGCAATTAGATGGCTTCCATTTAGCCACAAAGGTCAGAAGTAGACGTAGTGCGCTTGTGGTGGTTGTAGAGAAAGTTGCAGAGGCACAGAACCCAGCTGTGTCACCATGAGCAGGAACTGGAGTGTCATGGCCTGAAGGGGCCCTTAGAGACTGTCGAGGTTAGCCAGTCACCCAGCAAGCATTTATTAAGCATGTGGCAGATACTGTGCTAGACAGTAAAAGATAGGAGGACCCAAAAGTCTCTGCCCTCACACAGAACTCAGACTCTCCAGGAAACACCACGTGCAAGCAGATCAACTCAAAGGACATACAAGACATCTGCAAAGTAATTTTACTCACAGCTTTGGAGATCTGGTATGGCACCAGATGCAAAATGATCCATAAACAGAGCTTTGAAGGGAGTTACTAAGAATTCTAAAGGGCATAGAGGCCTTCCAGCCGTGGGAGATGACCTATGTTAAGGCACAGAGATGAGAGGTGTGGAACGAGCGGCTCCTAACTCAAGGGCTCCTGTCCTTTGGTTTTTCACTCATCTTGTTACTAATGAGTGACTAAGGGAGAATGAGCCAGTTCTTCATGTCTGCTTCCCTGCTAGAATCACCAATACTTGGTATAGAACCCTTCAGATTCAGCTCAGAGTGAGGGCGGGGTCGGAGAGCGGAGACTGCTTTGCTTTCCTAACCTTAGCTGCTGGGCTATACAAATGCTGCAAAATGAGTGGCCCACTTAGACCAGATAGGACAGGAGGGAATGTTTCCAGGAGGAGAGTATGGTCAGCTGTGTCAAATATTACAGAGAAAGGTCAAAAAGGATGAAGAAAAACAGCCATCACATTGGACAGTTAAAGAGATCATTGGTAACTTTAGAGAAAGCCACTTCAATTGAGTGATTTGATTGGAAGCCAAATTACATACAGGAGATTGAGAAGTGAGTTCATGGAAAGGAAATGAAGGAACAAATGTAGACAGCTTTTTTCTTGGAGTTTAACTTTGAAAGGTAAGAGAGAGATAGGTAATAGTTTGAGGGAATGGTAGAGTCATGTGATGGGTATTTGGTTTTGGTTTGTCTGTTTTGTTTTTTTAACTGAGGAAATTTGTACATAATTGTAGCTAACAAGGAAGAAGGAGCTAGCATATAGGGAGAGATCAACACAGAGGACGTGATTATGATATGCCAGAGGAGGCAGGAGGGGATAGGGATAGGATCAAGGGTATCAAGGAGCTGACCTTGGTGGGAGAAACAGCTGTCTTTTCATCAGAGACTGAAGCAGAGAGAGAAGAGGGAGAGGGAAGTAAAGGAGGGCAGAAAGGGGTTTAACATGTAGAGAAGGACAAGGACTCTTATTTTCTCAGTAAAATATGAAAGAAGATCCTCTGGCAAGAGGGATTGAGAAGTTTGAGGAGAGAAGAGTTTTTAAATGGCTACTATGGGAAATGTATCATTTAGTGAAAAATTAAGATTTGCTTTGCAATAGAGAAGGCCTGGTTGAGATGAGATCATTTGTAGTGGACCCAGTCAGCATGGTTATGATGTCCAGCATCATTGAGTAGTATATGGGGTAAGAGGAGGTGGGTGGTAGGTAGTAGTGAATAATCTAGGCTTGGGGTTTGGCAGTAGAACAAGCAGCAGAGGATCTGAGAGTAAAGGAGAGTATACAGTTGAACTGGTTAACTATGGGATCAAGATTAGGAAGGGAAGAAAATTAAGCTAGAGATCAGAATGGTGACTGAGGGGTGGAAGATCAAGAGGTCGTGGCCAGGATGTGACTCATCTCTAATGGTTTTACAAATAGGGAAATTCAGGTTTAGAAGTGCTTTGTCTGAGAACACACATTTAAGTTGAACGGGAGAAGAGTAGACTTATGGAGACATAAATCACTGATTTCATGTGTTCGAAGAACTCTTGTAGAGAAGAGGACCTGGGCTTGTTAGACTTTGTTTCAGAGAGCAGAACTAAGAGCTGCAGTTGGGCTTTAAAGGACAAATTTTCTGACCGTTTCAGATGTCTGTCAGGACAGTGCCTCACTTCAGCAGGTAGTGAGGGCCTCACCATTGGAGGTCTTCCAGAAGATACTGACTGACTCTTCATTGGGAATGTTGTAGATGTAATTCTTCTTCAGACTAGATAATGTCTGAGGACTCTCCCAGCCCTAATATATGACATTCTGTGTACTGTTTAATTGGCGTTTGTCTGGACACAATTTTTGTGTTTATTTTATTAGCATGTATTTTTGTCTCCCTAATGGGAATATTCTTCAGTCCTTGGATCCTTGATCTCATTAATGTGGTTACTCCCTCTGCTAGTGCAGCCTCAAACCTCCCCATACCTTTTCTTTTTAATCCTCCACAGAAGATCTACCCATCTCCACAGTCTGGTTGTTTGCTCTTTGTTGAGCAATGCAAATTGTGCATTTTTTATTTATCATTCTTTCTGTATCCCTACCTCTTCTAGTCATGCATAGGATAATAGAACTGAAGCCAAAAAGGGACCTTAATCACATCTAATCCAACCCTCCCCCCTTGTTTTGAAGTAAGGTTAAATGACTTGCCCAATGTCACATAGCTAGTTAAAGTCACAAAGCAAGGGATCTGAACTCAGGTCCTGTGACTCCAGCTTTGTCCCGTACTGGGCCTCAATTCCTTTGATATGCTATTTCTTAAACTTTTTCCACACATCAGCTTTTCCTCTGAGTCATCTGTCATTTTGATTCTTATGGAGATTGTGATATTGTTATTTATGATTGCGAAGCATTACCAGGAACATATTGGTTTTAAAGAATTGGGCTGTTGCAGTGAGGACTAACTTGAGATCGTTGAAAGCATTGCAAAATTCCGCCGTTGAAATCCAGCCCAAGTTCCTCTCCTCGTTGTCCATTGCAGCACACGGAGGACCAATGAATGGATAGAATGCTGAACTTAGTCAGCAAGACCCGAGTTCAGATTTGCCTTCAGACATTGGCTA
Organism: Pseudochirops corinnae; assembly: GCA_028646515.1. Lineage (NCBI taxonomy): Eukaryota > Metazoa > Chordata > Mammalia > Diprotodontia > Pseudocheiridae > Pseudochirops > Pseudochirops corinnae. The sequence goes on along the minus strand of CM053588.1, from coordinate 81,621,908 downwards.
GCTGTGTGACCCTGAACAGGTCACCTAACCTCTATTTGCTTCAGCTTCTTCATCTATAAACTGGAGATGATAATAGCACCTACTTCCCAGGGTGGTTGTGAGTATAAAATGAGATAATAATATTTGCAAACCTTGAAAGCACTGTGAAAATAAATGCTGGCCTTCCAGGATAAAGGTGCTGATGGGCTCAGGATAACAAATGGACCTGTGATTAGTATAGTATTGTTAAATATAGGAAACTCCCTCTACCAATGTAGGTTGACACCTTCTCTACAATTTGCAGTCTCGGAGAGCTGCCTGTAGCACCAAGAGATTCAATAACTTTTTCAAGATCATACGGCCAGGATGGGTCACAGGGAGGACTTAACCAGAAGCTTTGGGGCCAGCTCTTCATCCACTATGCCACACTGGCTCTCTGCCCATAAAATGTGAGGTTAAAATCTAGTCAATATGCATTCTTCAACCACTTGGCTTTTTCTGTATAAATTGCTGGGAATCTTGTGATCGCTTTGTTGTTATTAATAAAAATACAAAGCCCAGAACAGAGGAGGATGTGCCATATGCATCTCTCCTGAATTCCTCCCAGCACCCAGCAGAGCTCCCCCAGTACCTACTTGTACTTTTGTTATTTGATTGTGAGAGTTCCCAAGTCCTGCCCATAAGTATAAAAGAGAAATAAGGGACAGAGTTGTAAAAAGAAGGCAGGAATTAGCTGGGTTTACCTCAGTCCCCGGGACCTTTTAAACAGAATCTGTGAGCTGTCCAGCGTAAGAGATCTACACCCATGAAAATCAAAGGCAGGACTGCGAACAGAGTGTGTCAAGGAAGTAAGGCAGATCTCCCATGCCTTGTTGAATCCCTAGAAGACCTAAGATGACAAGAGAACAGATTCAGATTTAGCCTGTATAGTACAAGTCTGATGTCCAAGGTAAGGTAGGTGGCAGGACCTTCTTCCTCCAGCCATGATCAAACCCTCTTTGAAGCAGAGTTCAGTTCTGACTGGCATAGTTTAGGAACAGTGCTGACAAACTATAGTGTGTCCTGCAGAGGAGAGTATCCAGAGTGAGAAATTAATGGGACATCATGCCCTCTGAGGATTGGTTGGAAGTACTGAAAAATGTTTAGCCTGGAGAACAGGAGCCTTGGGGATGGCACTATGTGTGTGTGACCCATTAAGTAGCTGTCTTCAAATATCTGAAATGCCATAATGGGAAGAGAGATTGGAATTGTTCTCCTTGTCCCCATATAGCAGAGCTGGGAGCATTGAGCAAAAACTATGACACTTTTTTTTAACTTAATGTAAGAACAAACATCGTAACTAACCATCAGAGGTATCCAGAAGTGGAAATGGCTACCTTGGGTGGAATGGAGAGCTTCTGCCTCTGAAAGTAGTCAGGCAGAGACTGACTGATCACCTGGTGCATATGTTACAAAGGGATTTCCTGCTTTAGGTAGGGGTTAAACAAGATAACTCTGAGGCCCCTTTGAACTCAAAAATTCTTTGGTCCTCAGTAGGCATCTGTGGTACAGAGAAATCAACACTGACCTGGCGACAGAGCCAGGCATGGATTCCTGGTGAGAAGTCCTTCTTGTCTGTATGAGCACCATGGGCGGCTGACCTCTTGTCCTCCATTTCTCCATTAGTACAACAGGAATGCCTGCTTCAGAGAGTAATTGTAGAGATCAAGCAAGATGTTATAAAGCACTTTGTAAACTATAAAACGCTAAAGAAGTACCAGATATTACTATTATAATGATGAAAATTCTCTTGTTTTAGGGCTTCCCACAGAGTTGTGGTTTGGAGTGACACCTCGTCCAGCCCTGCCTGCCCAGTTTAGCTGGACTTTGGGGCCCCTGCCCTACTCACATCCTTCCCTGTGACCATAACCCCTTTGATAACTGGGACTGGCAAATAAGTCTATGTTTTATAGTGATAAGAATCCTCACATTGGTGAAAGTATTTACAGATCCTATACATGATTGCACGCCACCATGGGGGGGGGGGGGGAAGGGAGGGGAGAAAATCTGAAACCCAAGTGATTGTGGAACTGAATCTTGTAAATTAAAAGTAAATGAGTAAATAAAAAATAAATTTATAAAAAAAAAAAAAAAAAGAATCCTCACATTGGAGCAGCTAGGTGGCACTCCAGGGTGCCGGCCCTGGAGTCAGGAAGACCTGAACTCAAATCTGGCCTCAAACACGTAACAATTACTAGCTGTGTGACCTTGGGCAAGTGTCTTAACCCCAATCCTGCCTTCTTCCCCTCTCAAAAAAAAATATCATTCACATTGTTAATGAATTGTACCTATATTATCTTATTTGAGCCTCAGAACCCTCCCTGTGAACGAGGTAGTATCCCCATTTTACAAATAGGAAGGAGATTTATTTGTCAAATGATTCACTCAAGAACATATAACAACTTTATTTCACTTTCTGAGATGAACCTGAGAACCCCTGCCAGCTGCACAACCTGTGTTAAAGAACTTGGCCAGGCATTCAGTAGAGGTTCCCTGACCTGCTGCTGCTCCCTGCCTAGTCCTTCACTGGACACTGGATCATATGTCAGGCCTTACTTTCATGCTCACAGTCCAACCAGAAAGTTTAGTCTAGTGTTCAGTTCTGAGCATCCCATTTTAGGAAGGACACTGAAAACCAGTGAAGGCTCCTGAGGAGGAGGGCATCTGATTAAGACTCAAAGTTAAGAGTTAAAGGACAGTATAACAGCATTTTTTAAAAATGTTGTAATAGTAGCACAGAATAGGGAATAGAGCCTGAATTTGAGTCCCAGCTTTGCATGTAGTAGCTGAGTGACTTCATGCATACCTCTTTTCCTTTCAGAGCCTCAACTTCCTTATCTGTAAAATCGGACAATGGTGCTTACCATTGCAAGATTGTTGTCAGGATCAAACGAGATGCAGGAAGGGAAAGAAGAACTTTGAAACCTTAAATGCTAAATTTATATGCAGTATTAGTCTTCTTTAAGCCTGAGACCCTGTAATCTTATAGTTGGAAAGGTAGACAATTCTGGAAGCATCTTGTCCAACCTCCAAGCCTCTTCCAATGAATGGCATTTCAGAATGAGTGTTTGAGGGATCTCAGGACCTTAGAGGTTTAGTCCAACCCCATCATGTTACAGATGAGAAAACCAAGACTAGTAAAGGTGAAATGATTTACATAAACTTTCTGTGAACATAGGATGTGAACACAAGTCTTTAGTCTCTAAGGCTGGTGTTCTTCCTCTTGAGGATCTCTTTGAGCAGGGAATTTTCTCATTTCCATCATGGCCCATTCTATTTTTAGATCATTCTGATTATTAGGAAAACTTATCACTCCTCCCGTTTCCTTCCCTCCCCCCCAGTTCCCCTTTGCTGACCAGGTATAATCCCTCTTCTGTATACAGCCTTTCAAACACTGAATGAAAGACAACTATAAATTTATTTCATGTTTTTAAGTTTTATTGATGTCTTTTGTTTTCACTTCGGTCATTTCCAGATATACCACACTGCGTGTCTCACACACACACCCTACTCTTACCCCTACTGAACCTTCCCTGATACAGAGAAAAACAATGAAGGAAAATCTACCCACACAGGGACCTTGTCTGGTCATATATACCCCATTCTTACCCCATAGTCTGCTACCTCTCCAAGGAGAGAAGCGCTTCTGTTAGCTTAGTCTAAGGTTACTTATTTGACATTTTATTCACATCAGATTTGAAATCCGCTTTCCTTGCTCTCCAGTTTTGTACACACATGCACACACATATATAAATACATACACATATGTATATGTACTTAACATGTTTTACACGCACTTTTTTATTTCGTGTGTGTGTGTGTGTGTGTGTCTTTAAGGTTTATAAAACCCGGTTACATACATAATCCCAGAGATCAAAGCCAAGCGGTGAAATCAGTTATATATTCAGGTTGGAGACTCAGCTAGACCAATGGCACAGAGTGGTTTCTTGAGCTTAGTCACAAAACCCCACATTCCTCTACAAGCTTGATGGCAAAGGGAGCCTGAAACATTACTGTATATGCAATCCTTTTACCAGGATGAACAAAATAGCAGGCACCAGCTTACCTAGACTGGCCAGCAGCAAGCTCATAGACAACCTCATTCTTTCTTTTACAAAAATATTACACTGTTGCTCATATGGCCTTTCTTTCCCCCCAAAATCAACACTGTAACCTTCTCCAATAGGAGCCACATGACTGCTCACTGATGTGCCAATGAACAATAGAATGTCAATGCATAATGCATGTTGGTCGACTTTATTTTAGACAAAATATATCAGCCAATGAAGTTAATTGTTTCTGTCTCTCTTCAGCTCCTCAAACCAATATGTTTTTGTTGGGTGGGGGAGATAGGCTAAGGCAGTAAGTTGTATTAATTCTCTAGTTGACATGTTTTATTAAAAAGAATAAATTCTGTTGCATTTATAAAAATAAGGAGAGGGTAGGAATAAGTAGAAAGAGACTGTGTTGTAGTGAGTTGTCTTTCTAAAAAAAAAAAACAACAACGATTTACATATTTTGTGTATAAATATTTTTTCATCAAAAGTTCCAAATCAGGGCTGGGTCCCACACACTGAACAAAATATATTAGAGACATTTATATGGATAGCAGGAAGGGAGACAGAGGGCTGAAATTTTCCAGGCACCCCGTGATTGATGGGGGCCGAGGCTCCCCCTGACGCTTTATTGAGTTTCCGATGATTATCTCTCGCCAAGACATTTTTTACAGATGACGGCCGAGCTGTCACAATGGACCATGGGGGAAAAAAAACCAACAATAATAACACTTTAATCTTTTTACTGCACTGCTCCCTAGTATCTCAGATTCATCTTCCCTGACGCACGCAGTTCATTATTCAGCCCCTCCCTGGATGGGAAATAAAGGAAAACACACACACAGACGCACACACACACATGCATTCACATACATTAGTACTCACATACACAAGCGTGCACAAGGCATGTGTGTGTGTGTGTGTGTGTGTATGTGTGTGTGTAAAAAATATATACACACACACACCACCTCAGACCTGGAGAAGGGAAGAATTTATTGCTCTTTTTGTAAGTGTTGAGGTTTATTAGTAGCAACGCTGGCTTAGCTTGGAATTGGCAATTAATTATAGCATTTCTTATTTGTTTTTTATGGGAAGTTTTTAAACCTCTTCAGAAGGAAACAGAAGAGAGGGAGACAGGTCAGGTGTAGGGAATCTCTCTGAGAGCACAGGAACCAAGGTTGGCCAGCTATTACCATGACCGCACCAGAGAGGTCTGAGGCTTCCCTCTGGTTGTGGAACTTATTACAAGGATGCTCCTGAATAGGCAGAGGGATTCTTTGGTTAAATTTTGGAGATAGCACCAGAACCCTGGAATTGAAAGAGGAAAAAATGGTTTGAATGATGAGGAGCTTCCTACCTACATCAGATGGAGGTTGAACACAAACTTGCTTCCCACACCATCATATTTATTTCTGTAGCCCTTTATGTTATAAAATGTTTTATGCATTTTTTTCATTTGCTCCCTATAAGATAGGGAGTACAGATAATCATCTCGTTCAACTCCTACCTTTTCCATATGGAGGAAACTAAGGTCCAGATATTTAATGACTTGTTCAGGGTCATATAGGTAGCAAATAGCTGATTTGGGAGTTCAGCTCAAGTTTGCTAGAATAAAGAACACATAACCAGTTAGAGAACCAGCTGAGACAGCTTGGGGAATAGGGAGAAGAGCCCAGCTCTCACTCATATGCTCTAAAAAAGAGCATCAGACTAAATAGTGATCAAGAAATTCAAAGAGAGAGTGCAGTAAGTGCCTTTCTCTGTGCCTTCTTTCATCCCACAAAGAGACAGTGAGAAGTCTGTGGAAAAGGGTCCTTCCAGAAAAGCCAGTGCAAGTGAGAATAACCAGCTAGAAGTCTACTGTTGATGACCAGAGACTCCAAGAGTACCTGAAGCCTACAGCACTCTGTACCTAGGGGAAAAATAATATACTTGAATAAGGAAACTCCAAGGCGGTCAGAAACCCAACAGGACTTGGATCACAGACATGAGGCCAGGAATCACCCACTTGAGGAAGTAACAGTCAATAACAGGAACCCAGAAAATCAAGGTCAGGACCAAAGAGTGCTTATCCCCACTCCGCCCCAACTCCCCATCCAAAAAGGAAGGAGGGGATAGGCTTGGCACTGGAATAAAATCCTAAATCAGGAACTGAAATTGAAGATATAAATGAACAAAAGTAAACACAAATGCTATAATTATGGATCCAGTGCCTTAAGAGATAAACCCAGAAAAAGAGAGTGACTCTATAACAACTTGAAACAGAACGTGAGAGGGGAAAAAAATGACTTGGCCATGAGACTGTGAGAATAGCTAGAAGAAAAAAAACGAAGGAAAAAATGAAATAAAAACTAGGTTGAAAACTTTACACAAGTAGTAGATTCCCTGAAAATTAGCATAGATCAAATGACTTCATGAGAAAAGAAATATTAGAACAAAACCAGTAGATTAAAAAAATAGAAGAAAATATATGTGCTTCCAAAAACTATAATTAAAAAGAAAGCCTGGATAATATATTTCAAGAAGTTATAAATTGACAAATGCCCAGATCTATTAGAACCAGTTAGAAAAAAATCTTCTGGTTACCTCCAGAAAGAAACCCCAAAAGGAGAAGTAACAGAAACTTCATAGCCAAAATAGATGCCTTCCAGATCAAAAAAAAAGTACTTCTAGCAATCAGAATATGTTCAAATACCAAAGAACCACACTGAGGTTCACCGAAGACTTTATAGGCACAACTATGAAAAAGAAAATCTTGGAATAGGATATTCCAAAAGGCAAAAAATGGAGACTTATGACAAAGAATAATTTACCCTACAAAATTGACCTATGCTAAAGTATATAAGGCTTATATTATAAGCAAATGCAGAAAAACGGAAACATTAAGCACATCTTTTACCATCCACAATTCAAATAAACAGGAAAGACTTTGAAAAAAAGGATTCAAAGTTAGAGATTAACAAATTAGAGAAACAATAAATTATAAACCTAATAAATAATATTAATAACAAAAAACAATGAAAATAATATTATTATATCAAAGAACCCAAAAGAGACTTTTGACAAAATTACAACACTCATTTCTATTCAAAAAAATTAAAACAAAGAAATAAATAGACCTTGCCTTAAGAAAGAACCACCATTATAAACTCTAGAGGCATTTGCAATGAGATTGGGTTAAAGCAAAGATGTCATTCCATTTTAATTTTTTTTTGCATTCTTCTCTTTTTTAAGTTTTGAGTTGTAAATTCTCTCCCTCACACCACTCCCCCATCCATTGAGAAGGCAAGCAATATTATATCAGTTATACATGTGAACTCATGCAAAACATAATTCCATATTAGCCATATTTTTAAAAACAGAAAAAGAGGGAAAATTACATTTCATTCAGTTTGCTCTCATAGTTCAACAGTTCTCTCTCTGGACCTGGATAGCATTTTTTTGTCATGAGTCCTTGGAATTGTCTTGGATCACTGTATTGATCAGAGGAGCCAAGTCTTTCATGGCTGGTCATCATTACAACATTGCTGATATATTGTGCACCATGATCTCCTGGTTCTTCTCACTTCACTTCACACCAGTTTATATGGGTCTTCCCATGTTTTTCTGAAACCACTTGTTCCCACACCATAGTAGTACTCCATCACAATCATATGCTACAATTTGTTTAGCCATTTCCCAAATGATGAGCATCCCCTCAGTTCCCAATTCCAATTGTCCCCCCACAAAAAGAGCTGCTATAAATATTTTTACACATATAGGTCCTTTTCCTTTTATCTCTTTGGGATACAAACCTAGTAGTGGTATTGCTAGTTCAAAGGGCATGCACAATTTTATAGCCCTTAGGGCCTAGTTGGAGAAGGGAAGAATTTATTACCAAACAAGAGGTAGAGAGCACTATGGGATATAAAATGAATAATTTTATTTACATTAAATTTAAAAGTTTTTGCACATATAAAACCAGTGCAGCCAAGATTAGAAGGAAAGCAGAAAATTGGGGGAAGAAATTTTGCAATAAGTTTCACTAATAAAGGCCTTATCTCTCAAATATATATGTAACTGAGTCCAATTTATGTGAATATGAGTCATTACCCAGTTGACAGCTGGCCAAAGCACATGAACAGGCAGTTTTCAGTTGAAAAAAAATCAAAGCTACTTAGAGTCATATGAAAAAAATGCTCTAAATCACTATTTTGATAATATTTTTTCCAATTATATGTAAAGATAATTTTTAATACTCTTTTTTTACACAATTTCAAGTTCCAAATTGTTCTCCTTCCGCTCTTCCGCTTATATATGTGCAATCACGTAAAACATTTCCATATTAGTCCTGTCATGAAAGAATAGACCAAAAGGGAAAGCAAAAACAGAAATGAAGAAAGTGAAAATAGATACTTTTTTTTTTGCTCTTTTTTTTTTGGAGGGTGAAGGCAGGGCAGTTGGGGGTTAAGTGACTTGCCCACAGTCATACAACTAGTAAGTGTTAAGTATCTGAGGCCAGATTTGAACTCAGGTCCTCCTGACTCCAGGGATAGTGCACTATTCACTGCACCACTTAGATGCCCCCAAAATAGATCCTTTTGATCTGCATTCAGAGTACAGCAATTCTTTGTCTGGATGTAGATAGCACTTTCCATCATGAGTCCTTTGTAATTGTCTCAGATCATTGTATTGTTGAGAAGAGCTAAGTCATTCATAGCATTGCTGTATGGTGTTGTAGTTCTGCTTATTTCACTTTGCATCAGTTCATTTAAGTCTTTTCAGGTTTTTCTGAAATCTGCCTGCTCATCATTTTTTATTGCACAATAGTATTACATTCATATATTACAGTTTGTTCAGCCATTCTCCAGTTGATGGGCATCACCTCAGTTTCCAATTTTTTGCCACCACAAAAAGAACTCCTATAAATATTTTTATGTATATCGGTCCTTTTCCCTTTTTTATGATCTCTTTGGGATATAGACCTAATAGTTACATTGCTGGATCAAAGGGTAGACACAATTTGGTTGCCCTTTGGGCATAGTTCCAAATCTAAATCACTGTTGGTTAGAGAAATACATATTAAAACCACTCTGAGGTACCAAGTACCTCACATATATTAGACTGGCTAATATGACAGAAAGGGAAAATGACAAATGTTGGAGAGGATTTGGGAAAATTGGGATATTAATGCATTGTTGGTGGAGTTGTGAATTGATCCAGCCATTCTGGAGAACAATTTAGAGCTATTTTTTTAAAGTAGTTATGATTTTATTAATGGAAATGACACTAAAGAAGATGCATTCCTATCTACTTTGCTCCAGTACCTTAAGGATCACTGAGACTTTCCATGACTTGCAGCTAAAACCTATATGAATTGTCTACTGTTCCTCCACCTTAAATAACCTTCTTCCTCACTTCACCATTTGGATTTCTCCCTATCCTTTAAAGCCTCCAGGAAGCCTCTCATGCTTCCCCTCACCTCACACTTCACAACAAACTTCAGAACTTTGTTTGCACCTCTTTGAGGCATTTTTCATGTATTATTTTTGTCGTGTAGTGTTAGACACTTTTTTTTGTCTTGTTTTTGTTTTGTAGGCAATTAGGGTTAAGTGACTTGCCTTATACAGCTAGTAAGTGTGGGGCTCAATTTGAATGTAGGTCCTCCTGACTTGAGGGCTGGTGTTCTCTCCCCCTTTTTTTGATCATGTATTATGTTTATCCTATAATATTGTTACAGTGACATATATGTGTGCGTATCTCCATTTGTAATATTTTTGAGGTATAATATTATATATTTGTCGTGTAATACTGTTACTGTGACCAGGCTGCTAGCCCACCACTTCATAGCTACCCTAGGATCATTGGGACATTAGAGATTCTAGTCCAGTGCCCTTATTTCACCAATAGAGAAACTAATACCTAGAGAGGCTAAAAGCTTTGTCCATGGTCACACAGGTAGGAAGAAGCAGATCCAGGATTCAAACCCAAGAATTGTGCCTACATCTGCTAGTCCACTTTCAACTGTTGCACTAGGAAGAACAAGTACAAACCAATGAGTCACAGGCGGGCCTAGCCAGAAGAAACTGTTCAGACTCAGAAGCTGACCAAAATAAGGGTGAAATGAGATCTCTCAGTGCCAACATCAGGCACCCTTTTTACTTGGCACCATGGAGGCAGGAGTTGTTCCCCAAATTGAATCTTCTACATAAAGCTGCTCTCTTCATGGCCTCCTTTTTAAACAGCTTACATAAGAATAATAAGACCCATTCGCATTTCTACCGCACTTGAAGATTTACAGGACACTTTCCTCAAAACCCTGTGAATTAAGGCCAAATGTCATGATTTCCAGAAAAGAGTGGAGTCTGCACACTGTAGATCAGTGAGATTAACATAGATACTAGGCACAATTTTGTCTCTTTATGGATAAAGAAACTGAGGCTTAGAAAGATGAAGTGATTTGCCCAAGGCAATGTAGTTCAAAAACTTCAGTCAGTGTAGTTCAGATAAATCCTTGTAAAAGCTGGGATCCAAATTCTCTTCTAATTCCTAATTCTTTCTGCTGTTTGTGCTACCTGTGCAGTCACACCGTGATGCTTCAGTGTGACAGAGCAGGTGGACCCCTGAAATCAAGCCCCAGCTCTCACATTAAGTCACAGAATTATGGAATCACCAAATCTGAGTTGAAAGGGACTTCATAAGCCATGTAGTCCCAACTAAACCAGTATGGGAATTTCCTTTTTAATGTCCCCAGCAAGTAGCTGAAGCCCCATCTTGAAAACCTATAGTGAAAACTCTTTATTTTCTTTGATCCACGGACCGCCCCCCCCCCCCCTTTCTGGGAGCAAGAAGGCCAAAATTAGGGGGAAAGGTCCCATACATGTCAAAATATTTATAGCAACACTTTTTGTGGTAGCAAAAAACTAGCCCCCTTTGATTAAGTAATGGCTAAACAAATTAGGACATTCAAATGTAATAGAATATTATTGCTTTGTAAGGAAACAACCAATAATGAGGAATTCAGAAAAAACCTAGGAAGATTTGTATGAACTGATGTAATGAGGAAGCAGAACCAGGAGGCCATCATACACAATGACTGCAAAAATGTAAAGGAAAACAATACTCAGAGGCATTCAAATCATGGTTAATTTGAGGACCTAATAGTGAAACAGGCCTTCCTCTTCTCCACAGAGAGGTGGAATGTGATGTATGCTGTGAGACACAGTATATCCATTGGTTTTGTCTAAATGCTCATATTTGCTTGAAAGACAACATTGGGAGAATGAAGATTAAGGGAAAGAGGCAAACAAAAAAACAAAAGGCAACCATAAAATTTCTGTTTAAAGACCTGTAATAAAAAGAAACACACTACTTTCTGAGACAGCCCACTAGATAGCTCTAATTGTTAGAAAGATTTTCCTTGCATCAAACCAAAAGCTACCTCTTTACAATTTTGCCCTCAGGTAACATGGCATTTTTGACTGTCCTGACACACCATTGAATCACATTGTTCTTTTACACAGTACCTGGTACGTGGTAAGCAGTAATAAATGCTTATTGGCTCGACATGACTGTAATCTAGTGACTTGTGCCCCATTCTGTATTGTGAAGTTCATTTTTTTAAGCCAAGTGTAAGTTTAAACCCTAACCTTGCCCTTTACCTGTGTGACCCTAGACAAGTCATATTCTAAACCTCATTTTCCTCATCTATAAAAGGAGCATATCTTCAGTTGCCACCTCCCAAGAGTGTTGTGTGGAAAGCAGTTTGTAAACCTTAAAACTCTGGAAAGAAAGGTGAGTGATTAGAACCACAGGACTGGAGGGACCTTAGTCATCTTCAAGTCCAGGCCTTCATTTGGTAGATGAGGAAGACAAGGACCCTTAAGAGGGAAAACAGCTTGACCCAAATCCCACCCCCCCGTCAGTGCTAGGGCTGGTGCTGGGGTCTCTCCCTGCACTGTTTTTCCCTCCATCGTGCTGCCTTCTGTAGCCTTTCACAGCATCCATAAATGCCTATAAAATCTCAGGGTGGAAAAGGAACCTCAGGTGTCATCTGATGCAAGCGTCACCTGAACTGGAGTTCCTTCTGCTTTATACCCAAACAAATTACCTTCCAGTCTTTGCTTTAAAGACTTCCAATGAAGGAAAGCCAGCCATGTCCCAAGACAACCTGTTTCACTTTGAATCTAGCAAGATTTCCCTTGCAGTGAGTCCAGATCTATCCCCCAAAGCCTCTTCACTTCCTTCCTCATTCTGTCCTCTGGGGACAGGAACTCTTCCCTCATACACATGACAGCCTTTCAGATGCTCCACAGCAGCTCTCTTTCTTCACCACCACCACCCCCCATTCATCCAATCCTACATTTCTTCAGCCAGTCCTCCCATGGCATTGCATGCTCTCCAGGTTCTGTACCATCTTTGTTGCCCTCCAGCTCATCAGTGCCCTTCCTAAAATGTAGCAACCCAAACAGAACACAATACTACAGATAGACTTGACCAGAGAAGGGTGCAAAGGAACCAAACCTCTGTACTCCTGAACACTGCCTCTCAATGCAGCTTAAGATTCCACAACCTTTTGGGATTGCAGTAACACAGTGCTAATGGATATTGAGTTTGCAGTCCACTAAAACCTCTTTTTTGGACAAATTGCTATCTAGTCATGCTTTCCCCACCTTGTGATGGTGGAGTTGTTTTAACTCAAGGGTAAAGAATTTACTCTCTCTCTCTCTTTTTTTTTTTTTTGGCTAATACTTAGCATTTATCATTCTTAAATTTCATCTTATAGCTTTGGACTGACATTCTTCCCTGCAAAGACCTTTTTGGATCCTGATTCTGTATCTAAAACCAATTCTTTTCCCATTTTACTGTATTATATCCTGTTCAGCACAAGCCCCTGCACCTAAATAATCTCTCAATAAATAATTGTTAGGTTGAATTAAACAAGTATAACGTTATGTGGTAAGCACTAAGAGGACATATAGAGCGAGAGACACTGTGAGATAGTGGGGAAATCCTGGATTTGGAGTCAGACCCTGGATTCAAATGCCAGGTTTCCCAGCTATGGAAAGAAGAAAGGAGTTGATCTGATGACTCCTGAGAACCTTTCAAAGTCTAAATTGAGGATTGCTATGATCTAAAATGATAGACATCCCATCTCTGCCTTTAGTCAGGTAGCAGAAAAAAAACAAAAGCAAAATAAATCACCTTCTTTACATCTTCTGTTATCATTGTTCCATCTGCCCCAAGCAGTGGCACTCTCCCCTTTCTATTTTCTTCTTTTCTAATACAAATCTACAAAAAAAAAAAAACCACCATTTTCCATTGCCGTAGCTTTGTGGGGTGGTGGTGTTTTGTTTTTTTTTCCACTGGTCCCATTTTGAACTGTGTGACCTTGAGCAAATCTCTTTTTCTCATCTGTAAAATGAAATTTTTTAAAGGCTTTTCCGGCTCTGACATTTTCTATTCACCATCCCTCCAGACTCTGACTTTCTTCTAGGTTCTAAGTTCTTTTCAAGTCTGATAAGCTATATGCTGACATTCCTTCCTGCTATGACATTCTACATTCTAGTGCCCTTTCCTTCTCTGAAATTCTGTGGTTCTAGATTACTTCCATTGACATTGACCTTCTGGAGTCTATTTTGAAAGAAAGTGAAAGATGCAGAGACAGAGAGATTTATTTTGGGGAGGGACAGAAAAGAAAGACCTCCCTGACACCATGGAGAAGGCAGTGAGACTCAAATTTCTTCCCTTGAGGTCCAGAGGAAAGTCTTAGTTAGCTATGAAGTAGTTCATATGTTCAAAATCCAACTAGTTGTCAGTTATCCATTGTAATGGATGAGCAAGAAACCGTGAAATTCACCAATATCATTTTCACTTAAGATCTTTAAATGCTTCATCCCCATTGCAGTTTCCCAAGTCTTGTCTACCAGCACATTGGGAATCACTGCATCCCATTGTCAGTCTCTTAGGGATTTGTGTGACAAAAGGCTTGTGTGCCCATGACCAAGAATTCCCTCTACCACATCCCCAGCCAACAGTCATCTACCTTTTGTTCAATGATCTCTAGTAATGTGAAATCCATTCTTTCTTAAAGTCCTGATATTTAAAGTTTTTTCTTTATATTGAACCCAAATCTGCTTCTCTGCTCCTTCCCCTCTCAATCTCCACACCCTTTATTGATCCTAATTCTGATATCAGAGGAGAGATAGAATCAAAACTAATGGAAAATTAATAATTTAGAGATTATTCATGCCAACACCCCCTTTCCTTTTCTGTAGAGAATTTTAAATGGTTTTCTTGAGCTTTCATTCCTTTACCAAAAATTCATCATCAAACAACTGTGTACAGGATCAGTGGAAACTAGATAATGCAGGTACCAGAATTATAGTACAAGGTAAAATATGATATGGGCAATATGCATGATTTACACAAAGGGCAGGGTGGTCAGAGGACTGAAAACTGTGCCATCCAAGGATTAGTAGAAAGAAGTAGAGATAACATGAGGACCTAGGGAAAACATGGTAACTGTCTTCTTCAGATAGCCAAAAGGCTGTCACCTGGAAGAAGAGATTAGACTTAATCTTATCTATCCCAGATGGAAAAATCTAGTAGCAATAGGGAGAATTTGGGGCAGAGAGAGGCCAATTTGATGTTCATATTAGTAAAAACTTGCTAATAGTAAAAAGAGGCTACCTCTGGTTGCAGTGAACTCCCTGTCATGGGAAGTCTACAAGCAGAAACTGAGGATGACTGCTTGGTGATGAAGTAGCAGTTGATTCTTGCTTCAGGTGGAGATTGGGCTGGCAGACCTCCAAGGGCCCTTCTAGCCCTCAGATTCTGTGATTCTGTGTCTGCTGAATGAAGGTCAGTGAACTGCTGTAGTTAAGGAAAACTTCTTAGAGAAGGGGAGATTTTTCTTGAACTTTGAAGAACGTATAGGATTTTACATGGCATGGTCATAAAAATAAAATACATAGGATTATAAAAGAAATCAATTATATTGAAACACAGTTAACCAAAAAAAATTATTTTTCATTCATGGACCTCCTGAATCTGGGGTTGTGGACCCTAAATTAAGAATCTCTGATAATTAGGGGTTTTTTCTATTTCTTTTTTTTTTTTTAATTGTTGATTCTTGAAAGAAACTAGGGATTCTGAGAAATGGACTTACATTGGATCCAGGCTTTATGCACTGCAATGCAAAAGCACAGAAGATAGAAATATGGAGTATCGTATCTGAGTAATATTAAAAAGGTCATAGTGTGCATTGGGGGTGAGGGGAGATGATGTAATAAGAGTAGAAAAATTGCAGGGAGCTAGGTTTTGAAGAATTTCAAATACCACATTAACCAAAATATGCTAGATTTCCTTTCCAGTCACAGAGATGGAGCAATCAACAGCAATGCCAAACTCATTGCAGAGTATTTGGCTAGAAGAAATGTGGGGGAAAATATGAAGGAATTTGATAGCAGCACCACACAAAGCAGTTGAGGGGAAGGGAAGAAACAAACCTCCAGAAAGCCTCTTTCTCTCCGAAAGCATTTTTAGATGAAATTAAAACAACAAATAAATGTGAACAAGAGCAGATCTGCTGGCATTTCTTTGGTAGTCTATGAAGAGCTGTTGGGATATAGCTCCAAGAGCATTGAATCTTAAGACTCAAAACTGAAAGCTTGGTTTTGAATCCAGATTCTTCATACCTACATATCCTCAAGAAAAAAAATTTGACCTCCCAATGTTTTAATTTCCTCAACTAGTAAATAATGGGGTTGAGCTCAATGATTCTAATTCTAATCATATAATCAGAACCATCCAATTGTAAATCACATAATCTTAAATTAAAACTTCTTCTAAGCATCCTAACTGAATTGTTGTTGTTCCTCTCCCACCTTTTCTCCCATAGTCCTGGTGACCCGAGAGGATGACTTCAACAATCGACTGAACAACCGAGCCAGCTTCAAGGGCTGTACAGCCTTGCATTATGCCGCCCTGGCTGATGACTACCGCACTGTAAAGGAGCTAGTGGACGGAGGTAAGAAGGCCTAAGATGGTAGCATGGGGTAAGGGAAGAGCCAGCCCTCTGCCTTTGATTACAAGGTTCCTCGCTCCTCCCCAGACTTCCCCAAGAACCAGGACCAAAGATATTAAAGAATGGAAAGGCTTGAATCTATGTGCATAAAATATTTAATAACAATATTCTTGGCTTATGGCATTTGACCGTGATGAGGCCACCATTGAATGGGGGTTAGGTCTGCCTGGAGTCTGGTTTTTCTCTAGGTCTAATTTACCCTTATACCTCCCACATCCCCTTAATTCACTTAACCAAGACAGACAGGGGGCAGACATCTAACATGAGGGGCACAGTTTAGTGGGGAGCAAGAAGGGCTGACACTTTATCAACATGACGAGTAAGACACCCACCTTGTTCCTTCATGTTGTCATTCATAGAACCCTTTGTACACAAAATATTCTTTTACATCCAGTGTCTCATTTGATCTTCATGAGAACCCTGCACAGGAAGCAGAGTAAAGACTGCCATCCTCATATTACAGAGAGAGAGAGAGAGAGAGACCAAGTTTTGGAAAAAGAAAGTGTCTTACCCAAAGTTATGCAGCCAGTAAATGGTGGGGTTTGACTCAAGCCCAGGTACTTTGACTTCCAGTACTGTGTTCTTTCTGCTGTGGTGTCTCAGAAGAGGGGGCAACAGGACACAGTTTGGAACTCTGCCCCTCCTTCTGCCTTTTGTTTTTAACTCCCAAAAAGTACCACTCTCTGCTCTTGCAGGTTGCTCTCTTGGTAACATTACCTCCATTCTACAAGCACTCTCTGGGAATTTCACGTGTTCTCTGAGAGTGTTGGTAAACTCTGAATCTAGCCAAGGCCCAGCAACATTTCAGTAGGGAAGGATGTCCTTAATGCAGGTACTCCCTTTCTTAGTACAACACATGGCCTCTCCAGGATTCTTGTCTGTGTCTTTCTGTTTATTTCCAATAACTGATCCACCAGCATGTGCTGGCGGCCTTCCTCTGATTTTCTTAATATTTCATGGGTGCCACTGCAGCTTCTCCATTTGTTATCCGTCCCTCCCTATACTTACATAACTAGCCCACCTTTTTTCATCATCACAGGTCTACACTGGCAACAGGAAGAATAAATTAATAATAATACCTGTCATTTCTAAAGCATATAGAGAGGTTCACAGAGTATTTTCTGGAAAACCATCCTGTGAAGTAGATTTCATTATCCCCATTTTACAAGTGAGAAAACAGACTCACTGAGGCCCAAGGCACACAACTAGGAAGGGTCACATTCCTCTAGAGCTTTTCATTTACAAAGTGCTTCCCCATCCATGACCTCAGTTGATCCTCAGAGCACCCCTAGAAGGGAAGTAGACCAGAGGTTTTACATTTTACAAATGAAGGAAGCAGAGCTCAGAAAGAGGAACTGATTCACCTCTGATCACACAACTGTTTGAGTGACCTTGGAGCTGGAACCACATCTTCTGGCTCCATGTTTAGCATTCTGTCCACCACTGTGCCATTTCCTCAGCTTTTCAGGGAAAACAAATGGAATCACATTCTAAAAGATTTGAATTTAAAAAAAAAAAGGTCAGTGTAAGAGGAAAAGAGGACACACATGACTACACAGCAGTTTATCTGAAGATCTGAGGGTGAGCGGTCCTACAAAAGTGACTAAATTGTTCATGCCTTTGACCTCAATACCACTCCCCCCTGGACATACCCCAAGGAGGCAAAGACAGGGAAGGCCCCATGTATCCCAAAATATTTGTTGTGCCACTTTTTATGGTAGCAGACAACTGAAAATAGATTAGATGCCCATCTATTGGGGAATAGTCAAATATAAATGTTGGTATATGGATATAATCAAATATTACTGCACTCTGAGAAACAGAGAATTATAAGGAGTTTGGAAAAACTTGAGAAGGTGATTTTTTTTTTATACAGAACTAAGTAAACAAAACCAAGAGGGCAGCACCAGTGTGACAAAGAAAAAAAAATTTTAATTAAGTAAAGGAAAACAATCCTAAAAGACATCAGAATTCAGACTGGTTCATCTTAACACTGATGATTAAACCGTTCTTGTCCATGGAGAGGTGGCAGGCTACAGGTGCTGAGTGAGGCATATGTTTTCAGATATGGTCAACATCATTCTATTTTGTTTAAATATATTTCTTCTTACAAGAGGAGGTTCCATTGGAGAATAAAGTACTGAGCAGTGACAGTGCTGTGTCTAAAAGCATCAGTAAAAAAAAAAACTTGGGGTAATATGTATGGGTTTTGGCAGACTGCCAGCCATGTGGTATACAATCTTAGATTGCATTTCTTTGAAGCGTGGCGTCCGAGATTGCATGTGATAACTGCTCCATGTTCTGCTCTGGTCCAACAGCACCAGAGCACTGGGTTCAGTTCTGGGTGTCACATTTTAAGTATCCTAGAGAGCATCTAGAACAGGGCCAGCCAAGATGGTAAAGGGCCTTGTTTGATAGCATAAGGGGCTACCTTTCAGGAACTGAGGATATTTATCCCAGAGAAGTAAAAATTTAGGGGAGGCATGATAGCTGCCTTCAGATATTTGAGGAAGATGGAATAGACTTACTCTGACCACCGAGGGCAGAGCTAGAAATAATAGGTGAAAATTAGAAAGAGGCAAATGTCGGCTCGAGGTTAGAAGAAACTTTCTGAGTGTTAGATCGCTCCATGTTTGGAATGAGCTACCTTAGGAAGGAAGGGATTTCCCTCTACGGGAGCTGTTTAACAATGGCCCCTTGTAGGAAGAGGAATTATTTTTCAGGTGTAAATTGGACCACAGAGCTCAGCTCTGAAATTCTTTGATCCTGAGAAGCCCTTTAGTGAGAGAGGGAAGGGAAAGGGGCAAGCGGGGCAAGAACCAGGTACATCTGAAGATGGCTTCTATCTAATAAGCCGTCATCTTTGATGGGGAAGATTAAGCTTCAAAGAAAGCCTTGCCCTGGCTAGGGCAATGAATATCACTTGTCTTGTTCATGATTTCCCCCAGAGATCAAATCAGAAGACAAGATGACTTGTTGGTCTCATCCCCCGTCTTATAAAAGGAAACCAGTTCTTCAGTCCCCCAAAGACTTTTGGGAATAGAACTGGACACAGAACTCAATACCCAAGAGGCACTGTCAGTGGAACCATGCCTTTCCCTCCCTGCCTTTTCCCAACCCCACTGACTTCAGAATAAGGAGCGTAGAGACAAAGTCCTTCCTGGCACTTGCCCTGGCCCAGGCCCTCTGATCCCTGGAAACTCTTCAGTCCTAGCAGTAAGCCTGTGGTTTCAGGGATCATCCATTTGGTGTATCCACTACCTGAGCAGTAACCCCAGATACGGCATCCTCAACAAGTGGTCTTTGCCCTTGAAAGACCTGATTCAGTGATGGGAAACTGCAGCCACCCAAGCCATGGCATTGTCCCTGAGAGGAGGCATATCCCTGGGCCAGGTCACATCCTTCAGGCCACTCCAAAATAGAATATATATGTCAGTGCAGAGAGTACTTTGACCCAAGACTGGCCCAGCCATAGTATCCATAAAAGCTCATTGAGCCCCTCCCAAAGGCAGGTGCTAGAAAAGTGTCCCAGAGCTGTATTGTTCTTGTCTTTTTGTTTTGTGGGAAGTTTTCAGGAAGGCTTTTGTGGGTGAGGGACACCATAGCCCCTTTCTGCTAATTGATGCACCCCTATTCCCCAGGGCCTCATGTTTCATCCCTTTTCACACTATCTCTTCTATCCCCTCCATTCCCCCTGCCCCCTTCACAGTATCTCCTCCTGTATCTGCCTGAAAGTTGGTTCTGAAAGAGAACGCGCTCCCCTGGGCTGAGATCGAACACCTTTAAAACAGTTCAGCCACGGTGTCTTTTGTAAAGCAGCTTCCCTGCCGGGACCAGCCCCATTGACCCAAGCCAGGGGTATGCTTCCTGTCTGCTGACATGGAACAGATGCCCCCCAGCCCACTAGCCCCCCGGCCTTTCCACTTCCCCCCACCTGCTTTCTTCCAGAGTGTCCATTTACACACACCACCACCACCCCTCCCTTATTCCCTCTCTGTTGGCTTCCCCCAGCCCCAGGCCAAAGCCATTAACTACCCAGCTCTCTCCCTCCCACCCCGTTCCACCTCAGACAAGTGGCCATCAGTCAGAATAGGCAGGGCCACCAGCAGCCAACCTCTCCACCCTGACCCCTGCCCTCCATGACCCTGCAGGCCTCTCTTCATGTTAGGAGAGAGGCCCTTTTCCTATTCCCTCATCCCTTAGAGTGATTTTTCCTAGTGATATTTCCAAAGTGTCCTTACCAGCAAGCAGGAATGGGTAGGAGCAGAAGACATTTGTCTTGGACTTTTGAAACCATTTTGGGGATCTTAGAATCATATAATCTCAGACTTTTAAAGGATGTTAGAAGTCATTCAGTCTAGAAACAAGAATCTTAGAACTACAAGCCTTCTCAGAAGTCATCTGGTCCAGTCTCATCCCTGACAGATTAGGAAAAGGAGTATGCTCTGGTGCAGTGAGTCAGGAAATCTGAATTCACATCTTGGCTGTGCTGCTTAGTACTTATGTAACCTCGGGCAAGACGCTTAACTTTCCTGGACCTCAGTTTCCTCCTTTGTAAAAGAGGAAGGTGGGCTAAATGATTTCTGAAGCCTTTAGAATCTGCTGTCATGCATAGATCTGGTCATCACAGCTCTGCTCAGAACTGACAACTCCTTGTTGCCCACTGAGATAAGTTCAAACACCTGATACTCAGAGCCCTCTACAATTTGATAACACCCTGTCTTTCTAGCATCATCTCATTCACATATTCCAAGATCCAGCCAAACTGCTCACTCTTCTTTCCTCATGCTCCTCCCTGTACTTGGAAGAGTGTGCTCTTCACTCTCCTTCCTCAGTTGAATTCCTCCTACTCAGCCTTTAGAGCCCCCACTCAAAATCCACTTCAAGAACCTTTCCTTGCTCCACTCTGGGTGGTAATGATCTCCTAAGACCTCCCATGGTACTTTGTTTACCTCACACACTAATGCACTTATGTACTATTGTGTATTGCATTTATCTATGTTTTATCCACCTCCCAGACAAATTTTTTTGGGAAAGGACCAAATCTTTACCTAACTCTGCAACTCTTAGGGGTGGCTAGGTGGCACAGTGAATAGAGCACCCGCCCTGGAGTCAGGAGGACCTGAGTTCAGATCCAGCCTTAGACACTTAACACATACTAGCCATGTGACTTTGGGCGAGTCACTTAACCCCAATTGCCCTGCCTTTTCCCCCTCCAAAAAAAAAAAAAACTGCAACTCTCCCAGCACCAAAAACAATGTTCTGCATGCAGTAGCTTCTAAATAAGTATCTGAATATAATTGAAATGCTGTTTTCAGGACCCTGTGCTACTGAGGATGAGACAAGGAAAAATGGAATCATAGGAACTTTATGGAATCAGAAGGAACTTTAGAGTTATTCATTTTATAGAGCAAGGAACAGCAAAGTGGCCAGTGTCAGTGGATCTCAGAGTATATGGAAATGGGTAAGACTAGTAGGAGGGGGCCAGTTTATGTAGAGTTTTAAATGCCAAATTATAGATTTTATTTTTAATCCTGGAGATAATGGGGAGCCACTAGGGTTTATTAATGTTTACTTATTTTTTTAAAAAAATTTCACCTGTTTTTAGGGCCCATTTCAGACGCTGCCTCCATCTTCCAAGATTCCGACTTTATCAGCCCTTCCCCCAAAAAAGTGATCTTTTTCCCCCTCCGAACCCACAGTCTTTTGCCTGTATACTCTGACATGTATGGTCAGTTTTGTGGCCATGTTTTATTGCCCACATCTACTTCTTCTCTGATCCCACCGCCCTCAAACTAGTCCATGAATCTATAAGGAATAGGACTGTGAAGCATTCATCTGTCTCTTCCCACAGTGGACTCAAGAACAGGCACACAGTACGCGTGTAGCCCACAAGTTAGTGCTGACTGAATAAAACCTATGAAACAAAATAAACATAACTCTTAGTCCCGTGTGTACCTTTTCCACTTCTGCTTTGATCGTGGCAAACAGATGCCAACACTGTTTCCTAAGTTTAACCAATATAAATCAGTTGCCACAATGAGGAAGTCAGAGGAGCTTAGAAACTACCTCAACCAACATACACACAATATTTTCTTGCCAAGTAGAAATATGGGCAACCAAGAATAACAAGTTTTAGAAAAAAAAATCCAAAAAACTTGACAGAGTAAGATGGTGAAAGAATACCACTTGTTATAGTGCCTGGCACATAATGGGCACTTAATAAATGCTTATTTTTTAAAAAGTTAAGTTTTTAAAAATGTAGGAAAGAGGGAACTATAAAAGCATAGAATGATCCTGTACAAATAGTGGTAGGACTGCTAAAGCTTGACGGGGACTGAGGCCGACAAGGAAAGTGAAGGACAACAAAAGAGGCTCTTTATTTGTTTTAGGCATCTGTGTAGCACAGCATATATATGGTATTGGACTAGGACTTGAGAAATCCTGAATGCAAATGCTGCTTTAGAAACTTCCTAGTACGACCCTGGGTTAAGAGTTATTGTTTATGATCCCGCTTGCCTTGGTTTCCTGATATGTAAAATAGGCATAATGACAGCCCCCACCTCAAATGCGATAATATTTATAAAGCATTTTGCTAACCTTAAAGTGCTAAACAGATGTAAACCGTTATTATTTTAGCTGTTGGGGGGAAAAAAAGGGATCAAAGAATATAGTGATGGTACATGATAATTGACAACAGAGAGAAGGCTTAATTATTTGATTCTTACTTTGCTTTTGTTGTCTCTGCCAAGAATGTCCTTTGGATGGGAAATGGTATTGCGGAAATGACTAACAGTCGGTCAATAAACACTTTTTGGGTTTTTGGTCTTTTTGAAGGGGGGAAGGCAGGGCAGTTGGGGTTGGGTGACTTGCCTAAGGTCAAACGGCTGGTGAGTATTAAGTGTCAGGGCCAGTTTCGGGCTCGGGTTCTCTTGACTTCAGGGCCAGGGCTCTGTTCACTGTGCCACCTAGCTGCCCCACTTTTTTGGAGGGAGGAAGGAAAGGCACGTGGGATTAAGTGACTTACCCAAAGTCACACAGCTGGTAAGTGTGTCAGGCATTGAAGTCTGATTTGAGCTCAGATCCTCCTGACTCCAGGGCCAGTGCTCTATTCACTGTACCACCTAGCTGCCCCTCAATAAACACTTATTAAGAGCCTGTTATGTGCCAGGCATTGTGTTAAGTACTATGGATACAAAAAGGCAAAAGACAATCCTTCCTGTCGTGGAACTTATGATCTAGTGGGGAAGACAACCAGCAAACAAACACGCACAAACTGTGTACAAGATGAGTAGGAAATAATTAGGAAAAGGCACTGAAATTAAGAGGAGTTGAGAAAGGCTTCCTTATAGAATGGGACATTTTAGTTGGGACATAAGGGAAGTCAGGAGTCAGAGGTGAGAAGGGAGAGCATTCCAGGCACAGTGGACAGCAATAAAAAATGCTTATTAATTCATTGACCAAAGCCAACCAGGCAGTAAGTGGCTTTGAACCCAGGACCTAGAACTCCAAATCTAGCACCCTTCCCACTGCACCATACTGCCTCCTGAAGCAAGAGAAGGGAATAGGCAAATTACAGTTATAGGTAGAAAATTTGAGTCCCAAAGAGGTTTAAGTGACTTGCCCAAGGTCACACAGGTAACAAGTGGGAAAGACAGGATTCAGACCTCAATTCTCTGACTATATCTGGCACTCATTCTTCCGAACTCAGAAGTTCCTCAACAAGTTGGGCAGACCCTTTGTGCAGGATTGACAGGAGTTTAGACAAGTTGAGGAAACTGATAACATCCATCAAAGAACCAAGGAAAGATGAATCAATAGATCTCTTCAACACATCTGAGGCTCTCTTATGTTATTGAGGGAATTTGAGTCCCCACTCCACAGTTCCTCCAGCTACAATACTGTGCTCTTCATATTACATAACACTGCCTTCTCTTCTCTTTGTCCCCCACCTGCCCTTTCTTAACACTTAACACCCTCCTCCTCCTCACCTCCGCATCACAGTCTTATCTCTTGGGCTTCATGAAACCCAACCCTAGCATCCCCTGAACCTCCTATTTGGCTCCCTTCTCACCTACCTAGGTGTCCTCTTCCTCTTTAACCTATCTCAATTGAGTGGGTATAAAGTTCTCAAATTCCACACCCTTTTTATCTGGGGGAGAAGCTCCTCAGTTCTGACATTGTTCTCTTTAGCAAACAGTTAGTTTGCTGTCAGGTCCCGGAATCTTCTACATCACCCTTGACCCCAAACTCTGTTTTCTTTCTCGCGTTCCACTTGACTAGCTGGCTGTCTGGCTGTTCCAACAGATGCTGGGGAAATGCATCCTTCTTCTGTGTCCTACGTCTGCTAAAACCTCTGATTTTCTGAATTTTACCCCCAGAGTGAAAGGGCAAAAAGACACTTGGACTGGAGCCTAGCCTGAGCTTCAGCCCAGACTCTGCAGCTGACTCACTATATCATCTCAGGCAGATCTCTTCTGCTTTCTCAACCTCAGTGTTCTGTTCGGCCAAATGAAGGTTTGACTAAATGACCCTTGGATGTTCTATGATCCTATCATTTTGTCATTCGCACTGTTGTCAAGGAGAACTCAGATTCTCAATTAGTCATCACTCCCCCCCCCCCCCAACCCACCCACCCCCAATTAGTTTAGTTTGTAAATCCAAGTTCTTCCATTTCACAGTGAACTTTGTCTAGAGCCTCCTGTATATTTCCCTATAACTTTACAACTTTCCTGACCTGTACTAGTTCTACACTTTAGGGCTAAACTGAATATCTCTTTTCTCTGCCACATGACAATCTTGACCTTGCAATAGAGAATCACAGAATTTGAAAAATGGAAAGGATCTCAGAGGCCTACTAGGCCAAACCCATACACAAAAGAAAAAGTCACTGTATCCAAGCCAACAAGTAAGCATCCAGTCTGTCCTTGAAGACCTTTGAGGAAGGGGACCCTACAGTCTCTCACATCGGCCCCTTCCACTTTGGGGCAATTCTGGTTGTTTGGAAGTTGAAGGTAACATTGCATTACCTTCCCATCTTGTCTGCCACCTTCCTCACTTGGTATATCAGGCTTCTGTTAATGCAACCTGAGATGACATGAGCTTTTTGGCTGATAGGTCTCAGTGTTGACTTTTTTTCACTTGCTGTTCACTAACACCCTCAGATCTTTTTCACATATACTTATTCTAATAAAGGGGAAGGGAACAAGCTTTTATTAAGCTCCTACTATGTACCAGGCACTGTGCCAACCACTTTACAAGCATCTCATTTAATTCTCACAACACTGGGAAGTGGATCCTGTTATTATCTTCATTTTATAGTTGAGAAAACCAAGGCAAACAGATTAAGTGACTTGTCCTGGATCACACAGTTAGTAAGTATCTGCAGCTGAATTTGAACTCAAGCCTTCCAGGCCTAGCACCCTGTCCAGTGTACCATCTAGCTGCCTTTGGTTCTGAATTAAATGAAATATGAGTAAATATAATACAGGTAGTAAATGTACAATGACTGAGAAAGAGATTCCCATAGACCAGAGTAGTTAGAATAGACTTCCTGGAAGAGGTGGGACTCCAGAGGCTAAGTCAGATTTTTTGAAATCTGGAGAATCATAGGAGAGGATAGTCCAGAGAAGGGAAGGATGTTAGTAAAGCCAGAAAGTGTGGAATGAGTCTGTTGTGGTGATGGAACCATGAAGCAATAAGCCCGTGTAGAATCCAAGCCTCATCGCCTCCATAGAGCCAGCCCTCGGTGGGCTCCTACAACCTTTCCTGTCTGTTTTTTAAATGAGTAAATAAAACACCATAAAAAGGCTGATGTTGCAACCTTCACTAGTAGTCTGTTGTTTGTTCATAGAAAAAATGGGTTCAAGCTTCCTAAGTTTGTTTAAACTTTGTCATATAAGTGTTGTCCAGGGCGTGTGTTCTAAGTTTTGTCTTCATGTGCATAATTGCTAAGTATTTCTGTTGTTCTCCCTTATTCATATCTTAACACTTTGTACACAGCCTTGTGTGTTACTTTATATTATTCATGTGGCCTTACTCTGTACCACAGTTTGTTCAGCCGTTCTCCGGTGGTTGAGGATACAATTTGTTTCTCATTTTTTGCCATTACAGTTGGTGCTGCTATTTAATATTTCCTTATAGATTTGTCTTTCCCTGTTGTCAGTGACCTCTTTGGATGGTATAAATGCAGTATTGAAGTTATCGGATCAAGGATATGAATAATTTTATAACTTTTCTTACATAATTTCCAGTCTTTTTCCAAAATCATTGGATCAGTTCCAGCTCTATCAGCAGTGACTTGGTGTCTCTGTTAAATCAGTTTCCCTCTATAGGCAGGCCTCAGTTTCCTTCCCTGTAAAATGATCATGAATTCTTAACCTGTGGTCCCATGGACTATGGAATGTCTGTGGATGGATTGTATGTGGTCTATGAACTTGCATGAGGGGAAAAAAAAACTTTATTTTCACTAATCCCTAACTGAAATTTGACATTTCCTCAAGTTATGAATATAGGCAGCAAAAATTATTCTGAGGAGGGGTCCATAGATTTCACCAAAGGTGCCTGACACCAAAAGGTTAAAGACCATGGGACTAGCTCATCTCATAGGTGCCGTCTGACTCTGAATTTATGATGTCATAACATCTATTATTATTGAATTACGTCCCTATATTTGGCTTGTTTTCTAAACAAACTGAGCTCTTCTAGGACAGGAATCAGATCTAATAAGATCCTTTGATACAGATTCAGAGCTGGATGGGACCTTAGAGGTCCCCTATCCCAGTCCCCTGATTTTACAGATCAGGAAACTGAAGCCTAGAGAACCAAAATTACTTTTTCAAGATGATACAGACAGTACATGGAAGAGCCATATCTGAGCCCAAATCCTGAGACAAAGAACTTGGCATTCTTTTCACTTATTACTTCCAGTCTTGCCATTTCTGTCATCTCAATTATCTTATTCTTCTGCTTGGCCTCATAGGACAAAACTGGGAGCAGAGGGCGAAAGGTACATTTGTGTTCCTTGTCAGGGAATGCAGTGTGATCCCTCATCTCCAGAGGCTGTCCAACAGATGCTGGCTGGGCACTTGTTGGAGATGTTCTGGAAGGAATCAGCAGATTGCATATCTGGGAGGTGCCTTTAAACTCACCACATCCAGCCCCCTCATTTAAGAGAGAGCAAGAGAGAGCCAGCAGAGCCACAGTGATGCTGATTTATTCATCTGGTATTGTTCAGATGCTATTTAAATAGCAGACCCAGACTTCAGTACAGATCCTCCACCTATAGATCAGATGTTCTTTGCATTCTAAACCACATCCTGTTTGGATTCCAGGTGGACTAGAGACCATCAAAACTGCTCCCGGCCCCAGACTCTGTAAATTACTAACCCTCCACTATAGTCAGGGTTTGTCTCTGTCTCTCCCACAGAATAGCTCAGCCCAGGGCCCACAGAAATCTAAAAGTCCTTCATTTCTCACCTAGGAAAGTCCTTCCCCAGAAAGGATCTCCGGGGGAGCCAGCTGGGCCACAAAGCAAGTGCAGCGGCCCATTGCTTACTCCCAGCAGCAAGAAGCAGGTGGGACCAGATTGGGTCCTGTTGGGAAATTGTCTCTTAGAGACCTCCCTGGATCTCTTGTAGTCTCCTCTTTTGTGTTGTTGTTAGCATAATGTTTTTAAAACTACATTGAAAGCCAATCAGATGGCACGTCTGCTTCCTTATCTCTGTCCCTCTTGTCTCCTATCATCCCTGTAACTCCAGAAAGCCTGTGTGGTGGAATCCGTAGCATCCAGAGCAGACCCAGTAGTTTCCCTTCTTAGGTAAGGAGGAAAGGACATTAGAGCTGTAAGAAGTCTCAGAGATCAGCCAGACTAACCATCTCATTTTACAGATGAGAAAATCAAGGCCCAACAAGCGTGAGTCTCTGAACAGAATCATATACCCTTTATCGGAGGCAGACTTAGAGCTCTCCATACTGCTGCTTTGTGTATTGTTGTTATTAGTGAAACCATCAACAGCCCTCTCATCCATCCCGTTGCCTTGCCTTAGGGCCAACAGGCCCCTAGCCCATCTCTGACATGGAGATGTCTTCCAGTTCTGCCTTTCAGTCACTGGAACAAAAAAGAAAATAGCTCAAGCACTGGGGGGCTTCCTTTCCCAAGAAAAGCCTTACCCCCCCCCACCCTTATGTGCACGTGCACACACATACACACACACACACAGAGAAAACCACCTAATACACAGACATCCAGCTTTTCACAGTCCTTTAATGGCCCTCAAGCAATCTTGAGAGGAGCTGGCTCTGACTTCCTGTCCAGCATGTGTCCGGCATGAGCTCACTGCCGCCAACCAAGGCAGCTGGAGGCCAGAGAGGCCCCCTTTCTGGGTGACAAGGAGGTCAGTGTCTGCCAGCTCTCCTTTCCCTCCCAGAAGACTCAGGACAGGGCTTGAACGCCAACCTGTGTGATAATAGCTTGGATTTCTAGAGCACTTTAAAAATTTCCAAAGCATGGCCCTTATAACAGTCTGCTAAAGTGCAAGGATTAGGCAACCTAGCCTAGTGGCTAGAATAGTGGACTTGGAGCCACAAAAACCTAGATTCAATCCTGTGTTGGACTCATTATATGAACTTGGACAAATCATTTAACCTCTGTGAGTCTCAGTTTTCTCATCTGTAAAATAGGATTAATAAAACAGGCAGCACTGAACTACCAGGGTGGCATAAGGTTCAAATGAGCCTAAAATAGATAAAGCACTCCACAAACCTTGAAGCCCTATTGAAATTTCAGTTCTTGTTGTTATCATCTCATCCTCAAAGGGAGAAACTGAAACTAGAACAGAAGATTAACTGGCTTGCCCAGAGCCGTGCAGGTCATGTCAGAACTAAGACTCACCCCTAGCCCTCCTGACTCCCAAGTCCTGCTATAGCCTCTCCACTATGCTGTACTGCCTCTGAAATCCTAAGCTTGGGCCAAATATATCCTTCTTACATCTCTTCCTTCTTGTGTCCCCAGATGACAGAAGACTCATGTTAAAAGGAGCATGTAGTAGGCCTGCCTATACTTTGGAGGGGGCAGAGGATGCTCTCAGCCTCCACAGAAGGGCTCTCGCAAGGGCAAGTCTGTTCTCACAACCCCCCACAAACATGAATCAAGGCCTCAGATGAGCTGCTGCAGATATGCTTCATTTTATGTAATCACTATATCCCTACATGTTGCATTTTTTGAAAATAGAATTCCATTCCAAGTGTACTAAGGAGGGAGTTTGCAATTAAGAAATCCTATGGTCACTTTTTGGATAAAAACATGGCACCATAGAAATAGTGCCAGACTGAATAGTAGAAGACCTGAATCTGGACCTCTCTCTGTCATTGACTTTGCTATGTACATCTCTTCCCCACTCAAGACCTCAGTTTCTCTATTTATAAATTAAATTAACTATAAGGTTCTTCTTGAACAGCTGAGTGGCACAATTAATAGAACACCAGGACTGGAGTCAGGAAGAACTGAGTTTTAAATTTAACCTCAGATACTAACTAGCTGTGTGTCCCTGTGCAAGTCACTTAACCCTGTTTGCCTCAGTTTCCTCATCTGGAAAAGGAAATGGAAAACCACTCTAGCATCTTTTTTTTTTCTCTATTAACTTTTATGTTTATTTTTAGTTTACATCATTCATTTCCACAAGATTTTGAGTTACAAATTTTCTCCCCATCTTTTCCCTACCTACCACTCCAAAACAGCAGTCCCACTGTATACACCACCTCCCCCAATCTGCTCTCTCCTATATCCACCCCTCTCCCCCCCTCTGACTTTCCAGTAGGGCAAGATAGATCTCCATACCCCAGTGCCTATATATCTTATTTCCTAGTTGCATGTAAATAATAATAAGAAGAATTTTTTTAAAAAAAACATTTTATTTTAAAACTTTAAATTCCAGATTCTTTCCCTTCCTCCCACGTCATCCACCCTTACTGGGAAGATAAGCAATTCAATATAGGTTGTACAAAAGATTTTCATAGTGGATATATTGTGAAAGACTGACTGTATTTCACTCCATCCTATCCTGCTCCCCACTTGTTCTATTTTCTACTTTGACCCTGTCCCTTTTCAAAAGTGTGGGCTTCTAACTACCTTTCCCCCCAACCTGCCC
>CM053588.1:81573101-81591121 GCA_028646515.1 Pseudochirops corinnae | reverse complement strand
GGAGCTTCAGGCCAGGCTGGTTTCGGTTCGCAGTGCTGATAGTTCCTCGTAGCCGAGCTGACTTTAGTGGGAAGTATCTGTGTGCGTTTTTGAAGTTCTAGGTTGGTCCAGAGTCCTATTCCATGGGTATTTGGGGGTGGCTATGTGAGAGCTGCGATATATTGCTGCTGCTACGCCGCCATCTTGGCTCCGCCCCCCATATATACTCTATTTGGAGTGGCCTGAAGGATATGACCTGGCCCAGACAGGTGCCATGGCTTGGGCGGCTGCATTTTCCCATTGCTACATCAGTTCTTTCAAAGGCAAAGACCACTTGTTGAGGATACTGTAACTGGAGTTACTGTTCAGGTAGTGGATACGCTAGATGGATGACCCCTGAAACCACAGGCTTACTGCTAGGACTGAAGAGTTTTCAGGGACCAGGGGACCTGGCCCAGGGCAAGGTGCCAGGAAGGACTTTGTCTCTGCACTCCCTATTCTGAAGTCATTGGGGTTGGGCAAATGGAGGGAGGGAAGGGCATAGTTCCATTGACAATGCCTTTTAGGTACTGAGTTCTGTGCCCAGTTCTATTCGCAAAAGTCTTTGGGGGACTGAAGAACTGGTTTCCTTTTATAAGACAGGATGAGACCAACAAGTCATCTTGTATTCTGACTTGTTCTTGTGTAGGATGAAGTGTGGTCTCTCAAATAGACTATCCATAGACTATCTGCTAAAGTACATAAAGCCTTAGGCCTCAGTTTCAATTTACTAGAAATCAGGTGATTTTGAGAAAAACGAAACTGTGGAAATCTCTTGCTTGAGCTTCCTTGTTCTTTGTCACCCCACCTGCCAAATATGGGAAAGTAACCACAAGTGCCAATCAAAAATAAGAGCTTTGCATGGGGAGGGGGATTTTGTAGTTATTCCATGATCTAAGCAAAAGTTAACATTTTTAACTGAGTGTATATGTAAAAGATTCAATTTCTGAAGTATTTCCTTCCAAAGTGAATATAATTAAAGGATAGACAAGCTTTGTGATGTATGTCTACTATTCAGTTGTGAGGTTTAAGTGAGGAACCTCTTTTGTTTAAGGTCTACAGTTATGTTAGTGAAGAATATCTTATGAGGTACCTAGTCTATGTAGCATGTAGAAATGTAAAGGACAGTTAAATAATCTGAGTAATGGATTATATGACTCTACTTCTGGTCATTTTTCTCCTTCTTCTTTTGGTTCTTGTCTGTTTAATCTCTTTGCTAGATTTGTGTCTCTTCTAGACTCAGCACCTTCCACTTGCAGATGACGGCTCAGGCTGAATACCAACCACTGCCCAAAGTCACTACCCAATACCCATTGGATCCAGTGTCTGCTAAGTTCCGGACATTGGCCACAGCCCCCCCGCCCCCGACCCCTTGACTGATGGACCCCTGTGAGGCAGGGACAGCTCTATGACCTTTCTCAGCCTGAAGCTGCTTGGGAAGCTAAGACCTTCATCCCTTGTCCCCAAATGAATTTGGGTCCCATCTGTACAAGGGGGGAATGATGGGGTCTGGGATGCTTTAGTCTGTAACCTCAGTTTGTAAAAATCTCATTTGTGTTCAGGTACCTATGTATGTAACGTCAGTCTGTAACAAGCCAGTGCAATTAAGTTGTAAAAGTCACACTTTCCCCCAGCCATAAAAGCATTAACTCTGCCTCTCCCCTGCCCCCAGCCTAAAAGTCTTTTCCCTGAGCTAGCAGTCTGCCTAGATACAGTTAACCTATGAGTACATCACCCAAGCATTTCACAAACAAATCCTTAGTTTAGAGACCTCCTTTGTTCCAAGTGGCCAGCTGTACCCTAAAACCTTGAACAACATTATCAGAAGAGAAAACTCCCTCCCAATATGGTACCTCCTAAATCCCTAATCAGTCTAGCTTCCAGACTTGGCACCTCCTGAAACAATCAAACCAATCCTCCCAAACATCCTTGACCAAAAGTAACCTAGAGATGTGTCGAGGCAAAAGCCATACGTCCTCATGGGCCCCCCCCCCCAGGGGGATGTCCAAGTGAATTATGGGCAATATGTTTGCACAGTTGATGTGAAAAGTACATGTCCCTTTAAGCACTGACCACTCCTAAACTCCTCCCTAACCCCACCCTTGCCCACCTAGCTAACATAATTAACCTTTCTGCTTTTGCAGGTGGCCTTCTCCCTCTGGGTGTTGCAGTGATCAGACTGCCCGCTTCTTGCCAGATTCTAATAAAGAAACCTTTCTACTTTCACCTTCAGACATCTCTGAGTAGTCAATTTGGGGTAAGGTCTTTGTGTCTCACACAGTCTCTAGGGAAAAATCATGAACAAGACAAGTGATATTCATTGCCCTAGCCAGGGTAAGGCTTTCTTTGAAGCTTAATCTTCCCCCATCAAGGATGACGGCTTATTAGATAGAAGCCATCTTCAGATGTACCTGGTTCTTGCCCCACTTGCCCCTTCCCCTTCCCTCTCTCACGAAAGGGCTTCTCAGGATCAAAGAATTTCAAAGCTGGGCTCTCTAGTCCATTTTATACCTGAAAAATAATTCCTCTTCCTACAAGGGGCCATTGTTAAACAGCTCCCGTAGAGGGAAATACTCTCCTTCCTAAGGTAGCTTATTCTACATTTGGAGAGATCTAGCCGTCAGAAAGTTTCTTCTAATCCCTAGCCTACATTTGCCTCTTTTTGATTTCCACCTATTATTTCTAGCTCTGCCCTCTGGAGTCAAAGGAAGTCTATTCCATCTTCCTCAAAGACCTGAAGGCAGCTATCGTGTCCCTTAAATCTTCACTTTTCTGGGATAAATATCCTCAGTTCCTGAAAGGTAGCCCCTTATGCTATCAATTAAGGCCCTTTACCATCCTGGCTGCCCTGTTCTGGACACTCTCTAGTATCCTTAAAATATGACACCCAGAAATGAACTCAGTGCTCTGGTGCTGTTGGACCAGAGCAGAACATGGAGCAGTTATCACATGCAAGCTTGGACACCATGCTTCAAGGAAATGCAATCTAAAATTATATATCACATGGCTGGCAGCCTACCAAAACCCATACATATTACACAAAAAAATTTTTACTGATGCTTTTACACATAGTGCTGTCACTGCTCAGTACTCTTCCCCACCCCCACCCCTTGAAAACTCCTCTTGTAACAAGAAATACATAAATAAATTTAAACAAAACAAAATGACGTTGACCATGTTTGACAATATATGCTCACTCAGCACCTGTAGTCTACCATCTCTCCATGGAGAAAAATGTTTTATCAGTGTTATGATGAACCAATCTGAATTTTGATGTCTTTTAGGATTTTCCTTAACTTAGTTAAAATATTTTTCTTTGTCACATTAGTGTGGCCCTCTTGGTTTTATTTACTTAGTTCTGTATCAAATCTTCCAAACTTTCTCCAGACTCCTTATAATTCACTATTTCACATAGTGCAATAATATTCTATTATATTCACATACCAACATTTGTTTGGTTATTCCCAAGGTGATAGGCATCTAATCTATTTCCAGTTGTTTGCTACCATAAAAAGTGGTGTAACAAATATTTTGGGATACATGAGGCCTTCCCTGTCTTTGCCTCATTGGGATATCTCCAGGGGGCAGTGGTATTGAGGTCAAAGAGCATGAACAATTTAATCACTTTTGTAGGACAACTCAGTCTCAGATATTTAGATAAACTGCTGTGTCCATGTGTGCCATCTTACCAACCTTTTTTTAAAAATTAAGATCCTTTAGAATGTGATTCCATTTGTTTTCCCTGGAAAGCTAAAGAAGTGGCACAGTAGTGGACAGAGTGCTAAACATGGAGCCAGAAGATGTGGTTCCAGCTCCAAGGTCACTCAGATAGTTTTGTTATCAGAGGCAAATTAGTCCATCTTTCTGAGTTCTAGTGTTTTCATCTGTAAAATGTAAAACCTTTGGTCTACATCCATTCTAAGGGTACTGTGAGGATCAAGTGAGGTCATGGATGAGAAAGCACTTTGTAATGGAAAAGTCCTAGCAGGACTTCCCCAACTTATTTGGCCTACCACTCTCCTTTCAAAAAAAAAAAAATTTTGCAGCACCCCTCTGGAAATCTATTTTCTTTAACCCTTTAATGTTTGTGTCATTTCAAAAATATAAAATATTTTTTAAAAACATGATGCATCTTAAATTTAATAGGTCGTTGTAAATTTGTGGGGTTTTTCCTGCATTGAAATTTTGATGATGTAATAGTACATCATGTAACCATATACTGTCATATTATAAACAAGTCATTACTCTCATATATTCCTGCTAATGCATGCTGGACTTCCCAACAATTTGCCACACACTCTCCTGTTAACACTTGCTTGTTAAAACCTGTTGGTGGACTTGACCACTGATTGGTTATGGTTATAACTTGCATTTTGTGTGTTTATTTGGAAAATAATATAATCACTATAATTTTAACTGTTATACAATGGACAAAACATGTATGAATGGTTTTTCAAAATTTTCTTCTTTCCTCATGCTTCCACTGCCCCCTTATTTTTATTCAACACCCCCTGTTTGCACCAGAGGTTACTACTGCCCTCCATATTTCCAGCACTCCCAGGGGTCAGTATCACTCACTTTGGGGTGATTGTATATATGTATATACATATATGTATGTATATATATATATATATATATAAAAAATCATGTAAAATATTTTCCATGTTAGTCACATTGTGAAAGAAGAAACAGATCAAAAAGAAAAAAATACAAAAAAGTAAAGTGAAAATAGTATGCTTTGATCTGCATTCAGATATAGCAGTTCTTTCTCAGGATGTGGATAGCATTTTCCATCATGAGTCCTTTGTAATTGTCTTAGAGCATTGTATTGTTGAGAAGAGCTCAATCATTCATAGCTGATCATCACACAGTGTTGCTGTTATTGTGTACAATGTTTTGGTTCTACTCATTTCACTTTGCATTAGTTCATATAAGTCTTTCCAGGTTTTTCTGAAATCTGCCTGCTCACCATTTTTTATTGGACAATAGTATTCCATTACATTCATATCCTATAGCTCATTCAGCCATCCCTAGTTGATGGGCATCACCTCAATTTCCAATTTTTTGCCACCACAAAAAAGAGCTGCTATAAATATTTTTATATATGTAGGTCCTTTCCCCTTTTTTATGGTCTCTTTGGGATACAGACCTAATAGTTGTCTGAGCTGGATCAAGTGTATGCACAGTTTAGTTGTCCTTTTGGGCATAGTTTCAAATCTAAATCACTACTGATTAGAGAAATGCAAATTAAAACCACTCTGAGGTACCACCTCACATATATTAGACTGGCTAATATGACAGAAAGGGAAAATGACAAGTATTGGAGAGGATGTGTGAAAATTGGTATCTGAATGCACTGTTGGTGGAGTTGTGAACTGATCCAACTATTCTAGAGAGTAATTTAGAACTGTTAAAAAAAATTTTTTAAATGGGTATGATTTTGTCAATGGAAATGACACTGAAGAAAGTGCATTCCTATATACTTTGTTCTAGTACCTTACAGACCACTGAGACTTTACATCTGACCTGAAGCTAAAACCTATATGAATTGTCTACTGTTCCTCCATCTTGAATACCCTTCCTCTCCCTTGCTTTACCATTTGAGTTTCTCCCCATTCTTTAAAGCCTCCAGGAATCCTCTCCTGCTTTTTCCCACCTCACACTTCACAACAGAACTTCATAAACACCCTTCTGAGGCATTTGTCATGTAATATTGCTTTTGTAATATTATTAATATTAATACACTTAACCAAGACAGGCAGAGGGCAGACACTAGTATGAGGGACACAGGACAATGGGGAGCAAGAATTAATAAAACTTTATCAACATGTTGTTCAAGACACCAACCTTGTTCCTTTTATGTTGCCATTCATAGAACACTTTGTACACAAAACGTCCTTTTATATCCAGTGTCTCACTTGATCTGTATGAGAACCCTGCACAGGAAACAGAGCAGAGCTTATCATCCTCATATTACAGAGAGATCAAGTTTCAGAGAAGGAAAGTGTCTTGCCCAAAGTTGGTGGAGTTTGCCTCAAGCCCAGTTTGGAACTCTGCCCCTCCTTCCACCTTTTGCTTTTAACTCCCAAGAAACACTACTCTTTGCTCTTGCAGGTTACTGTCTTGGTAACATTAATTCTGGTCTACCCTCTCTGGGAATCTCACATGATCTGTGAGTGTTGGTAAGCTCTGGATCTGTGTCCCTAACCAGGGCCCAGCAATATTTCAGCAAGGTACTCCATTAACACAGGTACTCCATTTCTCAGTACAGCACATGGCCTCTCCGGGATTCTTGTAGGTCTGTTAATTTCCCATAGCTGATCCACCAGCATGTGCTGGCAGCCTTCCTCTGATTTTCTTGATATCTCATTGGTGCCACTGCAGCTTCTCACCTTTTTTCATCATATTTGACCTTCATGATGTCTTACACCATTTCTCGTGTAAAGGTCTACACTGATAACAAGAAGAATAACATGAAAAATAATACTTCTCATTTCTAGAGCATATAAAGGTTCATATATTATTCTCTGGAAAACCACCCTGTGATGTACATCTCATTCCCATTTTACAAATGAGAAAACTGAGACTCACTGAGGGGAAGTGAGTGGCTCAAGGTACACAACTAGAAAGGGTCACATTCATATATACATATGAATGTACACATGAACATGCACATACATACATACATACATATGACCTATATGAAATTGTTTATAATTTTAGGAAGAGGGGAGGGAAAAAAATCTGGAACTCAAAATTTTGTAAAGATGAATGCTAAGAATTGTCTTTACACATAATTGGAAAAAATACTCTTAAAAATAGTGATTTGGAGCATTTTTTTTTTTTTGCTTTTTGGACAGGGGAATGCTGGGCAATTGGGGTTAAGTGACTTGCCCAAGGTCACATGGCTAGTTTTGTGTTAAGTGTTTGAGGCCAGATTTGAACTCAGGTCCTCCTGACTTCAGAGCCAATACTCTATTTACTGTGCTACCTAGCTGCCCCAGAGCATTTTTTCATATGACTCTAGGTAGCTTTAATTTTTTTCATCTAAAAACTGCCTGTTCATATACTTCAATCAGTTATCAATTGTGGATGACTCATATTAATGTAAATTTGATTCAGTTCTCTATATATTTGAAAGATGAGGCCTTTATCAGAGAATCTTGCTGTAAAATTCTCCCCCTGTTTTCTGCTTTCCTTTTAATCTTGGCTGCTTTGGTTTTGTCTGTGCCAAAACTTCTAAATTTAATGTAAACAAATTATCCATTTTACATCCCATAATGCTCTATCTGTTGTTTGGTAATAAATTCTTCTCTTATCCAACTGTGCCCAAAGGGCTATAAAACTGTGCATACCCTTTGATCCACTAATATCACTACTAGGTTTGTATCCCCAAAGAGATCAAAGAAAAAGGAAAATACGTGTAAAAATATTTGTAGCAGCTCTTTTTTTTGTGGTGGCAAATTGGAATTGGGAATTGAGGAGATGCCCCTCATTTCAGGAATGGCTACGCAAGTTGTAGCGTATGATTGTGATTGAATGCTATGGTGCTGTGAGAAATGACAAGTGGGGTGGTTCCAGAAAAACATGGAAAAAACTGTATAAACTGATGTAAAGTGAAGTGAGAAGAACTAGAAGATCATGGTGCACGATATACCAGCAATGTTGTAATGATGATCAACTGTGAAAGACTGGGCTGCTCTGATCAATACAATAATCCAAGACAATTCCAAAGGACTCATGAGGAAAAGATGCTGTCTACCTCCAGAGAGAGAGAACCACCAACAAAAACTGCTGACCAACTCTCACCAATGGGCAGATAAGCACAAGAGAAAGAACCTATGAACATAAGAGTAGTAGTACCACTGCCATTCCAGACCACTGGTCCTGCTTTCAGACCAGCCCTCACAGCCATGATCTAGGGAAGCAACTCTTGTGGAAAAGGGGCCAGCAACCGCCACCAACTGCCAACCAGTGATGCTTGCCACTTATGGGATAGGTAAGCCAGCCCAGCTGAAGCAACATACCTTTCCCTCTTACAGAAGAAACAAAAGGGAACATGTGCCAGGCAAATCAAACCATTACTGCCATCGCCTTGACCATCACCTCCCCTCAGATCCTAACAGAGATAGTCTAGGATCCTGAATCTAAGTGTCTTGGGAATAGCAATATTTCTAGCCCAGTACTTGAAGCCGCCATTCTAGATGGCAACTGCTGTGGAGATACAGCTTGGAAACTACTGCAGATGCTATAGCCACAGCTGTTGAAGACCCAGAAAAAAAAAAAGTTCTTTCCATCAAAGTCTTTGGCACTGTCAAATGGTCAACATCAGAAACTGATAATATTTTATCATGAAAATGGCATTAAAGAAGAGATATTGCCACCTCCCTTGCTGCTATACCCTAAGAACCTTGGGGCCATGGGATCATTGGTTGATAGACTTTGCTCTTGAGGGCCAAAAATGACATGTCAGCAGGGAGATGAGGGGGTAGGAAGGGTCATAGGTTGGGTGAAGCACAGGGCATCTCCACTGACTAAGTGGTTATATGATGGACACCTGCTCATGTTGAACAACAAGAGAGAATGTTCTGGAGGTATAAAAATAAGTTGGTGCACTTTCCAATACATCAAGGCATCCCACCCATGCTGGGTTTGGACGTGGAATTTGAGTAAAGCAGAATGGAAATATATTTGTCAGCATTCATATGGTTGTGTGAGGGAGCCTCATAACTTGGTGAACAAGCAGTAAACATTACATTAAAATTTGAGGCCCACAATAAGAACCTATCTATCCCTACATGATTTATGTAGACTATTAAACTGATTAATACTGATTAGAATACAGTAGGGGTCCCAATGAATTATTTCTCACAGTTCCCCCCTTCAGTCTACAGAAAGACCTTAATCTTTCTTTGGATAATTGTAATCTAAATGCATAGAGGGCAGTCCTCCATGGGCAATGCAAAACCAGAAGGGGGACGTCCTCTTACAAAGACACAAAGGGGATATTAAAGAAGAAGGAAAATGGGCACGACTTGTAACATACTGTTTATATTCCGTTTGATTAGACATTAACTCATAATATTCTAAATATGTAATAAATGTTGGAGGTGACTCTCTTACTGACTAAGAACCATGAGGGACAGGTACCTCCTAGTAAAACATGTCCTACAAGATATGTAAATTGGGAGACCATAGAGCATTTGTTTAAGCACAGCAATGTAAGCATTGTCTGCCCTGCATACAGGTTCTGGAAATCTTCTGAGTTTGTGAAAACAATTCAAGCAATTTTGACAAGAAGCCACCCCTTTATGGTGATGAGAGGTAATATCTCTGCAGACAACACAAACAGATCTTGATGGATGTAGCATAGAGAGTGGAGGAAAATAAGGAATAGGATGAGTTCCATGAAGAAAGGAAGTATCAGTCTTTGCTCAGTGTTGTAACAAAGACTGAAGAAGGAAGATTCAAGGTTACAGTCACTGCAAGCTCAGGAACAGGTGGATTAGGAATCATTTGTGGAAGGGATGGTGATGACAAAATGTCATGCTCACTCATTTCGTCTCATACAATTGTCCAGTCTCTGAAACACCCTCTGGTGTAGTCCTGTAACCCTCTAGAACAGTGGTTCTCAACCTTCCTAATGCTGTGACCCTTTAATATTTGTATGTGGGAGTATCTGCATGTGGGTGGACCCACCTGGAGACAGATAGAGGAGTGGTGTCTCAGTTCCTAAGACCATCGGAAATACATGTTTTCTGATGGTCTTAGGCGACCCCTGTGACCCCTGTGAAAGGGTCCTTCAACCTCCGAAGGGGTTGTGACCCACAGGCTGAGAACCACTGCTCTAGAAATATCTTCTCTTGGGGAAGCTAGGTGGCACAGTGAATAGAGCACCAGCTCTGGAGTCAGGAGGACCTGAGTTCAAATCCAGCCTCAGATACTTAACACGTACTAGCGATGTGACCTGGGGCAAGTCACTTAACCCCAACTGCCCCTCCAAAAAAAAGCAAAAAAAGAGATATCTTCTCTTAGGAATACTGGAATGAATGGAGCTTCAGAGCAACATCTAGTGGGTTTGCCTCTCCAATTTAGGTCACTTGCAAAGATCCTCTTCTCTGTTAAACATCTCTGACAAAATAGATCTTAATACAATTCTAGTTTGCTATTACGATAACCAGATCAGATAGTGAAAACTAGCTCAAACCTTAATAGCACTAGCATAAATTCAAATAACAACTGAAAAATTTAAAAATTCCAAACCCAAATTGTATGTTTGTCATATGTGATTACCTAATATTATTACAACTATTTATTAAAACCAACTAAAAAATTTTCACTCTAACTATTTTCTTTTAACTGCTCATCCCTCCTCTTATTTCCTCTCTTAGGAGGATGAGATTTTGCTAGGGAATTATTTTTTATTTTTTATTTTATCATGATGATCCCTGATACACAACTGGATGCACTTAAAAGTTGCCAAAATAATTGTAATTGTCAGACAAAGTCCTGGGATGGGAAATATAAATACACTGAGTAGTTAATTTTAAGACAGTACAGATTGCTTAAGTTATTTATAATAAAACATGTTTGCCTTTCAACACATGCTCAGCCTTCAGGTGGTAATAATAAACCCACATAAAATCGGTTTTTCCCATTTTGGTAACACAAGATAGTTTATTATTCTTTTTTTAAAAAAACCTGAAGATATTTCTGTTTTAGGATTAGTAATTAATAGAACAACAGTTTGGTCCCATAAACTCTTCCATCAATACCCAATTATCCTCACATTCATTTTAAGAAGGATTAAAATTTTAGACTAAATAGCTCAAATCTTATATCCAGTACTAAGCTATGAAATAAGGATTTAATATTGTATTTCTATTGATAATCTGCAATCATTATATAGAAATTTGCCATAGAAAGAAAATAGAGACGTTAAGGGGAAATTCTTCCCTAATTTCATGTCATTTCCAGGCTAGAGTCATATAGATAGCTAATTTCATTGAGCAGGCTTAAAAGGTGGGATATTATCCATTTAAGAGGAAATATACTGGGTAAATCAAGTCAGGAGAATCCCACCTTATTTCATGCCTAGAATCATTCTCCCAGCCTTCCCCATGAGAACTCCACCTGTAATTCATGGATGTCGACTTCATAGGGTTACTGGCATCATGGATCATTGGCCTAATAGGATTCTTTGATGACCATACCTGGAATCAGACTCAGAAAAATATCAGTTACAGTCCTGTGAAATCTAACAGCAAATTCCAGTAATCATGGCTTCATAACTTTTATGTGGATTCAGTTATTAAGAATTACGTATCCTTGATGTAGATTTTAAAAAGTCCAAGGTCTATAATTTTATATTTCTAAAACAAGTCATATTCTTAGGTCAGCTCTGAAGGGGCTTCTTCCTTCTAGATCTGTGTCTCAGGTGCCAGGACTTAACAAAAACTCAATATAATCTTTCACAATATGACTACTATGGAAATGTTTTGCATAACTATACATGTATAACCTATATTGAATTTCTTGTCTTCTCAATGGGGGTGGGTAAGGAGGGAAGAAGGGAGAGAACCTGGAACTCAAAGTTTTAAAAACAAAATGGTAAAAAATGGTAAAAAAAAAAAAAAATGTTAAAAAATTGTTTTTATATGCAACCAGGAAATAAGATATATAGGCAGTGGGGTATAGAAATACATTTTGCCCTACAAGAAAGTAAGGAGCGGGATGGCTAGGTGGGGCATTGAATAGAGCACTGGCCCTGGAGTCAGGAGGATCTGAGTTCAAATCCAGCCTCAGACACTTAACACTTACTAACCCTGTGACCTTGGGCAAGTCATTAGCCCCAACTGCCCTGCCTTCCCCCTCCAAAAAGCAAAAAATTTAAAAAACATACACAAAAAACCAGAAAGAGGAATAAACTTGTTTTTAACAGCTTCTCTTCGCCTTGTATTTAAAACATCACCTATCAGGTGTGAATAATTTAGTTAAATACCTTTCAAACTTATTGCTTCATAGGTCATTTATCTTATTTCCCCCGGCATTTTCATGCTAATCATAGTAGTTTACATAGTGCCTACCACATGCCAGGCTTTTTCTGCATCTTGAAAGTTGCTTAAGCCTGTTTTTAGTAATACTTTATTTATTTATTTATTTATTTATTTATTTATTTATTTATTTATTTATTGCTTTTCGGAGAGCAACTGGGGTTAAGTGACTTGCCCAAGGTCACACAGCTAGTAAGTGTGTTAAGTGTCTGAGGCCGGATTTAAACTCAGGTCCTCCTGACTCCAGGGCCGGTGCTCTATTCACTGCATCACCTAGCTGCCCTTTTAGTAATACTTTAAAATATTTCACACATAATTTCTCAGTTTGTTAACATTCTAGGAATGCCAATTTTTAAAAGTGCCTGTAAATGGGATAGCATTTTGTTCAGTTGTGTTTCTACAAGGTTTTATCACTATAGTGTTCATTCTTTACACAAACACATCCTTTACACGTGTAAAGCACTTTGCAACTATGTGTTTCTCTCAAGGTGTAGATAAGAGTAAATGTTTATTATCTCTGATTAGATTCTCTGAGTTACTACCATTGCAATATTTTCAACCCAATCACTTTTGATTATAATGACGTGGCAATAACTAAATTTCATTTTCCTCAAGATTCCATTATTTCTAGTTGGCTTACATTCAAAAAGAATTAATGGTGATATGCCCAACTTCACATTACTGCTGCTTTATTTCTTTACTTCTTATTCTTACCCCAAGCCAAACCAATTCTTTTAAATTGTCTAAATTACTCATCCTTTGGCATTACTATATAAACCAGAGCAGATGAGTAATCCTTTCTCTATCACTCAATTAATCTACATGCATTTTATGAAACTTATTTTGTAGTAATATTGATTGAGAAAGGAAGACATGCGACAACTATGTATTAAAGCAACAAATTAAAAAATTCCCAAATCTCTTTTATTTTAATGGGTTTAAGACCCTTTCTGAAATCTCCTTTTCAAAACTCCAAAATCCTTTACTTTTTTTTGTAGGGGGAAGCCAGGGCTATTGCGGATAAGTGACTTGCCAAGGTTACACAACTAGTAAGTATTAAGTGTCTGAGGCTGGATTTGAACTCAGGTCTGACTCCAGGGTTGGTTCTCTATTCACTTTGCCACCTAGCCCCCTCAGTCCTTTACTTTTAAATACTGAATTAAATAAATAAATAAATAAACAATAAATAAAAGTAAATAAACAAATCAATTTTTAAAAATGAAAAAAGAACTTCTATTAAAAAAAAAAAGCTACCAAGGACTTTTCTCTCCTTTTAAAGGATTACAGGGCTTCACCACCAGCCCCCACTCTCTGCAGCTGGAATCATAGTGCCCTGGTCCTCCAGTCACAGGTGTGATTGCCAACAGCATTGTCCTTTCCCCTTTCCTCTTGTTATGTGAATCTAAACTATTCCCTGTATTTTTAGGGTTTGGGAAATAGGGTTCCCTGTTCTGAAAAGTTTCATGGTTCAATCCCCGTTAGCCTTTATGAGAGGCTTCTGGAAATCTAGTCTCAGGGACTTGGTGTTCAGACTCATAAGATCAGGAGATCCCCAAGGAGGCCCTAAATGGTGGTACCCTCTATTAGGTGT
This sequence comes from Pseudochirops corinnae, assembly GCA_028646515.1. Taxonomy (NCBI): domain Eukaryota; kingdom Metazoa; phylum Chordata; class Mammalia; order Diprotodontia; family Pseudocheiridae; genus Pseudochirops; species Pseudochirops corinnae. Next base: position 81,577,459 of record CM053588.1, on the reverse strand, counting down.
GCATGCACTTAATTTATTCCCATATCTATCTTTTTAATATTCTGGTTTATTTCTACCTTCAATAATTCTTTCTCTAATTTAATATAGCCATATTTGTACAATTTGAATTTATTTTCACTAACCAATTGATTTCAACACAAGTTTTTACTGTGTTTTAATTAATCTAAACAATTGATTTAAACTGCAGTAGTATTATTAAACTTCATTTACCTTTAGTTGCTTTCTGATTTCAAAACAATTTTCTTTTTCTGGAAGCACTTTGGAAACCATTTTCAATCAGAAGTTCCAATCAGGACTTGCTTAGTGCCCTCAGATTGATTGTTTAAAAGCAGTAAACAACAGAAGGGTAAATGAACTCCAATTTTACACACTTTTATAGGAAATGGAGAAGTTTTGAATGCTGTGGATCAGTTCACTTACCTTGGTAGTGTACTTTCCAGGGATGTACACATTGATAATGAGCTAGCTCAGTGTTTGGGAGGCTCTGAAGGAAAGTGTGGGAGAGAAGAGGTATTAGACTGACTACCAAACTGAAGGACTACAGAGTTGATGTGCTGACTTCATTGTTGTATGCCTGGACAGTATACCAGTGCCATGCCAGGAAACGGAATCACTTCCATTTGAATTGTCTTTGGAAAATTCTGAAGATCACCTGGTAGGATAAAGTATGAGACACCAAAGTCCTTACTCAGTCTAAACTGCCAAGCATTCAGACTCTGCTTCAAAGAGCACAGCTCTGAGGGTCTGGCCTCAAGGTTTGAATGCAAAACATATGCTTGCCAAAAAGACTGTTTTATGGAGAACTCACACAGGTCAAGTGCTCACATAGTGGTCAGAAGAATTGATACAAGGATACTCTCAAGGTCTCTCTCAAGAACTTTGAAATTGATTGTGTGACATGGGAGACCCTGGCACAGGATCGCTCAGCATAATGTACCCACATCAGAGAAGGTGCTGTGCTCTATGAGCAAATCAGAATTGAAGCAGCTCAAAGGAAACACAGGATGTGCAGATTTGGAAATTTTACTCCAAACATTTACACGGACTGTTTGTGCCTGACCTATGGTAGAACATTCGGAAATTGTATTGGTCTGATCAGCCACAGTTGGACACATTGAAACTTAACTTTAGCATAGTGATGTTCTTTTGGTCCTCTTTGAGAATGAAGGACAACAACTACTTAAAATTCCCTTCCTCTAGACTTTTTGCCAAAGTATAATCACAGGAAGAAAAACAGTGATAAGGGATTTAGCAATATTAACAATTCATCTGTTCTAAACTGATTTGGGAGATTCAGTAAAATTCTTTAACTTTCTAAGTAATCAAAAGTTCCAAGCTTTGACCAAAACAATTCCTCAAACTCTTTGTATTCTCAAACCACACTTAATAGCTCTTTCTTTAGTCATTCCCAGATAGGAAGTCCACCCTTGTCCCAATGGGGAGCCTGTAGAATGCATTTATCCTTATGTCTTGACCCCTTCTTGCTTGGGGCCATCCCCAACCAGGAGTGTCACTCCTCAGAGGAACTTCTCCTGAGAGAATTCAGGTACCTGTCTTTTGGGTTATTCCATCTGTGTGAGATGAAAGAGTTCAGAGTCTGAATCTAAGGTCAGAAAAGGTCTTTATTCTTTCTCATGAGAAAGGACTCTGCCCCCACCACCCAACATGGCATCTGCAGGGAGAGAGCAACAGGTAGAAGACAGTCCATGGTTATATAATCTTCCAATGCAGAAATCCAAACCCTCCAACTGGCCTTCACTCATATTGGTAGGAGGGCTGACCCACAACCTAAGCTCAGGAATTTCTCTGAGACAAAGGACCCAGAAACATGTGGGTGCCCAATGAAAGCAGTCTTAACCTTATTTGGCATATCTTCTGCTGAGTTGGCTCTGGGGGAGGGTCTCCATTGCTCTAAGCCCCAGACTGCTTGAAGGTCAGGTGACCTAACCCTAGGCCTAGTGAATACTGAAGCCATTCTAGATTTGATTTTTCAGAATGGGGAACTTCACTATAAATTATCCCTCACACATCTGAGAAGCTCCCCACTGAAGACGCTAGAGATGGCCCCTCTTTCATTATGAATCGAGGGAGGCAACCTTCTATCCACCTGAGTTCCGCCTATATGGAAGTTCTTTTCTTACAGCTAACACTGTAATATTCAAGGATTCATTTTAGCAATTTCTCCAATACTTCCAATTCTTAATTTCTAGGCTTAACCTCTAGGGTCCTAAGACCAGTTAAGTGGGACATAAAGGTCCTTTATTAGTGAATATTCAGCAAAATTTATACCTACTTTTTTTAAACTTCCTGAAAATTTGACTCTGATTGTCAGTGACTAACCTAATCTTAAACAAATATAAGTGATAACCTTACTTACTAAGTACAAGGGAGTTTTTGCCTTTCCTTATCTTGGCAAAACTAAAATGAGGATTCTCTGGTCAGAAGAGGTTGGGATTGTTTCCAGGGTGGTCACACACCTTGACAGTTTACCATTGAAATGGGGAATCTCTCCCTTAAGGTTATTGAGTCTGGCCTGAATTAATGCTTTCTCAAGGTGGTGTCAGAATTCTCTGTAGGGAATCACTCCCCCAAGCTCTACCCATCCTGGAACTTGTTATAAGGTCTTCTTGGTGGGTTCCTTGACTATTGTGAGCCACTGAAAGTGCCCCCTCAGCCAATTTAAGAGATTTCTCTACTAATAACAAAAATGATTTAATTACTCCTTGATAAAAGAATTTAAGGCAATGAATCTCTTTTAACTTTGCCAACAGGATGTTTTAAAATTAGCTAGCTGGCTGAAAATGAGAAACTAGCAATTCCACTGCTGAATCCCTAGTCTTAAAAAAATGAAAGTAAATGGAGGGGAAAAACAGTGGCTTATGTATAGAAAGTTAAAATTATGGCCATATAACTTTTTATAATAATAGAATTTGAGTACTTCAGAGCTTATAAATTTAGACAGGTTAGTCAAAATTCAAACTGTCCATCTTAGCCCAATCAGGACCCTTCTTAAAGAAAAGGAATTTATGGTAAATCTAGGTAGATTTACCAATCTTGAAGAGACTTACCTCAGTCTCAGAGAATTTGGGTGCAGACATCAAAGGGAATTCAACCTTTCAGGGCTGGTATCTGTGGGGGAGCCATTGGCAAAAATTGGACCCAGTGTGCACTTTCTTTTTGGGTCTCTCGCAGAGGCTAACCTAAAGAGCTTGAGGTGCATGCATGCCCAACCTACAATAAAAAAGACTGAGGCAGAGCTCTGAGTCAATGGCACTTTATTAAAAGATTCATGGTCCCCTTTAATGAAATGGATGCCAGATCTTCCTCACAATCTGAAATACCCCTTCTTGCAGAACCTTGTTTTTATAAAGTTTAATACTCCAGTATGCAAAAGAAGCATGGTAAAATATAGAATCTCATTGATTGATGGACCTTGCTCTTGAGGATCAAAAATGACATTTGGGTCATAGGTTGGGTGAAGCACAGGGCATCTCCACTGTCAAAAGATGGACACCTGCTCATGTTGGACAAGAGATAATGTTCTGGAGATACAAGAATAAGTTGGGGGACTTTCTAAAGCATCAAGGCATGAAGGGAACCAAAACAACTGATCCAGGAATCAGGTCATTCTGTGAAGTTAGCTCAGGGTTTTCCAGTGATGCTGCTGTAAATCAGAGCTCGCCTGATATCCTGAGATCCAGGGCTCTGCCCTGTTCTGGGATATTAGCCAGAAGGTGTTGGATCACTACCAGATTATTTATGCATTTTAGATACTATTCATGTTGTATGGAAATATCAAGGACATGATAACTGTCAAGGCCTACTTGACATCACTGCCTGGCATCTTGGAATTGAACAAAGCAGTAATGGAAAGCCTAGTGACCTATAGTTACCTTCATTGTCTTTTTACTCTATAAAAATCTTACTCAAGGTATCAGTAAACGGAATGCCTTGACAATCTCCCCTGGTCTACATTATGTTGCACTTCTCCGTTTTAGTGCATCACTTAGTGCTGGTCACAAAGGCATCCTACCCATGCTGTGTTTGGACATGGATTTTGAGTAAAACAGGATGGAAATATCTTAGCCTTTTTGTGGTTGTGCAAGTGAGCACCATAACTTGGTAAACAAGTAGTGAATGTTACAATAAAGTTTGAGGCCCACTATAAGAATTTATCTATCCCCAAATGTAACGCCATGCACGAGCAACTTCCCAAAAGAATGCTACTGTGAACAGCTTTTAAGGTTCTGATTACACAGTATAGTGAACACTCCATTTATTCCATTACAAATCAAGGCCAACATTCACAACTAATCAAGGTACAGTATAATATTCACAACATTACATCTTATCACAGA
>CM053588.1:81556775-81572601 GCA_028646515.1 Pseudochirops corinnae | reverse complement strand
CTCCCAACCACAGTGCCTATGTATTTCAAGTTCCAGTTGGATGAAGTTAATAATAATAATAATAATAATTACATATAGATAGATAGATATTTATAACATTTGATTATAGAACTTTAGATTCTAGATTCTTTCTCTTCCTCCCTCGTCAAGAAGTCACTTATTTAGGAAATCTAGAAATATAATGAAGAGTTCTGTGTTAGGAGTCAGTAGTCTCAGGTTCCAGGTCTGATTCAATGTGTGGCCTTGGGGTGAGTCTCTAACCCTATATGCTAAAAAAGAATATTCACTAGCTGCCAGGTGCCTTACTAAGGAGGCTGACACATAAGAGATTTCACAAGTTGGACCAGTCTAGAGGAACTCTAAAGTACTTTCTGTTATTCTGTGGTTCTAGTTCTCACTGAGTGCCCATATCACTCCTATCCTTTCTCTCCTTCAGGACCCTAAGGGAACAAGAACATGTCTCCTGCCATTGCACTGGCCTTTCTGCCACTGGTAGTGACCCTGCTGGCCCGATACCGCCACTACTTCCGGCTACTGGTTCGGGCTGTGTTACTTCGGGGGATTCGTGACTGCTTGACTGGGCTACGGCCTGAGGAGCGCGCCTTCAGCTATGTGCTGACCAACGCCCTGCCTGGAGACCCTGGCCATATCCTTGCTACCTTTGACCACTGGAGCAGCCGCTGCGAGTACCTGGCCCACCTGGGGCCTCTCAAAGGTCAGAAGACGTCTCCTTAGAGGCCAGTCTGATAGAGTTCATAGGCTCAGAAGATTTCAAGTTGAAGGAGAGCTTAGAAATCAGAGTCCAAAATGAGGAAGGGACAGAGGCCCAGAGTTATTTAAGTGCTTGCCCACAGGCAGAAGACCTGGGATCTCAGTCCTCATACTCCAATTCCAGTGCTCTTTTCCATGCTGCTATGCTAAAACCCTGATGTGGAAAATGCCTTGGGCAGGTCATGAGGAGGCCTGGGTTTTAATCTTGGAAATGCTACTAATGCCACCTCATTCTAAGATGCAAGGCTCTTCCAAGATAGGGGTTGTGTTTCATCTCAAATCAGGGATTTCCTGAGGACAAGGTACTCAGTCTCCTTGCTCTGTCTCTCCCTAGTTCCAGACTATGACCTGTTCTCTCCTCAGGTCAGATCCTGACCCGCCTAGTAACACAACAGGCTCCAGAGTGTGTGCTAGAGCTGGGTACCCGCTGTGGTTATGCTACGTTGCTCATCGCTCAGGCCCTGCCTCCAGGCAGCCGGGTCCTTACTATTGAAATAGACCCTCGGACAGCGACTGTGGCAGAAAAAGTCATCCGGCTGGCAGGCTTTGATGAGTGCAAGGTCAGATTCCTTTCTATCCCTTCATCTCTTTTTTTGGGAGCCTCATCCACAAGTTTTCCTGGTCCCAAACAGCCTGTGTCATTCCCTGCCAGCCTTAATGTGGGTCCTTCTTCCTTCTTCTCCTCCTTTTCCCACCTATGCTGCCCCTTCCCCACACCTCCCCATGAATCCATATAGTGACAGCGTCTGCCCTGTGAAGTAAGAGGAACCAGTCAAAGTAAAACAGGAGAATGTTAGAACTATAAGGGGCCCTTAGAACATGGAATAGTGTTAGAACTGGAAGGAGTCTCAGAATATAGACCAGAATGTTAGAATTCAAATATCTGCTGTGGAAAGGGCCTTCGAGAACATATTGTTCAACCACCTGATTTTTACAAAAAGGGGAACTGAGGCTTAGAGAACGGAAAAGACTTACTTAAGTTCACAATATAAATGACTAATCAAGCTAGAATAAGGACTTTCATTCTCCTGTTTTCTTCCCCGTCTCCATCATCTATGAGAGGGGATGACCATATAGGAATCCCCCATAGGAAGAGGACTGGCTTTCTTCTTCTCAATTTCTTTTCCCCTCTCCCCACATTCCTCCTCCTGTCTGTCCCTCTTTTCATATGTCCCCATCCGGCAGGTGGAGCTGATTGTGGGGCATTCTGAGGAGGTGATCCCCCGCCTAAAGGCCCAATACAGACTACATCAGGCTGGACTGGTGCTACTGGGGCACCGGCCACGCTGCTACCTGCGGGACCTGCAACTCCTGGAAGCCCACGCTCTGCTGCCTGCTGGTGCCACTGTGCTGGCAGATCATGTGCTCTTTCCTGGGGCACCGCGCTTTCTGCAGTATGCCAAGGCCTGTGGTCGATACCGCTGTCGCCTCCACCACACTGGACTCCAGTATTTCCCTGCCATCCGTGATGGTCTGGCCCAACTCACTTACTTGGGGCCAGGTTGAGGAAGATCCATCTTAGGATCATACGATATAGAGCTGGAAAGGACTCTATAGACCATATAGTTCGAACTCATTTACAGAGGAGAAACCTGAGGCCAAGGTCATAATGTGTAATAAGTAGCAGATTGAGATCTGCACCCGTTTTCAGACTCCAAATCCAGCCCTCTGCCTATGCTAGCCATGCTACCTTCTGCCTATAGTAGAAAAAGGATTGCTTTCTACAGGAGACTGGGAGAGAGACTGAGGGCCATAGGTAGCAGTTGATAAGCTCTTTCCCCATTCTCTCTGCTTCTCCTCCTTTGCCCACTCAGAGTCTCCTCTCCCACAGCTATCTGGCCTCACTAAGGCCTGGCCTCAGCTTTACCCCATGGTCCCCATGGGGTTGAGAGGGAGGAATGAAAGAGTCCAGGAAGGGAGATCAAAGTAGAAAGGGCATTAGTGTAATAGAAAGAACATTGGACTTAAGAGTCAAGAGATACAGGTTTGAGTCCCAGTTCTAATGCTAGCTTCCATCTCTGAGCCTGTTTAAATATCTGTAAAATGGAATAATACCTCTGCCACAGGGCCATTGGGAGCAAAGAGTTTGTAAATCTTGAAGCACTAAGGAAATGGAGCTGTTATCACTTCCTTCTCCGGAGCCAGTCCCTAGCTCACCTGCCTGGAGACTCACTGAGGTGCCCTCACTCATATTTTTGCCTCCCTCCCACATGCCTGGGCTAGAAAGTCATGTCAGAAAGAGCACAGTATCAATTTGTAGGGCTGTTTTCTATACTCATGGACCTTTCTGCCCACTCCTTCCCTTTTTCCACATCTAAGAATCCTCATTCCCCTTCTCCAGCTCTCTGGCCTCCAAAATTTACGCCTGGTCTTGCCTTCTGGCCCTTGTAGGGTCTTAGGGAAAGGAGACAGTAAAGGAAAAGGGAGGTGGTAGAATGGAAAGAATGTGGACATGAAGATCAGAAAATGTTAAAGCTAGGCTTATAGGAAAAAAACCACAGATCTAAGATAGTAGCTGATTTGTCCAAGGTGTCCCATAGCTAATACGTAGCAGAACCCAGATTTACTGATTCATAGTCAAATCTTCGTGGTACACCACATGCCATCACAACAAGCTCCCTCACAAGTTAGAAGATTTTATCTGAGTTTCATTCATTAGCTGAATGACTCTGGATTTGGACTTCCCTTCACTGAGACTATTCCTCATTTAGAACATAAATATAGCAATTCTTGCATTAGAAAATATTGACCCCAATACTTTTTATATGCTAAGCCACTACAGAAATGTAAGCTATTCCTTTTCCCCAATCTGTCCCCACCATCAGTGTCTAAGCCCTTTTACTAGGAAAGAAGACCTATACCGTACTAAGGGAGATATCCCTATCCCTGACTAAAACCCATGCTGGCAAGGGAAACCTGGCCCTGAATCCCTAGGAAGGCTAATCCTTTCCTTACTCATATAAGGTCCCAAGTCCTGAGACTTTTAGGGCCTGCTCTTAAGTCTCAGGCAAGATCTTCACATTCTCCTTAATAACTCACATTTTTCTTGTACTGTAAGGTTTTGCAAAGCACTTTTCCATACCAGGTTGTGAGGCAAATACTATTATTATCTCCATTTTACAGAAACTAAGGATCAAAGGGGTCAAGTGACTTGACCAAGGCCCACAGTCACAACACTATGAGTACTGGAGCTGAGATGGAATTCAGTTCAAATTAACATTGAACACCTCCTCTGGGTCAGGCACTATGCTGGGTGCTGTAGATACAAGACAAAAATGAGCCCAGGACTCTTTAGATGCCAAGTGGATTGCCCTTTCCACCAGGTCATCCTGTCCAGAAGCATGGCAGCAAGAACACCACTCCCACATCCAGAGCAGAAAAATAAGGCATCAAAGGGTGAACAGGAATCCTGGAGGCACAACAGATGTGGTAAATAAGACTTTGAAAAAGAAACACCCTGTGACTTTATTAAAGGGGTTAGGAGGTGGGGAGTGGGAAGGGAGTGGAGGAGGGCCAGCAGCTTGGCCAAGCAGCTCCCTCTGGGCTTCAATGGGTAACTTCCCTGTACCCAAGAGGCCCAGAAAGATCAGACATTCTGGGGTCCAGTCTGTAGCACTGTCCTGCCAGCCCCAGCTAGATCATCCACTGGTCCTGGTCTTGCTCAGCACCTTCCATATCCACCTGGGAAGGGTACAGGGAGGCAAGCAGAACTTAAAGACTTCAGGTATACATGATCACTGAGTCAACTGGGCCAATTAGCCTTCCTTTTTAAGCACCAGCCCATGGGGAAACCCAAAGAATCCCAGACTTAGGAGGGCCTAGTTTCTAGGAGATAGTAGCAGGCCATGGACCTTGGACCCAACCTCATCTCTTTGCACTCATTAAAAGATACACATAGCCCATGGGGGCTTGCAGTAGTAAGGAGCTTTGATTCGGACACCATCCCCCCAACCCCTTACCCAGCAAGGCCTATGCCATACAGGGCTCTAGAGGGAAGAAGAATCTCAGCCTACCTCATTGATCTCCCCATCGTCAGGGGACTCATTATAATCATTCATCTCATCCATGTCCTGCATGTCCTCATCATCTTCTGAGTCTTCCTCACTGTCCTCATCATCCTCATCATCCTCTTCTTCCTCATCATCATAGTGCTACCAGAGAAAATGCTAGACATTTTAGAGGAGAGATGGGGGCATAGGGCCGGCCTCCTGTCTGGGAAGGGAGATTCTTATCGCACGTGAATCCCTCAGCTTCCATCTTCCAAACTACACACAATGAGATCAATTCATCTGTACCTCCAACCTCCAGTACTGTCCTTTAGTACAGTGAGGAAGTAGGAAAATAGGTGAGGGGGAGGGGGAAGAAACCCTGCTCTTTGAATACTTTCATACCTTCTTTTCCCACTCCTGACTGTGATAGGGCTCAGGTTCTGTTTCCTACCTGCTCAAAGTGCAATAGGTACTAGCCTCCTAGGCCCCAGTGACATGTTGTGGGAGCTAGGGCCATCATCCCTCTTGTGGTCTTCACAAGGCAGAGACTGGCTTCACACCACTTCAGGGATACATTAGGAAACCAATGACAAAGAATTTCTTTGACCCTATTTGGAGTCTGTTCCTGTTTCCCTCTCAAAGAACTGAGATTCTCATAGGGATTCTGTTCAACAGCTTTTACCTTATTCCACAAACAAGCTATTAAAAATGTCTGGTTCAAGCAGGAGACAGCACACTGGAAATGGAGTCCAAAGAGACCTGGGATCCAGGTCCAGTTGTAGCACTTATGAGCTGTGTGAATGTGAATATTTGACTTAATTTCTCTGTGAAGTATTTTGTGAGATGAGAAAATTACTTCAAAAAAATCTTAAATCAGAATGTAGAAATGGGAGGGACTAATACTCTCTAGGGCTTGGGGGTGACATCTCCTAAGGCACATTCCAATTTCCCCCAGTTCCTGTGAAGTCTGTTTATTCCTTGCCCCACGGACTCTTCTTCCTAAAGAGAAACTTTTTTTCAGTGTCCAGAGACTAATCTGCCCCTCCCCACTACCCAACTTCTTAGGCCTCAGTTCAGCTCTTTATTCCCTCTTGGCCCATGAAGCCCAGAAGTCACACTGTCTCTGTGACCAAGAGATTTGCTGGGCTCACCTCTGAAGCTGGTTTCCCAATGGGTACTAAGTTGTTGTCTCTTTCAGCAATACTCTGGAGCTGTAGGGGAAATTGTACAAGAGAACAGGAAAGGATAGTTACAGAAGTGAAGAAGTGTTCATCCTGCTCCCAGACCCTCACCCCAAAAGAGGAGACAATCCCTCTCCCCTGGGACACACTGCCCCCATCCATCTGTTCTCTCATGACCTTAGACTTGCCCCTTCTAAGATAAGAGAGAACATGGTCTGAAGGAAGCATAGTTGGGTTTGAATAGTAAGTATACTCTGGAAAGGGATGTTGAGGAAAAGTCACAGTAGCCAGGCTGTTGCTAAGCAATCAGATACTGACACAACTGGCCATTAAAACTGTTACTGATGTCTCGCCTGGGACTAAAGTTGGTAGTCCAGCAATGGGAAGGAGAAGAAGCTGGAGTCCTGGACTCACAGCTCACAAGCACCTAGTTTATCAGGTCTGCTTTAGGGAAGGTGATCCTAAGACAGCAATGGGCTTTGGGCCATGGGTTCACTCACAAGTACACAGACTTATTCCCATGACCTAGCAATGAATCTTTTTAGCTATTTCATTGGAGGAAAAAGTGTTCTCTGACCTCAACCAGCTAGCCAGGAGGAAAGACTGGCTAGCAGGGACAGTCTTCTCCCCTGCCATTCCATTCCCTTCTTCCCCACAGTTCTCTTAGGGTCTTTAGGTAAGGAAGAGCGATGTGACTGTTCATATCACTTGGGTGACACTGGACTCACCAACTATTAGTCTTGCAGTGAGATGAAAAAAACCATCAGACTGTACCAATTTCCCATGCCACTATGATCTTAAGACTAGTGGGCACTGCCATCTACACTTAGGACACCCAGACCCTGCCATCTGCCCTGAAGCTGAACTCTTCATATATGCACTGTATCTCCTAATTAGATTGTGAGCTCCATGAAAGCAGGAACTGTCTTGGGTTTTTTTTCCCTCTCTATCTCCAGTGCTTAGCATAGCATTTGGCACACAGTAAGTGCTTAATAAATGACTTTTAATTCATTCATTTACTCATTCAGTCATTTCAATGGGAGAAATGAGAAACCCTGCTATCTTCAATGCCAAATTTCACTTCACACCCTAATTCTAGAATCTCAGCTCAGAAAACACATTTCCAAAGTAGTATAGTAGGGGAGAAAAAAGTCCTGGATTTAGGTAAGGGAAGCCTATGCTGAAACCCCAGCTTTGTGTTCCTGAACCTGCTACCTTCTTTCTCTGGGCCTGTTTCTCTGAAAGCTGAGTTTACAATATTCAGATTGCCTCCTTCAGATAGTTGTGGGGCAGAAAATCCTCTGTAAACATTAAAACATCACAGAAAGGGGAGTTGTCACCATGCTGAAAGGAGGTTTCATGCCACTCTACCCTCTCTCGTGATGTCGCTATGACCCCCAGGCTTGACTCTTCCTTCTCACCAATAGCACCATACTCCTCCCCTCTCCCAAGCTGGGCTCCCCATTCCCAGCTTCAGACTTTGCTTCATGGGAGAACGTCTTCCCTTTTAGACTCGGAATCTCCAAATCCTTCTGTCCTTCAAGGTCTAATTCAAGGCCCACCTTTTATAGGAAGTCTTCTAGAGACAACATGATTGGGTAGAGGAGGGCCTCAGGATATATCCTAACTCTGCTACTTATGACCTGTATTTGGGCAAGACATAACCTCTATTGGCCTCAGTTTCCTTCTATGTAAAATAAGAGAATCAGTCAGATTAGCACAAAGATGACAAAAGACAAAAATAGTAAATGTTGGAGCAACTTTATGAAGAGAGGCTTATAGAGCTATAAATTGGTCAGACTCTTTTGGAAAACAATTTGGAATTATGTTTTTTGTCCATATCCTTTGTCCCAGGAATCCTATCTCCAGATACAAACCACAAGAATGTCAAAGAGAGAGGGAAAGGTCCCACTTATACAAAAATATTTATAGCAGCAATTTTTTGTTGTAGCATAGAAATGGAAGGTAAATGGGGACCAGGATGCTGTGTGGGAGATTCCATCCCAAGTATATAGTGAATTGAAACTAGAACTCAGCTTTCATAGGATCACAGCAGCTAGCAGGGACCTTTGAGATTATTTACTTCAATAGCTTTGAGCTGGAAGGGATGTTAGTTTTACAGATTAGGAAACTGAAACTCAGAGAGATTTAAGTGACTTACCCATTATCACAGAGGTAGCAAATAGTAGAGCCAAGGCTAGAACTCAAGTTCTCTGACTCTAAGTCCTCTGAACCCAAGTCTTCTGCACATCTCATTATACTGTCCCTGCCTCCTCATTTCCACTTCTAGAAATTCTTTTATTACACAGGTAGAGAAACTGAGATCAAAACAATAGAAGGAGGGGCTTGCCCAAAGTCATACAGCAGAAGGACGAGAAGAAGCTGCACAGAGGAGGTAGATGGAGGCCCATAACAAGAGAGAAATAGAACTACAGACATAGGACTGAGAAGAGTCTTAGGCGTAATCTGGACCATAGGTTCCCAAAGTGGGCAATACCGCCACATGTGGCGGAGGGGCACTGAAACTATAGGGGGAGTGGTAGCAGCTTCAGGTGCAACTGGGGAGCGTTGAATAAAAATGAGGGGGCAGAAGAAGCATAAGAAAAGAATAAAATTTTGAAAAACCGTTCATATATGTTTCATCTGTTGTGTAACAAAGTTAAAGTCATAGTGATTACATTATTTTCCAAATAAACACAAAATGCAAGTTATAACCAATTGGTGGTCAAGTTCACCAACAGGTCTTAACAAGCAAGTGTTGGCAGGCGTGTGTCATGCATTATGGGGAAATCTAGCATGCATCAGCAGGAATATGTGCCTGTAATGACTTGTTTACAACATGATACTATATGGTTGCAGGATGCAATGTTGCATCATCAAAATTTCAATGCAGGAAAATCCCCCGTGAATTTACAACAAATTATTAAAGTTAAGATCTATCATTTTTTTAAAATTCTTTTTTTTTTTGAAATGATACAAGTTTCAAAAAAAAAAAACATTGAAGGGTTAAAGAAAGATTTCCTTGGAGGCACTGAGTAATTTTTTTTAAAAGGGGGCAGTAGGCCAAATAAGTTTGGGAACCTCTGATTGAGACAATTCTCTCATTTTCAACAGAAGAAAATTGAGTCTCAGAAAAGTGATATGAATTACCCCAAATTGCAGAAGAAGTGTTCTAGTCAAGATAGGAGCCCAGGTTCTCAAATTCAGTGTTCTTTCAACAATCCCCTCTTTTTATAAAAGAGGTAACTGAGGTCTAGAGAAAGGAAGGGACTTGCCCAGGGTCATGTGTGGTCAGTGGCAGAATTGGGATTTGAATGCAGGTCTCCTGAAGTCCATGGAGCCCAGGGCCATTTCCAGTATGTCATGCTCTTACCTTTCTTAAGAGGGATAAGACATGGATGACATGGTGAGTTTCTGTATGAATGAAAAAGACAGCTGGCACTATAGCCAGACTCCAAGGCCCCCTCTCATGGTCTGAGTCTCCCCTTTCTTAAGGGCCCTGAGAGAATAAAGAGATGTGTGCCTGGGGTCCAACTACTCACCCAGGCCTGATGCTGCTGTTCTTGCTGCTGTAGCTCATTTTCATCTACACAGGGTCGATCCAAGTTAAACCACAAGGACTCAGTGACACGTGGAAGTAGTGAAGGGAACAGGGTAGACATGGCTTCTGTAGAAAACAAAGAACCCAGAGGGATATGGGAAGTTAGATTGGAACCTTGTGGAATAAAAAGGGATGGGTAACAGGGAACCCCATTCCTGACCCTTTTCTCACCAGAAAAGGGGATTGTAGTTATTTTTTTATGGCAAAGAACTGGAAAGTAAGAAGCTGTCCATTAATTAGGGAATAACTAAATAAATTATGGTATACGAATATAGCAGAATATTTTTGTACTCTAAGAAATTGTGAAAAAGACAGCTTTAGAGAAATCTGGAAAGATTTATATGAACTACTGAAGAATGAACTAAGTAGAAACAGGAGATTAATTTATCTTATTTAATATTTTATTTTTTCCCAATTGCATGTAAAAAAACTTTTAACTTTTTTTTTCAAATTTTGAGGTCCAAATTCTCTCCCCCCCTTCCCTCCCCACCACTGAGAAGGCAAGCAATTTGACATAGGTTATACGTGTAGTCATACAAGTTGTGTATGTGAATGTAATGGAATACTATTGTGTTATAAGAAATGATGAGCAGGCAGATTTCAGAAAAACCTTGAAAGACTTACATGAACTGGTGCTGAGTGAAGGATGAGCAGAACCAGAACATTGTACACAGTAACAGCAACACTGTGTGAAGGCTTAGCTCATCTCAGCAATGCAATGATCTAAGACAATTCTAAAAGACTCATGATGGAAAATGCTATCCACATTCAGAGAAAGAACTATGGATTCTGAATGCAGATCAAAGCATACTACTTTCTCTGTTTTTTGTTTTTTCTTTCTTGTGGTTTTTCCCTTTTGTTCTGATTTTCCTTCACAACATGACTAACGTGGAAATATGTTTACTATAACTGTACATGTATAACCTATATTGGACTGCATGCCCTCCTGGGGTGAGAGGGGGAAAATTTAGAACTCAAAATCTTAAAAAAGTGAATACTAAAAATTAATTAATTCTTTAAAAAGATGGGGTGGCTAGGTGGCGCAGTGAATACAGTGTCGGCCCTGGAGTCAGGAGGACCTGAGTTCAGATCTGGCCTCAGACACTTAACACACACACACACACACACACACACACACACACACACACACACACACACACACAAAAACTAGCCATGTGACCTTGGGCAAGTCACTTAACCGCAATTGCCCTGCCTTCCCCCCCCCCAAAAAAAAGCAAAAAGAATTTTTAAAAAGATGTGGTTTACTGTGGAATATCACTTGAGAAAATCTTGTTCCCTTCTGATACCTTCATATAAAAGATGCTCTACATGCAAGAGTAGGTTATTTTCATAAACATTTTAAATATTATACACAGGCAAAATAGATAATGCCAGTAGTTATTGTGGTTTTTCAGATGCCTTTTTTTCAGTAATCATAGAGCCTGAGATTGTTTCAATACCTTTGCTATCTTCTTCAGATATCTTAAGGATCAACATTCAGTGCCCTCAAAATTGTTACCACCATCACTAATTCCCTCTGTATATACTCATCTGGTCCAGATGCTTTTCCCATCTTGTTTTCTTAAGTGTCATTTTTACTTCTTCACATTTAGTTCTGTGAGGTTACACTCCAAATGTGGTGATTCCATTGTCCTTGATATCGAAAAGTTGATCACAAAAATACTGGAAGCTTTATTTAAACACTCTGCACTGTCCTCTGTCTTTGAATGCTTTATGACATGATGCTGCTCATAATTTTTCACAATCTTTCTTTGAAAGATTTTAAAAATGAGATTATATTCTAAACTGTTATTGTCCCTGATTTCCACATTTCTCTAGTTGGCAAAGTAACCCACTATTTGTTAACTGAGGTCATTTTAGGGCTTTTTTGGTTTTCTTGTTATGGCACCTAATTTGCATTAGTCAAACTTCTGAATGAAACTGTTAAAATCAGTATGGTTATCTCTCTTACTCTGGGGCAGCTAGCTGGCGCAGCAGATAGAATGGTGGGATTGGAATCAGAAAGATTCATCTTCTGTTTTCAAATCTGGCTTCAGATACTAGCTGTGTGACCCTGGGCAAGTCACTTAACCCTCAGTTTCCTCATCTGTAAAATGAGGTGGAAAAGGAAATGGCAAACCACACCAATATCTTTTCCAAGAAAATCCCAAATAGGGTCACAAGAGGTGGACACCAAAGAAAAATGACTGAACAAAAAGAGTCTTACCACAGAAAAAAAGTCCCATCCTCTCCAAGGACAGATAACTGAACTTGCATTTAGACTTGCTTTTCTAGTAAATCTCTGTGAATGCATAAACAATTATAGGAGTCTGGTAGAAAAATTACTTAATTTTTCACTATAACAGTTTTAATCTAAATATCAAAAGAGGCAAGGGACTCTCTAGCCTTACCCCCTCATTTGTAGATGAAGCCTTGTTTTTATTCAGTCATTTCAGTCCTGTCTGACTCTTCCTGACCCCATTTGGGGTTTTCTTGGCAAAGACAGTGGAATACTTTACCATTTAGTTCTCTAGCTCACTTTACTGCTGAGGAAACGGACGTAAAAAGAGGCTAAGTGACTTGTCCAGGGTCACACAACTAGTAAGTGTCTGAGGCCGCATTTAAACCCAGGAAGATGAGTCTTCCTGACTCCATTCCCAGCACTCTATCCACTTAGCCATCTAGATACTCAGATCAGGCCTAGAAAAGTTAAATGCCTTGTTCAAAGTCGCACTAAGTAGTAGAACTGTGATATGAACCCAGCTCTTCTCATTCCAAATCCCATGCTAAGTTGTCTAGACCAGCGCGCCTTGAACTCAGGTCTCCGGGCTCTGAGGCCAACGCTCTTTCCCTCAAATCAATCTAGTCCAATTTTTCTCATTGCGGAGCTCAGAGAGGAAACCAGGCCAAGCTAATGAAAGCTATGAGAGGGGACAGGGACAGCACTGACCCAGAACTAAGGAGAGCCCAGGGGACATCCTAAAAATGACAAGCAGCCTTAAGGATGTGAGGGAAGAAAGGCGGGGCAGCACGGGGGAAGGGCGTGATCATTCGTCAGCCAATGGAGAAGAGGCAAGAGGCGAGTCCCAGGAAAGTGACAACCAATGGTAGGAATTAAAGGAAGAGTAGCATGCGGATTGAGGATGTGTCTACACAGGGGTACGCCCAGAGCAAGGAGGAAGCCGGGGCTTCGGATAGGAGCGTGCCCTACCGGCAAAGAGAGAGAATAGGAGGCGGGGTCTAGGACAAGGGGATTGGACCAAAGGCCTGAAAAGGAGTACCTGTTTTTAGATGACGGCGAGCAAGGCCAATGAACAGAGATCTTGAGGGAAGGGGCGTGGCTTTCGGCAATGGCAATATAGCCAATAGGTGGACCCAACCACCCCAGGGAACGAGATTGGAGCTGAAAGGGTGGCTCTCGGGACAGGAGATAGGGTTGGGAAAACGGGGCTCCTTTTGAGGAATCCTACATCTCCATCCTGGACTCGCTGCCCTTACTCACCGCGCCAGGAAGTGCTAGCCAGTGGCAACCCGGAAGTACTTCCGACTCCCTCAGTAGAATGTTGCGCCAGAACCTGACAAATATTCGTTCCTTGCTGGAGCGAATCCCCGCCACAATCGCCTTCCCTAGGGACGCGCATGCGCGAACCGAGGGACTCAGAGCTACACCCCCCTTTACGGTTTCGAGTGTGTGGTCCTCTCTCACTAATCTCCGTGTTAGTGGTTGGCCCAGCGCGCTAGCCCCGCCCCTTTCCCCCAGTCCAATTGTCGATGCTCAGCCCACCCCTCCCACTTCTCTCGCGCAGCCGAAGGCTGATAGGCCCCGCCTCCATCCTGGGCGTTAACCGCGGATTTTCCCTGCTTCAATGGCGTCTGGCTCTTGGTACCTCCGGCTTTGTCGTTCTTTTGTGCCCCTGAATCGCCACAGGAAGGAGCAAGCGACTTCTGAGAGTTCGAAAAATACCACCTCTCTCATTGCACAAATTATTAGAACCAACACCATGGGAGTCAGGTGGGCAATTGGTGTGAGGAACGCTGGTTACAGTGTGAATTAAATTAAAACAAGCTTTTATGAAGTGCCTACCATAAACCAGATAACCAGGAAGGCCTGAAAGATAGCAAGACATAACAAAACCGCACCCGCCCTCAGGCCTATGCAAAGTAAATGACCAGGGAAGACACTAACTTATGAGAGGAGCAGGAAAGGACTCTAGTTTAGTCAAAAAGCAACAACCGTTTATTAAACGCTTTGTGCCACAGGCCGTGCAGATGCTGGGAATGCAAATACACAAGCTGGAAGGCCCCGCCCTCTAAGATCTTAACGTCCAATCGTGGAGTGCTACAGATAAACGGAAGCCGCTCGGGTGGTGGAGGGAGAAGGAGCTTGTTCCTTGGAGGATTTGGGTGACGGCGCAGTGGATAGTTAGGCAGGAATAATTAAGTTGCATGAAGATATGGTTGTCTGAGGCACTTTGCTCAAAAAGGAAATTGGGAAAAGAGCCTACTAAGAGGAAGGGGCGTAGAAGGTAGAGTGAACTTGTGGGGTGAGATGACCAGGAGACTAGTGAATTTCCAGGGAAAGGAGGCCATTTCATAGGTTTGAGCTGAGGGAAATCTGTAGGAAACCAGTTATCCTAAAAAGCAGAAAGGAGGGAGTGCATTTCAGGCATGGGAGTCAGCCTGGTCAAGAGCAGGGAACCAGGAAATGGGGTGGTATGTGTAAAAAAAAGCAAGGAGGTCAGTTTGGGAGTTATAAAAGGGAGAGATTCGAAATGAGTTTGGGAAGGTATTTTGGTGCCAGGTCAATAAGCATTTATTAAGTTCCAGGCACTGTACTAAGATACAAAAAAAGACAAAAATACCCTCAAGGAACTCGAAGTATAAAAGGGTGAATACGATGGAAATAACTGTACAAACAGGATATATGTACAGTCTAAATTCGGTGCTGATCTCAGAGGGAAGGCGTTTAGATTAAGGAGACTGACAAAGAGATGGAGATCCATATGTACAAAGATATAGCAGATCTTGTAGTGGCAAAGAATGAGAAATTTGAGTGCCCATTAATTGGGAAATTCTTGAACAAATTATGGTATATAAATGTGATGGAATATTATTGTGCTGTAAGAAACGATTAAGGGAGGTGCCTACTTAAGCCAAGACCACCCCCTAGCTGAGAAACCATTCCATTCAGCTAGTGGGCTGCAGACCTGGCTGCTGACACTTAGGCCAGCCAGAGGAAGCTGGAGTCCATAAGCCGGATTCCTCATTGCCATCAAAAAATAAAGATTAATTTAGGAGAGAATGTACAATACATGGCCATGAGAAAATCACCAAGAGTGGCAAAACCTTGTCATGATGTGTCTTTGGTTTATTTAACTTGTAAATGTATAGAGCTCATCAAATCTGCTTCTGGAAAGTCTTGATTTAAATGAAATTGCAATAAGATTGGGAGTTCAGAAATGAGAATGTGGCATCACCAAAGTATTAGATGGATTCAACTTCATTCAGAAAAAGATCTAAGAACTATATCTAGCTGGATTGTTTAAAGGCTTTGGCCTGGGCCTGAGGGAAGCAAAGAGGGAGGGAGTATAAATGGACACTCTGGAAGAAGGCAGGTGGGGGGAAGTAGAAAGGGGGAGTAGTGGGCTGGGGAGGGCATCTGTTCCCTGTCAGCAGATAGGAAGCATACCCCTGCCTTGGGTCAGTGGGGCTGGCTGGGGCAGGGAAGCTGCTTTACAAAAGATACTGCGGCTGAACTGTTTTAGAGGTGTTCAATCTCAGCCCAGGGGAGCAGATTCTCTTTCAGAACCAACTTCCAGGCAGATAAAGGAACAGATACTGTGAAGGCAGCAGCAGGGAATGGGGGATGTAAAAGAGAAAGTGTGAAAGGGCATGAAAGGTGAGGCAGTGGGGATTATGGTGCATCAGTTAGCACAAAAGAGCTATGGTATCCCTCACCTATAAAAGCCCTTCCTGAAAACTTCCCACAAAACAAAAAGACAAGAACAATACAGCTCTGGTACACTTTTCTAGCACCTGCCATTGGGAGGGCCTCTATCAGCTTTTACAGATACTGTGTCTGGGCCAAACAGTTTTGGGCCAAAGCACTGACATATATACTCTATTTTTTTTTTTTTTTAATTTTTAATTTTATTTTAGTTTGCATCATTCATTTCCACAAGATTTTGAGTTACATATTTTCTCCCCCTCTTCCCCCTACCCACTGCCCCAAAACAGCCAACCCAGTATGTCCCCCCTCCCCCAGTCTATTCTCTCCTATGTCA
>CM053588.1:81515231-81556275 GCA_028646515.1 Pseudochirops corinnae | reverse complement strand
TGACCTGGGAACTCTGGAATTTGGCTATAATATTCCTAGGAGTTTCCTTTCTGGGATCTCTTTCAAGAGGTGATAAGTGAATTCTTTCAATTTCTGTTTTGCCCTCTGGTTCTAAAATATCAGGGCAATTTTCCTTGAGAATTTCTTGAAGGATGATTTCTAGGTTCTTTTTTAGATCATGGCTTTCAGGTAGTCCAATAATTTTAAAATTATCACTCCTGGATCTTCTAGGGCAGTGGTTTTTCCAATGAGATATTTCATATTGCCTTTTATTTTTTCATTTGTTTGGATCTGTATAATAGTATCTTGATTTCTCATAAAGTCATTAGTTTTCAATTGCTCCAATCAAATTCTGAAGGAGTTTTTCTCTTCAGTGAGCTTTTGAAATTATTTTTCCATCTGGAAAATTTGGCCTTTTAAGGGTCTTCTTCTCCTCACTGGCTTTTTGAGCCTCTTTTGCCATTTGAGTTAGTCTATTTTTTAAGATGTTATTTTCTTCAGTCAGGTTGTTGACTTTCTTTTCATGATTTTTTTGCATCATTCTCATTTCTCTTCCCAATTTTTCCTTCACTTCTCTTATTTGGTTTTTAAAATCCTTCTTGAGCTCCTCCATATCCTGTAAATAATTCATATTTTTCTTGGAAGCTTTTGATGCAGGAGCTGTGACTTCATTGTCGTCTCCTGGTTCCATGCTTTGATCACTTTTGTCCCCAAAAAAGGAATCTAAGGTTTGATTGCTCTGCTTGCTTTGCTTCCTTTGCTTCCTCATGTTGCCAGTCAATTACTTGACTTTTGAGCTCTTTGCCACAGTAGAACTCTGCTTCCAGGGAGGAAAGCTTTGTCCCAAATCCCTGGGGTTTTCACAGCTGCCAGAGCTATTAGTTGGGTGCCCTCTCTGCAGCCCCCACAAGCTCTGGCCCACTGGTCACACACCCTAGAACCTCCGCCAAAGACAGCAATCCAGATCCAAACAGGTTAAAGCAAGAGCAATTACTCTCTCGTCTCTTGGTCCCCCTACAATCTGCAGGCCAGTAGCTCTGGAAGCAGCCAGACAGTGCAGCTACCTTGCCTCTTCCTCTTCTCACTCCAGGGGCAGAACCAGATTGTGCTCTTGAGTCCTTCCCCACCCCCCAAGTTCCAACAAAGTTCTACACTGACCTTTTACTTTGTCTTTGGTGTTTTTGAATTGAGAAGTCTGGAAGCTGTCACAACTGCTAGTGATTCACTGTCCTGAAGTCTGCTCCAGCCACTGCTGGTTGGGGCTGCCCTGAGGCTAAAACCGCAGCTCATGCCAGTCTGGGCTTGGCTCCCAGCATGCTTCAATGGACCGTTCCTGTAGGCTTCCTGGGCTGCCTTCAGTGGGAGATTTGTTTCTCTCTGAGCTTTGTGGGTTCTGTAGCTCTAAAATTTGTTCAGTCATATTTAATAGGTATTTGAGGTGGTTGAGGGTGGGGAGCGCATGGAATTTTACTGTTTCTATGCCGCCATCTTGGCTCTGCCACCCCAACCAGTCCAAAATCTTTTTTTTTCCAGTCCAAAATCTTAAGGAAGAAAATAACTCCTTGAAAACTAGAATTGAGCAAGGGAAATTGAATTACATTATAAAACACCAAGAAATAATAAAACTAGAAAAGAATTCTGAAACATTAGAAAAACAATTGATCAGGAGAAAAGATTGAGGAGAGGTGATATAAGAATTGTTGGGCTACCTAAAAGTTATGATCAAAAAAAGAATCTGGATATATTACAAGAAATTATGAAGGAAAATTGTCCTGAAGTTCTAGAACAAGAAGGTAGAGGAGAAATAGAAAAAAAAAATCTACCATTCATCACCTGAAAGAGATCCCAGAGGAAAACTTACAGGAATGTCATTGCCAAGTTTCAAAACTCCTAGATTAAGGAGAAAATATTGCAAACAATAAGGGAGAAAACCCCCAACACTTTAAGTACTCCAAAAATACAGTCAAGATTTCAGAAGACCTAGCAGCTTCTCCTCTGAAGGACCATTGGTCTTGGAACATTATATTTCAAAGAGCAAAAGAGCTGAGGTTGCATCTAAGAATAACTTACCCAGCAAAGTTGAGTATAAACTTAAATGAAAAAAAAAATCTTGAAAGACTTTCAGGTATTTGTAACAAAAAGCCTACAGCTCAATGGAAAATTCTATTAAAAAGATCCAGAAGAAACATAAAGAAAGCCTTAAAGACTAAATATAAGGCACTCATTAAAGTAAAACTATTTATTATATACATGAAAATGTTATCAGTATTCTTAAAACTGTCATCATTACTAAGGTAGTTTTAAAGAAAGGCTGGAGCTGAGTTGTGTATGATGGGGTGATTCTAAATAACAAAATTGGGTAGGAAAAGGTAAAAGGGAGCAATTATATCATAAAAATGGGGTGTGAAAGGAAGAACTAACATAGAGGAAGCAGGTGGGCGTGGAGGGCTGGTAATGCTGGAACCCTTACTCTCATTTGGGTTGAAAAGGAAAAAATATGTACATCTGGAAGGATATAAAAGTCTTCTGAACATGTAAAGAGGTCAGAAAATTGTGGGACAGTGTGGGGGAGGGACTTTTAAAAATAATAGTATTTTACTTTTTTTTTCTTCCAATTATATATAGACAATTTTCAGGATTTCATTTTTTGAAAGATTTTGACTTCCAATTTTTTTTCCTCCTTCCGTTACCCCCTCCCCATGACAGTAAACAATCTGATATAGGTTATACATATGCAATAATGTAAAGCCTATTTCCACATTAGTCATTATATGAAAGAAGAAACAGAAGGGGGTGTGGCTAGGTACACAGTGAATAGAGCATGACCCTGGAGTCAGGAGGACCTGAGTTCAAATCCAGCCTCACTTAACCCTTACTAGCTGTGTGACCTTGGGCAAGTCACTTAATCCCAATTGCCCTGTCTTCTCCCCTGCAAACAAACAAAAAAAGAAGAAACAGAACAAGGAAAAAAACACACAAAAAAGTTAAAATAGTATGCTTTGATCTGCATTCAGATTCATCAGTTCTTTCTCTGGCTGTGGATAGCATTTTCCATCATGAGTCTTTTGGAATTGTCTTGGATCACTGTGTTGCTGAGAAGAGATAAATCAATCATAGTTGATCATTGCAGTGTTACTGTTACTGTGTATAATGTTCTCCTGGTTCTGTTCACTTCAGTCAACATCAGTTCACGTAAGTCTTTCTAGGTTTTCCTGAAATCAGCCTGCTCATCATTTTTTTCATATACCACAATTTCTTTCACCCTTTTCCAATCAATGAGCATCTATTTTCTTTCCAATTTTTTGCTATCACAAAAATTGCTGTTATAAACATTTTGTGTATAGGGAGATTTCTTCTTATCAATGGCCTTCTTAAGATATAAATGTAGTGATAGAATGTCTTGAGTTCAACGGATTTTTTTAAAAAGTCGAGCATATTATTTTTGTTTTTGGTCTAGACTTGTAATTTGATTCACATGGTGAACTTTGAGTATGGAAAACATCCCCTAGTTATTATGTGACTTGCTCATATTCTTACAGCTAATGTAGGTCAGAGGCAGGTCTTAAAACCATGTTCTGATGCCACTATGCCATGCCACCTCTCAAGAGTTATTTGAAAAGATGTGAGTTCCCTCTAGGGAGGCAGATCACAACCCATTAATACCTGCCTAGCCTATGTGAGTCTTGGTCCATATCTTTTCATGAGTTTGTCACATAAGGTCCATCCAATATGCTGGAGCCTTTCCTTTCTTCTGGCATCCAGAAGTTATCAGGAGATCAATCTAACACCTGTCATTCCCTCAGCTCTTTTTGTATGATCCGCATCTTCCCTTCCCATCATACATTTCCTTGGTAATAATTTTTACTCTTGTTCTTTGTCAAAATTCCTTGACTATATGTTATAGCTTGCTCACTCACACCCACCATGCATTTCTCCATTATCTTCTATGTCATAGTTTATTTTTAATTCTTCAGAGGCTGTTGAATTCCATGTCTTAATGCCATTCAGCAATGTTGGTATTAAAAAGATATGCCTTTGATTCCATGGAAAGGTTGTGGTCTTTAATGGAGCTTTGCAATTTCCCAAAGGCAACCTCTCCCACTCTCTTCACATCCTCTTCAATTCTGGGTTCAATTCATTGTCTATCTGTATAATCTGACCAGATGTACACACTCATAGATAAGCGCTATAGGTATTCCATTTAAATGCATATCATAATCTTAATTCATTTGATCTTTCTTGTGTGAATGTCCAGGCCAAACTCATTTGAGTACTTGCAGAACTTTTCTAGGAGGCTTTGCAATATTCTAGGTATCGTAGCATACTATGGCAATGAGAACAAAACCATCCACAAACAGGAACATTAGGAGGACTTTATCATCCACACAGAAATCTCTTCATCATGGACTCTGCAGGCCATCTCTTCCATCATAGTGGTGAGCAACTTTATAGAGCACTTTCTTGTTTTGTGCTTTGCATGATGTTTATGATCAGTGTTATTATTTCTGTTATATCTTTCAAAGAATCTAGAATGATTTTTGATGATATACCTTTTGAAATGGAAACCCAAGAGCCAAGAGAAACAGAAAAGTTAATACATTTGGTTCAGTTCTAAAAACCCAGCACCTCATCCTGTAGAGGCAAAAGGTGATGCAGAGTATAGTACCCTGGACCTGGAGTCTGGAAGACCTCAGACACCTCCTAGATGTATGATTCTCTGTTTGCCTCAGTTTCCTCAATAGTAAAATGGTGATAATAATGGCACCAAGTAAAAGGGTTGTTGGAGGATCAAATAATATTTCTAAAACAGTTTAAATCTGAGTTGAGGGAGTGACTCAAACGGAGTACAAATAAATTAATTACATTTTGACTGGAAACAACTTGTTACCGATCAGTTCAGTCATTCTGAACTTGCAGTGTATATGTCAATCCATGCAGTAACGATCAAAGTTAAAACAGAACTGAACAATAAAAGAGAAAGATAGCAAGCAATTACAATAATTCCAACCTGACCTATTTAAAGAAATTGTTGATTTTGACATGATATATGAAAAGGGTATCAATCAACTGGTTACAATAATTTTACATAATAAGTATAACCAACTACCAGTGATTGCTCTAGGAGAGACCAAAAGAACTTTAAAACACCTCACTTAGCAAACATAAAGACTAAATTTACAGAAGGCACTCTTTAGAATAAAATATTTCCACAATCTGGTGGGAGATGGTGAAGATCATGAGCAGTAGGATCACAGCCTGAAACAGAGATAAGCAATACACATAGTAGCTACTGAATAGCAAGGTCCCCAGAGACTCTATCAGTGGTTCTCAGCCTTCCTAATGCCCCTACCCGTGGGCCAACCTGCCTGGAGATTGATAGAAGAGCAGTGTCTCGGTTCCTAAGACCATCGGAAATACGTGTTTTCCGATGGTCATAGGCAACCCCTATGACCCCCAAAGGGGTCACGCCCCACAGGTTGAGAACCGCTGCGAATCTAGCTGGATAATGACTCAGTAGCTCTAAGTGAAGGCTGATTCGAAGTGGGGAACATTTTCAGGTCAGGTAACTGGGGAAGTTCTGCCAACTCCCGGGGTCCAAAGCTTGGTTTACGGGAGTTTGCTAAGACCTTACCCCAGCATGACTACCATGACGTGGAGCACAATGATGAGGGGGATGGAGGGAAGAGGGAATCTAACGGGTATTATTAAGCGTCTACTGTGTACCGGGAATCTTGCTAGGCGTTGGAACATGTTATATATGCATGTATATAAACACAAATATACACATCTACACACAGATAATCTCGCATTCTTGCCCCTGTTCTGTTTCCTGGAAGTCTAATTTCCTGGAAACGGGGGATACTTTATGAATGTGGTTTCGCGGGGGCTCTGCTAGAGGCACGGGCGTCCTGGGTCTTCCATGCCTTAACTTGCTGGGAATGACCACTCAAACCCCGGGCAGTGCTGCGTAGGATGAAGGGAGGTAGACTCCTACCCGCAGGACGAAAAGCGAAAAGGCCACCACCAACCCTTCCACTAGTAGCTTCCGCAGATTCCCCCGCCCCCTCCTTTGACGTCATGCGAAACTAGGGCTTACACGGTCCACCTCCTAGCGATTGCCTCTGAGCACTTGGGCCCGGGGGAAAGTGAGAAGAATCAAAGCGCTCTTTAATGACTTCTGGCTGGCTAATGGGAGAGGGAGAAAGGAAAGGAGAAACAGAATCCTCCTATTGGTTTCTGGTTGTCACATGGCAACAAGAGGCCCACGGGCCTGTTACTGGTTGCGTGTGTCACGTGATCTGGGGAGGTATGGCTTGTTATCGGCTTCCCCTAGACGCTGGGGAAGAGAGGAAAAAGCCGCTTATGGACGGTCCTAGATCCTGAGGAGGGAGGAGAGCCCCGAGGAATGGAAACATTCTATTGGTTGCTCGAGTGTCACATGGCTATAAGGCAGTCACATGAGAGTGGGGGTAGGGTGAGGCGAGGTGGGGAGGGTCGGGGCGAGTTTCCGGGACCGGAAACAGTTCGCCTGCCGAGTCTGCCTGCTGCAGCGGCGGCGGCGCGGCCGGTGGGAGCCTGCGGGCCGCGGTCGTAGGTCATGTGACGAGAAGGAGCCGCTGTTGGACGCAGATCCTCTAGATCTGAGCTCCCGGAGCCGGCCCCGGCCATGGGGTGCTGCTACAGCAGTGACAACGAGGACTCGGATCAGGTGCCGCCACAGTGGGGGGACGCCGGGAGTTGCTGAGGGGTTCTGGGGCAGGCCAGGGCGAGGGGAGCGGGGTCATGGGAGGCCTTGAGGGTGAGGTGCTGGACCGAAGCTGGCAAGGGTCTTGCAGAGCTGGGACAGCTGAGGGAAAAGTCAGGGAACGTCCTGAGAAGTTGGGGGGAGGGAAAGGCGGTGTGGCACTGGAATTGAAAGAGGAGGCCTTGGGGAGCGGAGACTAGGGTCTAGGGGAAGAGGCTTTTGAAGGGTTTGGAGGGATGTAGAACCTAGGAGGTAGGGCGATGCATCTCCTAGAAGAGATATAAGCGGGGGAAGAAGAGAGAAATAACTGATATGTACTTAGATTTATAAATCTCCTTTTTACTGGTTGGGGGGAGGGAAAGATTTGGGGGACTGTGGAAGAGGATGAGGCTTAGGAGGACAGTGGGAACTGAAGGAGATCCCTGTGGTCCTGGAAGGAAGTTGGGGAGGGGGCCTTGGAAGGGGAGGCATAGTAGAGAGTTGAGGAAGTGGGCTTAGGGTTCCATAAGGGCTAGGAGATATGGAGAGGGAAAACCAAAGACAGCATAGAAATGGAGACCCTGGGTGGATTTGTTTGTAGAGATGGAAGCCTGGAGGAAAGAGAAGAAAGAGAGGCTAGAGATGGGAACTCTAGGACTGAAAAGAAGGAATGCCACAATTATGAATTGTGAAATGTTGGAAATTAGAAAAGGAAGCAAATGGAAGAGAAGGGAACAGTGACATTGGGGAGTGGTGGGGTTAAGAACCTGTGAGGTTGGAGTTATGAGGGGAGAGGCTCCTGGGTGAAGGGATAAGGAGAGAAGATGGGTGTGGAAAGGGATTGAACTCCTACTAGGTAGTACCTTTCCAATCTTTACCTTTTTTACAGTAATAATAATAGTTTTGTTTAGATTGTCTTTCACTTATTTTGTCATCATAACAACTCTGAGAGATTGGGAAAACCAGCAAACAGGGGCTCAGGAAATCTAACCTCCTATTCCTATTTATCTCTGCCTCACTTCTAAATGTATTTCATGACCTCCAGGCCCTCTGTCCCTCCATATTTTCTAGGTTCTTCCCTGTTCTAGGTTCATTTTCTTCTTTTCCCAAACTTGATCCTCTACTTAACCAGTCCAACTATACGCTTATCTTTTTCTTTGGGATCCTTGCCCTCTTGTCCTCACAACTTCATGTCTTGCCAAACCCTAACATTGGATTATCTTTGCCATCTGTCTTCTCTGCTCTTACTTAACTCCTTGCTGAATCTCAGTAACTGATCTCAGCTGGGCTGTCACTGTCATCATTGTTGCTCAGTTGTGTTTCAGTTCTGTCCAGCTCTTTGTGATTCCTTTTGGGATTTTCTTGGCAAGGATACTGGAGTAGTTTGGCATTTCCTTCTCCAACTTGTTTGTCAGATGAAGAAACTGAGGAAAACAGGCATAAATGACTTGCCCAGGGTCACACAGCTAGTGTCTGAGGCTGGATTTGAACTCAGGTCTTCCTGACTCTAGGCCCAGTGCTCTGTTCACTTCACCACATAGCTTGGAGCTATCATTACTGCAAAGCAATCTTTTACTCTTTCCTAGTAGACTTTTTATCCCACTTCCACTGTTCCAGACCTTTTTTTTTTTCTCTTCAAGCCTCCCAAGCCATTCCCTCCTTCTCAGCAAAGGATCTCTGCATCATACTCTACTGAGAAAACAGAGGTCATTCACCATAAATTCCCTCTTTCCCAGTCTGCATTTCAAAACCCCTTGTTTATCCTTTCCCCCCACGCTCATTTTTTTGTTGTTCCTTTGCTACTGTCCCTAATGAATCTCCTAAGCCAATTGTTGGTCTTGTGCCCTTGATCCTATCCCTCTTTCCTCTGACAGATTGCCTCCCTTAATCATCCCATCTCTAAGTCTCAATCTTATCAGTTGTCTCCTTCTCTGGTGCCTACAAACATGCCCATAGCCTTAAAAAACCTTCACTCAACTCTACCATTATCTCATGTTATAGTTCTCTTACCTTCCTCAGCTATATCTGTAGTAAAAGCAATGTGTAATCATTATCTTGATTTCTCTCATTACACAAGTCCTTTTAACCTGGCTTCCAACCTCATCATTCTACTAAAATTTTTCAATGATTCCAAATTATAAGAATTTCTTAATTGCCAAGTTTCTTGGCTTTTTCTCAGTCATCCTTCTTGATCCATCTGGATTGTTGGGTATTCTTTCTTCCTTGTATTTTCCAGGCACTAATCTCTCATGCTTTCCTCTTACCCATAAGCGCCTTTGCTGAATCATATACATCCCAACCTCTGTGTTATGGGTGACACTGAAAGCTCTGTTATTTGCTTTTCCCCGCTTATACTCTCTCTTAGGTATACCCATCACATCCAGGTATGGGTTCAGTTGACTGACACATCTCTGTTCAGATGACTTCCAGATCTCTGTATATCAGGCCTAGCCTCTCTCTTCAGGGCCAGTTTCTCATCCCTAACTGTCATTTAAACATTTTCATCTGGATGTTCCTAGCCATCTCAGGTTCAACATTTTCAGAAAAAAACTCCTTGACTTTCCTTCCCTATTCCCCTACCCCCCTCCCCCCAAGCTCCCTACTTCTTAATATTCCTTACTCCATGCATCACCCAGGGCTGCAAACCTCAAGGTTTTCCTTAACTCTCTCTTACTCCACATATCCAATTCATCAGCAAATCTTGTCAATTCTACCTCTACCTCTCTACACTCATACCACAATCACCATAACGTATTTCTTGCAGTCAAATGTCATTTTGACTGAAGGGACTGTTTTATTTTAGAATCTTTATCCTCAGCACCTAGCACAGCACCTGACACATAGGAGACCCTTAATAATGCTTGTTGAATGAATAGAGCTGCTAAGTGGCAGAGCCAAAACTATTATTCAGGTCTCCTGATTTCTAGGCCAGTGTCATACCCACCGCAGAAGCATTCAAGTATTATTTTAATGTCTCCCTCCATGGAAGGGGATTAGTATATAAATAATTTAATGAATAAAATGGAGGTTGAGGGTTAGGAAGTTGGGAAGTGGATATAGGCGCAAAGCAGTGTGGGAACAGAGAAAGTGAATTTAGGGGGACAGGAATCTGGAGGGAAATGGGGACCAAGAGAGTTGCTTCATTCAACACGGGGAACTGTATGCTGTGTCTTGGAGAAGGACTAAGAGAGAATATTCCGCCTAGGGCTGTGGCCTATGACCTGGGAGATGAGTCCTAAAAGGAAGCAGAGGCTTGAAGAATACACACTGGCCCAGGGTCTGGAAGATATGAGGTCTGAGATTTGAGAGGGGATAGAGAAAAACTGGAGAGCTGAGGCTTGGATGGAACACAAAGTCTCCAGTCTTAGATTCTGGTATTTCTTTCCTTGACCTTTCAAGAATTAGCTCCCCAGCCAAAGTACAGAGGATTTCCACCTTGTCAAGTCCATGTAGCTAGTTATATTACATTTCTATGTTCATAGGATCATAGGTCTAAAGGTGGAAAGAACATGGTCCAGTCCCCTTTTTTTGTTGTTGTTGAGTTGTTTTTTTAGTCGTGCCCATTATTATTAAACTAAGCTCCCTTTATTTTACAGATGAGGAAGTTGAGGCCCAAAGAAGTTGAATGATTTGACCAAGTTCACACAGGTCTAAGAGCCAGGCAGGTTTTGAACCTGTGTCCTTTGATTCCAGAGTCAATGCTCTCCCACTGTTTTATGCTGCTTTCTCCAACAGATGTGAAGTAGAAAGGGCAGCATCTTATATGGGTAAATTGAAGCCAGGCAAAACTTATTTCCCTCAGTGTTCCTAGTGATCCTGACCGGCCCTCACCTTGAGTAAATGTGAACCTTCCTTGGGAGGCTCTTTATTCTTAGCTGCTCATCACTTGTCTCAGGGGTTGATTTCTGGAGCAATCTCTCTTGTAAGACATAGGGTAACTTGGTTTTTATTACTCTTTTCCCCTGGACATTGCCAGTCATGGGAAATTTGATCCCTTCCTGTGGCTGCCTGTTTCATTGAAGACTAGACTGTTCTTTATATTGGACCAAAATGTGCGTTTTTGTGACTTCTCTGATTTGATCCTTTTGAGAACATATAGAACAAGTCTGTCTCTCCTAAGACAGTTCTGTAGATATGGTAAGGATAATTATGTGCTCTATGAGTCTTCCCTTGTCCTGGCCAAACATCTCTAAACCTTTAAACTCTTAACATATAGTCTGAGTTTCCTTGTCAGTCCTTGTCACTCTCTTGGAGTTTTTCATTATTTTTGCCCAGATCCAAACATAGTTCTGATGGAGAGGGACTAGGGTGAAAGTCAACATGACTCTCACCTCTCCTATCTTTGAATAGAGAGTCAAGCAAGGAAGCATTCGTTTTTGTCATGCTGGTCTTGCTGCCTGACATTGAGTTTGTACTCACCTAAATTTTTTCATATAAACTGATCTTAGTCTTAATCTTAGTCTCTTCCTATCTTATAAGGTTTTTTTGCTTGTTTTTAATCTATGTGCAGTTCTCAATCCCATTTGCCTTCTGAAGCCTCAGGAATGTTCTTTCTTTTTACTTAGGACAATGTAAAAAGACCAAGGAAATTCTGTCTAAATCTAATTCTGAGGGAACTCTAATAATTTCCAGATCCATTGAGTTCTTCAAGTTCTACCTATCTGACCAGTCCTGGTAGCTTAAAGTTTCTGGTTTCTTTTGTCCTAATTATATCTTTCTGTTGTTGCTACTACCACCATTAATTAAACAAAGAAATATTTATTTAGTTATTAGCCTGCTTACTCTGTGTAGAGCTTTACTTGAAGAACCATAGAGTTTAGATGACATTCCCCATCCCTATGGAGAGTGTCAGTCAAGTGGAGAGGTGGGGGGAGAGAACACAAATACTGGTAGTTAATTCACAATAGGTGCACTCGGGAGTGCTCTCTGAGGTCCAATGAAGATCTCTCCTTTTGGACATTATCCTCTTTCTCATCCTTATCCCTTAAGCCAGAATTGAGTATTATTTCTGAGGTAAAGAATAAAGTTGTTTTTTTTTTAATACATAGAATAGCATTGTCAGTCAACAAACATTTATTCAGCACTAGGCCCAATGCTGAGGATACAAAATACAGTTCCTGCTCTCAAGGAGCTTACAGTCTATATGAGGAGGCAACAAGCAAACAGCCCTCTACGAAACCTCTCTCTCTCTTTCTCTCTCAAAGGCACTAAGATTAAGGAGCACTGGGAAAATACTTAGAGTTTTGAGAGACCATCAAGCTTTGAATGCCATTGTTTTTGATATAAAGAATTGCACTTGTGATAAAAATGTCAATTGAACAAGCATAGGAGAGGCCTAGATTAATAATTCACATGGACCCCTTCCTAGCATTTTATCAATGACAGATTCCAAAACTGGAAGTTTGGAACAAGGAAGATAATGGGGGTCTACAATGATCAGACCACAGCTAGAGTTTTGTGTTGAGTTCTGGGTGCTAATTTTTTTGAACATTTATGAAGTGTGTCTGGAGTTGGGTAGTGATAGGTCTGAACATCATTCCATATGCAGAATGACTGAAGAAACTGAGAATATTCAGCCTGGAGAGTACTTATGGGGAAACATTATTTGGGGCAAAGAGAGCAGGCTTGTTATATGTTCTCAAGGATCCAGGGCCAGTGGCTCTGGAGCTTTTGGTCCTGCTGGGGAAGTACCATTTGTGGTGACATTTAATGGGATGTTTAGTATAGACACCTTTTGAATCCTCACTTAAGATAATTGATGGGTAATATCTAGTGCTGCCTTTCTGAGGTATGCCTGAGCTCTACTCAACATGGCCTTTACTAGTCAATCAGTGAACATCTATTAAGCCTCTACTATATGCCAAGCACTGTGCCAAATGCTAGAAATACAAAGAAAAGCAAAAGACAGACCCTGCCCTCAAGGAGCTCACAATCTATTGGGGGAAGACTATACATAAAAGGAAGCTAGGGGAGGAGGGTACCCAGCTTCCAGAGGGCCTGGCCTGGGCACCCTCCTCTGAGAAGAGTACTTTGCTCTTATCAGAGGAAGGAAAGGGCCCCAGACTATGGGGTACTACTGAGGAGCGAGTTCCAGGCTTGGTGTGATCTTGCAAGCTGAGGAGATTCCTGGGAACACGATGAAGTTGAGAGAAGTACAGCTGGGTGATCTACTGTCACACAGAGTTGATTACAATAGCTTCCTTACTATAAGCTATAAGAAACTATTAAGGGCATCCTCCTCACTGTATTAAAACCTTTGGTATCTACTCACAGGCTTATAAGATTGGATTAGCAAAGAATATTTGGAATGCTTAGGAAAAAATAATATTGGACTGGGTTATCAGGAGACCTGGGTTCTTATCCTGATTCCTGCATTTAATTAATATATGACAAGGCAAGCCTCTCTGATCCTGGGTTCTTTATCCTCATCTGTAAAATGGGGGTGAACATCTGTTCTTCCTACCTCACAGGGTTGTTTTTGGGAAATCACTTTTAAAACTCAAAGAGCTCCAGAAATGTGAATGATTATTATTTTGTTTACACCCACCCTCTTGATAAATGAGGAAACTGAACTGCAGAGAGAGGAAGTATAGCTGAACTTTGGTTCATGAAATCCAAACTGCTCAGGCAGTGATTCAAGGAATGTTTTCCCATTAGCTCCAGGAGGCTTATCCTCAGTTTTTAGATTTATAACTGAAAGAGTCCTGAGAAGTATTACCTTTTAGATGAGAAAACTAAGGCCTGACAAAGTGTGAATTAGCTGGCACAGCTCCCATAGGCAGTAGTAAGTAGCAGAGCTGAGATTACAAAGTGAGTTCTTACAGCTTTGAGCCAGCCTAATCCTCTCTGCCAGCCATCGGCACACAGATACTCTTCAGTGGCCCCACCTCTGGGCCACTGCTGTTTGCCACTGTTTGCCAGTGCTGGGTGCACTTCTGACCTGGAGCATCTCACTCTATCTGAATCCTGCTCAAACTCCTGTAAAGGCCTTTTTACTACTCCAGAATACAGTAAAGTCTCTGAGTGTCCATAGCATTTGTTTTAATGTTTAATCAAACCCCATCTCATCCTGTTCTTTAAATAGAATAAAAAAACCAAAAAACTTTATTTTCATGATTTCAAGTCAAATCAACAAGCATTTATTAAGTACTTGCTATGTGATGGACACTGTGCTCAGTGCTGGAGATACAAAGAAAGGCAGAAAAATGTGCCTGCTTCCAAGGAGCTCACAGTCTTAATGAGGGAGGCCACATGCAAACAGTTACATCCATCCTAGACATGTGCAGGATAAAGTGGAAATGATCTCAGAGGGAAGGCACCACTATTACGAGTGACTGGGAAAGGCTTCCTGTAGGCAGATTTTCGCTGTAACGTGAAGGAATCCAAGGAAGTCAAGAAGTGAAGAGGAGGATGCGGATTTGAAGCATGGAGGGACATCCACTGAAAATACATGGTGTGTAGAGCGGGATCCAGTGTCATTGGGTCTCAGAATATATGGAAGAGGGAAGGGGCCAGGTAATGAAGGGCTTTAAAAGTCAGATAAGGGATTTTATATTTAATCTTGGAGGTAATAGGGAGCCTCTAGAACTGATTGAATAGGAGAGTAATATGGTCAGAGTTATGCTTTAGGAAGATCAGTTTGATAGCAGAATAGAGAATGGACTGACTGGGGAGATCTGAGGCAGGGAGACCTACCAGAAGGCTTGGCAGTAGTGTTGACATGAGGTAAGGGCCTGCGGTCAGGGTGGTGACAGTGTCAGAGGAGAGAAGGTAGTGTATTCAGAAAATGTTAGAAAGGTAGACTGGCTTTGGCAAGATTGGGTTTGGGGGTGAGAGTGAGGAATCAAAGATGATACTTGGGTTTTGAACTTGAGGGACTGGAAGGGTGATATCCTTGTGGTGTCAGGGAAGTTAGCAAGAGGAGAGGGTTTAGGAGGAAAGAAAATGAGTTCAGTGTTTGATATGTTGAATTTAAGGTGTCTAAAGGATATTCAGTTGGAGATGTGAGACTGGAGGTCAGAAGAGATGTTAGTGCTGAACATTAGAATTGAAGATTACAATTGAGTCCATGGGAGCTGATGAGATAACCCATAGTATAGAGGGAGAAAAGGACCCAGGACAGAGCTTTGGGGGATATCTATGGTTATCAAGTATGACTTGAATATCCAGCAAAGGAGGCAGAAAAGGATTGGTCAGACAGGTAGAAGGAAAACCAGAGAGAGCAGTATCACAAAAAAATCAGAAGAGTATTAAGAAGGTGATCCACAGTGTCAAAGATTGCAGAAAGATCAACAAGTGTAAGGATTGAGAAAAGGCCATTAGATTTGGCAGTTAAAAGATTGTTGGTAACTTTGGAGAGAACTGATTCACTTGAATGATAAAGTAGGACTATGGGCTGCAGTCAAGAAGAGAGTGAGAGAAAAGGAAGTGGAGACACCAATTGTACATGGCCTTCTCAGAGTTTATCCACAAAAGGGAAGCAATAGGATGATCTGTGGCCAGGATCAAGTGAGAGTTTTTTGAGGAAGGGGGAGACATGGGTGTGTTAGGCCATAAGGAAGGAGTCAGTAGACAGGGAGATATTCAAGAGCGGTGAGAGAATGGGATCATGGAAGGGATAGTATTCTACAGAAGGTGGGGTGGAATAAGATCACTTGTGCATTTAGAGGGATTATGCTTTGGCAGGGAGAATGGCCTCTTATGAGACAAGTGTAGGGAAAGCAGAGAGGGAAGAAGCTCTTGGTGAATGGCCTTTTTTTTTTTAAACTAGTGGAATGTGAGGTAAACTTGGAGGGATAAAAAAATTAGGAAAAACTGACTCTAGTGAGTTAGTGAATTGATCTTGGGAGATGTAAGGATTGCCTTGCATCAGTGAGGGCCCAAATGAGATTATGTAGTATGTTTGTAGTTGGCCCAGTCAGCATGGTTTTGTGATTTTTCTCCAGTTTTGTTCCATAGCATGATTAGGAAAAAAAGACAGTGGATAGTGGGAGTAATCCAGGACCAAGGCTTGACAGGACAAGATCAGTGACAGGATAAATAGGCATGGTAGTGGAGGGATAGTATAGAGTTGACCTGGTTCACTAAAGGGCCAAGGTATGGAATGGAAGAGTATATATGTAGGGAGGATGAAGAACAGAGTTGTAGCTTACAAGGCAGAGGTAGAGGCATAGTGACAGCAGATTATGATTAGATAAAACACATGTATCTTGGCTCCTTGAGTGGACTACGTTAAGAGTTGGAAGGAACTGTAGTTCTGCTTCACTTTATAGGTGAGGAAACAGGTAGAGAAATTGAAGGGATTTAACTAATGTCCCCTGAGAGGGAAGGTATTAACTCATGCTGCCATGTAGTAGTGTCTGATAAAGGGATGGGCCCAAAAGTATGTTCTTTTTAATGGTTTGATGGCCAAGTTCTTAGAATCACAGAATTGCAGAGTTATAAGGAACCTTAGAGTTCATTTTTTCCAGTTTTTACCTGAATAGGAATCCCCAACAAATGATCATCTAGTTTCAACTTGAATTTCTCCAGTGACAAGAGGACTCACAACCTCATGAACTCAGTTCTACATTTATTATGAAACAGCTTATTCTATTTTTGAACAGCCCTTATTGTTGAAGCTTTTCCTTATCTGAAGCCAGTCTCCCTTTGCAATTTCCACCCACCAGTCCTAGTTATGCCTTCTGTGTCTAAGCAGAAGCAGCTTGCTTCCTCTTTCCTGTCGCAATCCATAGATAAGGAGATAAAACATTTCTTAACCACTCTATGCCAGACACTATATTCTGAGCTGGGGATACAAGTACTTGCAATAAAGACAGTCCCTAACCTTATTACATTCTAATGAGGGAAAACACTAGGGAAGGGAAAATGGCAGTAAAAATGTGGCAGTGGGTCAGGAAGGGCCAAGGGGGCTCACAGGGGAGTGGGTGTTGGCCAGGACTGCAAGTGGCATAATGAGGAAGGGAGATGCAGAACTCTGAGTTGGACATTTCTTAGGTTATAGAAAGCAGTAGAGACATTTTGGTGGGGGGAGGGTTGCCAGGGAGACCATGACAGCTGTCTTCAAATATCTGAAGGGCTGTTACGTAGAAGAGGGATTAGACATTTTCTGTTTGTCTCCAGAGGGCAGATCTAGGAGCTGTGGGAGGAGCTGCTTGAGGAAGATTTCTTAACTTCCTCACAGCATTGGCCCAATGGGCAGCCTGAGGGAAGAGTCACTGAAGGCCTAGAAGTAGAAGGTTGGTGATCACTTACTTATCAGGGTTGTTGGAGAGGGATCTGTTCTGGAACAGATTGAATTGGCTTCCCCCCAAGACACCTTCCAAATTGGAAACCGAGAGAGGACTAGCTCAGATTGAGGGTATCACAGCCAAATGGAACTTGGAAGTAAGGAGAAACTGAGGCATTTTGTGTACCTCATGTCCAATCTGGTGCTGACCCTCCTCTGTTCCCATTTAGGATCGAGAGGAGCGGAAGCTACTTCTGGACCCCAGCAGTCCCCCAACCAAGACCCTAAATGGAGCAGAACCCAACTACCACAGCCTGCCAGCAGCCCGTACAGATGAGCAGGCCCTGCTGTCTTCTATCCTTGCCAAGACAGCCAGGTCAGAGTGGAAGGAGCTATGTCTGCTTCAGCCCCCTTTACTTGTAGGATAAGGAATACCATCCTGGTTCTATGCTCAAGTCAAAGGAACCCTTCTCTAAGCCCACCCCCCCTTGCATCTCACAGCTCCTTCAGAGCTGAGTTAAGGGTAGTTTAGTTGGGAATGAATGTCAGGGATAATAATAAATCCTTAACCATTTGAGTGTTCAACAAAAGGACTCTGGAGAGAGACTTTAATTCTGCCCTGGTGGAGGCTCTAGAGCAGGTTTTCTTAACCAATTTTTGTGTTATGGACCACACTGGCTGTGTGGAAAATCCTATAGATATCTCAGAATAATTTTTAAAAATATATTCATAATTAAAGGAAATGTTAAATTTTAGTTAGAGGTTAGTGAAAGGTGTTGTTTTTTTTTTTCATTTCCAAGTTCACAGATCAATTGAAATATGTCCATGGACCCCAGGTTAAGAACCCTTTCTCTAGAACCTAAGGAATACCCTGGGGGAGGTGTGGGAGAGGAAGTTAGGCCCCTGTCCCCATCTCCCACCCAGGCTAGAAAAATCTAGTGTGTGTAATGGAGGTCTTTCCAAACTTCTGCCATCCTGTTTTGACTGATGCATGAATAAAATTGAGGTGAAATGTTGGATTCCACATAGTGAGTCCAGATTTCATCCATTTTTAGCCAGCCTTGCTGAAGTCTCAGTTATCTTTTCCCCCAGCAACATCATTGATGTATCGGCAGCAGATTCCCAGGGCATGGAGCAGCACGAGTACATGGACCGAGCAAGACAATACAGGTGAGAGGAATAGGGACAAGGTAATGATAGCTTCCTTTCTAGTCTCTCTGTCCCCTCTGCCCTAGGCTCTGAGACCTCTGACTCATTAGCTCTGTAATCTTCAGATAATTGAGTGAGTCAGTTCATCTGAGCCCTTATCTATAAAATTAGGGGGTTAGATTAGATCTCTGCCTGGTCCCTTCTAAGTCTTTGAAAATGAATTGCCCATTTGTTTCTCCTACCACCTTGGGAATGGAAACAGGCCAAAAGAAGTTAAGGTTTTCATGAGGTCATACAGAGTTGACCTGAGAATGGAACACTGACTGGTCTGTTAAACTCTAGGGCAGGAGCTAGATTCATCCCATTTCCTAATTGTGGAAGAAAGTGATGAGGAGTACAGAGGACCTATGCCTTCTCTTGTGCTCCTCCCCTGTAGTACCAGGCTGGCTGTCCTGAGCAGTAGCTTGACTCACTGGAAGAAGCTGCCACCACTGCCATCACTCACCAGCCAGCCCCACCAAGTGCTTGCCAGTGACCCTGTCCCCTTTGCAGATTTGCAGCAGGTGAGGCCATGTCTTTTGCTTTTTTCTTCCCTTATCTAGGCCAGTTGAATCCTTGCCTTCCCATTAACTCCACCCAAGATGATTACCCTTTTCTCTCTCTGCTTATCTAGGCTGTTCCAATTCCCTGGGCATGTGGTTAATAGTTTAGGTGTTATTAGAGTAGGAGCTGTTTCCTTCTTTTGGAAGTTCTCTTCCTTGGCAGCCTTTGGGAAGTGGGTAGAGAGAAGAGAAGAGGATAGTACCAGCAATGAGGGGAAGACAGATGGCTGAAAGAGGGGTATCATGAGCCCTGGCTATACTATACCCTGCCCCTCTCCCCTCTTTGTAGTCTATTTTTTTCTTTTTGGAAATGCCCCCTGCCCCAAGTGTTTTTCTCATGTGTCTTAACATTCTTTTATTCACTACTTTACCAGACAGTATTTGTCTGTATTTTTGTAACTGCCTTTTTCTTGTAACTTTAGGTCTCCAGAATAGCTGCTTATGCCTATAGTGCACTTTCTCAGATCCGGGTCGACGCAAAAGAGGAATTGGTCGTGCAGTTTGGGGTCCCATGAGGACAATTTCTGGAGATTTTCCCCTTGTTCCCGCCTTCCTTTCCCCTTATTTCTTCCTGCGTGTACAGAAACCTAACTTACTACTAATCACAGAGGAGAAACTACCACAGGAGTCCAGAGGTGTTTGGGGGCCTCATGTTGACAAACAATGAGTTCCCAAGAAGCCTTTGTGCCATGTGGCCCTGGCTGAATACTTTGTGGGGAGGATCTATGATGGTTTTGCCACTTGGGGGGTGGGGGGGAAACAGAACTAGAGGAGTGGGAGGATAGGGATTTGGATATGAATTATTATTTCATGATTGGGGGGTGGTGCGTAGGAAGAGATTTGGCTTCCTTGAGATCACCCTTCTGTGTTGAGGCTAAGAACTAAATTGGTTGTTTCTATTTCTCACACCCAGTTTTTACATGTTTGATCCTTTAATTTTATTTGTTTTGATTTACCACTCTCCATAAAGGACATCTATCCATCCTGGCTTCAGCCCTTCTGTCCTTTTCCTTACCTTGACAACCTCCCACTTCTGGTACAACTTGAAAGTTAACTAGATGCTTTTGCAGGGATAACAGCAGGAGGGTCTCAAAGGGGCAGAATGAGCTCCAACTGAGGTCTTAACGTTCTGTGGCCTTTGGAAAGGGTCACCATCATTAAGATTGGTTCTGTATAACCACATATAAAGTATGAGGAGGGGGGCCTGTTGGATTAGATGATGTCCTCTGAGAGTTTCTAGGTACCTGTCAATCAGGTTTCAGGCTTTAAGATAGCAAGGTGGAATACAGGCCAGATTCTGCCTCCTTAAGTATGCTTAGGGCTGGGTGGTGTCATGCTACCTGAGTTGCTATCTACTCTGCTCATCTTTTGAAGGGCACCTCAACTCGAAGCTGAGGGACTCAAGCCCCCTAGAACAGCTCATTTCCTTTATTGCTAAACTGAGTGTTGAGGGAGAGGGTACCAGAATCTTAGGGACTTTGGGGCCTCAGCCTGGATAGGGAGTTATCAAATATCCCGTTTAAGTCGGACCTTCTTGGGCTTGACATTCATTCGTCTCCAGACAGTGGCTGTGATTCGGTCTTGCTTGGTGACGCCACTGAAGTCAAAGGTAGTAATTCGGGGTAGGATAGACAGCACATATTGCCTGCAGGGAGGATATAGGATTTCGGGCTCCCCAGAGTGGGTACAAAGAAGAAAAAGTCATAATGGGAGGGTTGGATGTGAATCCAGGGCCACTTAACTATGTATCCTAAGAGTTAATAATATTTTCCTCCCTTTATCAGCTCCTTGAGTTTTTAGAGCAAAGTGACCCTTTGCTTATACAACAAATACTTATACCCCAATCAGGGTATAAGTAGGGAGTGACTATTGCCATTCTTCAAAAATATCTAAGGGAATTAACTTTTGCAGCCAAAGTGCAATGGGGTGGGAAGCTAAATTACTAGAGCAATTTCTCAGTCCCATATGTTCCACTCAGAGTCTTTTGCCATTCTCAGACATGATGACTTAGGAATCTTTCCTACCCACTCCCAATCGAGGTCACTCTCTATTCCAGGCCTTCTAGAAGTTTCAAATAGGCCTCTTCCATTCCATTCTACTCCCTTCCCTCAAGGAAAGTGACCTTTTGATTTGGCCACAGATTACCTTGTCTACAACTTGTGCTGCCCCCTCACTCTGTACTTGAGGGGGTGAGGTTCCTGAGCCTTCTGTTCCCTTTCCTCAGGGGTCTCAGGGCAGGGGCATTACCTGTACCCCTTCTCCTCCTCTAAGGGGTTCCCATGGAGAGTCAAGCTTCGAAGCTTGGTAAGATTTGACAGCTTATCCACTTCTGGCAGGAGATGGATGCAGTTGCCATGGAGATAAAGAACACTTAAGTTGAAGAAGGTGGTCAGCACCTGATGGGTGAGGAAGGGACACAGTACCAGGTTGAGTAGGATCCAGTAGCAGGAGACTTGGGAAATCTAGTCTTGAGAAGAGGGGGTGCTCTTTTCCTTAGAATGTACTCTGTGGGTTACCTGACCCCCTCTATCCTAGAGGCTTCTGGAGACTAGGAATTTCTTATTACTTGAGCATTCATTCTTTTCCTTACAACAGTCTTGTGAAAGGATATAGCTCAAGGAATATTACCTATTTATAAGTGAGGAAACGGCTCATATTAAGGGTGGTTGGTACTCGTGAGGCAGAGAGTTTGGTCTCCTCACATGATATTCCATGTTTCCCCATTCCATCTACTGCCTCATCTAGTGGTTAGGGATAACCTTAACCTTTGTTTCCTTGTTACAAAATAAGCCATATCCCTAGTAGTTTGAGGTTTACAAAGCACTTTCTTCACAAGGGCCCCATAAGGTAGGTGGTACAACATTACCTTCCCAGTTTTTGAGATGAGGGATTTAATTTCACAAACTTTAAGTGACATGTACATAAAGTATTGTAAACATAAGACTTGGAAAGGTCAGGTAACTTGTCCTAGTCACACGCAGGAAGGGCACATCTGGGAATCAGATTCAAACTTAGGCTTCATTAAGATCTCTCTCAGCCCCCCAAATTCTCATTCTTTTGCTCTTCCTCTTACATATCCAGAGGAGGAAACTGAGGCACAGGATGAGTTCTGAAGTCAAGGACTATTTCTACACTACTCTTTATTTCTCTTCCCCCATGTCCAGTGCCTAGCATGGACTTTAGCTTATAGTAAGTGCTTAGATTCTTCTTCAGCAGCAGTAGTGTTGGAAACCCATTTCTAAACTGCTTACGATGACTCACACAGAGAAATTGGGGGGGGGGGGGAAGGTAAGGAGATAGTTCTTACTACTACTTTATACCATTTCTCTTCCCCATAGTGCTAGATCTGTGGCAAGTGTTTCATAAATACCTTATGCCTTGTACATCACTGATGTTTCCTCTTGGGATTCCCCTTCCCCCCCACCATCCTGCCTGCAGCTCATGTCTCTCCTGACGTTCTCTTCCCTCCCCTGGGGACTTAGGCACCTACGGGGTCGATGTTGGGCAGGTCATTGAAGGACAGGTCAATCCAAGCCAGGTTCTGGGGATACTCCAACAGCTTCGACATGGTCTGACTGAAGTCCTTGAGGTCATTGAGCACGTTGTTGTTAATGCGCACGGCCTGGGTCAGTGACTTACCCTGCTTAGAACGCTTTACTGGCCGGAGCCCAATCCTGGGCTCCTCACTTATCAGGTCTGCAAGGATAGATCACAGAGAGTAAAGTTAGCCAGGAGCCCCCGGGCAAGGGTATTCTCCTTCCCATCTCAGTCTGAGGCCAACCAGGACTGGGAAGAATCCAGAACTGCTGTACAGGGTCACAGTCAGCTCCCACACACTACTCCTTCCAAAGCTGTGTTGTCACAGGCAATGCTATCATGAATCCAGCAACTAGAATGAGGTAAATTGTTCTCTGCCCTGGTCAGGACTCATCAGGAATTTAATTCTGGAAGCTAAGTCTTAGGAAGAACATAGACAAGTAAAGGAATAGAAATGGGGCCACATGAGGATCAGTTAAAAGAAGTGGTGAAATTTATCCTGGGGAAGACTGGATTGAGGGACAGGTAACCAACCCTCTTCTGTGGAAAAAAGGAATTAGAGGTGTGTGAGCCCCAAACTGGACCCCTGGTGGGGAGTACAGAGGAAGAGGCATTAGGTTTAGAATTGGACCCATGTGAATCCCAGCCCTACTAGAGCTAGCTCTCTGACTTTGAACAAATCTGCTTTACCTCCTTTGGGCCTCAGTTTCTTCATCTCTCAAATGAGAGTTTGGACTAGATTACCTAGAGATTCTTTGAGCTAAAAAACAAAAAACCATGATGCCAAATTATAGAAAGCCAATTTCATCTAAACTCATAAAACAAGTGGACGAGATTCGTAAGACACCCTAACTAGTCTGACCCTCTTGCCAGTGTATGTCTCTTCCACTTCTGAATGCTATGAATTTACATCCTGTTACAGTAACTCATTTTCAGATAATGATTTATTTGAGAGATTATCTTGTTCAACTTTTTTTTTCCCATAGAGGAGAAAAACAGACCCAAAAAGGGGAAGGGCCTTATTCAAAGTCACACAAATCAGTGGAAGAGCTAGGGACCAGAGCCTGAATACTTGGATTTTCTAAGCACAAATCTGACAGTACTACAAAAGAACCTTAGTTTGTTCCTTCCCTCCCTGCTCCCACACAGTTATTTTCTTTTCCTGAGGTAAAGATTGCCCAGTACTTATGAGGGGGCTCTGTGGTGGACAGTCGTCACACAGTGGAGAGACTGGGAATGGACCTGGGGTGGCACAAGGCTGCTTGGAGAGAAGGAAGGAAAGGCTAGTGAAAGGAAGGGCTGGTCTCCTTCCTTGAAGAAGAAATGCTGAAAATAGAAGGGACAGTTGGCTTCAGTGTGCAAACTACAGACTGAAAGAATGTCAGAAGGATGGCTCCCTTATTTTATAAAGCAGGGAACCAAAGCACAGAAAGGAAAAATAATCTGCCTAACAATCACAATGCCAGGTAAGTGACAGAACATAGTGCTCAATAGCCAGGAGAGGGGAGTTTCTTAGACCAGGTTTTCCCTGAAGGCAGATGCCTGCGCCCAAGACCATACACATCTAACTCCACTGTCCTGAAGAGATGGGGTAAAGTGTATATTTTTATGTTTTCTTGCCCATTGAGAGAGGAGAAAGTGTCCCTTTGCTCACTAATACCCATATATGTTTCTGTCACAGTGATCAGCAT
Source organism: Pseudochirops corinnae (assembly GCA_028646515.1). Classification (NCBI taxonomy): domain Eukaryota; kingdom Metazoa; phylum Chordata; class Mammalia; order Diprotodontia; family Pseudocheiridae; genus Pseudochirops; species Pseudochirops corinnae. The sequence continues at coordinate 81,532,344 of CM053588.1, read as the reverse complement.
TTTAGTCTCTACCCTCAGGGAAGTCACAAGGTTTGAGATGGTTTGCTAGATAAGGAACACACTAAATTGAATGGTATGGTTTTAGACTGTTCTGAAGCAGACTGGGGCATTTTGACCTCTCATCTGGCCTGCCTTTAATCTGATCCTTAGTTCATAAATTTGGAGCTGGAAGGGATGTCACAAGTCACCTGGTTTAATTCATTTTATAGATGAAAAAACTTGAGGCATCAGGAGCATTAGTGATTGACAGGGAATAAGCAGCTGAGACCCCAGGGACCTCTTATAGATACCCGTCACTCTTAGTGCCTGCTCATCCTATTAACTGGTTCAGTCTCTAGCTTCCCTAAGGGATGAGTTGCCCTTCCAATTTCTTTGCATATGTGATTACCAGAAAAAGCAGGAGAGCCTATCTAACTTACTGACTTTGCTGTGTCATGTACCTGTGATGCTCCCTTTAAGATGAGGAGAGGCTGTTACTCATCCTAACTTCCTCCAGCCTAGCCCTCTAAACCTTTGAAGACCAGAGCTGGTATGATAGCTAATTTGTTGTTTGAAGGGTTTTGGGGTCAAAGGACTTGGCAGTCCAAGTTCAAAGGACTTTGAAGTCCACTTCAAATCGTGACTGCCACGCAGAAATAATTCTCACATTTATGTAATGTCTTCAGGTTTGCAGACAGTGCTGGATAGAGCCAGCTTTGAAAGCAGGAGATATATACTTGATTTGCAACCCTGGGTAAATCATTTAATTTCTCAATGTTGAAGAAAACTTATTTAAAAAGGTGAAGATCTGCAGTGGTGGAGAGTTTTCTCATGTGGCAGTTCCCTATACCAATAAAAGCATCGGTACAGTCCCTATCTCTTTAAGGTTTGCAATGTACTTTCCTTGAAACTCTGGGAAGTAGATAGTACAGGTGTTTATCCCCACCTTAGAGATTATGGAAACGGGCAGAGATGTTGACTGTCATGATGTCAAAGACAGCAAATGGCTAGTTTTGTGACTGTTTACTTGCATATACAAAAAATAGCTGGCATTTACATGTAGTGCTTAAGACTGGTAAAGCACCTGCCATATAGCTTGGCAGGCCCTAAACATCTCCGGAAAGTATTTGCTGCTAGAATCTCCTATTTACAAATGGGCTCAGTGAGGACAGAGGGTTGGCTGAGTCACAATGCTAGTGTAGTGTCTGAGGTGTGGGATGAATTCAGGTATGTGTTTAACAAGCGTTTCTTAAGTGTCCATTGTATGCCTGGTACTGTGCTATGCATTGAGAGAGTAAAAGGGAAATTAGACTGGATCATTTCCAAGTCTCATTCTCTAATTTTACTATTTTCATAATAATTATATTAGCCATGTGAAGGCTCCTAGTTTTTATCCAACTTGGCTTTTTTAAAAATGGCAGACCATAACTTTTTTTTTCACCTTTTCAGATTAATTTTAAAAGAGCAAAGGTTTAGAGAAGGAAAAAAATAGTTTCTCCAGAGATAGAGAATATAGCCCAAGCTGAATGAGGTGCTGGGGTTGAAGGGAGGACAGAAGAGGAAAGAGGCTCACCTTGGATGAAGTTTATATTTTTGAAGGAGAAGTCGAGGGGTGGCTCCTGTGCCAAAGTCTTCACATAATCCCAGTTGTCAGTCATATTTCAGCCATTGTGGGGGGTGTAGAAGCGTGGGGCTTTTTAGCCTAAGGGGGACAGAGAAGGGCTGCATTTGGAGAGTATTTTTTGCCTTGCAACATGCTTCCCCATCTATTTCAGTCTCACAACAACCCTGGCAAACAGAACAGGGGCAGATAGCCCTATTTTTACAAAAGGAGAAGGGGAGATGGAACAGTGAGAAGAGGGGATTTGCTCAGCAAGCCAGTAGCATAGTTGGATGTCTCCCCCTACACAAACCAATATCCTGGGATGGCCAGGGAAGCAGGGCAGGGTGGAAAAATGTGAGTACAAGGTAATTTAAGAAGGGAGGGAAACCTAACAACTCAGTGGTGACAGGGAAGGAGACATAAACCTAGGCGAAGGAATCTAAAGATTCTAAGACATGGCGTGAGTGTCTATACAGCTGTGATCATCTCACTTAGAGGATGTCACTGATAGAAGGCACTCCTCAAGGAAACACTATTACTGCAATCCACAGTCTTAGTTCCCTGCAGCACCAAAAGTTTGAGTTGTACAGGCTCAAACAAACCAATATATATTGGAGCTTGGACTCAAACACAGGTTTTCCGGGCTTTGAGGCCATTATCCACTATGCCTTGCTGTCATTGGTTCTAGGATGAAATGCAAATTTCTGTTTGATACATAAAGTCCTAATCTGGTTTCATTCTACTTTTATGGGCTTATTGTACCTTATTCCCTTGAGTTTGAATCCTGCCTCTGACATATATTGGTTGTGTTATCCTGTATGAACCTCATTTATAAACCGAGGGGGTTGGAGCACATAGCTTCTACAGTCACATCCAGCTCTATTGATTCTTTGACCTTTGGCCTCTGTGATTTTGCTCAAGCTGTCTTCCAAGCTCACCTCTGCCTCTTAAAATCCCTAGCTTCCTTTAAAGGTCATCTCAAATGCCATTTCTTTTGTGAAGTCTTTGTTAATTCCTCCAGCTGCTAGAGCCTCTCCCACCAAAAATGTCCTATTTCTTATGATAGAATGACAGTGGTAGCTACTGAAATTTATTCAGCTAATCAGTGATGTAGCAGAAGAAGCAGAGAAAGAGCTATTAGATAGGAGAACCAGAAGAAAACAATGTGCAAACTAAAGAGAATATCTAGGAGCAAGTGATCGTGTTGAAAGTTCCAGAAATGACAAAAAAGGGCATCAGAAAAAAGCAGCAAAAGGCTTGTGCATCATCTGCCAAAAAAGTTTTGGATCAATAGTGGAATTATAGGACAAAAACCAGTGGCCTGAGAAGTAAGGAAGTAGAGGCAACAAGTATAGGGTGGCTGTAAAAGGGAGAAGTCCCCCTGTGTCTAGGGACTAGAGGTTGCTAGCAGGAAGCTGTGGCATGTGCATTGGCCACACCTCAGTAAAACCATCTCAGCAGACAGACTAAACTGAGTTGTGTGACTGAAGATCTCAAACCTGTTGGTAAGTTAGGGAAGCATGTGAAGACTTTCCCTGGCAGAATGGGCAGATGAGAACAATTCATTCCAATAGCCATGAAAGCAGCTGGAGCAGGTGCTGTGGAGCCCTTGAGAGCTTGGTCAGGCATTGATGATGCCAAAATCACACGGCATCCTGGGCCATAGCCAGTCATCTAGACTTTTGTCCTGCCACTGGACTTCTATGACTTGGGAAGAGAGTGTGAGGCTGATGACTTTGTGCAACTCTACCTCAGTGAAATCGAATTTCACACACAAGTCAAGACACAGCCCGTGATGTCATTGGTCCTCTTAAAAAACGGAAGGACAAACAACAGCAATATATGGGGCAAGTGAAAGATTTTTAAGGATGGGGGAGCCTTGATGATATCTGTTATTGTTTGTCCTTTATTTTTGAAGAGGTGACATAATGGGTGATGTAGGCAGCAGTGAAAGAGTTAGTAGACAGTGAAGATGAGCTAGAGAATGATGGAAGAGAAGACAAGCAGACAGGATCAAGAGCACAAATAGGTTGACTTTTGGAAAGAAGACTGGGGCATTGGGGATACAAATTTTTAAATAGGCAGCGCTTTCAGAAACCATTGGGGAGGCTCAGATACATACACAAATAAGGACAAGAATGAGATAAGGGCAAATACAAGATCTAGTGCTGTAGGGAAATCTGAAATTGGAAAGAATACTCATTTGGGATAAGGCTTCAAGGAAGTGGCACTGACCTTTTCCTTAAAGGAGAAAGACTATGGTAATATTCTAATATAATACAATATAGCAGTAATAACATTCTAATAAGAATAGGTGGGCCTCCAAATTCAACACTCAACTAAAACTGATTTCTCCAAGGAAGTGTATTCCAGATAGGAGAGTAAAGGGAAAGGATGGAGGATGATATGGAGGAATTTTAAGGTATGTCATAAGAAAGAAGAACTTAATATAATTGGATAACTTTGCTTTTTTTCTCACTGAAGTAGGAATTGAAGTCTTCTGAGAGGGGAGGAAAGGGTGTCGTATGTGGAGATTTGAACAGAGATGAATCACTTCAAGGAACATTGAGAATCAGAGAATAAAAAGAATGTCATGCAGCTTTGAAGGCCCAGTTGAGATTAGATAACAGTGGGGTCCAATCAGCAGTCATTTTGACTGCCTTCTTCTTTTGGCTGAGGAGAATCAGAAGATGAGGAGGGTGAGGATAACACAGGTTTGGCAAGATCATGAAGGGCAAGAGTCAAGGGTACAGATTTGTATGCTGTTGAAATGGTCGACTCTAGGGCCAGAGCAAGGGCGGAACAGGAAGGAATGAAGAGACTGAAGGTTATGCTGAGGATGAAGGACAGTTTTAGGAATAATGCAAGAGAGTACAAAGGGTTATGATCAAAGATTCAGGAGCACCAACTGTACAGTTATGGGTAATGGTGAATTTTAAGGTACAGCCATCCCTTTTAAGGTACAGTTTAGGCATAAGGATGACCTAGGTCATGTGACTAGGTTAGGAGGCCAGGGTTTTTGAGGGGACCTCAATGCCTAAACTGAAATCCCCAAGTATTCAAGGTAAGGTTTGGGATGGAGGGAAAGACTGAGCCAAGTACTGAACCTGAGAAAGGAAAGTGGCTATGCTACCAAAAGATAAAAGCCACAGATATGAAATAGGTCTTATGCCCATTTTACAGATGAAACAAATGCTGAAAGATGTTAAGTGATTTGCGCCCAGGGTCACAAAGGTAATCTGTGTTCGAGATAGCATTTAAATTCAAGTCTTCCAGACTCCAAGCCTAGCATTCTATCTACTATGCCAGCTAACTGCCATTTAGAAGAATGTATTGGGCCTAAAAAGGGGAATGTTTGCTGAGTAATAACTACAGGTGGAGGGTTTGGAAGTGGCACTGGGAAACCAGGAATATATTTTTTCTTCTGTCATAGCCTATTTGGAGAAATGAGAGAAGGAGCAAACAGCACTGGAGAAGCAGTGATTCTATGTCATCTGGAGACATCCATGTTTCCATAGGCACATGAAGATAGAGTATTAAAGGAAATAGAGGATAAAGGGAAGACCATTAATGATTCAATTGGGCTTTCATTGGGTAAATGAAAAGTGGGGAGGGTGTTGGAAGCTGCTTGCCTTAGGCTCCAAAATTTCTAGGTGCTCCATCTACTTAGGTGGCTATTAACGTCTGAGCTGTCTTACTGAAAAAGGGGAGAGAGGGGAAACAAGGACGAGCCTCCATCTGGGCTGGCTTGCTTGCCTATGTCAGGACCCCCATATTCCCATACTGAAAGCACCCTTTCCCCCATTTTGGTGGTGGTCTCATCTTCCCCATCCCAACGGTATGGTACCAAAGTCTGCTTATAGGAATTTGAAATTCTTAGGCTACAGAAATGGGGAGGGAGTACCCACCCTCTGCCATGCCTAGCAAGTACCTCAAAAGTCCCTAATTGGTCTCCCTGTCCAGTCTCTGGCCTCTCCATTCCATCTTCCACAGAGTTGCCAAAATGATACTCCTAAAGCATAGGTCACTCCTGCTCCAGATGCTCCCAAATTGTCACTAAGTTAAAATATAAACTTTTGTTTGACATTTAAAGCCCTTTAAAAACTGGCTTCAGCCAATTTTCCCAAGCTTATTACTTACTCCTTTCAGACACCTTACCCTCCAGCCACACTGGCCTTTGTGCCTTTGCTCAAGCTGTCCCTGCTTCACCTCACCCCATGCCTGGTAAACACTTTCCCCCGCTCCCCTTCACTTTTTATTCCCTTCGTTCAAGGTTAAAATTCAAGTACCTTTTCACTTGACCACTTCCTAGTTGACGTTACCGCTCCTGATTTGCCACACCCCCTCCCCAATTATTTTGCATTTTATTTGGTGTTACTGTAGTTTTTCCAAAAAAGAACGTATTCTCCTTGAGTGTTAGAACTTGTTCGTTTTGTTTTTGAACAGACTGCTTAGTCCAGCGCTTGGTGTATAGCAGGCCCTTCATGCTTGTTGAAAGAATAATAAATGGGGTTACCCCAACCCGTGGCGCTCATCTCGGGCTCTCTACCAGGGATCCGTCTGTGTTACTTTCTCCCTGGACTATCTCATCTGTCCCTGCTTTGGGGCCATCTCAGGCCCTTGTAAATAGGACTACCTATGCGTGGCATGACACCTGTACCCGCCTCGATCCTTGCCCAGTTGGCTCCCCAGATGCTGCCCAAACTCACCAGCTCAGCTTTCTTCAGCCTTCGTAGACGGCGGCACACTTATCGTAACTCCATGGTAACCATCATCATCATAGCCTCCCAACCTCTGTACGCCCTGCCCCGGGGCATGCCGGGACCAACAGCACTCCCCGCCCCTTGCCGTGGCCCTCGGGAAGAAGGGTTTTCTTAGCTGCACGGAATCCTGGGACTTGTAGTTTAAGGTTTCCAAGGTCAGAAATCATGACTTCAGCACAGTCTGACCTCAAGCTCCTCAGTCTCTACAGTCGTCGCTAGATTCTTCGCCCCGATCTCTACCTTTACCACCCTCTCTCCATTCTCGCTCTGGCCCGGGCTCCTGCCCAATCCCTTAGGGAACCGCGAGGAATACTGGGATTTGTAGTTCAAGCCTCCCTCCAGCTGGAGTGGATAGAGACTCAGCGCTCCACCCCTCTCCAGCTCGTTTTCCTTCTCCCAAGTAACTTCCCTCCTTCCCCCCCTCCCCCCGCTCTGCCAAAGGCTGCGAGAGTGCGCATGTGCACCATGATGTCTCCTTGGTTTGACCAATGAGGACTCAGCACGAGGGGGCGGCGCTGCAGTTCAAACTGTGAGTCTGGGAGGTGGCGGCGGTGGCAGTGGTTGGTAATAGTAGTGGTGATGGTGGTGTCGGCCGCGGCTGCAGCTACTAGGGAATGGGGGCGGGGATGTGGCGAACGCCGTGAGTCTTGAAAGCCGGACCCTCTGCGGGTCCTGGGAGATCAAGCCCCTAGGAGGGACGCGCGCGTGCGCGGCCAGGTAAGGCCAGCAGGGGAGTCAAGGATGCACCCTAGTGTCGGAGTGAGGAAATAGAAGGGAGCTGTCGCGGAAGCGGGGGAAGGACGATGTCAGAGGTCTCCAGAAGGGCGCGAACCGGAGGAGGGGCGGGTGAGGAGAAAAGAGGAGGCGGCAAGGGTGAGAGGAGTTGTGGGGAGAGCTGCAGAGACAGCTCCGCGGGGTTGTGGAGCTTGTGGACTCCGCCCCTAGGTGGGGGAGGGGACTTTGAGGGAAGTAGGGTCTGGGAAGTTGTGGGACCTTTAGTAACTGCCGCTGTGTGTTCTGCGCTGGACAGTGGGAAAAGGCACACAACCCGGCTCTCAAGAAGCTGACATTCTACAGGGAGCCACTGCAAGTGCAGGTCAAAGTACATACGGAGTTTCTTTTTCAGAATAAACATAGGTTCATTTTCTGGGGAAGGGGGTCTTGAGCTTTAAAGGCTAAGAATTCTTCGAGGTGGAAGGGAGGAAGGGGAGCATTCCAGGCTTGGAGGATGTAGATCAAGTCACCAAGCATTTATTAACCACCTCCTTTGTGCCCGGTACGGGCGGCTAGGTGGCGGATGTGGGTGGAGCACCGGGCCTGGAGTCTGGAACACTCATCTTCCTGAGTTCAAAGCAGGCCTCAGACCTGTACTGGTTGTATGACCTAGGGCAAGTCACTTAACCTGTCTGTCTCAGTTTTCGCATCTGTAAAATGAGCACGGTATCTCTGCCAAGGAAACCCCAAAATGGGGTGACAAAGAATCGGACACTACAGGAAAGACAACATGTACTAGCCACGGTGACAGGAGAGGAACAACAAGCAGGGAGACCAGTTTAGCTTGACCACAGAGTATGTGAAGGATAGTACTGTATAATAAGATGGTCAGTAAGCATTTATTAAGGGTCTACTATGTGCCAGACATAGTGCTAAGCCCTGGGAAGATAGGTTGGAGTAGGGTTATGAAGATTTTTAAGCGATAAACATAGGAGTTTGTATTTGATTCCAGAGGTAATTAGGAGCCATTGAGAAAGGAGAGAGAGAGAAGAAATGGACACTTCAAGGAGACGTTCCATTTTCTCTGGCTGTCCCCCATGCCTGGAATGCTTTGCCTCAACTCTACCTACAGACTTCCCTTGCTTCCTTAAAATCCCACCTGTTTTTTTTGGTATTTATTTAGTATTTAATTTTTCCCCAGTTACATGTAAAAAACAATTTTTGAATATTTGTTTTCAAAATCTTGAGTTCCAAATTCTCCCCTTCTCCCTTCCCCACTGGGCACTGAGAGGGCAAGCAGTTCCATATAGGTTATGCATAAAATCCCATCTCTTATAGGAATGCTCTACCAACCCCTCTTAATTCTAGTGCCTTTCCTCTTTATTAATTATTTCCCATTTGTCCTGTATATAGCTTGCTTTCTATGTTATTTGTTTGCATGTGGTCTCCTCCATAAGATTGTAAGATCATTGAAGGCAGACTACCGTTTGCCTCTTTTGGTATCCCACTGGCACTTAAATAAATGGTTATTGATTGAATTAAGAAACCAATAGTTCAATCAAGAGGTGATGAAGTCTTGAACTAGAATGATTATGGTGAGTTAGATTGTAAGCACCTTGAGGGCAGGGGCTGTCTTTTGCTTTTTTGTATCCCTGCCTGTAGTAGTAGGTGCTTCATGAATGTTTGGGTTGAGAAAAGAGGACTTGTGCGAGAGATGGGCAAATAGAAACAATTTTTTGTTGTTGTTCAGCGGTCAGACTCTTCAGGACCCCATGTTGGAGTTTTGTTAGCAAAGATACTGATGTGATTTGCCTTTCCTTCTCAGTGTCCTTGGTGTTGGGGCTTGTGGACACCACCTCTAGAGGGGGGAGGGGGCTTTGAGGAAAGGAGAGTCTAAGAAGTTGTGGGACCTTTAGTAAATGTCTGCTCTGTGCCCTGGGCTGGTATGGGCAATAAGGAGACAGTGAGAAAAGGCACACCCTCCCCTTAAGAAGCTGACATTCTGCAGGGAGTCACTGCAAGTACAGGTCAAAGCACCTACAGAGTTTCTTTTGAGGGAAGAAAATAAATCATGTTAAGATATGAATAGCTATAAAAGGAAGGCATAAATAGTAATGGGAGCTCAAGTTATACTACTATCCATGAAATATTAAAATACTCAACAGGTGAGGTGTTCTTCACCTGTGATCTGTGAACTTGATTTATTTTTTTAAAAGATATTTTGATAAATATTTCAATATATTTGGTTTCTTTTGCAATCCTATATATTTTATTTTGTGCATTTTGAAAATATTCTGAGAAGTAGTTCATAGGCCTCACCATCCTATCAAAGTGGTCCATGACCCAAAAAACTTAAGTTCTCCTTTGGGTAGATTGTCTACGATTTATGGAAAGATACAGATAAGAATTGCACAAAAGGAGAGAAGATATGGACGAGGTTGCAATTTATTTCCCTATTAGAGGAATACTGACGAGAACCATCAAAGTAAATTTGATCTTACCAGATTTAGCCAACGGTTCTTGTCTGTCAAAACGTTTTTGGAGCCTGACTCTATCATCTAGTGTTTTAACATTTCCATTCCAGTTTCCTGACATATGCAGATTTGATAAACATACTGTCTCAGCCTTTTCTGTGTCATTGATTAAAAAAAAAAAAAAGATGTTAAGTAACACAGGGCCAAAGGAAGATTCTTAGACAATCCATCATGAGTTGAGATTGGTCCATTAACAGTGACTTTTTTTAGTGTGGTGATTTCTTGAAGCTGTCGCAGGAAATGCCCAATGAGTAAAATTCAACCTTGTATAAAATCTTACTTCCCTCAAATCAGGGAAAAGGCTGATGTATGTTAGTGTGTGAGAAGTAACAAATTTGTGTTTTGTGTATTTTGACTCTATGTATTTGTCTACTTGATTGGCAGATACTTTTTTTTCTCCAGGCTCGTGGGTTCTGTGTACAGCTTTGTAAGGATGATTGAAATGTGATTGCAGGCACATTATCTTGTGAGTGGGCAGCAGCTACAACTGTACCCTTACTAGGCAGCTGGTGGCACAGTGGGTAAAGTGAGGGCATAGAAAGCCCAGGAAGACCTGAATTCAAATTTAGCCTCAGATATTTACTATCTGTATGACCTGGGCAAGTCACAGTTTCTTTATCTCTAAGATAGGAATAATAATAACACCTCTCTTGCAGAGTTTTTGTGAGGATTACATGAGATAATATTTTTTAAAGTGCTTAGCACAGTGCCTGGCACGTTGTAGGTGCTACTACATAAATGCTTATTCTCTTCCCTTCTCTATAAGTAGGGACTGTTGAAATCTCTCCTTGTTGTCCTCTATGCCAGTGTTCAGGAAATGGGGTGATTGTGGAGTGACCCTGGTTTCCTTATTCCTGAATTTCCTACAGTTTAAAGTAAGAGAGGGAAGAGGAAAACATCCTGGGAGAGTCATAGATTTTCTTTAAGATTTAAAACAAGGCCATTAAAGGACTGTGTACTTTCCCACTATCCCATAGGTACTATCACAACCATTGGTGCAATGGCCTCTTTGTCCATAGACATGGTGAAACCCAAAACCTGTCTTCCTCAAACAATCATCATATATTTAGTGAGTGTGAAAACAAACTCAACCTTGGGTTAGGTACTGTGGAGTTTGAGAGAGCCTCCCAGGGTGCTCATCTGGATTACAGATTATGTTTTGTTAAAAAATAGCTTCATTATCTTATAGTCATAACTTACCGAATATAAATGTAGACACATGTAAATGAGGTGGATAGATAAGAGATGATTAGGGCTCCTACTTGTTGTTCTAGACTAGGGAGTGTGACTTGGCAGTCCAGCAGTGGCAAGTAGCTCCTGGTTCACCAAGAGGCTTGAGTTGTGTCTTTTCACTTCTTCAGCTGGAGGATGACGACAGTGCCTTAATATATGAGGGTGAGTTGATTGACAGTGAGTAGAATGGATTAATAAGTACTTGAGCCCCTTTTTTAGTGTTGGTGGCTAAGCAAGGCACTGGGGATTATTCATACTAAGCTTTAGTCTACATGAACCTGCTTAATCTTTGCTGGTATACAAGGAGGCAAGTGAATGAAGTCCCTTGACCTAACACGTGGCACTTTTGTATGGTTTAGCAGCACCTGCATTTTTGGGAAACAGAATGTCTTAATTTTCCACCGCACCTTAGCCTTACTATTTCAGTCATTTGTGTGTGTATGTGTTAAGTATTAAAAACACATGGCGGTAGGAAGCAGTACTTGAGTTGCTACAGGTTATTGCAGGAGAGGTCTAAAACAAGCATTTTTCCACTGTAAAGGAGGAGGGAAGTGGTGAGATCTTCCTGAGGAGGAAGGGGTAGGAAATCACTATGACATAATAAAGGTGGATAAGATGAAGAAAAACACTTGAAACATAAAGATTCAAATAGTTAAAATGAGAGGCAGAAGCAAAGTGTTATGCTTCACCTGAATTCAGAAAAGCAAGGGAGCAATCTTGGAGGAAGGGGGAGAGGGAGGAATGGCATGCCACGAACCTCATTTTCATCTGACCAGGGTAAAGGAAGATTGAACACAATTATAGACACACAAATAAAGATCTCATCTAGAAACTGATTAAACTAAAAAGGGAATTAGGAGGGGATAGAGACAAGCAAGGGGAAGGGAGCGAGCTTAAGAAGGCAAATAGAATAGATAAGGATATAGTCATAAAACAAAACTCAAATGTTGGAGAGAGTAATATGAAGCGGGGCTTAAAAGGAAAAGAAGACAGTAAAAATTTGGGAATATGGACAGGGTCAGGAGAAGACCTGCCATAGAGCAGAAACGGGCCACTTCACGTTTATAGATTATAAGTTTCAGGCAGGCTCCCTGTCTGTTACCACCTTTTAAAAAAAAACCAAAAAAGTTTCTGTTGATTTTTTTTTTTTTTAAACATCGGTTTTCCTCAGCATTCCTTTCTCCCTCCTTCACTCCCTCTGTCATTTCCAGAGATCCATCCCATATAACAAATAGTATTTTTTTTTAAAGACAAGAAAAAATAAGAGGAAAATCTGTGTGGTAGGCAACACTTGTGGACCACCCACCTCTGCACAGGGCAGCATGTTCTCAAATATTTTCTTTTGAGACATGCTTGTGATTTATAATTTTCCAACATTCTCTCTTGATATGTGTGTGTATGAGTATGTATTTGTTTCTTACCATTTACATTGTTTTAGTCATTGTGTATAATGTTTTCTGCTCTGCTTAAGTCACTCTCTTTCAGTTCAGGAAAATCTTTTCCATTTGATTGGTATCTACTTTGGTTCTAATTTTTTGCTGTCACTAAAAGTGCTGTTGTAGATATTTTGGTGTCTGTGGGAACTTTCTTCTTACCAGTGGCTCTTGGGCCTGTAGACCCAAGTAAGGGAATCTGTGGGTCAAAAGGTGTGGACATTTTAGTCACTTTATTTGCATAATTCCAAATTAGTTTTACTGATTGACACTTCCACAAACAATGTACCAGTGTGCCTATCTTCCCACAACTCCTCCAACATTGACTATTGGCATCTTTTATCATCTTTGCCCCAATTTGCAGAATATAAGGTATGGAACCTTAGGGTAGTTTGATTTGTATTTTTCATTAATGGTCTGGAACTTTCTTTCATGAGGTTATTAATACTTTGCAGTTCTTTTGAGAACTGTTCATATCCTTTGACCACATAATCTATTAGGGAATGGCTTTTGGGGGAGTTGTATTTGTGTTTGTAGGTATGTGTGTATATATGTATATGTATTTCTTTATAATCTTCACGCATACCTTTTAATTTCTTTTCAATTCTAAGAGAACTTATGATTTCATGCACTTAATGACTCAATAATGGAAAATAGCTTTAGCTAGCTACATAATATCAGTGGAGCTATGACAACAATTAAATGTGGCTTTAAGAGTTGAAAAGCACTGTATATGTGTGTGTGTGTGTGTATATATGTATAGATTTATATATTTATAGTATATACGTAAAATCTTATTTGATCCTCACCACAACCTTGTGACTTAGGTATTACTGTTATCCCCATTATACAAATGAGGAAACTGAAGCTGAGAGATGTAAAATGACCTCAGTGTCACACAGCTTCTAAGTGTCTAAAACAGGTCTTCCAGACTACAGTTCTAACACATTATCTGCTATTAAGCCTATTTGCTTAATCCATTGATTATTGGCATACTTTGCAGTTTTAACATTTGGTATATATAAAATTTTTATAATAACTTCATTGCTTGCAGAAGAAGTTTTAAACAGAACAAAATTAGGTCAGAGAAGTTAAAATGAGGAGAGCAGTTTCAGTAATTCTTCATTATATGTAATTTTGATTTCTGCCCAAAATGACCAGTCTTTTTCATGAAGTGTATTCTTACAGTTAATAGATTTGTGATTTCACATATGTGCATATATATGTATGTGTGTGTGTGTGTGTGTGTATATATATATATATATATTTATAAACTAAAGCTATAAATGTGATTGGAGTATTGAGAATGAAAATGGGAAAAAGTTCTGCTGATGAGATGTTTACATGGCATTTAATATGTGAATATTCCTAGATCACTTGAGGGCCCCTGCTCTGCCAGAACACCTAGTTTAGGTGTTTAAAATAAGAGTCACTCAGTAAACCTTCCCATTGTATGAGGGCAAAAAATTTCCCAGCCATTTAATTGCTACTTTAACCCAAGACCTGCTGTAGCCTGTTGTAAAGAATACTCTTTTACTAGGCATTAGCTTTTGTCCTTAATAGAATAATACTTTTTTGCAGGATTCAGCTGTAAAAAAAAGAGAACATAAAATTCCAAGTCAGTTAGCAATCGAAGAATGTGTATGAAGTGCTTACTTACTATGTGCTTGGCACTGTGCTAAGCAATGACTCTACCACCCTCCACGAAAAAGGGCAGAAACAGGCCTCTTATCATCAAGGAGCTCACCATTGAATGGGGGAGATGACACATAAACAACTGTGTATAAACCAAATATGTACTGGACCTTGGCTAGATCATTAGGCCTTCCTTTTCTTTGTCTGTAAAAGGGATATCATGATACCCATAGGGTTGTTTTGAGGAAAGTGCCTGATAAACCTTAAAGTAACATCTATATTTAAATTGTAACAGATGTCTCCTACTATCCAGAGTCTCCTCTGTCCTTCAGATCACATGATCATAGATCTAGAGCTGAGAAGGACCGTAGAAGGTCCTGGTACCTCATTTTACAAATGAGGAAACTGAGGCCAACGGAGGTTAAATGACTTAACCAAGGCCATATCTGTAGTAATCCCTGAGAGGTGGGATTTGTTGAAACAATGTCCTCACAGCGAGATATGGAATCTGTATTAAGTTTAAAACTTACGAAGCCTTCTAAAGACTATTAAAAACAAATCATAACACTAACTAAATCATTCCAATGACTGGCCTGCTTTCTTCTGACCATAGCCTTGCAATCCAATTTGACTTTGATTACTCTAGAACACTAATGCTGACAGTGATAAGGTTGTATTACAAAGTGCTGAATCCAAGTTTTGAAATACTATGGAGTCTTCACTTCCTACTACAGCACGGCACTTTTCTTTTTGGAGGGGGGAAGGCAGGGCAATTGGGGTTAAGTGACTTGCCCAAGGTCACACAGCTAGTAAGTATGTCAAGTGTCTGAGGTCACATCTGAACTCAGGTCCTCCTGACTCCAGGGCCAGTGCTCTATTCACTGCACCACCTAGCTGCCTGGCATAGCACTTTTTTCTTCAGTCAGGTTGTTGACTCTCTTTTCATGATTTTCTTGCATCATTCTTATTTCTCTTCCCAATTTTTCTTCCACTTCTCTCCTTTAGTTTTCAAAATCCTTCTTCAGCTGATCTCTGGCTTTTAGGCAAGCTTCATGTTTCTTGGCAGCTTTTGGTGCAGGAGTTCTGACTGTGTTGTCTTCCTCCTGTTCCCTGCTTTGATCCTTCTTTTCCCCAAAGAAAAAATCTAGAGTTTGGTTGCTGTTCTTACTTTGCTTCCTATACTTATTCATGGCTAGCCAATCAGAGATTTTTTAGCTCTGTGGAACTCTGCTTCCAGAGGGGAAAGCTCTGTCTCAAATCGCTGGGGTTTTCCCAGCTGCCAAAGCTTTTAGGAGGCTGCTGGGGCCCTCCCCCACTCTGGCTCACTGAAAAGAGACCCCAGGACCACCACCCAACACCACGATCCGGATCCAGGCTGTTCAACGTGAGAGCACAGAGCACTTGGCCTCTGAACAATCGCTTGGCCTCCCTGCAGTCTGCAGACCGGAGCTCCAAAGTGGCAATGTGGAGGCGGGTGCAAGACCTCTGCTTCCTTGCCCTGGAGGCAGCTTGGCCTGACCTGCTTTTCTCCCCCATCCAAGTTCCACTAATCTTTCACTTAGTCATTTCTTTTTTCTTTATGGCTTGATAATTCTGGAAACTGCCACAGCTACTGCAGATCTGCTGTTCTGTTGCTCCAGGTGCAGCTCAGCTTGTCTGGCTGCCCCCAGGGCCAATGCACTGTTTCAGGCTTACAGCCCTGAGATGGTACCTCCTAGCTGAGCTGCCATTAACGGAAAGTATATTTGTGTGCGTTTTAGAGTTCTAGAATTTGTTTAGAATCATATTTTATGGGTATTTTGAAGTGGCTATGTGGGAGCTGTAATACTTTGCTGCTCCTATGCCACCTTCTTGGCTCCGCCCCCCCATAGCACTTTTTTAAAGCAACAAATATTACTATTTAATATTACCAGCGCAAGAGTGTAGATAATCATAAGTGATAAGACTTTTACATTCAGTTCCTCCTATATATCTGAGGCCGCATTCATATAGGTACAAATAAAACTATTTTGGAGCCATTGGCAATGTTTTGGGAACTATTACTTTCAAAATAAGAACAAATAAAAAATACTCAGTGCACAACACTGTACAAATAAAATCAAGTTTTAGAAATCTTAGCTATGTTACATTGTGCTTCCAGAAAATGGAGCATTATCCATAGAGGTAATCCCTTCTATCCCCACTGATAGAATCCCCTCCGGAATGCTTTGAATTTAGGTCTTCCAAACTTCAGGAGAGAGAGAGGCTGTGAGAGACATTATGGCTCCAGAATCACCACCTTGCACCCAGACTGGCCTCAAGCCTCTCCAGGTTTAGCCATGCTGCTCTTTGGTGGAGGAGAAGCCTTTCCAACTTGGGAGCACGTTGAGGTCTACAGAGGCATAGCCTTTAAGAGCATGGGATCGCACAAATGGTGAAATAACATTTTTAACCTGAACGTAAAGTACACCCTGTTATACAAACTGGAGCTTTGGAGGGGTTTTGATTGCTATATTGAGGGTTTGTTGCTATATTGAATTGCTTCTGTAATATTCATGCTCCCACCTACACATGAAGACATAGGGCTATTAACTTTGTAGTGAGTCTCAAGACCAAGTAATTCCATCTTCTGTGGGACTTTCCAGTAATTGGAATATTTATGCTTTCTCCTCCTGCTTTCACCTGCTAAGTGACTGAATTTGATGCGACATAATAAACAAGCTCTGAGACTTTCTCCAGAAAAACAATCACAGGACTTGCTAGTGCTTTGAAAAGCTGTTCTGTAGCAGGCAGGAGGCTGTCATTTGAAGGCTTTGTGGGTAGTCTCTATCTAAATGAACAGTATGAAATACTGACCATTTAGGGGATTTAGAGACTCCCTAAGCTGCTGTTAATTTCTAATCTTTATTTTAAAGCCCTTCTTTAATGTCCAGTACAGTGGTGTTAGTTAATAGAAGAAGCCTGACATAATCACAGATATATGTGTAACAAATGCTTACTAGCAGGGGTCAGTTGCTAGAGGAACCAGTGACACAATTTTTCTTTTTTTTTTTTCTTTTTTTTTTGGTGATTTGTTCCTGCCTCTTTTCTCCTTTCTTTTTTATTCATTCATTTATTTATTAAATTTTATTGTAGTTTGCATCATTCATTTCCACGAGATTTTGAGTTACATATTTTCTCCCCCTCTTTCTCCCACCCACCACCCCAAAACAGCCATCCCAGTGTGTCCCCCCCTCCCCC
>CM053588.1:81485515-81514731 GCA_028646515.1 Pseudochirops corinnae | reverse complement strand
TGCTGACTCTCTTTTCATGATTTTCTTGCAACATTCTTATTTATCTTCCCAATTTTTCTTCCCCTTCTCTTATTTGGTTTTCAAAATCCTTCTTCAGCTCATTTCTAGCTTTAAGGCAGTCTTCATGTTTATTGGAAGCCCCTGGAGGGGGAGCTCTGACTGTGCTGTCCTGCAGCTCTCTGCCTTGGTCCTTCTTTTCTTCAAAGAAGGAATCTAGGGTTTGGTTGCTGTTCTTACCCTGCTTCTCATGCTTATTCTTACTCATGGTTGGTCAGTCCGTGATTTTTTTTTTTAAATCTCTGTGGGGCTCTGCTTCCAGAAGGGAAAGCTCTGTCCCAAATCGCTGGGGTCCTCCCGGCCGCCGTAGCTCTCAGGAAGGTAACTCAAAATCTTATGGAAATCAATGTTGAAAATTAAAAATAAACAAAGAAAAAAAAAAAGAAAACCCCACATGGGGTCATAAAGGATTGGACATGACAGGAATGACTGAACAACAACAAAATATAGGGCTTACCAAGTGCCAGGCACTTTATTATCTCATTTGATGCTTACAACAACCCTGCCAGGTATGTGCTATTATCCCTATGTACAGTTGAAGAAACTGAGGCAAACTGAGGTTAAATGACTTGCTCGGGATCACACAGCTACTAAGTGTCTGAAGTCAGATTTGAATTTGGGTCTGAATTACTCGAGGTCCAGCATTCTGTTTGTTATACCACCTAGTTACCCAAGTCTCATCTCTGACACGACTCAGAGCACATCACTTAACTTCTCAATGCTCCGAGACTTTTTCTAGTATTGTTAGGAGTTTATTTACTAGCGTGTTCTGGGTAACAATGAAATTCCAGGCTCAATCTCTATTTCTATCCAATGAATAGGCCACAGATGCAATGTTATAATGAATAATAAGGCTCTCAGTCTTCACACTGTAGGTGGGGTTACAAGACGTGGGCACATAGCTCCAGTACAGCATGAAATGACTTAAAAGCATTAAAAAAGTTCCAGTAAAATGCCATTTAAAGACAGAAAAATCAGATCTGTTCAGGAAAATCACAGAAAGCCTGCTGGGTGGAAAAGGCAGCCTTTGATTGGGGTCGTGGGGGTCAAATTCAACATATAGAGATGCAGTTGGGGAGGAAAAAGGACGGGGAATAGTGCAACCAAGGGCAAGTAGTACAAACAACAAGACTAACTCATCTTGGCTGGAACATAAGGCACAAAAGCGGAGGTAACGTGTAATCTGACTGAAGAGGCCAGTCTTCTGAATTCCCAGTCCAGTGCTTTTTTGTGATGCTGTCTCATCTGTGATCTTCAGTTCCAAATTACCTGATTCCAAAGAGAGACTGGGGAAACTGGCTGTAGTCCTTGGGGCACTCTGATGAGGACTCAGCCACTGGCCATGCAACATAGCTTTAATATAGGACAGTGGAAGGCTGCCATACTTCACTGAGATGCAGTACCTTTTTTTTTTTAATCTAGTAGTGAGACATAGTGTTTAAAAGTGCCAGATTTCATTATTCTAGCTTGTCAGAGTCTCTTAGCTATTTTCCACTTATCCCTTTCTTAGAGTTTTTTCCCTTTCATTGACATGGACTTTAATAGCCTCCTTGTTGATGGAAGAAAGTGACAGGGAAGGGAGCCTGATGGGGACTTATCCTTTGTACTGAATTCAGTTCACGTGGTTTGGAGTTAGAGGGTCAGAGAAAAGAGGGATAGAGGCAAATGAGGGGTTAGGAGGTGGGGGTGACTCTAGGACCACTAGGGATATGATATGAATACTGTGGGAAGTATAGGAAACTTACCTTAGCACAAGGATTTGTCTGTGCCTCATCCCCCTTATATGTGAGTATGCATGTATGGTATATATGCCTGTGTCCATGCACACATGCCCAGATCATATAATTATTGGGGACCCTCCTAGCTTCCCAGAGCTCTCTATAGGGAGAAAAGAAAGGCAGAAGATATTGGGCTTTCTTCCCCCCTCCCCCAACCCCATGCCAGTTTAAGCTAGATTATCTGGGTGAGTCCTGAAGGGGCATCAAGGGTGACCCCCTCCCCAGCACCCCCTGCAGGCTCAGTTGGGTTGTCCTCTCCGATCCCCTCACATGATACTGCTGCAACTCTAGGCTTGGTTTTTGCACATCTGAACCTTGGCACCCACTCCCATCTCCCTCCAGTGTAGTAGGAAACATGTACAGGACTTGGAGTCAGAAAGTTCATTTCTGATTTAGTAGTATCCAGGGGGCTTTGGACACTTTACAAGTCACTGAGCTATAGTTTTTGCATATGTAAAATGGTGATACTTGTCATACCTACAATTAGAGGATTGCCATAAAATGTTTTGCAGCTTCAGGTTGGCATAGAAATATGTTATTCTTTGGTAGGTTTGATTTTGGAATCTTGAGGGCCAAATATAGCTGATTAGGGCCCTCTTAAGTTATCCAAATACTGCACATGCAATTATGTCCAAGAACACAAAGGTTGTTCAGGCATATCCAGTAATGTTATTCATTCTAGGAATTTAGAAAATCAACATTACAGGAAGCAGGAGCATTTTATTTTAGGAACCAGTCATTGCATGGCTAAAACTAATACTTTTCAGTTTTTACATCTTTTAGAAGGAGGAGGATATAGTGGAAAGCAGACTGGACTTTTAAGTCAGAAGACCTGGGTTTGGGTCCTGCCTCCACTTCTTACTTGTAGGTGACTGAGTCATCTCTCTTCTCTGGACCCCTTTCTTTTTCTGCAAAATGAAGAGATTGGACTAGATGATCTTTAAGATCTTTCAGCTCCTTCATTCTAAGATCATTTTTATAATGGTGACATCAATTCCTCCTTCCCTGCTCCAGGCTAGGGTGGGTGAAGGTGTGACATTAGTGAGCTAGGTGGATAGAAGACTGGACCTGGAGTCAGAAAGAGCTGACACAGACTAGCTGTATGACTCTGGACAAGTCACTTAACTTCTGCTTACCTCAGTTTCCTCACCTATAAAATAGGGACCATAATAGCACCTACTTCCCAAGGTTGTTATGAAGGTCAAATGAAATCATGTTTGTAAAGTGCTTAGCATAATGCCGGACCCATAGCAGACACTATATAAATAATGCTTATTTTTTTTTTCCATCCCTTATGTACCTTTAAATTCATGGTAATATGGGGAATTGGAGGCTTGATGGGTGGTATTCCATTCTTCTGGGTCTTAAAGGTAGTATGGGAAGTGGATATCTCATAACATTTATAGGCACTGCTGTGAGCTTGCTGAGCAATTGTTTCCTTATGGGCTATTTTTTGAAGGGCTCCCAGGTTACTCTCAGAGGATCATCACTCAAATAGTAGAGGAAATTTGCATTTCTAGAGTTCATTTTTTTCCATTATGGAGGGTTTATGGAAAGACATAGTTGAGAATTACGCAAGATAGTGGACTGTGAAGGGACTAAGATCTGTGCCACTGGACTGGTTACTCATATTAAATGACACAGTGCCTGGCACATAGTTCCTTAATAAATACTTGATGACCTATAAACTTCATAACATCACAGATCCAGCCAAGAATCTAAGACTGATTGGGCTTGGTCATACTATATTAACATTAGTGCAAAACAGTTTTGTTCTGGCTGGCCCCATCTAGGTCATGCCTGTATAAAACATCATCCCTACCTTCAGAAAACCTCTGTGCTTTTTGGGGGAGACAGACACATATAATCCAGTAACTGACAATATCAGGCAAATAGGTGATGTGTCAAACAAATGATACAGATAGTAATTGTTCAGAGGAAGAACAGTTCACAGTAGAGTGGGATAGTGAGACAGCTTCACAGAAATATTGGCACTTGGAATCCAATGTAGGTCTTAAAGCTTAATACTCCTTTTTTAAAAAGAGGAAACAAGCTTAGAGAGGCAAAATGAATTGCTCAAGATTATACAGACACCTGGGATTTGAATTTAAGGTTCAGATAGACAGGAGAGGAAGAAGGGCATTCTTCTAGTTATTTCTCACAGTTAACGGGGTATTTAAAGGTTATCTAGTTCCTCACCTCTGCTTGGACACTGTTCCTGATAGCAAACTCATTTTTCCCATTGTAATAATGGCATGAACTGGTATGCTGAGAGAGGAATTCCCAAGGTTTTTGTTGTAGACAGTTTATAGACAGGATGGGCTGGAGCCAGAGGTGTTTTGTAGGTGAGAAAGGTAAATAAATTATAGTCAGAAAGTAGAAAATCTTGAATGCCAGGCCCAAGCTGATATCCAGTCCAGTAAGTCTTAGCATATTCTGTAACAGGCTGAGGAGAGGAAACACTGCTTGTTTGGGAGCATTCTGTTGTACTTAGCATTTCTACAACAGCATGTAATGATTTACATTTTTATAATGCTATAAGATTTACAAAGCACTTTGTTCATAACAATCCTGTAAGGTTGGTGGTACATTTTATAGATAAGGAAACTGAAACTAGCTAGGAAGTATAGGAATTGGATTCAAATCCAGGTTTCCTGATTGCTAAGTCTAGTGAGCCTTCTACAATTGTTTGTACAAGATAATGTTTCAGAACTCCCTAGTTCATGGTTTTTGCATTGGCTGTGGGGGTGGCAAGCCTTCTCCATAGAATGTTGCATAGGATTCTCTCTGATCTGTTTCTATTTCTGCTCTACCTGAGATGAGCATTGACCTGTAGACTTGAGGGAGAGTTGTGAGCTTTGGTCCTAGTCCCTATTTCTGTTCCCTGGCTCTTCCTGCCCCTCCTCACAGATGCACAGCAGAACAGGGGATTAGGTTCTGGCAGCTATGCTGGGGTTTTGTCAGCCATTCCACACTGGACAATAGCCCATAGTAGCCTGTCCGGGAGAGTAGCAGCCTGTACACTGGGGCCAGAATCATTTTTGTTCCGGCTAGCCGAGGGGGAGGAGCAGACAGACTGGCCAAGCTGAAGGTATGGAGCAGAGGGAATTCTTTTGGGGAATGCATTTGAATGGCAGCCATGTCCTAGAGCTGGTGGCACCAGCGGAACTGCGTATGTCTGTGTGTTTGTGTCTGTGTCTGTGTATTTAAAGGCAGAAGCCCCGCACCAGCAGGAACCTGACCCAGTTAAAAGACCTTTTTAGCCTGCTTTGGCTCTATGTCCTGCTACTTGAAAGATGTAACATCCAGCCCTTGAAGGTTTCTTAGACTTGCTGAAGGCTCAGCTGAACCTTGTGGGGAGTCCGTCGGCCCTGGGGAGCCGGCTGAGCTCTCACTGATGGGGGGGTGGGAGGTTGCCATGAGACATTCAGAGAGGGAATTTCTGGGATCGGACAACAGGTCTGACAGCCAGGCCTCAGAAAATGCATTTCATGTGTCTAGGGTAGAGCTGGATGTTGGCCGCAGCTCCTCCCCTTCAGGAAGGGGCCCCCGCAGCCCGAGCCCCCCCAGCGGCCGCCCCCCACCCCCGCCTGGGAGGAGCGCGCCTGGGCGGAGGGCTCTCCCGGCAGCGGCGAGAGGAGTTGGGCTCGCTGCGCCTTTAAAGACAGCAGACTGCGGGCCGTGACGCACGCCTGGCCCGCCGCCAGCCCCCTCGCTCCTGCCAGGCTCACCGACGAGAAAACCAACAACTTTTCTTTTGTGCGTGGGGCTACTTTTCTTCCTCCCTCCTCCCTCCTCCCTCCCTCCTCTTCCTCCTCCTCCTTCTGCTCTCGGGTCCTTCTTTGCCTTCCAAGATTTAAACGCTCATGGCGGATTAAAAAGCCCAGACGCCTTCGGCTTTAGAAGTCGGGTAAGGCCCTTCGCACGAAGACTTTGTCTCTGGGGTTTTTGTTCAAACGTGGAAGGAGGGGGTGGGGTGGATTTTGCGCCCCCTGCGCTTGCTGCGCCATCCGGCTGGTGGGGGAGGAGGGGAGGCGGGGAGAGGGGGGGAGGGGAGGGGGCCGTGCGGAGCCGAGCGAGTAAACAAGCAGGCCCGGGAGCGCGGCTTGGTTTGGCCACATCCGGGACTTGGCGCCCATTGGAGTAAGGGGGGTGGGGGGTGGGGGCTTGCCTTTTCACTTCGCCCCCTTGTAATATCAGCGGGTTTTTGTTTAGGGGAAGGATATGTTTGTGTGTGTGTGTGCATACGTGTGTCCGCGTGCGTGTGTGTACGTGTGCTTCGGCCTGCGCGTTGAGCTACCGAAGCAGGCCAGGAGACGCTTCTTTCTCCCTTGGGAGGCCTGGAGGTGGTAGAAACAAATGGTCTCCAGAGGTGGGGAGCAGGCTGGCTTGAGTCGGAGCGGGGGCGGAGAGAAGACAGGTGGGAGAAGGGTTTCTGAAGGAGTGGTCACCAGCCTGAGAGGTCAGAGGGGATGTGTGTTGACTGTCCATTTCATATCTATCTTCCCTCAAGTCTTGTGCCTCTCTCCAGGCCTGACTGGGCCGATAAAACACTTCAAAGCCATAGAAAGTAGCTTGAGATTCAACCTTCTCCATTCCTTTCCAGGGCCTTTGGGCTCTGGGCCAAACTTCAAGCTTCAAAGAGAAGGTTAGGCTGTGTGTAAAAGGGGAGGGCCTGAGCCCAGATTTGCTTTTTTTCAGAAAGCCAGGTTACCCGGCCTGGCCACCTAACCCCAGAAATCCAGCAAGACCCTACAGACCAGAGAGCCATCAGCTTGGTGCTGTCCAAGAATTAGGATCTCATTTTGTCTTCTCATGGGTCTCCTTTCCGTTCATTCACCTCTAACCTCCAATACAGAGAGACACAGGTTTATCTTCTTTATTTCTTCCTTCCAGTTAGGAGAGATACCAAGTAAGCACACAATTCTTGTTCCTCTCTGTATTCTGGACAGATTTGCCCTCTGTGACCCTATGGAGTTTCTGACAGGTGAAATCTTGATGTTGTTCCTCTAACTCCACCCCACTTCCATATACATTGCTCTGAAGTTGCTGGAGGAACAAAAGAACAAGGGACTTAACTCTGCAGGTGTATGTAATTGCATTAGAGGCAATCTCAGTGTTCCTTTTGGAGGCAGATGGGGAATCTGGGATTCTTGTAGCTAAGGACAAATAGCACCACTTGAGTGATGTGATTGACAGTCTTGATTTTGAGGAACCTAGGGGAGGCATTTGACCTATCTTGAAAATCTCTTTGGCCTCAAGCCATTTGATTGACGAGAAGGTGATCTCTTTGAGTGGGCAGCCTGGTGAGAGAAGGAGAATGTTAGGAACATGTTAAAGAATGAGAAGTCCTGTGCATACGGGGAACCTTGGCCAACTGTTCTGTGGTGTCAGAGGTTACAGCTTTAGGTATTATCTCAAGGTAAGTCTGCAGTTTAAGTCAGGCATGAGGGAATAAATAACAATCTTCAAGGGAGTTGTTAGCTACCTGGGTGGAGAGACCTTGATCTCCCAGTGGTCGACATTGAATCCTTCTGATACCTCATTTTCCTCAATCTGAGCATGTGGTTTGCATTAGCTACAGCCATAGGCATGGAGCTGAGTTTGGTTAACCCCTTGAGCCACAGAGTAGGTTTAAGCCAGGGAGCCCAGCTGACTAGTGGGTGAGAAGCCTTCTTCCCTGTCTAGGTCTTGACTCTCATAGCACTGAGAGGGTTAAATATAAAAATGTGGGAGTGGGTCCTGCTAGGAAGGAGTCTAGTTGCTTTATCACAACTTTGGAAATGTAAAGTGGCTACTAGTCTTTGGTTAAAAGGCCAAAGGGAGCATGAACCCCTAGTAGGCTTCCTTTAGGCATCAAAGACCAGGAGAATTAAAAAAAAACTGTAGGAAAAAATGCTGAAGGTCATTCAAAATTGTGGGTTGGGACCTGGCCTGACTGAGATCTCTGTAAAATGGCCTCAGGTTTTGTGAGTGAGGAGAATCACCCTGTTTTTCTGTGTCGCCATCTCCATGGCTGTGTCTTATGGGTGGGGCCTTCCTCAGATTTCAGAGGGAGGGTGGAGAGGATGGAGTTCTGGCTGAAATCCCTTGGGTTGCTAGCCAATGCCTTTTTAAAGTCATAGTACTCTCCTTAAGCTGAAGGATGGCTATGCCATTCTAGGATAATTGATTAACCCTGTTTTACTTAGAAAGTAGCAGTGGAATGGCTGACTTCAAGAGGTGAGGAATGTTCCTTATATATACCTTAGATTAATGGGTCATAGATCAAGAGCTGAAAAGTATCTAGAAGCCAGCTGATACAACTGGGTTGGGGGGAAAGGGGAAAACAGAACCAAGGGAGAGTAGTGCATATAACAAAAACCATATTGGTTTTGCAAGCAAGGGCAGCCCTAAAGGGGAAATAATGGCCACTAGGTGATATCTAAAAGTGGTGTAGTGGAGAAGCTGTGCTCATTACTTTAGGATTAGTGACTTTAAAGGCTTTTTTCTATAGAAACCTCAGGTTTTCAGTTAGTAGAAATACTTTCTTACAGGATTATAGGATTTAGAGCTGGAAAGAACTTTAGGAATTATGTAGTGAGAGGTGTTGTGATTTGACCAAGATTATAAAGTAGTAGTAGTAATAGATTATATAGTAGTAGTAATAGTAGTAACAGAGTCAAAATTTGAACCAGCTGCTCTGATTCCAAAATCTCAGATTCTTAGAGTAGAAGGGAACTCAGAAGCCATTTAGTAAAACCTATGTCTGAATACAAATCTCCTCTAGTGATCAACTGGTTTTGAAGGCCACCTGTGGTGGGGGAGCTACTGGTCCTTCCTAAAATGTAGTGGCTATAATTGAACACAATGCTATGTGATCTTGCCAGTGTAGATTAATAATGGGCCTTTTCACAGTTCTACCGCCGTATACTATAGGTTTCATAGTGCAGTTTAAGATTACATTAGCTTCTTTGGCTGCCATGTTGTGTTCTTAACTCATATTCAGCTTAATGGCCTATACTGAGTCCCTTAAAACATTCAGATCTTTTTCAGATGAGCCATTGTCTAGACATACCTCTTCCATCTTGTAGGTTGTGAGGTTGATGCTTGGAAGCAAAGTGTACATATATTAAATTGCATCTTACTTAAAATGATAGAATTTTTTAAAAACAGTTTATGTTATCAAATTAGGGACCTTGGAAGGTATTCCATACTCCCATTCTTCAACCCTTAAATCAGATTTCTGTCTTTACCGCTCTGCTTTTCACTCTTTGTAGGGCAGTGGTTCTTTGGGATTCACTTATTTCATTGAATTTGAACACCTGTTTTGGCAGGATCATGTTAATACTTTCACTACTTTTTCCTCATATATTAAATATAAAATCATTCATCAAAATAGCAATTCAAGAAAATAGGCCTGATTTTCTATATTTTGGTGCAGAATTTCTCCATTTGACCTCAACCCTTTAATCTAGGTATTCTGGATTTCAGACTCCAGAGACCAATATCTGGAGAGGCAACAGAGCGGAATGGAAAAGGCACTTGTCCTGACCGTCAAAAGACTTAGGTTTTAAGTCTAGGCTTCAACACTAATAGCAGTGTAGCAGTGTAATCCTGAGCAAGCCACTTAATGTCTTTGAACATCACTTTTTTCATCTGTTAAATAGAAGTAGTGATACTTGTGTCCCATAAATTTGTGTTGAGAAAAGTGCTTTATAAACTTTATAAAATTTAAATGTGAACTGCTGTTAAAGATTCTTTCAATATTTTTCAAGTCCAAAAGCATTTGGCCAAATTTATTTAGGAAACAGTTCTAGGGAGTGTAGTAGTGTGACCTTGGACAATATTTTACCATCTTCTAGATCAGCGGTTCTCAACCTGTGGGTCATGACCCCTTTGGGGGTTGAACGACCCTTTCACAATGGTTGCCTTAAGACCATCAGAAAACAAAATTACAGTTATGAAATAGCAATGAAAATAATTTTATGGTTGGGGTTCACTACAAAGTGAGGAACTATATTAAAGCGTCATGGCATTAGGAAAGTTGAGAACCACTGTTCTAGACCGTTCTCTTTACCTGTAAAATGGTTACTAGTGGCTATATTAGGTGAGCTCTTAAGTTTCCTTTTAATTTTAATGACATAGAACTTTTACCCTTTGCTCTTTGGTCAGGAGTAGAAATGAAATCTATTTACAAATGTCTTTTCTGTCCTAAGCTTTTGATCTCATCAGTAGGAAGGCAGATGATTGGTGAGAGAGTAAGGACATCCCTAAGCAGTGATGTGAATAATCCAAGGATGAGTTTGGTCTCAAGAAGAAACATTGAGATTGGACTCTTGCCCCAGAGTGGGAATGAGCAGGGAAAGAAATTAGCCTTACTTCCCTTGCCAAAAAGCAGGGCAAGCCCAGTCTGAGCCAAGAGAGTACTTTTGTCTGGTCTCTGACTAGAGTATTTCCCCTTAGGATTCTAGCTATCTATAAAACAGCAAAATTTTACTAACCCCAGGGACAGACTAGCTATCACTTAAGGACTACCTAATAATCATGAGTAGATATCTTGCTGTGTGATTAGGACTTATTAAATAATAGCAGCTTACATTGATAAAATAATTTCACATCTGTGATTCTCAAAGCAGTCCTGTAGAGTAGGCAGTCACTTACTTGGGTTCTCTTATAATTTCTTCATTCTCTGTTCTTAAATCTCAAGTGAATCTAGTTTATCTCTAGGACTATGACAATGGCATAACATGGAATCAGGATGGGATTTCGTTAAAGAGTCAGTTGAAAATTCAAGAGGCCTGAATTTAGGTGTTGGAGCTTTGTGTGACCTTGTAAACTATAAAGCACTATAAATGTGATCATCCTCAGGAAGCACTTTGTTGCTTATATTTAGCAAATATGTATTGCTAACATTAAGTATTGTTTCCTGTGTGTTTGTCTTCCCTTCTTCAACTAGATCATAAATTTCCCTGAGTTAAAGATTGAATGGTACAAGGGGCACAAGGGGCATCTGGGTGGTACAGTGGATAAAGCTCTAGCCCTGGAGTTCAGGAAGGCCTGAGTTCATACAGCTTCAGACACTTAATAGCTACGTGATCCTGGGTAACCCTGATTGCCTCAGTTTCCTCATCTGTAAAACAAACTGGAGAAGGGAATGGCAAACCATATCAGCATCTTTGCCAAGAAAACTCCAAATGGGGTCACAGAGTCAGACACGATTAAACAACAGGTTTTCCTTTCTATTCATTGAAACTTGAGAATGATAGAACATCTCAGACCACTGATGCTAAGCACATGGATGTGATGTGCTAGTAACCTTGACCTTATTGCCCTAGCTCCTCTCCAGAAGGTCACAGTAACAGTGGAGAAAGGTCTGGTTTGAATCATTCCTAGTTGTCAGTAAATGGTAGTGTGAATACTGGTAAGAGCTGAGGTTCTTCAGACAAGCCAGCATCTGGATTGACTGCTTCCTAGGGCTGCAAGCCCACAGAGGGAAGGGAAGTTGGGGCAAAGAATTCCAGGACAGAACCCTACCTAATACCTAATATACCTTGTACATAGTTGGCATATGAATGCTGATTGTATTATGATTATGTATTATGTCTGTCTCTGTTGGTGGCTTATCTCTTTTCTAAACTCTAGGGAGACAGGAACCTTATCTCTATTTACCCTCCTTAGCAACGTATTCTCTTTACCCAATAGGTACTAAATAAATGTCTGTTAAATTCTAAACGTCCTAAGGAATCTTGAAGGACTGGATTTATCCTTACTTAGGGAGTCTTGGTTTTGATGTACAGTTCTAAGGTGAGGCATCTTATTATAGTGAAAAGGATGCCACTTAGATTTGGAATCAGAACTTGGGTTTGAATTATAGCTCTCTTTACCCATGTTACCATGGACTGGTCACTTCTCTCTGGGCCTCAGTTTTCCTATATCTTTATGTAAAATGAAGAGGATGGATTATAAAGTCCCTTCTAGCTCCAAATCCTGGGCAATGTAGATTTTAGGAGACCTTTTAGGTCTGATAGTATTGAAAACTGGGGATGGGAAAAGGGAACACTTCCCTGAAGACCTGCTCATGTGAATCAGGCAGGATTTTAGGATCTTGCAGCGAAGCCTTAGAATCTTGCCATCTTCTGCTTAAGGGGGAGATCTTCACACAGTATCACTATGGTCTGCCTTAAAAAGTTGTCTTTTCCAAAGTATTTTAGAATTTGGATAGGAGATGAACGTTGAATTTAGTCCAGTTGTCTTCTCTGTAAGATTGTCACTGATAATCTGCTTTAGGGCAGCAGTAGCAACTTCCCCGATCTCTGGGAAAATTGTCTTATTACTTAGTATATTGCCATGATTGGACCTAAGCCATGGGTAAGATTTGAATTGCTTAGGGGCCCAAACAAAAAGATTTTCTTTCTTTTTGTAACATAGTGAGTTGGCCTGACTTTCCAAACTCTAAACTGCTCCTCTTCTTCTCTTCAGGTTCCAGGTGCGGTGGGCTGACCATCTGACACAGCCAGTATGACTCTTCATGCAACCAGGGCAGCTGCACTCCTCTCTTGGGTATGTGATTGTTTCTCCCTGGCGTTGTCTCCCTGGTGTTTCTTCTTGGTGGGCAAAGGGATTCCTTTCTTTGTTCCATTGTTTCGTATTTTCTAGAAGCTGGCTTTTGAGCTCTGCTAAACCTACTCTAGACTAAAACCAATATTGAAAATTCATTTAATTTCTTCCATAGCCTTCAACCAGGAACTCATTTTAACTACTGTCTTTCTTTATGTACTTAAAGAGTTGTTAAATTTCCCCTAAATCATTGAATTGAATTGACTTGTTTTCACCTTTCCTGATAAGAATCATTTAAGGCCTCTAGTCCTGATACCTCAGCAAGAATACCATCTGCATATGTCACAAGTAGCCATCCAGCCTTTGCTCAAAGATCTCTAACAAGGGGAAGCAGTCCATTCCTCTTTAGAATGGTTCTCATTTTTTATTTTTTTCCTTATATCAGACTAGAATCTGCCCCGGTAACTTTCACCTTGTTCCTAATTCTGTTCTCTTGCTAGGCAGAATTTATTTAATCTTTCTATGTGACAAGCCTTCAGATACTGGAAAAATTTTTTTTATGTAAGGGCCCTTCCCCCAATTTGGATGATAAGTATTATATAATTAATGTAATCATCTCCACTCATTCTTTGTGAAGAAAAAATGACCTCCTTGTTGTTCTTCACATAGAACATTTGTATAAGCGGTCCCCGACTCCTCTCCCTCTGTACCTGGAATATCCTCTTTCCTCACCTTTGCATCTTAGAATCTCAAATTTCCTTCAAGTTCAACCAGCAGCCAGAGGCCTTGAAACCTTTTTTTGATCTCAGCTTCTTGATGAAATTACCTTGTATTTTTTATGAGACATAGTGTCAGAGTGAATAGAGATGACCTCAGAGTCTGGAAGACCTGATAAAATAGTGCCTCTTGATACATAGTTGCTATTTGCAATTTGTCAAATAACTTAAGTTCTCAGTACCCCAAGGCAACCATCTGCAGCTATAAATTTCTGAGCTCTTGCTTATCTGTAAGGGAAAAAGGAGTTTCTTTGCTGGGATTTCCCTCCACCAGGAAAATCACAGGTCCAAATTTAAGATATACTTTGTGTGTAAATGCCTTTTTCTCAGTAGAAAGTAGGCTCAGGATAGAGATTTTGATTTTTGTCTTTATATCTTCAATAGTTAATGTTGCTGTTGTTCAGTCATTTTCAGTTGCCTTTGATTTGTGACCTCATTTGGGGTTTTCTTGGTGAAGGTACTAGCGCGGTTTGCCATTTCCTTCTCCAGCTTATTTTATGGATGAGGAACCTAAAACAAACAGGGTTCAGTGACTTGCCCAAAGCCACACAGCGATTAAGTGTCTGAGGCCAGCTTTGAACCCAGGAAGAGGAGTCTTCCTGTCTGGAGGTCGTCTAGCTGCTAGTTAATAGTAGGTGTTTATTAAATGCTTCTTGAATGATTGATCATCCATATCTCCCAATTTTGTGCCATTTGCAAATTTATTGATTATGTTATCCATGCCTTTAGCCAAGTGGTTAATAAAAATGTCAGGCAACACAAGGCCAGGCAGTTCCCTGGAATATTCTCCTAGAAATGTTCCAAGTTAACATCAAACCATTAGTGACTCTTTGGCTCAGGTCCTAAAACCGGTTCTTAATCTGGCTTAACATTACTGTTGAACCTACCTCTCTCTTGTCTGCTAGAAGAGCATGAGAGGATTTGGCAAATGCTTTGCTAAAATTTTGGTAAACTGTTTACAGTTTCGTCTTTTTTTACCATTCTGTTAGCCTTGCCAAAAAATAACAGTATTGGCTGGGGTGAGACCTGTTCTTTATGAAACCTTATTGATTCTTAGTCCTCTACTTCCTTTTATAATTGTTCACTAATGATTAAGGGAGGCAGTGGTTAGAAACAAACTAGACTTTTGGGGAGGGATGGGATAAAAAGAGAAAAGAAGAAACAGTAGAAAATGGGATAGAGGGAAATACACAGTAATCATAACTGTGAATGGGATGAGCTCACCCATAAAATAAAAGCAAATAGCAGAATGGATCAGAAACCAGAAGCCAACAACATGTTATGTACAAGACACACTTGAAAATCGAAAGATACGTGCAGTTAAGATAAAGGACTTGAGCAGAGTATGATATGCTTCAGCTGAACTTAAAAAAAAAGCAGGGGTAGCAGTCGTGATCTTAGAGTAAAAAGCAAAACTAGATCTAATTAAAAGGGATGATCAGGAAAACTACATTATGCTAACAGGTGTCATAGACAATGAAGTAATATAATAAATTTTTGTACCAAGTTTCTTTGATAAACACTTCGTTTCTCAAATATATACTGAGCATAAAACTGAGTCAAATTTATAAAAATAAGTCATTCCTTAATTGATAAGCGGTCAAAGGATATAAACAGGCAGTTTTCTGAAGAAGGAATTAAAGCTATTTACAGTCATATAAAAAGGTGCTCTAAAACATTATTGATCAAAGAAAGGCAAATTAAAACAACTCTGTGCTACCGCTTCATATTTATCAGAAATGGTGAATTCTGGAGGGTATGAGGGGAAAATAGGTACATTAAAGAACTGTTAGTTTAGTGAACTGGTCCAACCATTCTGGAGAACAATTTGGAACTATGCCCAAAGGGATATAAAACCACATATCCTTGGACCCAGCAATACCACTACTACCTCTGTACCCCCAGAAGGACTAAAAAAAGGAAAAGAGCCTGTATGTATGAATATACACACACACACACACACACACACACACACACACACACACACACACACACACACACACACCTCTTTTTGGGGGGCAAAGAATTAGAAATCGAAAGGATGCTCATCAATCAGGGAATGGCTCAATAAGTTGTGACAGATGGTTGTGATGGAGTACTATTTTTCTATAAGAAACGAGAAGACAAGTGTTTTGAGAAGAACATGGCAAGACCTACATGAACTGATATGAATTGAGAAGAACTGAAAGATCATTGTATACAGTAATGGCAATGTTACAATGATAATCAGCTGTGAAAGACTTGGTTACTCTGATCAATACAGTGATCCAAGAAAATTCCAAAGGATGCAAGGTGAAAAAAATGCTCTCCACCTTTAGAGAGAGAGAACTGATGAACTCTTGAGTGCAAACTTGAGTATAATTTTCTCATTTCCTTTATTTTTCTTGCTTTTGGAGGAAAACAAGGAAATATGTTTTTCATGATTTTACATGTATAATTGATAGCATGGATAGTGGAGATAGTGGAAAGGAGGAAGAGAATTTGGAACTTAAATTGAGAAGAAAAAATGGCTAAAAATAATAATTTTGAAAAAAAATTATTCTAAACTTAAAAATCACCCAAAAAAAGGGCAATTCCGTGCACACAGCAAAACAGAAAAGATGATTTTCTGTGAAATTAAATCTTTATTTCATATGTCTTGGTTTTTAAAAATACACATATCATATTCTGCACATTACTTTTAGAACTACCCTGCTTGTCAGTACTTCTTCAGTACTACTTTCATTTTTTTTCCACATGCATTTAAAAAATGTTTTAATGGTTCTCTATCCCTTTGATTTTTCAAAGGTTATTTGATAATGGCACAGCAGTCATATCTTCTCATTCTTTCATAACCTAAGATCTAGATCATCTGGACCTGGTGACTTGAATTCATTTTGATTCTTCCTATCATCTCCCTGCTTATCTTGGGTTTCAACTCTCCATTGACTATTTTTACTCTGCCCTTTATAGTCCAAAGATAATTCTCCTTGGCCATGACCATAGAAACAGAATAAGAGATATACCCCTTTGATGTCTCTGTTATCATTGCTCCACATATTCTTTCTTCTCTTCCCCATTATTGCTGGGGGTGGGGAAAACCCTTATTTTGATGTTCTTTATTTTTTCTCCACCGCAACTCATTCTCAGTTTTGGTGTTCCTGACAAAAGTTCTTATAGAATCATGATTTTAAAAAAAATTTTATTTGGTTTTATTTTCAATTCTGAATTCTCTCCTTCCCATTGACCATTTTTCCACCCATTGAGAAAACAAGAAAAACATTACCTGTTACAGATATATATAGTCAAACAAAACAGATTTCCACATTAGTGATATCCAAAAAAATACAATGCTTCAGTCTGTATTCTGAGTCCATCATCTCTCTATCTCAAAGTGGATAGCACCATGAGTCCTTTGGAATTGTGGTTGATGACATACTTTTCTATTTATCCTCTATAATCTGCCTGTGCATTTTCTGTCTTTTAAAAGTCTAAGTAGTTTGATGGATTCCCCTTACATTTGTATAAGATCTCTTTGAGTAATTTTTCTTTTTCCTCGCCTTTGGACTGTTTCTTGTAACATCACAGTCTTATTTTTTGAGAGCTTTCTGTCCTTCTTGACTGTAGAATTTTAGTCCATGGAATTCTACCTATTCTTTCTCTAATCCTCAAAAATCTAGGGTGCATCATACCATCCCTAGATTTCATTCTTTATCAAAAATAGTCATTTTCAGTTATCAAGTATTCCTATCGTTTTCCCCAAGGAATCAGTTCTTCCTTCTTGGTGAGAATTGGGTCTAGAGTAATAGTTCTTGTTGGGTGTTCATGAGATCTATAAATCATGGCTTGCCACTTCAATAATACGGAGTTCTATGAGGTAGGGAACATACTTGTCCTTTAATGATATGAGAAGGGTGGAAATCAGGTAGCCCTTACCTTTGCTGTATAGAAGCCTACATGGCATTTACATGTAAATTTGATCCTAATTATTTCCCCATACCGTTCCAGGAGATAATTTTTTGACATCCAGAAGAAGAATGAGCCAGGAGAAGAGGTTATATCTGCCTTTGGAGGCCTGCAGAAATGGGGCCATTTTCCCCCAAATGAATAGTTTGACAGTATCTCTAGCAAAGTCATCATAATTGGCCACTTGTGATCATTTCTTCAAAATCTTTCTGTTGACTTTTTCTTAGTATTCTTTGTCATCTACTTTTGTAGAACAAGATATTGGCTGGTTATTTTGACAGACAAAAATAATAGAGTGGTATGTAATAAAACCTCTGAGGTGGCGATAATAATACCGTGACAATTTCTTAGGAATGGATGACCTTATATATAAAAATTGGTTCAAAACAACCATTTTTTTGATGACCTATTTTGTTCGTAGTACTGTGACTGGCACTGAATCATCCCTGCCCTTATGGAGCTTACCATCCAGTGAAAAGCCCTTGTCTCTTCAAGGGTTTACAAACACTTCTCACAACTCTGTGAGGAAGCCAGTTGCAAGGGTCATTCTTCCCATTTTATAAATGAGGAAATTGAGACTTAGAGAAATTAAGTAACTTGACCAACAACACCCAGCCAAGACTCTCCAGCCCAAGACCCTCTCTTTAGGCAGATAGAGGGAGAAGGGCCTTGGGGAAATAGTGACTCACCAACCTGCCTTTGAAAGCAGTGCAGGTTCGTTACTTTCCAGTAGTAGAATTTGACATAAATCAGATTACCATGGGTGATGATTTAAATCATCACCTAGTTCATCAGTCTCAAGAAAACAGAATTTATTCTTTAGAGTGAAAGAATCAATCGGGTTAGTTTAGATTGAAGTCTCATGCCTTCTGTGAGAAATGGAACACTCATTGTTTCAGAGGTCAGCCATGTTTGTGTGTTTGGCATGGGAGGTAGGCAGTCCTGGGGGTTGAAGTTTTGAACAGCAAGGAGGCCGTTTCTTTAGTCTTGGTTGTAATGAATTTGGAAGGGTCTGATATGTGGTGGCAAGAGAGTGAGGATTGGCTATGATTTGAGAGATCAGGGTTCTAGTCCTGTGTTTGCCACTTTACTGTGTGACCTGGGGCCAAGTCACATCCCATCTCTGGGCCTCAGTTTCCTCACATGCAGTATAAAGGAGATTGAACCAATTGTTATCTAAAAGGCCTTCCAGTTCTTACTTCATTCCTTGAAAATCTTGATATATTTTGGAGGGGAGGTAACTTTCCCTCCATACAGGTTACAGCTTTTTCGTGTGTGTGAGTATATACACGCGCATGCATACATACATACATAGACACTTTTTGTCTCCAAACTTAGACTGGTCCTCAGAATACATGGACCCTGTACTCAAAACTTTTCAAACTTTTCCATCTTTTTGTTCTACTCAAATGTCCCTTTAGAGAATTAAAATTGCCTTCAACATTTGGAAGATAACTAGTAAAGGATCCCCAAATACTTTTTCATCATTTAGAAAGAAATTTTATTTTTAGAAGATATACACTTTGCTTTTTCCACAAAGCAGTTCATTTGAGTATGTTTTGCAATTAAATTTATAACTCCATTAAAAACTTAAATTAATTTATTTTATTTCCCAAAATTAGCAATGTGATTTGTGTATAGTGGACAGAACATTGGTCTTACAGCCAAAAGACCTGAGTTCAAGTTCCTAGTTCCATTTTCTACTGTGTAACCTTAGGTTAGTTTCTTTTTTTTTTTTTTTTTGGTTTCTTTTTGGGGAGAGGGCAAGGTAATTGGGGTTAAGTGACTTGCATAAAGTCACGTGGCCAGTAAGTGTATATCACGCGTCTTAAGGCCGCATTTGAACTCGGGTCCTCCTGACTCCACAGTGAATAGAGCTCTATTCACTGCACCACCTAGCCAGCCCCTTAGGTTAGTTTCTTTTGTTTTAATTTTTTTAATTTTTATTGTTTGCTTTTTTTTTTTTATTTTTGGAGGGCAGTTGGGGATTAAGTGACTTGCCCAAAGTCACACGGCTAGTAAGTGTGTCAGGTGTCTGAGGTCAAATTTGAACTCAGGTCCTCCTGACTCCAGGGCCTGAGCTCTATTCACTGCGCCACCTAGCCACCCCCCTTAGGTTAGTTTCTTAACCTTTCTGAGACTCAGTTTCATTTTTTATGAGATGGAGACAATAGTATTTAGATGATAAAACTTCAAAGGGCTATTGTGAGGAGAATACTTTGCAAACTATAACCTGTTATGGAAGCATGAGCTACTGTTGTTACTACATGAACCAGATATTTTGCAAATTCCAGGAAGAGAGTTAAACAGAAGTTTGGAGAACCATTTGCTGTGTTGTTTTAGGAGGGAAACTCTGTTACTAAAGACAACAAATGTCTAAATTGTCTTAACTAAAAAAGGAACTCATTCTGGTTATTTTTCTTTAGCAATAAATATATATTTTGCCAAGACAAACATAGGAGGATTCATTTTTAAATGTATAACCTAATTGCCCTGCCTTCCCCCCTCCAAAAAGCAAAAAAAAAAAAAGTAATTGGGACAATTACAAAACAAATAGAACAACAAGATAAGTTTAAAAAAACAATAATCATAGATAATGTTAATCTGTGGTTTTTGAAGTCAGTATGTACAGCTTAATGGCCTTTTGACTGTGACTAAAATGGCATAGTATACTGTCTCAGTCAAGCATTTATTAATGCTTGATTATATTTGCATATGCCAGGCATACAAAGACAAAAAGAACAGTCTTCAATGAAAGGAGCTAACATTTTGAGCAAATGACATTTATGTGTGTGTGCACGAATATAAAATAAATGCAAGGTAAATTTTTTTTTTGAGGGGGAGCATTGGTAATTAGGGGGAAGATGTGCTTCACTGAGATACAAAGGAAAAAGGATCCTAAGCTAGGGAGATGAGGAAGGAAGTGCCCTCAAAGTATGGGGAGACAGTCAGTGCAAAGACATGAGGGAAAGTTATGTGTGAGAACCAGCAAGAAAGTCAACTAGACTGTATACAAAGGGGAATAATATATAATGGGCCTACTTACGAAGGACTTAGTAGTACCAAGCGGTTTATATTTTACCTTATGGAGCCGCTAGAGCTTACTGAATTGGTGAGGGACCTGATGAGAGAGTGCTTAACAATTTTAGCTACAGTTGGGAGGATTAAATTAAGTATGGAGAGACTTGAGCAAAAGGGAGACCAATTTTTAGATTTGTTGTAATGATCTGGGCAAGAGATGATGAGACTCTGAACTAGGATATGGCCATATGAGTATATCAGTGATAGCTTTATCATCATCATCATAGGAGAGAGAAGGGGGTGAATGCAAGACTTCTTGGAGAGGTCAGATCAACAGGATTTAGCAGCTGATGGGTATGGGAAGGGGAGGAAAATTCAAAGATGACAGTTCTGTAAAGCTGAGTGGCTAGAAGGGTGGTTGTCTCCTCAGCAGTACTGGGGAATAGTGTAGGTTCTTAATAAATTTTTCTGGTGCAATGAAGTCTATTAGGTTATGGCATCTTTGAGTCTTGGCTCTATTACATACTAGCCATATGACTTTAATCTCTTTGAGCCCTAATTTCCTGGAAATTGTAATCTCAATCCTGCCTACTTCATAGGGTTGGTGTGAAGATTAAATAGATAGCCAATGTAGAAATTCATTCTGCTTGACTGCATATTTATGTTGTTTTTTTCTTTTTTTTTAATGGGTGAGTTAGAGGAGAAAATACATTTTTGTTGATTGAAAAAAATGTTAAATTTTAGAAAGATCAAATGAGGTAATGCATATAAATAGAGATTGTGTATGTATATATATTTAATGTATATAATTTGTGAGTTTAAAAAGATACTGTCCTTGCAAAAGCCCTATGTGTTATATAACATAAGTATTATTATCTCTAATTTACAGATGAGAGAACTTAAGGGAGCCTAAGGGTTAGTGTAGTGCTCTGTAACCATAGAATTATATAAATGTGAGCTATCGTTGGTATTTTTTAAAAAATTGTTGAGGCCTTTGTTTCCTTTTTTAAAAAATCATTTGAATGCAAATTCAAAATGAGAAAGCAGTGAATCACAAGTCCAAAATATCGTGGTGTAATATTCTATCCCCCTGAGACAAACACTCTCCTAAAACTCTGAAAATCCAGTAAGGAAAGCCTTGCTTCCTTCCCCTACTTCATAGTGAATTAATGAGATTATATGGTCCCAGGGGTTGGAGCTTGAAGGGACCTTAGAAAGCAGTTTAATCCAACTCCTCATGGGGAGGAGGGGGTTGGCGTGACCCAGGTGCAGTATCTGGGAGAAGTGACTTACTAAGGTTATATAGGCAGCTCCTCTGAACTCATATACCTTCCATTACACCGTGAGATAATATGGGTAATGTTTCAGCCATTTGTGAGGCAGCCATATGACAATACAAAGCCTTTTCAGAATCATTAGCCAGTAATTAAGTTCCTGCTTTGTCACATGAAGAAAACATATTGGGGAAAACTCTAAACTTGATACGTATTTTATACTTGTTCTGAAATAGCATGCCAGTTGGAGACATCCAGCACAAGACAAAATACAGCAGTACATTGAACAGCAGGCAGACTTGGCCACATATTTTGATGATTTTTGACTGAAATGATTTAATATCATGATTATTTTTGCTATTCTACTAAGGTAGACAAAGCTTCAAGCATTTATTAAGGGCTCGTTGTGTGCCCTGCCCTGTTCTAGATGCCAGAGCTGCAAATAGAAGCAAAAAGAATGACGGTCTCTGTCCCTCCTCCTCCAGGGGTTTACACTCTTATGGGCAGGGCTGGGGAACCTGCCTCCTCCTCGGTCCTCGAGTGCGGCCTTTTGGCTGAGGCCAAGTCTTACAGAACAAATCCTTTTATTGAGGGGATTTGTTCTGTGAAGTCTGGATTCAGTCAGAGGGCTGAATAAAGGACCTAGAGGGCCATAGATTCCTTACTCCTGTGATGGGGAAGATAAAAACTGAACAGATGAGCAGGACCCTTCTGGAGCTTGGTGCCAAAATATGGGAAGTTAGAAGGAGGATTAAAGTTGCCAGACCTGGGACCTTTCCCAGAATGGAGGCCTCAGGAGGGGAGGGGGCCAGCACAGCTGAGCAATATTCCAGAGTGAGAAAGTTGCAGTTGCTGAGGTGTCTGGAAAGTAAGAAACAGCCACAGGTTGTCAGGGGACAGGAGGAGATACTAATCTTAGTAGGTCTGTTATCTTCTACAGTCATCATTCCTATCTTTTATCCAGCATTGTATAGTTTTCAGAGATTTCCTCAAATACAGTATGCCTTTTTCATTGTAATAATTTTTTGATGAGGTAGTACATCCATTGTTATTTATACCTATTTGACATGTAAGGAAAGTAAGGCCCAAGGTCACTTAGAAAGTTAATTATTACTTAGAATAAGATTTAGTTCTCTAAACTTCTAGTTCACTACCTATTTATAATGCACAGAAACTATTTTGTATGCAAGTAATTACTGTATTAAAGTTCTTAGCAATTTATTGTTTAAATAAATTCAAGGAATTCTCACGCCCCTCCAGTGGCCCCACCCCCTGCTCTCACATGGACACTTTGCTTAGCAAGCTCTTACATTTGATAATACAGCGATCAGTTCTTGCCGACAGAAGCTGGTTTTGAATATTACATGAACATTGGAGTTTGAGTTAGAAACTCGAGCATCAAATCCCAGCATACTCTCTTTTCTCTAGATTTTGGGACACATTTCCCCTGGTTCTCCTCCTATCTGACCACTCCTTCTCAAGTCTCCTTTGCTGAATCTTTATCCAGGTCACTTAGGCTAACGATAGGTCTCCTGCTGGGCTATCCTGGACTCCTTTCTTATCATCTTCTATACTACTTCACTTGGTAATCTGCTCAGCTCTCTTGGGATTATCATCTCTGTGCTGATGATTCTCAAATTACTTAGCTGGTCCCAATAGCTTTGCTGATCTCCAGTTTTGTATCTCCATTTGTCTATTAGATATCTTGAAATGGCTATCCCATAGACATCCTAAATTCGATGTGTCTAAAACATCTCATTTTCCCCACCAAATCCTCCTCTCTTCTGAACTTTCAGTATAACTGTTGAGGGCTCCACCAGCTTCCTAGTCACCAAGACTGGAAACTTAGGTGTCATCTTCAGCTTCTTACTGTGACTGCCCCACCCCACCCGTCCTGCCCCCATATCTAATCTCTAGCCAGGTCCGGTCATTCTGAACTTTATAACATCTTTCCAATATACCCCTTCTTGCCTGACACTGCCACCACCCTCATCAGCTCATGCCTGGACTTCTGCAGTAGCCTGCTGGTAAGTCTGCCTGCCTCCAGTTTCCCCCTCTCAAGTCTGTCCTGTACTCAGTTGTCAGTGATCTTTCCATAAAGTGCAGGTCTTACTTTGTCACCCCCACACTCAGTAAATTCCAGTGGCTCCTCATCAGATCCAGGATCGGATATAAAATCCTCTGGTACTCAAAGCCCTTTATTACTTCCCCTACCTTTTCCATTCTTCTTACCCCTTTTTCTCCTTTTTCTGACCTACTCTTCAATCCAGTGACCTCTTTTGCAAACATTCTGTCTTTCAACCCCAGGTATTTTCACTGGCAGTTTCAGTCTCCCTGTGCCTAGAATTCTCTCCCTTATCTCTTCCTGGCTTGCTTGGCTTCCTTCAAGTCCCAGCCAGCATCCCACCTTCATTAGGGAGCCTTTGCCAGTCTTCTTAATTCTAGTGCCTT
Organism: Pseudochirops corinnae; assembly: GCA_028646515.1. Taxonomy (NCBI): domain Eukaryota; kingdom Metazoa; phylum Chordata; class Mammalia; order Diprotodontia; family Pseudocheiridae; genus Pseudochirops; species Pseudochirops corinnae. Next base: position 81,490,890 of record CM053588.1, on the reverse strand, counting down.
CTCTCTGTTGATTATTTCCAGCACGTCTTGTTTGTACGTCGCCGTTTGTCATCTCCCCAGTTACACTGTGAGCTGCTTGAGAACAAGGAGGGTTTTTGTCACAGTGCCTGACATGCAGAGGTGCTTCTTGGGCCTCAGGTTCCTCATCTTTAAAATGATATGACTATAAAAAAACCACAAAAAACTAGAAATAAAATAAGTAACCATTGATTAGGGAACAGCTCAACAAGTTATGCTGCATGAATGAAGTGGAGGAGGAAGGGGGAAGTAAGAGGAAAGACCTGAGCAACAGTGTCTTGGGTGTGCCAGGCATTGTGCTGCGTGCCCTACAGGTCTTATCTTACTTGGTCCTCACAGCCTTGGCAGGGTGGTGCTTTTATTATCCCCAGTTTTACAGTTGAGGAAACTGAAATAGAGATTAAATGACTTGCCCAGGGTCACACAGTAAGTGTCTGAGGCTGGGACTTGACCTCAATTCTTCTGAAGAATTCAGAAACATGGAAAAGCATATGAACTCATAAACAATGAAATAGGCAGAAACAAAAACAGCATACATCATGGGTGATAATAGTATCAATGCCTCTCAGTTACACAGAGCTTTAAAGTTTTCAAAGCACTTTATAATTATTGCTTTATTCTTATAGTAACCCTAGAAGGTAGGTGCTGTTATTGTTACTCCCGTTTTACAGATGAGGAAACTGAGGTTGGCAGAAGTTAAGTGACTTACCCCAGGTCACACAGCTAATGTTAAATTCAGAACTTTCTGACTACAGTGTAAATGAAAAAGAATTTCCTTTTAAACTCTCAATTCTTTGTAATTATGATCAGTGAAAAGTTGAAAAAATACACTTCCCTCTCTTTGCAGAGGTGGGGACAATAGGTGGGGAAGTGTTACAGATTTCAAGACACAGTTGATAATGTTGGTTGGTTTTGCTGAACTCTTTTTCTTTGTTCTTTGTTACAAGTTATGTCTTGCTAAGTGGGGGAAGGGCAAGAGAAATAATCAGAAATGAAGATTATTAAAATACAAACAGTGTAAATAAAATTAAAAAAAAATAAAACCAAATAAAGGTTTGGTCCAGATGACCTTCAATGGCTCTAAATATATTAAACATGTGCAGAAATATTTGTCATTCCTTATTGTGGAATTCCACCTATTCCTGAAGGAATCTCCTCTGTAACATTCCCCACTAAATGCTCAGCCTTCGTTTGAAGACTTTAAATGAGGGGGAAACTCACTGTCTCTCAGGACAGCCCATTCTACTTTTGCATAGCTCTTAGGAATTAAGGTTTGTTTGTTTTACATGGAAACTAAATTTACGTTTCTGTGGGTTTTCCCCATTGCTTCTATAGTTCTTTCTGTAGAGCCAAACAGAAGAAATCTAATATCTATAATAGATCTTCAAATACTTGAAGACAGTTACCATGTCTTCCCTTAGTCTTCTATATTGCAGGTTAAAAATCACTAATTCCTTCTGCCAGTCTAAATATGGCATGATCTTGAGGACCTTCACCTTCACCACCACCTGTAGTACTTATTTACCAAAGTCTTCTTGTTTTTTTCTTCACAGTATTACACACTGTCCTCATTTTTCTGTTCACATAACCCTAGTAGTCAGTAGAATGGTGTAAGCATTGACCTAAGACCTAAGCCTAAGTAAGGTCTGACCTTTGAGACTGCCCTGCTAAGTGCCAGTGACTGCTGCCTTATCTGGCTCTCCTCTGTCTGCAGGTGAACAGCCTGCAAGTTGCTGAACCTGTGACATCAGTACTAGAGCTCCAAGACTGCAACATCTTCATCCAGATCATCAATCGCATGTGAGTAGTAACCTTCCCAGATTCAGTAGCCTTTAAGGGAAGCAAGGGGCTCCTGGATTGGGGACACAATCTGCCCAAGAGACACTCTTTCCCCAGTGCCTGTGTCCTAAGGGGGTAGCTATGACAAGCATTGGGTGTCCGTCAGTGGGTGGCTAGAAGACTGTAGATTGGTCCATGCAGAGATCAGGTAAAGGAGCCTTGTAATGTTGAGCACTAAAGAGAAAATTTGAGGGTTGGGAGAAACTAGCTCACTACCTTCCAGTCTCTGAAAGGCTTAACCTGGGGAAAGGGATTAATAAAATGCTTGACCCTTGAGGATAGGTATGCAAATAATAATTACTGAACTCCCTAGGAAAAAGGTAGTCTAAAATATACCCCAACTCAGTAGTTGTAGAGGGATTGGATGGGGAGAGGGAGGAGAAGGTGTGTGAGCAGACATCCTCTGGGCCAGAGGTATCTAACAGCCTTAGACTAAAACATAGATAATATTAACTTGTAGTTTTCTAAGTTGATAGGAGGCCTAATTGGGATCCTTATGATTGGTGTATTGGCCCCCATTTCTATTTGAGTTTGATATCCCTGATCTAGTCCACCCACCCCCTCTACCTTTAAGGACCACTACAGTGCAGGATATGCAAACTAAAGTGTTGGGGGTGGAGTGGCTTGCCTAGAGTCATACAGATGATTCCTTACAGAGACAGAATTCAATCATGGGCCCTCTAATTCCAAATTTGGGGATCTTTTTGACTGGGATGCCATAAGAGGCTAGTTGGCACAGGGTTGATTATCCCAGGAATCTTCTTTCTCTGACATGTATGCAGTGATTTCCACTTTGCAAATGCTCTTTCCCAGTAATTTCGCAGAAATCTTGCTCAGAGCAACATCTTAGGCCACATATAAAAATAAGCTAAAAGTAGATATACAACCTCTGTATTAAAGATCACTACTTTTTTAAAAGCAGGAAAAAAATCAGATCAGGTACAGTTTGGGTTAGAGAGAGAATTCTTTTTTTTTTTTCCTCCTTTGGATAAGGGAGAATTCTTAAACAAAACTTAAAAGGGAGGTAATAGATCATTTACAACTAATGTTATTATTTCCAGAGTATGTAACAAAGATTATATGACCAAAAGCCGTCTCAAAATGGATGTGGTCAAAAGAGTTGAACATAGAGTTCTCAAAAGAATTACAACCTGTTGGGCAGCTAGATGGCACAGTGAATAGAGCACTGGCCCTGGAGTCAGGATGAACTGAGTTCAAATCTGGCTTTAGACATTTGATACATACTAGCTGTGTGACCTTGGACAAGTCACTTAACCCCAATTGCTTTACCTTCCCCCCTCCAAAAAAAGAAAAAAATTAATTGTAAACTGTAAACAATTGCATGAAAGATTGTTCCAAGTCACTTATTTTAAGAGGAGTGCACATCAAAACATCTTTAGGTTTCACTTCACACCCAGAAAGTTGACAAGTTTATCAAAAGATGGGAAGTCACTATTGGAGGGGGAGTGGAAAGACAAGCACACTAATCTATATTGGGAGAGCTCTGAATTGGTCCAGCAGTTCTGTGAGCAATTGGTAATTAGACTTAAGTCTTCACGTGTCCTCTGTCCTGGTTATACCGCCTCTAAAGGGTCATAAACTAAAGTTACAGAGCCATATTTAGGGAGAGTATTGGCAAACCGGAGATTGTTGAGAAGAGAACGGCATGGTGAGATTACAGGACATTAGGCTGTGCAAGAATCAGTTAAAAGAGGTGGAGATGTTTAGCATCAAAAAGAGCTTTAGAGAGCCTGATTTCTGGCTACAACTGTTCTGAGGGACGTGTATGTGGAACTGGAATTTGAGTTATTTTGTTTGGCCTCAGAGAGAAGAATTGGGAGCAAAGGAGAGAAAATGAAAGAGAAGGGAATAAGTTTGACTAGATGCCCTCTGACCTTATGGAACCACAGATTTAAAGTTGGAAGCAACCACAAAGGTCATCTAGTATAACTTATTTTACAAATGAAAAAACAAGTCCATAGAGACTAAGTGATTTGCTTAAGGTAACATGCAGAGATGGGATTTAGAAAGATGTTCTTGACTCCAAATCCTGGGCTTTTTCTACTAAACTCTCATGTCTTCTCATAAGAGTCTGATCACAAGTCTGATTCTATAACTTCAGGGTATCCTGACCTTAGCTCCGGGACCAGAGATATCACAATGTACTCCCCAAAACCTCCCTCACTTTTGATTCTTCTTCCTCTCTCCTCACCCGTAATTCCAGCCATGCAATTGTCAGATCTATTGATTCTTCTTTGAGTGTCTTTTCTTCACACCCCCTCCCTTCAGTCCCCTCCCAGAGCAGTGCCACTTTGTTTCTCCTTTACTGCAGTAACTTTTTAAGCATTCTTTTCACCCACCACTTCTCTCTGTCTTCTAATATAGTACATACATTGATGTCAGGCTGATCTTTTTTAAATGCTGCTTTCATCATATTCTCCATATGAACAATGCTCTTTTTCCTCCTCTCATCCTCAAATCCTATTTTGTCTTTCTGTAGCTTACTTAAGATGAGGCAGAGAGAAACAAATGATTTTTTTTCTTTTTTTAATTTATTTACTTTTAGTTTACAACATTCAGTTACACAGTCCCTTGAGTTTTAGATTTTCTCTCCCCCAGCCACGGCAGCATGCAATCAGATATAGGATCTACAGATATCTTCACGTTAATCGTTAGTCAGGTTGTAGAGAAGGATTATAACCGATGGAATGATCAGTGGGAAAGAGGAAACAAAACAAGAAAAAGAATCAGAGCAAGTAATTTGCTTCAGTCTGCATTCAGGCTTCACACTCTTTCTCTGGATGTGGATATCTCTTTTGATCATGTGTCTTTTGGAGTTGTCTTATAACCTTACAATGCTGAGAGGAGCGCAGTTTATCAGAGTTGCTCATCACACATACATTGTGTCTGTGTTTGTGTACAGATTTCTCCTGGTTCTGCTCTTCTCGCGCAGCATCAGTTTATATAAGTCTCTCCAGGTTATTATGAAGTCCATCTGCTCCTCATTTCTTATAGCACAGTAGTATTCCATTACATTCATATACCACAACTTGTTTAGCCATTCCCCAGTTGATGGGCATCCCCTTGATTTCCAGTTCTTTGCCACCACAAAAAGAGCTGCTATAAATATTTTTGTACGTATGGGTCTTCCTCCTACTTATCTGATAGATCTCTTTGGGATACTACAACCCTGCTGGGTCAAAGGGCATGCACTTATTTATAGCCCTTAGGGCATAGTTCCAGTTTGCTCTCCGGAATGGTTGTATTAGTTCACAGCTCCACCAACAATGCATTAGTGTTCCAATTTTTCCACAATCTCCAGCATTTATCATTTTTCTGTTTTGTCATCTTAGCCAATCTGACTAGTGAGATGTGGTACCTCAGAGTTGTTTTGATTTGCATTTCTCTAATCACTAGTGATTTAGAGCATTTTAAGACATTATTTTTTTAAAAAAATTTGTTTACTTTTAGTTTACAGCATTGAATTCCACAATCTCTTGAGTTCCAAATTTTCCCGC
>CM053588.1:81412567-81485415 GCA_028646515.1 Pseudochirops corinnae | reverse complement strand
TCTGAATGTGGATATTCCTTTCCATTATGAGTCTTTTGGAGTTGTTTTATAACCTTGCTTTGCTGAGAGGAGCCCAGTCTATCATTTAGTTGTCACAGATATAATGTGTCTGTAATTGTGTACAAAGTGAAAGAAATTATTTAAAACTGATTAAACAGTTAATTAGAACAACAATTGAGGTGTCCATCTGAGCATATATAACCATTTGCTTATATATGTATGTATATTGGTTGATATGTATGTGGAAAAATCTCTTTCAGTGTGGGAAAGCTCACAAACTAAGGAAGAATTAACATGGGTCTGCCGTAACCTAGAATTCAATCTTTGCTACTTCTTGGGATGACAAGGAAGGCAGAGCAGTTGGGGTTGTGACTTGTCTAAGGTCACATAGCTAGTAAATGTAAGTGTCTGGGGCAGATTTGAACTCAGGTCCTCCTCAGTCCAGGGCCGGTGCTCTATTCACTTTGCCACCTAGCCTTCCCCAAAACCTTATTTTTAAAACGATAAAGTGACAGACTAGACTGCTCTGAGGTGTTTATTGTGGCCAATGCAGTGAAGATTGACTGATGAGCTCCACCAGGGCACCACATGATGACAGTTAACTAGTCACATTTTTTTGCGCCTCTGTTCATAGTGTAGACTAGCCCAGGTCTGCCAGCCAGTAAGGATGCCTTGAGTACTGTGCTAGGCATGATAGAGAATACAAAAACACATAAAATATGATCTGTACCTCCCAGCAATTTATAGCCTAAAGTGCATTAAACTGTTAGAAAATGCATAAGTACTGAACTTTGTGACTGATTAAGCTATAGTACTTCAGACAGCAGAAATAGGACTGGGGTTGGTGTCCTGGAGGCTTCCTGGGGGTGTGAGCTTGATCTTGAAGGGTAGTCAGTATTTAGATGGGAGGAGAGAGGCATTTTAAGTTGGGTCAGGTAAACATATAAAAGTCATTAAGGCAGGAACTAAGCAGGAAGAATTTTGTTGAATTTTAAAGCCAAACTTTTGTTCCTTTTATCTGTTGTGGTCTACAAAGCTGTTGGTTTTTACTCTGATTTGAGAGCTCCCCCTGCTGCCTTCTTCTCTGTCGTGGTTGGCTTTGTTCCTGTTTTGTGCAACCTGCTAAACAAATACCAGAGATGGGGATATTAATTGTTCTCATACCCAAGTTCTGGTAAAAACATGTAACTCCTTGGGCTTTCCACAGATTCTGTTTGCCTTCAGCCTTGTTCAGTGGTGAACTCTGCCCTGTCTTTTCAGAGCCTCTCTCTTTTCTCTTCTCCGTACAGTCATTTTCAGTTGTTGGTCACATTTCAGTATCTCCACAGTCTCCATTCAGTGTTACCCTTTGCTACATCCAGGGCTTTCTAATGGCTTGTCCTTTCTTGTGTAGCTCTTCAAGAGTCATTGGCCCAGATTTCTGCTCATTCCTCTTTCACTCTCTCATCTGTTTTCAACCTGCTGATTTTTGCTTCTTCTGTTTCTCTGGAATCCTGAGAATTGCAAACAAACTATGACCACTAAATGTGTACTATTTATGGAGCCCCAAGTTGAAGCTTGGGAGAAATATAAGGTGTGATGAAGTACAGTCTCCTGAGGGAGGTTAGAGCCTAGTAGCTAAATAAGATAACAATACAGATAGTCATAATATACAGTATTATGTGAGGAGTGACTCTTAAGTGCATGAGAAAACAAAGATCCAAAGGTTAGAGACTTAAAGACTGAAGGGTTGTGACAAAAGGAATAGGTGGTATTTGAGTTGGATTTTAAAAGATGCATAGGAAGTTTTGTAGGTAAAGAGCAAGACAAAAGGCATTCGGGGCACAGGCAGTAGTATATGCAAACTCATGAAAGTGCAGGTATTTGGAAAGACAGAGAATTGCCCATTTTGACTGGATTTTAGAGCAACTGATGAGAAATAAGACTGGAAAGGTAGGATGGTACCAGATTATAGAGGTCTCTGAATACCAGACAGAAGATTTTTATGATAGGCAATAGTGAGCCACTGAAGACTTTTGAGCAGAGAAATGACTTAAGTAGATCTAATATTCCACTAACCTTTCCCATATTGGGAGATAGACTACATCTGGCCTTGGCCTTCCCCAAATCATAAAATATCTTAAAGAGTTCTATCTGGAAGGGACCTTAGAGAGTATCTAGCTTAGTTCCAACAGAACTTTTACCCTAACATTCTTAAAGAATGGCCATCCCGCCTCTCCTTGAAGAACTCCATCCTTCATACTTTTTCCTTCTTCATACAGAAGCAAACACTAGATGAGGAAGATAAGAAGGCTGTGAATAGTAGACACATTGTTTTTTATTCTCTTTCCCGGAAACAGTGCAGGGCTTGTCTACCTGTGGGACCCTAGGCCTCAGGCAGGGAAGGACTTGGGAGATGTTTGGGGTTGAATGATTCGGAGCAGTTATCTATCCAAGCACCCTTGTCTTAATACATCCTCTCTTTCTAGCCATGGCACTGAAGAGGGGCAACAGATCCTGCAGCAGCCTCTGCTGGACAGATTCAACTTCATCTCCAACTTTCTGCAGAGTAAGCATCTTTCCCACCTTGCTGGGGAAGGAGTTTCGTTTTCTTACCCCTTGGGGTTCAGGGAGCCAGAAGGTGAGGTCACAGGGGCCTTTGGAGAAAGGAGAAGGCCTGGCCTTTTTTATAAGGGGAATAAATAGGACAGAGCAAACTGTGATCCCACAGCCACCCTCAAGACCTGGAAACATCTCCCCTGAGATATGTAGGTGTCATAGCTAAAGAGAACCTTGTGTTTTGTGAGTCCATCTGAGGCAGCATGTCACACTGTGCAGAGCTTTCCTTCCCTCTCTGCCCTGAGGAGGGAGTGGGGAATTAAAGACTGGTGTCTCTCCTTCCTTTCTTGGATATAAAAACTGTACAGACTCTGAGCATATTGCTTCCACTTTGCCTCGTGGACCTCACTTTCTTTGCCTGTAAAAAGTGGGGGATAACTGCCTTCCTTTACTTACAAGGTTGTGGGGAAAGGGAATTGGCACAGGTAAAAATTTTGAAAAAGTAAGAACAGCAAGATAACTCCCATTTCTGTAGTACCTTTAAGGTACAAACAATTTTCTTCAAAACCATCTTGTTAGGTAGGTAGTACAAGTACTGTAATTCCAATTTTGTAGCCAAAGAAACTGAGGTTCAGAAATATTAAGCTAACTTGCCTGGGGTTACAGATCAATAAGTAGCAGAGCTAGGACTCTTATCCAGGACCTGTGACTCCAGGACCCAGAGCATTTTCCATTATAACACATTGTTTCTACTGAGTCAAGTCAATTCAGTTCAACAACTGAATTTATACACTAAATACAGGGATATATTAGGTACCTACTACATTCAAGGTGCTGTGCTATGTCCAGAGGTGAAAACATAAGAATACAAGAGTCCCTGCACTTCTTTAGAGCACGTGTATCTCAGGATAATCTGCTAGAGAGACATCCTATATTCATCTGAAGAGGAGAAGATCCCGAGCAGCTGGGAGATAGCAGAAAAAGTAACCCTCGAGAAAGGCTTGGAAGGAAGCAGAGGATGTGGAGGGCAAAGGGCTTTCTTGACAAGAATGGGAGATGGGGTGTCATGAACCAAGAGCACCTACTGTTCCTTGATTGACTGGAATGTGACCAGTGTGAATAAGGCCAGACTGTGGAGGGATTTCAGTGCCAAGCCAAAGCATTGCTCTTTTATCCTTATGATGATGAGAAGCCATTGAAGTTTTTGAAAAGGAGAGTGACAGGGCCATACTTCATATTTAGGAGATGAGTTGTCAGCTGTGGTAAGAATCATTTGGAGTAGATAGGCTCTAAGCAGAAAGACTAATTAGGAATCTGTTATTATAGTCCAGAAGAGAGGGAATAATGGCCTTGGCTAGGGTGGTGGCCATGGTCATTGGGAAGAGGCAGTGGATATGAGAGATGAAGCAGTAGAATTGAAAAAAGGTTGGTTTCTAAAAAGGCAGGTGTGGGGAGATAATGAATGATTCCGTTTTGGACACATTAACTTTTCAGCTATCCGTGAGATCTCCATTAGGAGTTATCTGTCTGGCAGTTGAAAATTAAAGACTAAAGTTAAGAGAAGGCATAAAGCAGGATCTATGGATTAGGAAGTCATCTGTTTAAAGAGATCATTGAACCTATGAGAACTGCCATTATAATCTGGGAAGAGAATACAGAAGGGAAGAATGCTCAGATTCTTAGGAGGCATTCTGCTCCACAATGATGGGAAGTAGATGGTGATGTAGGGAAAGAGAGCTTGCAAAATCAGTCCAAAAGGTAGGAGAAAAACCAGGAGAGAACATTGCCACAAAAGCAAAGAGAGGGAAAAGCATATGGGAGGAGAAAGGGCAGTTGATGATGTCAAACTGCAAATAGGTCACTAATAGGATGGAGATTGAGAAAAAGCTGTTTGAAGGAAGAGGTTTTTGGTAGCCTTGAAGAGAGAGCAGTCCCATTTGTGCAAGTGGAAGTCAGACTGCAAGTGACTGTTGAGAAATGAATGGGTGATAAATGTTAGCTATCAATAAGGAAATGGAAATGAAGGCAGTAAGTGTAGACATTGATTTCAAGGATTTGAGCAGTGAAAGGGGAAGGAGAGACAGGATGATAGCTTTAGAGGGCAGAGTGGGCTCAGATGATTTTTTTAAGAATGGTAGACTTCTGTATGTTTATATGTTGCATGAACAGAGCCATTAGAAAGGCAAAGGTTCAAAATAAAAAAAAAAAAGAGTGGGGAAATAATTGGTGGAGCAAGCTCCTGGAAAGAGACAGAAGGGAATGGAATCAAGAGCATGGGAGAAGAGGTCAGCCTCAACAAAGAGAGACTGTCTATCCTCAGATATGGAATAAAAGGAGGGAGAGATGGATGAGAACATAAAGGAGTTTTGAAGTATGGAGTTAGATTGTAGGGCCTCTCTAGAATTCTGGGCAGATAAGAATTCATAACCTGATCTGTTATAACCTTATAATCTGTCTTTTATAGAAGTCCCAGATTGCTTTTATACCAGTAAGAAATGACTAAGTAGGACTATTCCTGGCCAAAGTTGACACTATCACCCTCCTCTCTCTTTTCTCTTCCTCCCCTCTCCCAAGTCAGCTCCCTTCCCTAGCCAACCCTGCAGCCTCAAGCAGCGAAGATCAGTGTTGTGGGAGAGACATAGGTGTCATTGGGACTCTGATGACCAATCTGTCAGCCAGTGAATATTGACTGGCAAATCAATCAATAAAAAACAAAGGTCAGGCAGAGTAGGCAGTTACCTGAGATACAATATTATCGCGTGTTAGGGGTAGAACAGAGAGGAACACTTTGGGATACTATTTTTTGTTAAATATAAGATAGAACTCTGGTGTAGGGGTCAAAAGACATGGGATCAAACTTACCACAAATGATAATAATTTTAATTTTACTCTCTGTAACATGGAGATGTTGATTTTTTTTTAATGTCAAATGCATTACAGTAATGACTCAAAGCTTCTGACAGACCATAACATACAGGGGGCAAAATTTTCAGGTCTTCCAAAGGTGTAGAAATTTACCTTGAATCTGGCTAGCATTTCCTTAGGTAGGCTTTAGGGCAGTGGTTCTCAACCTTCCTAATGCCGGGACCCTTTAATATTCGTATGTGGGCAGACCCGTCTGGAAACAGATAGAGGAGCAGTGTCTCGGTTCCTAACACCATCGAAAATATGTGTTTTCCAATGGTCTTAGGCGACCCCTGTGAAAGGGTCATTTGACCCCTAAAGGGGTCACAACCCACAGGTTGAGGACTGCTGGTTTAGGGTATACTCACTCTTTTCCTGCCTTTTTGTCATCTTAGAGAACCGCAAACATCAGTCCTCCTCAGAGAGCCTAGTGTCTGTGCAGAAGCTGGAAGATGGGGAGGAGTTGGAGTTGGCCAAGGTAACTAGTGGTACAAACATCTGTGAGGGGGGTGAAGCAGTACAGGACCTTTTAGTCCTTTAGTCCCATATATAGAGATGTTGTGGACTCTCTGTTCTCAAAAAGAAGCAAAGCATATCCATCTACCTGCTTTGACTGGTTTAGACATTCACCTGCTCAAGGAAGGAGGGAAAAGAAAGTTTAGAGTAGACACAGCTTCATTTGTCTTTGCACGCAATTTGTGAAGACTCCTTTCAGTTCAGGGATTGTATTAATTTGTCCCTGTGTCAGGCATCTGAGGAACAGGAGATGGGAAGGAGCCAGCAGGTGGACCTTATTTGAGACTTGGGGAGGTGTGACCTTCCAGTTTTAATTTAGGTCTATTTATCTCCATATAGGCTCTCAACTTCTTTTGCTTTTCTTCTGGAAGGTAGAAATAAGCATGTGGGCTAGGTGGGGCAACAATGCTTAATTAAATTGTTCTATGAAGCACACCTCAGACCTCTTCCTCACAGCTCTGGACCTGAAATTGTTTGGACCTGTGATGCATGCTAACATAGGCTCTGTGCCATCATAGGTGCTCAGTCAGTGCTTGTTGACTCGTGAGCACCCTGTTTGTGCTCACATGGGCTGAGGAATAGAACAAGACTCTTACCCACAAGGTCCCTACACTTTAGTTCCAGTAAGGCAGGGATATACAGAGAGTACTGTTGGGTGTTGGTGTAGTTATAGCATATAAATGGATATACAGACCCAAGTTGGGAGCATTGGGAAAGGGTGACTGAGAACTTGTCTTCATAACTGATTCTAGGTGATCATGTTACTCTTATACCATTCCACCATGAGTTCCAAAAGTCTGAGGGACTGGAACCAATTTGACTACAAAATCCAGGTAAGCCCTTGCTTCTCCACATCCCACACTGGCCTTCTATTTGGAGCCCTTGGCTTCATCATTAGCTCTGCCCCTTTTTTAATCTGAATCTTCTCTTTAGGAGGAGGGGCTAATAAAACTGTGGCCTCTCTCTTCCATTATTCTGTTGCTCTGGGGCACTTGTGGCCATTCCTTTCTTCTGTGCGTCTCTGGCCTCCTTTCATGGTGGAGTATATAGACACGGTTCCCAGAACAGGTTTCTGATGTGGCCTGTCATGGTGCCACCCTAATGTCCTAGTCTTACCTCTCTGTTACTCTCCCACAGACCTTCTTAACTGAATTCGTCTACTTTCTATCCCTCTAAATGCACAGTACTCCCTGTCCTCAGTGGGTGGCCTCTATCCTGCTCTTCCTGTTGAATTCCTGTCTGTCTGTCATTTATATCCCAATTAAAATGTCTTTTCTGATTCTCACCCCCACCTCCTACTTTTCAGATACCTGTCCCCTGGAATCTCACAGCTCTCTGTCCTTCCTTCCTTTCCTCCTGCCTTCCTGCTTTCTTTCCTCCCTCCCCTCCTCTCCCCTCCCCCCTCCCCCCTCCCCTCTCCTTTCCTCTCCTCTCCTTCCTCTCCTCTCCTTTCCTCTCCTCTTTCCTTTCCTTTCCTTTCTTTTTTTTTGTTAGAGAAAAGCAAAAGAAGTTCAAAGAAACTTTAGTGGTTTTTTTTTTCCCCTGAATTCCTTTGAAGGAATTTTAAAAATACAAAATATGCTTCCTATGTGCCAAGCACCATGCTAACACACTTGGGCTGCAGATACAATAGTAGTAAATGGTCCTTGCCCTGAAGGAGCTTTAATTCTAAGGGGTGTTGCCACATATAGGCAAATGATAGCCAGAAAGGAGCACTTTGGTCCAGAAAGTTACAGAGATGCTGAGTTGAACTCTGGGGGAGTAAACTGATTCACCCCATCTAGGAACAGTAATGTATTTATTTTATCATGGTTCCTTACCTGTAAGGGGAGAGAAGGAAAAGGTATGTGCTCAACATCAGAGGTTGTCCAGGAGGCCCATGAAGGAGAATGACGAAGAGCAAGCTTGAGAGTGAAACAAAGCATGGCTGCCATTTGCTGAAATCATTGTACAGGAGAGGAATCCAACCAGGAAGGGCAAATCGCCTGAAGTTTGTAGCGAACTGAGTCACAGGCTATCTCTTACTGTCTTCAGCAGAGAAATTGTGAAAGGAAAAATTTAGGGTAGCTACACCTCTTATTCGTATTCCCCACATCCTGGTTATACATTCTCTTTCTGTTCCATCTCTTTCTCTTTCCCAGGCGGAATTGGCTGCCATCCTTAAATTTGTGCTGGATCATGAAGAAGGACTGAGTCTGAATGACAACTTGAAGAGTTTCCTACAGAAAGGTGAGCAGGCTTTGATCTACGGGCCTTTGGGGGTCCAGAACTTGCCAAGAGCACACACAAGGATCTCTTAAGTCTGCATTTCTGCTGTGTCCTCAGAGTATTAAGAGATCTATACAATTCACACTGCTCCCCTGTCCCTAAGGCTCTTTTGCTTCTTTGTCTCAGCAGCAATTTAGCTAGTTTTCAGCTGATTGTTTTATCCATTGAAGTATGTCCCTAATATCCAGCTCATTGCCTCCATCAGTCCTGCCTCAGTAGCTACCCTAATATCCCTTTTGAGTCAGTTCACATCTTAGCTAAGAAACTGAGATCAATCACTGTGCTTGAATTGGCTTAAAGATTCTCTTCTCCCTGATGGCAAAACCCCAATGTTCTCTGTGGTTTTTGTGAATTGATCAATGTTGTCCTTTGCTGGGTCACAAACATGCTCTTCCTTTGAACCAAACTGACCTTATATTAACTTTTGTTTAATTCCTCCCCACTCAGCTCCTGTCCCTTCCAGTAGTCCCAGCACCAGCTCCGATGAGCTTTCCCCAGTGCCTCCCCAACAAGCCAAGAAAGAAGTTCGATTCTTGGAATTGCAGAAGATTGGCTCCTCATCTGGCCTAAACAAGTGAGCCTTTAGGGCATGTTCTTTTTACTTCTAACCCTGGTATCTTTGCAGCCCAGAAGCTGAGCCATTAAGTGACCCAAGAATCCTTTTCTTTTGACTATAGTGTAACATTTTGAGGCTCAGTAGGCAGTGTAATGTGATCTTTACCTTACTCAATTCCAGATAGCGAAATGAGTGCAAGGGTGTATTGGGCAAAAACTGAATGGTTGAAAGAATGAATAAATAAATAAATAAACCCTCATCTCCTAGAAATTTAACTGATTTGTAGAAGTCTTCTTTCTCCTCATAAAACATATGTGGGAGCCTTCTTTCCATTCTCTAAAGAAAATAAAAACCAGAAAATGAGATTTACCTCAGTGTCATTGTAAGAACAGAACCTAGGTGCCCAGAGTCATGTCCTGGCATTTGATATACTTGATCTCTGCCTTTCCTGGGTTGTGGGTGGCTCCTCCTGCCTTGACATCTGATGTTCTGATTTGGGGTTCCTGGGACATCTTCCTCAGTTTCTTGTCAGGGTCTCCTGCTTCTCCAGTGGGTGATATCCTTCAGACCCCCCAGTTCCAAATGAGACGGTTGAAGAAACAGCTGGCAGATGAACGGGCCAGCCGTGATGAGTTGGAGCTGGAGTTGGCCAAAAGCTGCCAGCTCCTGGCTGAGAAGGGTAAGTAATGAAGCCAGCGGATACCAGCCTGCCATCTCCTCCCCTCACAGAGGGCTGCTATGTTGGGTCCCTTCCCCAAGGGAGTACTGGGCTTACCTGGGAAACGTCCCCTCAGCATCCTCTTCATCTCTCCCCACAATCAGGCCATCTCCTCCCCTCGGCTGTCCCCAGCTCTCTGGGTTCGTGCAGAGAAGAGGGCAGGTGAGCCGCGGGGCTTTGACTTTTTTGGAGGTCGGTCCTGTGACTTTGGCTTTCTAGTCTCTACCAGATTGTGGGAAGTAGCCCAGTTAAGAGAGTGGTGAGGTTGGTTTCTTGGGAGGGCCCCTCTTCCTGCCCTTTCTCCTCATCCATCATTTCCCTGTCTTCAGTTGGACCTTAGACTAAATACCCCCTTGCCACTTGCACTGCCACCTGTCCCCTAACACACACCTTCCCACGCTGTGTTAAAAACTGCCTCATTTGGGTTCTTGCCTCTGAGCATCTCTTCTTACCTCCTCCAATCCTGGCAGACACACAGATCTCCATGTTGCAGCAGCGTATTGATCGCTTGGCTCTCCTAAATGAGAAGCAGGCCACAGGATCCATGGAATCTAAAGAGCTGGAAGAATTGCGTGGCAAGAATGAGAGGTAATCATCTTCCCTTGACCCACTTCCTCCAGCCACGTCCAGCTTCCTCTGGGCCGCAGTCTGGCAGTCAGAGGTGGGAAATGAACTCCCCTCTCACTGTTCTCCTCTTCTTCCAGTCTGAGCATACGATTACATGAATCCTTGAAACAGTGCCAGGACTTGAAGACTGAGAAAGGCCAGATGGAACGCAAGATTGACCAGCTGTCTGAGGAGAATGGAGACCTTTCCTTCAAGGTGTGTGGCTTTGGGTATTGTACCTTGTTAGTGAGATATCACGACTTTCTATGAGTCAGCTTTAGCTCTGATGCTCCTGGAAAAGGATAGATGAGTCACAAGATAGCCTGTGTCTCTCCAGTGAGATACTTTGGCCTCGCCTCTTCCCAGTCTCTTATGATTGGTTGCTACTTAGGTTCTAAAAAGTGTCATCAGATTTTCATGTGTAGGAACTGAATTAGGAATGTGATCAGTGGTGGCTGCCTATTACCTTTCCAGGAAAAGAAATGGCTAGTTTAGATCCTAGATGATTTGGAAAATTCCTTTTATCTGTCTCTCTTAGCTTCGGGATTTTGCCAGCCATCTGTTACAGCTACAGGAGGCTCTCAATGATCAGACAGAAGAACACAACAGCTCCACAAAGGAATGGAGGGAGAGACAAGCTCACCTAGAGACAGAACTCAGCACTACCCTGCAAGACAAGGTAACACCACCAAAGTAACAATACTTCCCTGAGAAGTGAAGGCCAAGAACTTTGCCCTAGATCTTTTCCCAGGCACCTGACCAGATGCCAGCACATCCTCAGTTGAATTTGCCGGTTGTCCTCTTCTGGGCCTTAAATTTTTCTTTTAGTTTTATGCAAGGATGAAAATGATTTCTTTGTGTGATCCAGAAGGAATAAAGGACCTGAGGTTGTTGAGATTTTTTCATGCAGAAGTAATGGTAGGTGACTAGGAGAGCAGCCTGACAAGAAGGGTAAACCGTGGCCAGGGCTTCTGCAAAGGTACAATATCATAGAGTAACGAAGCCCTTAGTGTAGGAGTTGGCTGGGCTGGCCCTAGCTCTGTCTCTCTTAAGGTTGTTTCTTCCCAGGAGTACCGGCTGAATTTTGTTACCAGGTCTGTCATATAAGCAGGTTTGATCTTTGACTATTCAGGTATGAGGCTAAGGGCCCTGAGAATCTCAGGGGACTGTCCTGTGGTCCCTGACTACTCTACCTCTGCTCATTTCGGTTTCTTGTTTCTTTCCTAGAAATGCCTAGAAGAGAAGAATGAAATCCTCCAAGGAAAAATTTCACAGTTGGAAGAGCAGCTGGCACAGGTTGGGAAGAATCCCTCCCAAGAAAAGGGAGAGGTGTTGGGCGACATCTTACAGGTATAGAGATGGTGACATGGTCGATGAGCCATCGACACAAGACCCTGTATTCCAGGCTCGTCCCTCCAATGCTGAAGTCTTAGCAGTGTGGTTGGGATCGCGCTGGAGGCAGTGTTGTTGTCGGTTTCTCTAGTGCCCAGAAAGGGAGCCTGGAGATGGGTGCTCACGACCCTAAAAGCTCCCAGTTACCGCATTTGCTGATGGTTGGTCACTTCTCCACGTGTTCCTATAAACTACCTAGAAAAAGGGGGGTTCTGAAAAGTTCACAGAGAGATGGTACAGAGGAAACCCACCCAGAGGGCAACCCCAGATGTGCAGTTTAGTTGATGTGAAATCTTAGGTGCATTAGTTCATTTCTTTTAGTCTGCTTTTGCCATCTTTTAAAAGACCTGCCACCGTTATCCCTGCCCAGGTGGGAGGATCCCTTGAGTTCAAGCACACCAAGCTGCCACAGGAGATGTCTGCACCAAGTTCTTCTGTAACTTGGTCACCCCTCTGAGATTGGGGGTAGGGGCATACCAGACTGCATAAAGGAGGGGCAGACCAGGCCAGGCTCTATCTGCAGATAGAGCAGGTCACAGTTCTCTGTGCTAGTCCGGGTAAGCTCATGCTCACAAACAGTCCCTTCAACTTCCCAGCATAGATAAGACTGGGAGATCCATCCAGGTTTTTTGTTTGTTTTTAAACTGACAGGCTGTTGAGAGTAATATGATATCACCCATTTTCCCACTTTTACATCCCTTTGGGCTACAGGGAAGTGGCCAGCACCTAATATGTGTCTTCTCTTCTTGCTAGCTGGAAGCCTTGAAACAAGAGGTGGCCATCCTTACTACAAAGGAGGCTGAGCTCCAAGGTGCAGTGAAGCAGCTGGAGAGTGAATGCCAGCAGCAGGAGGCAGAACTGCAAGCGGAGCGGGGCCGCTTCAGTGAGGAGAAGCAGCAGCTGGAGCAGGAGGCTCAGGCCCAGGTGGCCGCCCTCCATGCCACCCTTCAGCAGCAGGACCGTGATCTGGCTGACCTGAAGCAACAGGCTGAGAAGGAACAAGCGCGACTGATTGAGACCCTCCAGCAACGAGAGCTAGCTGCCCAAGGCCTCCAGCAGCAGGTGGAGCACCTGAGCAGCAAGCTGGAACAGGAAGAGGGGAAGCTACAGGGATTGGTCCGTGATTGGGAAGTGACCAGCCAGACCAAGGACCAGCAGCTAGCGGCGGCTGCGGAGGAGCGCAAGGAGGCCCAGCGGGAAAAGAATGTGGCCCTGAAACAGCTGGAAGAGCTGCAGAAAGAGAAAGCCATTGAGTTGGGAGCTGTGCAGCAGCAGCTCCAAGCTGCTAAGGAAGCCTGCACCAAGGCCCAGACTTGTGCCACAGAAGCTGAGCAGGAGAAGGCTGTGATGAGGCAGAAGGTAGAGGAACTTGGCGCTCGTGTGGTTGACCTGACAGCTTGGCAAGAAGAGCACAAAGCACAGGCTAAATCAGCAGAAAGCCTTCGAGCTCAGGCCCAGGAACTAGAGAGCCAGCTCAAGGCTGAGCAGCAGAAAGTGTCAGAGAGAGAAGGGCTAGCTCGGGAGAATGCCCAGCTCCAGGAACGCCTGCTTTCCTTGGAAGAATCAGTGCAGAACACGAAGGGCATTCTTGAGGATGAGAAGCGACAGGCTGCAGAGGCCCTGGAGGGGCAGCTACAGCGCATTGCAGAGCTGGAGGCAGAGACACAGAGCCTGGCACAGCAGCGAGAAAAAGATAGACGGCAGCTGGAGGAAGTGAAGGCTGGGCGGCAGGGTCTGGAGGCTCAGCTCCAGAAACTTGAAGAAGGGCACCATGCCAAAGTAGAGGCCTTGCAACAGGAGCTGGAAAAGGTGGCAGCTACCCAGCAGCAGGCAGAGGGAGAATGCAAGCAGCTGGCTGCGGAGGCAGCCTCCTGGCGTGCCCGTTTTGAGGAGAGCCAAAAGGAGGAGGCACAGCATGGTGCCCAGCACAAGGAGCAGCTGAAGGCTCTGAATGAGGAGTGTGAGAGAGTACAGCGGCAGCTACAGGCGGCCCAGGAGAGAGTGGCAGCACTAGAGGCACTCGGGGAGCACCGGGACACCAAGCAACAGGAAGAACATTCCCAGCTTAAGGCTGACTTGTCAGGTGCCCTCCAGCACCTCCAGGAGAAGGAGGAGCAAGTGAAGAGCCTGGCTGACAGCCTGTCCAGGCTGCAGGAGGAGGTGGCCCAGTTCAAGGCTGCAACCAGGAAGGCAGATGAGGAAAAGGAAGCCTCCTTACAGAGACTGGCTGAAGAGCAGCGGCGAGCAGGAGAGCTTGAGGTTGCTGCGCGGCGTCTGGAGGAGCGGCAGGGCCAGGAGCTGAGCAGAACTGGAGCGGCCTTGCAGGCCAAGGAGCAGGAGGCAGAGCAGCTGGCGAGGGAGCTGGAGCAAACGCGAAGAGCTCTGGCCGAGAGCCAAGGGTGCCAGGATGAAGAGCGTGCCCGGCGGGAGCAGGAAGTGGCACATGTGGGAGAAGAGCGCGACCAGGCCAAGGCGGACTTGGCTGCCGAGAAGGCTGCCAAGGCGGAGTTGGAAAGGAGGCTGCAGAGCTCCCTGAGTGAGCAGCAGGTAGAGTTTGCAGCCCTGCAGGAAGCCTTGGCCCAGGCTGTGGAAGGATCTGAAGGGAAGGAACGGCAGCTAAGAGAACTCCAAAAGCAGGAGGTCGCCTTGCAGGCAGAACGGGCAGAGCTGCAGACCACTGTCAAGGAGTTGAGAGAGCAGCTGGCCAAAGCAGAGGAGATGACTTCCCAGCCCCCTGGGGTCATGGAGGCAGCCACCCAGGAGCTGGAGGCTCTGCGGACTCAGTTGGGCAAGCTGCAGCAGCAGTGTCGGGAGCAGGAGGAGAAGACCTCTGAGCTGGAGCACCGCCTCGAGGCCTCTCAGATGTCCCAGGCCACTCAGGAGGGGACCACCACCACTCTTCAGGCCCAGCTGGAGGAGAGTGCACAGGAACTGGCCACTCTTCGAGCTGCTGCCCAGGAACGGAGCAAGGCTGAAGAGGAGTGGAAAGCCCAGGTGGCCCGAACCCAGCAGGAGGCGGAGAGGAATAATAGCCTTATCGGAAGCCTGGAGGAAGAGGTGTCCATCCTGAACCTCCAGGTCCTTGAGAAAGAGGGAGAGAGCAAAGAGCTGAAGAGGCTAGTGCTGGCTGAATCGGAGAAGAGCCAGAAGTTGGAAGAGCGCTTGCGCCAGCTGCAGGCAGAGACAGCTAGTGCCAGCACGCAGGCAGCAGAGCACAGTGCGGCCCTGAGCTCTGAGGTGCAGGCGCTCCGGGAAGAATCTGAGAAACAGCGAGCGGCTGCAGATGGTCTCCGGCGGGAGCTGGCCTCCCAGGCTGAGCGGGCTGAGGGCCTCAGTCAGGAGCTGAAGGCATGGCGGGAAAGGCTCTCCCAGAAAGAGCAGTCCCTGTCTTCAATGCAGCGTGAGCTCACCGCTGCCCAGACCCTGGTTGGAGAGCTGCTGCCAGTCAAGCACCTCTGCCAGCAGCTAGAAGCCGAGCAGAGTGCCCTGCAGAGCCGTCACCGTGAGGAGCTCGAGCAGGGTGAGAAAGCTGCGGCAGCGCTGCAGGCAGAGCTTCTTCGGGCCCGCCGTGAGCTCGGAGAGCTCACCGCACTGCGACAGAAAGTGGCAGAGCAGGAGCGGGCAGCCCAGCAGCTGCGAGCAGAGAATGCCAGCTATGTCGATCAGCTGAGTGCACTGCAGCAGGCCCACGGCCAGCTCACGAAAGAGAACCGGGACCTGGGGGAGCGGGCCAGTCACGGGCGGCAGCAGCTAGAGGCTGAGCTCAGGAGAGCCCAAGAGCTCGAGGCGGTACGGGCTGAGGCAGAAGCCCAGGCTGCCCGGAGCCGAGAGGAGGCTGTGGACACGGCCCGCCAGCTGGAGACCATGACGGCTAAGTATGAGAGCGTCAAGGGCAAGGTGCTGGAGGAGAGGCAGAAGTTCCAAGAAGAGCGGCAGAAACTCACTGCCCAGGTAAGGTGCCAGAGCAGAGGAGGAGGAACTTAGTCACCCCACGACATCCCCTCAGAGTCCACAGTGCAAGATTCTCCCAGGCCCAGTTTTGTTCTACTTGTTTCTTGTTTTGGGCTGTTGAGAAAGTGGGAGACGACCATCCCATTCCCTGGGTAGCAGAGAAAATGTTGATAGGACCCAGAGGACCATGATGCCCTTAGCATATCCTAGCCCCAGGACTCTTCTTTCTCCTGACAAGTCCTGAGGTGTTGTCAGCCTTTTTTTTCCCGTGATGGATCTGAGACCAATGAGGAAGATTTGTGGTGAAGTCATTAAACTCTGCCATGGGGCAGACCTGTGCTTTAGGTGTACTGGATCACTGAACAGTGTGGTCTGGATGCTAGCTGAGCAGATGAAGGGAGACACTTGGCTGAGCCTAAAAGATGTATTCCTCCCCACCCCTCCATCAGGAAGCCAGTGTCCTAGGATCAGCAAGAGATCTCCCTGTCTTTACCCTTACCTAACCCTTGGGTGCCCACCCTAGATCCCCAGCTCTGAGCCCAGTTGTGGTTAGCCTGGGAGCAGGACCATCCCTAGTCCTCTGTCCCTACCCTTAATCTCACTGTTTCCATTGCTCCCTCCCCCTTACACAGGTGGAGCAACTAGAGGTATTTCAGAGAGAACAGACTAAGCAGGTAATGCCCAGGGTACCCGCTAAACATTGGCTGCTTAAGCGGTGACAATGCATGACCCTGGCTGCAGCTTGCCGTCATCATCTCCTGCTACGAGCTGTTCACTGCGGTGGGGCGTCCTTTCTCTCCACTGGGATGGGGGACAGGATTGGGGGTGTGCAAGTGAATCGAAGTCCAGGTCCTGGGCTACCTTGGAGTGTGCTGGGCTTTCCCCACAGAGAGATAGGGCCAATGCCTTGACCCCATCCCCCAGTCCTTCCTGCAGGTTTGAACTTCCTTAGTGGGCCTCTTCTACCTGTCATACTCTCTGTCACATGAGGGCCAGTGGGGTGGGAATGAGACACACATTCCTGCACTAGCTTCATTCTTTGCCTCTTTTGCTTGTCCTCTCTCCAAGCTGTGCTCCGGGGAGACGACCCTTTTACTTCCCTTAAGCTGCCTTCTGCAGCCTGGGTCTTTGTTCCTAAACGAAGTCTGCCCCACATTGCCCTCTACCCCAACCCTTCTGACTTTGCTCTCTGAGCCAGCTGCTTGCCAAAGTGGAAATTAATAGAATTCTGGGGTTTAGCCTTTAAGTTCCCTCTTTCTAGTGACTATGATAACCACCAACAAAGCTTTAGGCACAAGCCCTGCCCTCTAGTGGGAAGGAGAGGAGAGGTCTTCACAACCTGCTCTTCCAAAAGTTCTATCAAAGGAGCAGAACTGAGCAGGAAAGAGACCTAAGCAAGGAATACCTTCCACCCTTTGTAGCCCTCCCCCTCCCCAGACACTTTGGAGTACGGCTGCTCCTCCAGAGCATTGTAATAGGAGTAACTTGGGACAAGACTTTGGATGGGGACACAAGAGGTGGGAAAATAGGACAGAGGTCAGACTCCAACCCTTAAAAGCATTGCTTTAATACACACAAGGAGATAAAGTTGGGCCCATAGGTGTCTGTAAAAGCACCAGCCAGAGAGGCCCCATGGCTAGGGCAGACTGCACTTTCTCTCAGAGAGATACCGTAGTTTTGTCAAAGGCAGACATCACTGCTTCTTTTTGGAAACAGCTGAGAGAAGAGACCACTCTCCTCTGCTGAAGGTAGTAGTAACCCATCAGGGCCCTTCCCAAGTCAACAGTGAGGATGCCTACCCCTCTTCCCTGCCATGGACCCCATAGATAGTTGACCCTTTGGACAGCAAAGACTTGACAGTGGAGACACCTTCCTATTCACACCATATATCCTATCTGAGTTGGTGACTCTGTTCCCTTCCTGTCTCTTTATGGGCTCTGGGTATACTGTTAACTCGTAGTGCTTCCTAGGTGCTCACCCACCCCTTCATCCAGCACCCCCACTACCCCTGCCCTCAATGCTAACCACAGCATCCTGAGTTACTAACGCGCCTGGTGACCTGCCTGGCTGTTAGTGAAGTGGGAATCAGCGCCAACAGGAAGGTTGGGAGAAGTTAGAAATTGGTTGGTGCTTCTGTCAGCTTTGGCTTTGCTGCCTTCTAGTGAGGGGGCGGGGCTTAGAGATTGGTTGACCTAGGATGGGAGGAGAGGAGATGGAGGAGGTGATCTCCCTGCCACAATCTGGGGACATGGGTGACTGAGGTAAAAATGAAACCTGTAACAGCTACATCTGCCTATACTCCATATTAATTTCTTGAAGATACTTCTTCAGGCTTTGGCTTAGGGGTAAATCTGTCTTGATTGTCTGGGGACAGAGGAGGAATGGGTTGTAGGGGTACAGGAAGAAAATCAATAGTAATCCTTATAATGCATTTAATATCCACACTGAAGTCTGCAGCCACTGGTACAGAGGAGGCCATTGTGTTGCATCACCACTTCACTCCTAAACCAGGTCTGGAGATGTGGGGCCTCGTTTAACATGGCTAGATAGGCATTTAAGACCTGGTCCCCGTGTCTGAGTGGGGAAGGTTCATAAAAGTACTTTCTTCTTTCTGTCTGCCTTTCCTTCTCTCTAGGTGGAGGAACTGAATAAGAAGCTGACCCAGCAACAAAATCTGAAGGTAAATTGTAGGAACAGGGAAGGTACCGACTGTGTAGCAGGAGAACCAAAGGTAGTGCCTCCAGCCAGTACTAAGTCCTGTGTGCCAAGATCAGGAGGGAATAAAAGAAGTGATTATAGTAGTTATGGGTGCCCTTACCTCTGTGAGCAACATCTCCCAAGGTCACCTGGCTCTCATTCAGGGGTCATTGAGTGCAGAGGGGGAACTGAGCTGAGAAAGAGATAGGCATTTTCCTTTCTCCTGCCCACCTTGTAACTTGAACCCTAGTCAGATGCCTCCAAGTAGGCTAGGAAGCCATCCCTCATTGGTAGAATGTGCCCAAAGTTCTGGCCCAACAAGTGGACTGATTTGGATTGAATATGGAATACTTACAAAGAGGTATGGTTAGTGTGAAATATCTGAAGAAGTGGGCTAGAGCTAGATTATGAAAGCCTTTCAGGGCCAAGGTCAGTCTATATTTTATCCTTGAAATAACTGGAAGCCAAGGAAGCCTCTTGAGTTTAAATGAGGCAGTGATAGTTGGTCAAGCTCATACTTTAGGAAAGCTGTTGTGTTAGCTGCTATGGGGAGGGTGGGTTGGAGAGTGGAGAAACTGGAACTGAGGAGACCAGTTAGGAAACATTCACAAGAATCCAGGCGAGAAGTGATTTGAAGTGGTTGAAGGCCTGAGCAAATCTTAGGGTTGTGTAAGTAGAGGGGGGATATGGTAAGAGATGGATGTAGAATGGACAAGCTTTTAGCAGCTGATTGGGGTCAAGTAGAGGGTGACACTGAGGTTGCAGACATCGCTAGTCTATTGTGCTTCAAACCTACCCATACTCCTTTATGTCTGGCCCTATGCTCAGTGCTATAGGGGAGAAGGACTTGGCATTAATAAATATTTAATGAAATATGTATTCGAAAAAAGAATACGAGATTTGGTCCTAAGACCTAGATCTGAGCCCTGACTGTCATGTAGTATTTCTGCTCTTGGGCAAGTCATATAATCTCTCTTAAGGTTCCGTTTCCTCATCTACCTACCTGATTGTTTTTTGGGGGGACCAAATGTGATGATTATCGAAAAACACCTTAGAAACTGGTAAGGTATAGTCCGATGTGAGGGGATAAGGAGGGAGGTAAAGCACATACTGGGACAACCTTGGGGCTTAAGAAAAGTGGACAAAGGGGTGGCTAGGTGATGCAGTGAATAGAGCACCAGCCCTGGCGTCAGTAGGACCTGAGTTCAAATCTGACCTCAGACACTTAACACATACTAGCCATGTGACCTTGGGCAAGTCACCTAAACCTAACTGCCCTGCCTTCCCCCTTCCAAAAAAAAAGGTGGACAGAAGAGCTGCTTTACAGGAGGATAGAATCTCAGTTTTCCTTGCCTACATTTATATGCTCAATGAGGAAGGGGGCAGTGCAGGCAGGAGCTGCCTGGCAGACTCGGGGCCTCCCTGGCTGTGCCATGGCCTCTTTTCTCTAATGACATCATGATACCACAACTGGAAGGAACCTTTGAGGTCCCCTGGTACAGCACCTTCATCTCCCTGATATGGATGCTGCATCCCAGAGAGGTGATGTGCTCCTAGCTGCACCCTAGCAGTCAGCATAGCATCCTGGCTGGCTCCAGATCCAGTGCTCTGTAGGCTCTGTCAGATCTTTACTCAAAATTTTAAGGAATGGGACTTGTGGAAGAAAAGACCCAAAACACGGGGTTCCCAGGCATTTGTGGGGGCTGCTTGAGTTGGGAAGAGTTGAGAGTGGCCTCTTGCTTAACCCCTCCCTCCCCCTTTCTGCAGCCCTGTGAAAGTGAACTCCAGCAGGAAGCTCATCTTCACCAGGCCCAGCTAAGCGAGCTGCAGGCCCTGCTGAGCCAGAAGGAGCAGGCCGCTGAGCACTATAAGGGACAGGTGAGGAGCTGCAGCACCCTTCACAGGCCCACTTCTGTGGCGTATCCCCTGAATTCTTGGTTGTCTTTCCCCCTCATCTGCAGATGGAGAAGGCCAAGGCCCACTATGACGCCAAGAAGCAGCAGAACCAGGAGCTGCAGGAGCGGCTGCAGAGCATGGAGACGCTGCAGAAGGAGAACAGCGAGCTTCGGGCTGAGTCAGAGAGGCTCAGCTGGGAACTGCAGCAGGCCAGGCTGAAGGCCAAAGAGGCCGAGCAGACCTGCCGCCACCTCACAGCCCAGGTTCGGACACTGGAGGCCCAGGTAAGAAGTGGGAAGTCTTTGGGGCCCAGGGGCAGGGCAGGCCAAGGGAGAAATAATCCCAGCCTTGAGAAAAGCTGGAGAAGTCATCAGGCCCTTCTCCTGAGCAAAGGAAGGTTCTCCTACTTTTCTGTCCCCTTGGCGGTTTGGTGCCTCACCACAGGGCAGAGCTCTGAGGAGGCATGTTGAACAAGTTATGAAATGCTATCTGAAGACATATTGCCAGGCACTGGACGTATGAGGATAAGGTAAACAGCAAATAGAAGTCTCTTTAATTGAGGGCAGAACAAGTCACTGACAACTAGAAAATCAGAAAAGACTTCTCTGGGAGATGTGGCCTGGACTCCTAAGGGAGCTCTGCAGCCTGAGAGGTGCCAGTGAGGAGCAAGAAGAGCCAGAGGCCAGTCCGGGCACAGAGAACAGCTGGTTCAAAGTCACAGGCAGGAAATAGAGGCCCAAGTTTGGAGGGCAGTCAGCCTGTTTGGGGGCAGGGCCTCTGCTCGTGAGGCCCATCTGTGCCTAGAGGCAGTAGAGAGTACCTGAGGGCTTTGGAGCCAGGAAGGGATGCATTCAGATTGGTGTTTTGGGGAAGCTGCTTCCCTACGGGGTAATGCGCTGTGGGAAGGGCTGAGGAGGGAGAATAATGGGGGGCAGGGGGAGTGTAGCTGCAGCAGGGTCAGGACCTAGGTGATGAGGGTGGAGGCCATCGAAAGAGAATTGTTTTGTTTGTGTTTATTTGTTGTAGTAACGCTTGAAGTGCCCACTTCAGTCCCCACCTCACAATCCAGTGAACATTTATTAAATGCCTACTGTGTTCAAGGCACTGTGCTAAGCACTGGGGTGACAAAGACAGCCCCCCCCCACCCGCAAGGAACTTACAGTCTAAGGGAGGAGATAGCACACAAAAGGAGGCAGGAAATCAGAGAGGGTGGCGGGCAGGGCAGGTGGATACCTGCCTGGCATCTTGGCATGGACTTCTGTTGTGTGGAGTTAAACCAAGCAAGGCTGCAGATGCAAGGCAAGTAAGCTGAGAGTCCAGGCTTCTGCGCCCGATGCAGGAGGAGTTGGTACTTTTCCCCTCCAGCCAGAGGAGGTGGTGTGGATGAAGGCTTGAGTTAGTAGCATGGCGGTGAGTTTAGAAGTGAGAAGCTTTTCTGGGGAGGGGCATCTTGTTGGAAACTAGGCAGGGCAGCAAATGCAGAGTGAACAGAACCCTTCCTTGTAGCAGTTCAGTTCATCAGTAAACATTTATGAAGCACCCACTGTGTGTCAGGCCCCAGCCAGAGCACTGGAGATGCAGCTAGGAAAGACCATCCCTGCCCTCTCTGTGGGCCAGTCTAATGAACAGTTAAGTTCAGTCAGACAAAGCAGCTCATTGACGGCGTCCACAAGCATCCGCCTCATGCCCTGCTCTCCCGTGAGGGTGCTGTCCTGGCACCTCCCAGGGAATCAGCTGACGTTGGAGCCTTTTTGCCTCGTCCTCCTTTGTTATTGGAGCCGCATGGAAGTTGTTCTGACTTTGCTCTGCATCGTTCGGGTCTTCCTAAGTGTCTCTGAATTAGGCTTATCATAGCACGATGACACTCGATCACAGTCGTGTGCTGTACTTTGTCCATTCAAACTCCCGTCCGTGGGCACCCTCTTTTCTTGTAATCCCCGCCCTGAACGTTTTTCTACACAGGGACTTTCCCTTCCGTCTCTGACTCCTTAGGGGTACGTGCTGGTAGTGACACTGCCTCACTCAAAGGCAGGCACAGTTCAGTGACTATTTTAATCCAGAATTATTTTCTAGAGCAGTTGAACAAACTGGCAGCTGTGCACACCTCCCCGAGCACCGCGGTGTCCATGATCGCACTGTTCTGTTGCCTTTGCCAAACTGACCAACACGAGAGGAAGCCTCAGAGTCGATTTGATTTGCGTTTTTATTAGTATTTTGATTAATGATTTTTCTCATTGTTGGTGCTTTTTTCATAAGCTTTTTCATAACTTATTTCTTTTGAAAATTACCTGTTTATACCTTTGACCACTTATCTCTTGGAGAATAGCTGTAAGCCAAATATTTCTGACTCCAAGTCCAACACTTTGTTCACTACCCCATGCTGCCTTTCCAGGCAAGCTTTTGATAGGTATCAACTGAGCCTGGTTCTAAGTAGGTCTCCTCTTTAAAACCTTCCTGACCAAGGACCAACGTAAGCATATTTCTCTGTCTCTGTCTCTGTCTCTCTCTGTCTCTCTCTGTCTCTCTCTCTCTCTCTCTCTGTCTCTCTCTCTCTCTTCCTCTCTTTCTCTCTTTCCCTTCCCCCCCCACCTCCTTCCTCTTCTCTCCCCCCCACCTCGTTCCTCTTCTCTCCCCCCCACCTTCTCTCTCTCCCTGTCTCCCCCTCTCTCTTCTCTGCCAGGTTGCCCATGCAGATCAGCAGCTCCGAGACCATGGAAAGTTTCAAGTGGCAACAGATGCATTGAAGAGTCGAGAACCCCGGGCACAGCCCCAGCTAGACCTGAGCACTGACAGCTTAGAACTGAGCAGTGAAGAAGGGACCCCATTGACATCTACAAGATCAGCAGCTCACCGTACCCGGTTTGTTACCTTAGCGACATGGTACATCTTTGCCTCGATCCAGCCTTTGAATGAGAAATCTCAGCTATGGCTGGATCCTAAGATTTGATAAGGACTGGGTCCTATCCTCCCATCCTGAGATGATACTCCAAGGGCAGAATTCATTTGGTAGAAGTCAGTGACATGTTGCTGGCATAGCCTTCATCAGACAGAAATGGCTTCCATTCCAGGAACAGCACATAAACAGAGACCTGGAGATGGGAGAGAAGAGAACGAGAGGATGGAATGTAGACCGCTATGACTAGAATGAAGAGTTTGGGAAGAGGAGTTAAATGAGGCTAGTATTGTAGGTTGGAGTTGTCATGGAGAACCTGGAATGGCAAAGTAAAGAGTGAGTACTTCAGGAGGCACTAGGGAGCTGCTGAAGGCTTTGGAGTACAGGAAGAACACAATCATAGCTGAGCAGTGGGCAAAGATGGGAGGAAGTGGGAAGACTAGAGGCAGGGGGAGCAGGTAGGACCAGATAGGACCACACCAGAAGGCTTTGCAGTGGCCATGGAGAGGCACAGACACAAGAAAGGTTCTGGAGGTAGATTTGGCAGGACTTGCCTGCCGCCTGATAGAGATGAGGGACAGGGGAGAGGCAGAGGCAACCTCAGGGCCATTGCAGTCAGGGGGGTAGGAAGAGAGAGCTGGGAGGAGAGATTTTTGGCGCACATTCAGTTTTGATCATTATGGATACAGTGCTTTCCAGCCTTTCAAATGATTTCATATGCTCTTTCAGTTGAGCGTCACAGCTTTAGTAGTCTGCAATTCCTTAAAGAAAAGGGCACGTATAAGCTTTATTGTTGGCTTTATCATCTCAAGTCTTCGATCTGAGTTTTCTTGTCATTTTATGTTGTCTTTATATAGTTGCTAAAGTAATGTATGTTATTCTTTTGGATGCACTTTTCTTCATTCTTTATCACTTCATTGAAGGCTTCCCTTATTCTTTGAATTCATACACATCATTCTTGTTA
This sequence comes from Pseudochirops corinnae, assembly GCA_028646515.1. NCBI lineage: Eukaryota > Metazoa > Chordata > Mammalia > Diprotodontia > Pseudocheiridae > Pseudochirops > Pseudochirops corinnae. Next base: position 81,461,516 of record CM053588.1, on the reverse strand, counting down.
CCCTCTAATAGTCCATTTCATTCACATAAGCACAATTTGTTCAGTCATTCCTCTAATTTGTTTGTTATTATGAGTACTGCTTGTGTGAATATTTGTGTAAAAAAGAGGTAGCACTTTAAGCTGAATCTTAAATGATGGATAGACTCTCAACAGGTGACATTCCAGGGATATGGTAGGATTTGAGCAAAAGGGCATTTGTTGGGGATGTAAGTAGTCCAGGTTGGCAGGTGTATAGGATCTGTGGAGTATTGACAAGTAGTCTATTCACTGGGAAAAGGTTTTCAAAAAATAAATATTATGTTTGCAAAGGCAGGAGAGAATAAGACCTATTGTGGGGAAAGAGTAGGCCCCTCTCTTAACAGAGCTTATCCTGTCATTTCAAGATTCAAGGTTTACAAGTTTGAAACAGAACAGAATGCAATTTTAGTTCATTTGCATCTGTCATTACTTACCACAAAGATAGCACAGATCCACCAGTTGCCAAAATTGCAAATTTGTGCTGCATATCTTAGGTGGTAGATCCTGCAGGAAGGAAAATGTTTACAGTGCTGCCCAGACATAAAAAGGTTGAATCAATAACCTCCAAAATGCCTTGCACCCCAAGGGACTATTAATGAGTTTTGCCTCCACAGAAAATCATCCCGAACCCAGCCCGATGGCACCAGCCTCCCTGGGGAGCCAGCCTCCCCAATCTCTCAGCGCCTTCCTACCAAGGTGGAATCCCTGGAGAGCCTGTACTTCACGCCAATCCCTGACCGAGGACAGGCCCCCTTAGAAAGCAGCCTGGACTCCTTGGGTGACATCATGTTGGATTCTGGTCCTAAGACCCGCTCAGCCCGAAGGCGAACCACACAGATAATCGATATCACAATGCTGTCCAGGGTGAGACTGAAGGCAGGGAGGAGGGGAAATAGGGGTGCTTTGGGATTCGGGAGACTAAATTCAGGTGACTCAGGTGGGTACTCTTCTATTAGGATGTAAATTCTTCAAGAAAAAAAGAGAGATTTACATAGCCCATGGCCCGGTGTCTGCCTGGCACCCCGTGGGTATTCTGTTAATACTTAGTTCTTTCCCTCCCTTCCTCTCCCTTTTGCCTTTATGTCCTGACTGCGGCCCAAAGATCCTCACAGTGGCAGAGCTAATTAATTGCCCCTATTTGATATATTATAAAAGTGAGGCCCAGAGAGAGTGTTAGGTGCTTCACAAAGTCACTTGGTAAGTTAGCATTGGAACTAGCAAAGCTCAAGTCTCCTGACTTTTCCCCCATGTTGTACAGTATTTATTTCATTCAGTCTCTAATGAGGAATGGGGTGAATGAAAGGATTCTGGCCACTTTTAGGTGATCTCTTTTATGGCTGGGATGTTCTTGCTCCTCCAAAGTAAATTGTTGCTCCTGATTGTGGTCTGACCTTACACACCCTAAGCCCTTGACTCCTTTTTTACACCACCTGGTATGGCTCTGAGGAGCCTCATCTCTCTCTGGCTCAGATGAGGAAACAGGATGGAAAGGCCTCCTGGTTGCAGAACCCTTTTGAGTACAAAATTTTAGCATGAGATGGTCGCTGACCTTAGGAAGCTTAATCTTAGGCACACCTAGGGCTAGTAGAAAGAACAGAACTGAATGTCAAGAGACCTGACCTCTGTTCCCAGCTATTCTGAGTCTATGAACCTTGTGAAGTTATGAACATAAAATACTTCACAAATGCAAAGGATTATTTTTATTAGCAGATGTTGCAGGGACTAACAAAAACAAAGGAATGTAAACATAAAGGGCTGGATGAGAGAGTCCCACAGTAAGTAGATTCTAAGTCTGCCAGATAAATCAGGGTATGTTGGCTCAGCAGCAGAAAAGCTGAAGCTAAATGGTCTCTGTAGAGAATCAGGCTGACCTGATCTTTCCCACAAACTGTAACTCAGCCATCCTGTCTTTCAGAAGCTGGATACAGATGAACCTGACAACTCGAATTCATCCTTCTACAGCACACAGTCGGCCCCTGCCCCACAGCGTGGCCTCCGTGGTGGCCTTCGGTCTGCATCCTCAGCTCAGTCCCTGGCTAACTGCCCCTCCCAAGAATCCCGAACCAGACTGGGTTCCTTGGAGGATGGTAACTCAGCCCTGTTCCACCTTCCTGGCTACAGGCCCACCACACGCAGCTCGGCCCGGCACTCCCAGGCCAGAGCATCCAGTGGGGCCCCTTCTGGTGAGAGTCCCCAAAGGAGAGGGGTGGGCTACAGAGGGGGCTCACTCAGCAGGTTCCCGCCAGGGGACCAGGAATACAGACCAGATGAGGCTACCAGCAGTCCTAGCATTGGTCACAACAGTTTGGAATGTTTGTGATCCTGAGCTGCCTTATGTTACTCTTTGGCATGCGCTAATCAGCCTCCTGGCCAAGCCTGTGTGTGCTCTAAGGGATTGCAAAGTAATTTTAAAATCAGTCTGTGGGGTTCATAATTGGCATGCTGAAAAATGTCATCCTGCAGCCTGGTCTTCCAGAGCAGGTGTCCCTTGGTGTGTTTGCTGTCCATGAGATCAGTGCATCCTGGGGTCCCAAGGGTCCAGTTGGGCCAACCCTCTCATTCTGCAGGTGAGCAGACAGAGGCCCAGAGAAATGAAGTGCCCAGCCTGAAGTGGCACGGGCGGCAGGGCTCCTGTGGGGCCCGTGGTTCTTGAGAACAGGGCTTGTTTTGGTTTTTTGTCTTTGCATTCTCATCACCTATCGTGGTGCCTGCAGACACTGTAAGGGTCTCATAAATATTGGCATAGTCATAATTTGAACCCAGGTCTCCTACCTCCAAATCTTTTTTCCTGACACTGTGAGTTCTCTCTTTGTATTGTTCCCTGGTATTAACTTAAGACCTTAGCTTTAGATAATCCAAAGCAGACTTGACAGAGGCCCTTGGAAGGGCAGATTTCCTATTCCTGTGTGTGGCCCCACTCTGACTCTCTAGACTCACTCAGGATAATAATCAATTATCTTGAGAAACTTGCCTCTCCCTGGGTCAGTGGGTGCCGTTGCTCCAGGCCCTTTCCCTGGGTTTCTCTCTCCCATAACCAAGGAAGAAGACATCTGTCGGCATTTATAGGAAGGAATTGGGACAGACAGAATCTCTCATCTCACCAAATTTGATCGTCTCTAGGGATGAATGGATTTAGGGCACATCAGGGAACCAGAATGTTTGGTGAAAAACCAGCTCCTCTCCCCTGGGCCCTGCCTCCTTTCCCTATCGAACTCCCCTCCTGTCCATCACAGGTCGAAGCAGCTTCTATACAGGCACCTGCCAGGATGAGCCGGAGCAGCTAGATGACTGGAACCGAATTGCGGAGCTGCAGCAGCGTAACCGTGTCTGTCTCCCCCACCTGAAGACCTCTTACCCCTTGGAGGCCAGGGTGAGGCCAGCACTGGTGGTCAGGCCCCCAAGCCTTCTCCTCTCCCCCTGCCCTTTAGAGCCTGGCCCCTCTCCCCTCCTTGGTCATTTTCACAAGTCTGGCTTTGCAGTTTTGTCAGCTCTGCTCTTGAGCCTTTCTGGCCCCCTAAGGTGGATACAGAGATCAGAGGCTCAAGCTTGCCCCTCTCTTCCTTCTCCCTTGATGGGATATCTACTTCTCTTGCTTATCCTTACTCTGAGTATCCATCTCCACTTACACTTTATACAGAGTCTGCAGGTAGACATTTTCGTGGCAGAAGCTCATCATATTTACCTTGTCCATGGGCTTCTCAGGACAGTTTTCTAACCTTATGATAAGGAGGATAGGAGGCCTTGATTTAAGTTCTTTGGGTCACGTATGGCCATGATCCATGGACCCTGAAGTCCCAGCCCACCCTGTTAAAAGCTACTCACCCATCTCATATCGACCTTATCTTTGTCCCATACTTGACTCAGCCTTCCATGAGCCTGACCACTATCACAGATGAAGAGATGAAGACTGGAGATCCCCAAGAGACCCTTCGCCGAGCCAGCATGCAGCCGGCCCAGATCCATGAATACAGTGCTGCCCAGCGTGTCCCCTCCAGCGTCACTACCCGGCAGCACCGGAAGCGTGTCTCCACTGAGTCTGACCAAGGCCTCGGCACCCCGGAGGTACATGGGCCGCTGTGCTATTCTTAGACCTTCATGGTGGGATGGGGTGGGAAGCTGCGTTTGAGATTACAATCACATTTACAGCTGATCAGACTGCATCCCAGAGAGGGGACGTGACCGGCTAAAACTCACAGAGGAGGTTGCTAGTAGAACATGGCTTAAGGCCCCCATCTCCCAGTTTGAAGCCCAGGGCTTTCTCTGCTAGGGCACATTGTGAACAGAGATTCCTTTTTGTGCTGTCATTGATCCGTGCCAGGTCCCATCGGCCTTTTCTTTTTTTGTCTCCTTGTTTGACCTTCCACACTGTTCCCTGTCGCTCGGGTGTGACTTCTCTCCTCTCCCAAGCTCCAGACCATCCATCCCTTGGGGGTCCCAGAGTTCTGACTGTAGAGCAGGATTCAAGCTGGCCCCCAAGCCACCTCCCAGGCTCCCTCAGGAGAATCCAGGAGGCCCCAGCTCAAGTACTGCACACTCCCTCTTCTTCCACAGGCTAAGAAGCCAACCAGCTGTTTCCCTCGCCCCCTTACTCCCCGGGATGGATATGAAGGTCGAAAGATGAGTGCCGCTGAGGGCCATAAGAAAGGGGCCCCTGCTTCCAGCAAGCAGGTTAGTGGGGGATGGCCCTGAGAGGGGTATAAGAACCCTTGAAGGGTCATTGAGTTTATCTCAAAGGTAAGGCTATGGAGGGGCAATATTCTTAACCTTTTCTCAGAGTTGAATATAGGCATTGCCCTGCCCACCTGCCTACCCCCACACAGGCAGCCTTCTCTTCTTCTTCTCTCTCAGACCAGCAGACGCCAGTCATTGGCTTTCAACATTCTGAACACACCCAAGAGACTGGGGAACAGCCTGCTTCGGGGAGCTGCTAAGAAAGCTGCAGCCAAGGCCTCTCCCCTCACTCGAAGTGGGACCCGCCGCTCACCCCGAATTGCCACCACCACAGCTGGCAGTAGCACCTCTCCGCGGGCCAGGGGCAAGGTAGGGAGCCTGAGAGGGGGTGGGGATGACCCACCTGCCACCAGCTGCATAACTGTCGCACTATGCCCCATGGAGCCTGTGCAGATAATGATGGTCTGGGGACACCTTTGACCCAGGACAGCAGTGCTCTGACCCTGTTTCCAATCTTGGGGAGCTTAATCTGGTTTGGGGACAAGAGTCACACACGGGAAAATTATTTCAGGACCTCTACTTTACTCTTCCGCGGAAGCTTAAGGACATTAGGTATGCAAAGGGTTGTGAGGAAAGAAATGCTAGTTCCCAAGGTTAGGGAATGGGCTGTGTGCTCAAGGGTCCTGTCCCTATTCACACTCCACCTACCTTTTCTTATCTCTTCCAGGCAAAGCACTGAGCGACCAGGATCTGTGAGCACATTCTGCTCATCTCTTCCATGACAGCTCCCTGCTCTCTCTAGGGGCCCACATGCTGGGCCTCAAGCCCACTGTTCTCCAGTGCCTTTTTTCAGTGCCCCAGTGTAGGGAGACTTTTCATCTCCCCAGAGACACTGATACCTGCCTCTTACTCCCCCTGCCTGGAGTCCCACACAGCACACCTTCCCAGAGAGGCAGATGGGGAGCCAGAGGCTGCCTCTTGGGATCCGGAGCCTGGCCGATTCCTAGCCGGATCGCCCTGTACCTGTCCCCCCATTTACCTTGAAGCACAGTAATCCCTCTTAGCTCTCCAGCAGAGAATGGAAGACCCAGTCAGACTGAGACTGTCTAGGTGGCCAGGGACCAGACTGTCCAGTTCACCTTTCCTCCCTTCCTCAGCCTCTCTCAGCTGCAAGTTTTGGAAAGTCCCATTGGTCACCAAAGGGGGTCTACCTCCTGGTCCCTCTTTGCCTCCTATTACCTCCATTCCTAGGGGTGCTTCTTGTTCTGATGACTGTGGTTGCTCCAGGGGCTGACATTGGAGAAGGCAAGCTCCCAAAATTAGTTGGGGAGGAGAGAGTCTGAATCTCTGCTACCTACACCCCTTCTGTCTTTCTTCCCAAAGGTGGTCCCCCAGCCCCCATCACAGTCCTCCTTTCTCCTCTGACTAAAGCTTCAGTAGCCCCTTGCCACCTCTAAGCCTCTTTCCTGCCTCAGCGCTTAACTGCCCTGAGGAGAAATTTGCCAGCAGACAAAACGACCCTGAGGCCCTCAGCCCACCCCACCCCCAGCTGATGGAACCTGGTTTAAGGGGAACCTGGGGAAACAGACTGGATAGCTGCGTGCCCTTTCCCATCCTCCGCCCCTGTGGTTCAGGGGACGATCAGAGGTACCCATCATGACACTTCCTCTGGGTACTAACTGCTTCCCCTGCTCCTTAAAGATTTTGAAGAGACAAGGAATGGGGAGGGTATAGTGGAACCTGGAGTAGAAGGGTGGGGGTAGGGTCAGGGGTCATCTGTTTGAATTTTTTAAATGTTATTACTTGTAAATAAAGTCTTATTTTTCTCCCTGAGGGCTGGGCTGGCTTTCAGGGAGGAAAGGGGTGGGGAAAAACATTGCTCTTTGTCCCCTGTGCTGGCTGGGCCCCCCAACCCCTGCTTCTCCCTCTGGTATTTGCCACGACTGGACAAGGCCACCAGACTGCCCTCCTTGCAGGAGGAGTTGCAAAAGGACCTGCAGGCCCGTTCTTTGCCTTGTGTCGCCCGCAGCTGTCCCCCAGATCCTGCTCCTCTCCTTCTGAGGCCTGGTTCTCCACTCCCTGGCTTCCTTTGCCCCTCTTTGCAATTCCCAAGGAGACTCTCTGGTTTTTAAAGGGTTCAGTAGAAAGATTTTTGGATTTGGGAAGTAGAGTCCCTGGGATTCCACTGTGACTGCTCCTTTTTGTCTGCACTCTTTGCCCGTGTGCACAGTGAACGGATGCTGTCTTAAGGAGCAGCTCCAATCCTATGGTGTGGGTGTGCAGACACCTTTCTCCCTCCCCCCACCCCCATGGCCAGTCTGCCAGCTGAGGGGGGTAGAGAGTCAGGCTCAGACCTCTGGGAGCACATCCCAGAGACCACCTGGCACACCCAAGCACAAGGACGAGAACCAGAAGCCTGGAATTCACATTTTATTGAGAGGCTTGCTTTTCCCTTCTCTGCTGCCTTGACTGGTCAGGCCTGGTCTGACAGTGTTGGGATGGCTGGCTGGGATTCTTCCCCAGGGCTCAGAGTCGTCAGGGATGTGACTGGACTGGGACTCCTGGGCTGGTGGGTGAGGTTTGGAGTTTGGGATGTTGCCATGTCAGTCTCCTGTTGGAAAACAAGTGTCAGGGGTGAAGGAAAGGCCTAGGATTGGGGGTGCTTCTTAGGGAACTGCAGTCAGCCCTTCACAGGACTAGGTAGAACTAGTAGGTGCCTAGGAAATTGCCCCTTTGCTTTCTGCATCCTGGACAGGTGACCTGGGCAAGTCCCTTTCCCTAAGCTAGGCCTCTGCTCCCAAATGTGCAACTGAATCTGGACTTTGTCAGCCCAGGCTTCCTTCAGTGTGCCCTCCCTGCCCCTTCCCTTTGTCCATCTGGCCACTCCCATTATCCTCACCCAGAGTTGGGCCAGGAGCACATGGCGCTGAGTGACCTGGGCCGGGTCCACTAGAACGCAGGAGAAATTGGTGTGTAGCAGCCGAGGGCTCAGTTTCTCAAGCACAAGGTCTCGCTGTAGCCAAGTTACTCCACTCTCTCGATGCCTCCTGCGGAGGGTGTGGGTAGGTGAGGGAGAGCAGAGCACCCTGGTCCTCCAACAGCCTTTCTTCCCAGCCTCCCTCAAATCCTTTCCCCTAGTTACCGAGTGTCGTCCTCCCCTAGTTTGCCTGGCAGGTGTTCTATGAAGGAACGGTTGCCCAGCCAGTACAGGAAGCTGGAGTGAGCAAACTGACTACAGCCTTTGCAGGACAGGATCAGCGTCCCATCTAAAGAGGTGGGGAACAAAGTGTTCTTGGTCCTCGGGCCAAGCCTGGCTCCTCCCCTTTTTCTCCTAAACTTCAGTCTCAGCTGGAAGAGGGTCTTAAAATAAGCCTTATTACACACCCCCAACGAGCTTACACATCCATCTTTTTTTCCCCCCTCCCTGCCCTCCCCCATCTACTTAGAGGTAGAACTGAATTGAATCCCAGAGGGAAAAGGCCTTAGCTAGAGTAGGGGAGGATAGACCCTAAGGCTTTTTCCTTCAAATCTCCCACTCCTAAAATTATTGACTTCTTATCCTGTCACTGCTGGAACCACGTTCTGGAGGTCGCCAGCTGCCTGATTCCAAAATGGTCGTCCTGACCTCTGCCTCCTCTGAACCAAGAAATTCCTATCTCCAGCCAGGTCCTCTTTTTGGGCCCCAGTGGGAAGAATACTAGGGGCTTGGGGTCGGCAAGACCTGGGTTTGAATCCTACTAAAAGTGTCTTCTAGCTGTGTGATCATGGCCCAGGTCATTCAAACTCCCAGGGCCCCAGCTTTCTCATCTGTAAAAGGGAGGTGGTGTGCTCCCTCGTGGGGCAGTTGGGAGGATTCATGGTGAAATGAGAATGTATTTTGCAGACTCTGATGCCATATAAATGTCCTTTGTTGCTTTTTTGGTTTTTATCGTATCCCTTCCCTGACTCCTCCAACCTCAGTCTCTATTGTGGGTATTCTCCAACGCTAGTCTTCTGTTGTGGAGCTGTAACCAAGGTGAGGTTATCGGAGAACCTCCTCCTCCCCACATCAGGGACCACTTCTCACGATGTTCTGCTGCCTCCTCCGATTTCTCTCGAGCTCTGCCAGCCTTTACCCAGTGGAGCTGCCTAGACTACTGGCTTCCTGTCTGACCTGAGGTTCACACAGGCAGTGATGGAATCCCAAATCCTACATGGCAGGTGACCTGTTCCTTGACTGGCTCCACCCAGCATCCTCCCTCTTGGATCTCCCAGCATCTCTCCACCCAGAGGGCTTTGTGTACCAAGGGCCGAGGTGTTTTCTTCCTACCTCCATCCCCATCCATTTATCCCAGTTACCCATTATGAATACTGACCCTCCCAGGTGTCCTTTTCTCCCCACCCTCACCCTCAGCTTTGTCTCTTCTGAGGCTGTAACTCAGAACTTGGGTAAATGAATGAATGCATGAGTGACTAAGTGAAGGTGGTCTGTGGTGGCTCAGGGTAAGAGAAAGATGGGTCAAATAGCACTTGTTCTTAAAGATACTTTAAGGCCTGGAGGCTACAGGTTCCCCACCCCTGATTTAATCCATACCGTAATTTATAGATAGGAAAACTCATTCCTCAGAGAGAACGTGATTTGTCCAGTGGTAGTGCTAGCAATAGTGATAGCTAGAACTACTCTGGTCTCTGGCCCTGTGCTTTCTCCTAAACTCCTTACTCCTTGGGGGTGGGTGCCTTAGTCGACCTACCTCCAGCCCCTGTCAACTGTCTTCTTACTTAGCCCCAGTCACCGTCCCTCCATGTCCTTTGGCCTATCTTAGCTGACCTTCCCTCATTCCTGCCTCCCAGTTCTCTCATACCCCTTCTTAGCTGACCTTCCCGCATTCCTGCCTCCCAGTTCTCTCATACCCCTTCCTTACTCATTGACATCTCAGACTCCATCTTTGTCACCATCACATCCAGGGTCTTCTCTGGGCACAGCACTGTGGGCAAGAGTGACTTACAGTGGTTATGCAGGTTGCTACACCCTGGGGCAAGGGGTTCTGCCTCCCATTATGCCCCAGGTGAAGAAGCTTTCATCCACCTATCTCCCTACTCCATAGCATAAACCGAGAGGTGGGCACAGAAGGCACTTGGTGAATGAGGGGCCCTCTCCCTAATCAGGTCCCCCCTTCTCTCACCTGCATCCTGGGCCAGAGCCAAGCCCAGTGTCAGTGTCAGCAGCACCAGGAAGATGAGTGAGCCCAGCTGGACCTCAGGGTCTAAAGAAGGGAGTGGGATGAGTGAGTGGAGCAGTGGAAGTGGGGGAAGGTGTCCCCTGCTGTGTTTCCCAAACCCTGTTACTGGGGGGAGGGAGCAGACCAGGCAGGAAAAGGGGCTCAAAAGGACTGAATCCTCTGAGATTCTCAGACCCTGAGGATTAGGGCCAAATCTGGGGTCCTGAAGTACAGCACCTGCCCATGTCCAACTGTTAAGCAATGTGCTTCCCTCACACAATCATGTTCACCAGACAAACACGCCCTCCCTCCCCACACACGCACCCCGTTATTATACTGCCTTATCATAGATTCCATTCACCCACCTCCTCTCCTGGACTTCCTACTGTTCATGGTGCTGGTCTCCCACTCTATCTTACTGGTCCAGCTGAAGCTGGACTTTATATTGTCACCACTTCCTTCCCACGTTGGTTCCATTTCCCCTATTCATCCCCACTTCCCTGGCTGGTGCAGGATGGGAGGGGCAGAGACGTCAAATTGGTGACCACCGGTGTGACCCATGAAAGTGAAACGATGGCAGGGGGGAGGGGAGGGGAGGGGGGGGAGGAGGGGCCAAAGATCAACCTCAGCCAGCTGAGGGTGAGGCTTCAGTAGCACCATGAAGCCATCTTCACATCCCTTGTCCATGGAGTCCATAAAACTACCCCGAAAGGCAAGAGACACAGGATCAGAAAGGCCAAGTCACTTGCCCAGAGTCACTCAGTCAGCTGGGATGGAAGCCAAGTCTGGAGGCAGTTGTACAGGGCTAGGTTCAGAGTCAGAAGACAGGATCCCATCCTAGCTGCACCTCTGAATAGCTCTGTGTCTGGGCCTCACTTCATCCCTCTAAGGCTCAGTTTCCTCACCTCTAAAATGAGTTCTAAGGTTTCTTTCAGTTCTAAATTCACAATCCCATAATCTGTTTTCCTGACTCAAACTTGCAAATATGTTGCTTCTCTTTACCAGTTTTCTTACATTTTACTCCTCTTCTTGAACTACTATGAGGCCTCAACTAACACGTAACTCCACAGACTTCTCTTGATGTTGTGCCTTTTTTCCGGCTCTGTCCTTCAACAAGGAATGCTCTCCCTCCTTACTGCTCTCCCACCTTCTTCAGGAGCGCTTTCCCATTCCCCTATCTTGCCCTCCCTTACCATGTGGATCTGGTATGCTAGGTATGCACTTGGCTTCTTGATTCATGTAGATTGTGATCTTGAGGGGAGGGACTATGTAGCTGCCTTTCTTTGTACCCCCAGAGCTTAGCAATGCTTAGTGAGTAGTAAGTATTATATTAAATGCTCATTGATTGATTGTGTGCCCAGTTAGGCACCACTTCTCCAAGATCACAGAATCACAGAGCTAGAAGAAGCCTCAGGGGCTATCTCAGCTGACTCATACTAAGAATAATTCCCTCTCCAACATCCCCAACAAGTGGTCATCTGTCCTCCCCTTGAATAGCTCCAGTAATGGGAAACTTAGTACTTACTGAGGTCATCCATTCTACTTTGAGACTTCTAATTGTTCAGAAATTTTCTCCTTTTATTTAGACAAAATCTCCCTCTTTGCAACTTCCCAATAATTATGACTAGTTTTGCCCCTGTAGCTAACCAGAACATAGTTAATCGTTTTTCTTTATGACAACCAAGATTCTCATAATCTATTTGGGGAGATGGGACTTCCTTCAATGAGTTTAATGACAGTAAAAGAGAGATGAGCCACATGAGTGGGAATAGACTATAAGGACCCGAGGAGTTCTGAAGTGAGAGACATCCTTAGCGGGTGGGCTGGAGGCCATGGAGATCGTCCTTGGAGGATCAGTGAGATTTGGAAAGGAGGAGAGGGTAAAAGGAAGTGATTTAAATATATCTGTAAGCCACAATTAGGAAACCAAGAAGTTCAGGGACTTTGGTCCCATTAGGACATTTCCTGATATTACTGTGATCAATGATAGTTCATTAACTCTTTAGTCACTGGAAAAAATTCTCCCTTTTTAAAGCATTGGTAATAAATACACTATAGCCCATTTTCATTCACATGTAGTTCTCCAGTGTTCTTTGGATCACCTTCAACTGTGATTCTTTAAAGCTCTTGGTGTTCCAGTTTCCCAGACGCAACATCACAAGAAGATTGGTATTTAGAGTACTTCCCATCCTGAGAAGCATGTTCTCGGGCCCCTTTGACATGTAGCAACTTCTGAGTGGTCCTTCAGTCTCCATGATTGGAGTTATGTGAAGATGATGGATGAGTGGGCCAGGAAGAGGCTGTCCATTTAATAAACTAGAGGAGAATTGAGGGAAAAGGCTGCCAACTATCCCTTAGACTTTTGGTGAGAGAGGAAAGGAGTTTATTATTTCCATTCCTCTCCAGTAGCAATACAGGCCACTTCATGAGCTCATGGCCATGAGGATACATACTTGCTGGGTCCTTGATCACCTTCTGCTTCTGTTCCTTCCCTGGGTATAAGCAGCTGATGGAATGGACAGTCCTAGCTATAGAGGCTACTTCCCAAGGTTGAGTGTTTCTGGGTTCTTATCAGTACCTACTACTAATTCGAGGTAATTCCTGCAACTATAATGCTTCTTGGAGGTGACCACCTACAGAAGCATCCTGATCTGTGTAGACTAAGGAGCCATTTCCAACTGGACAGGACACCTGGACCTGGTGAGTTGTTCAACTAGTACAGGTCTGTGGTAAAGTGAAATGTGTTCAGCAGCCCCACAAAATACCTTTACCTTTTGGGGTGATGATGATAGTGATGGAGAGGCAGCATGGCAGAGGAGATAGAAAGCTGGCCTAGGAGTAAGGTTCAAGCCCTGAGTTTCAGTCCTGCCTCTGACATATACTGCTTGGGTGACCCTGGAAAAATCAAGTAAACCTCTTCATGCCCAGGTGACAACAATGATGCATTGCAGAGCAATGGCCCTTCATTGGTGGTGGGACCAAAATAAGCTAACGATGGTGATGGGTTATTGTTTCATCTCTTAGGGGTGGGTCAGTGTACGCCCATGAGTTTTGTTTTAACCATTTCTTTTGTAGTAGAGGAAATAAATAGCTGTCATACCCAATGCCTCATATACCGAGGACCTTTTCTAGAAGGGCTCCTACAAATGAAATGGGAGGAGTTAGTCCTTGACCAACTGATTTTCTCCACCCCAGGATATAATCACAGATAATGAGATGGTAAACTAAGCAAAATGGCAGCAAGGTGGCACAGTGGATAGAGTGCTGGGCCTCAAGTCAGAAAGACTTCCCGAGTTCAAATCCAGCCCCACACCCTTACTAGCTGTGTGACCCAGGGCAAGTCACTTAACCCTGTTTGCCTCAGTTTCCTCATCTGTAAAATGACCTGGAGAAGGAAATGTCAAACCACTCCAGTATCTTTGCTAAGAAACCCCAAATGGGGTCAATCCTCTGGGTTGAACAACAAGTAGAGGCAGCTAAGTGGTTCAGTGGATAGAGTGCTGGGCCTGGAGTCAGGAAGACCTGAGTTCAAATCCAGCCTTAGACACTTACTAGCTGTGTAACCCTGGGCAAGTCACTTAACTCTATTTGCCTCTGTTCCTCATCTGTAAAATGAGTTAGTGAAGGAAATGGCTAACAACCAACTTCGATTATTTCTTTGCCAAGAAAACCCCAAATGGGTTGGTGAAAAGTCAGACATGCCAAAAAAAAAAAAAAACAACAACTGAACAGCAGCAAAAGAAAGCAAAGAGAGCAATAGGGATGATGGTTAATGTTCAACAAGGTGTCAACACTCTCAGTCAATTAATAAACATTTATTAAGCACCTACTACGTGCCAGGCACTGCTCTGAGCACCGAAGATACAAAAAGAGGCAAAAGATGGTGCCTGCCCTCAAGGAGCTCACAGTCTACTGGGGAGACGACTCTGCCAGTTCTTTAGGAAGTAGGAAGCTCTCCCTGATGGAATTAGAGAAGCAACTTACCTTGTTAGCTGGTGGGAAAATGACCACTTCCTTAGTCACCTTTAAAAAGCTAGCTTGCTAAACTCCGAAGTCAATGAAGCCAAGAGTAGCTTTATGGAATGATCACACTCTATGTATATACCAGAGGGCATCACAAGAGGAGCAGATAGGGTCTCCATTCTCATACCCACTGGCCATGGCAGTAGAGCTACTTCCTGAGTAGGAGATAAAGCATCCTGCAGGGAGCAAAGACCTCCCCACTCTCAGAAAGATACATAGTACACATAGAGAAGGAGTCCAGTTTAGTCACCGGAGGCAGGAAGCAGCTTCAAGGAGTGGGTCTTCTCACAGTAAATGAGATCGGTCTGTGGACCTGAGAGAGCAATAGCCCTCGCAACCAAGAATTGAGCTTCACAGGGAAACAGCTCCTGGGAGCACAGCTTGTTGACTTGCCTAGCAAAAACTCCTCAGCCATAGGAATACAGCAGGAGGATTTCACAAGAAGAGAAGGTCTATATGGAAGTACTACAGGACTGGGGATATTCATTGTCTTGGCTGCATATGATCCCTTATGGGGTCCTTAAGTTTGAGCTCGCTCTTCCAATGGATGGATGGATGGATGGATGGATGGATGGATGGATGGATGGATTTGTGGGACAGTGAACCCCCAGGAAACCTCCAGGAGGGAATGTTTTGCAGCCATTATTCTCACTATGCCATTGTAGGAAATGTCATTCCTTTTAAGTTAATTGTATGTATTAGCTGTTATGATGAATGTGACTTGTTGGAGAGGGAGAGTCAAGGCTCATGAACTATATGGTTTTGGGAGGTCTGGACTACACATTGTTCTAGCAACAGGGAGTAGCAGCCACCCTCTGGGTGCCCAACCCCTGAATACAAGTGCGGCTTGCAAGAATAAGGGACAAGAAAAGAGCCGTACCTAAGCTTTGTTTTAGATTTTTCCCATACTTTTTTTCTGCAGGGTGTGGAAATAATGAGAGAAACCTGATCCCTTCTCTTTGGAGTCAGGCTGTCCCCAAGAAGAATCTGGGTCACATATGAGTCCAGAGTAGCAGCCATTTGGAACCCTTGGGGCCATAGGGCACATTAGAAAAATGAGGTTTTACATCACGGAGTAAATGCAACAGGAATCACTGCAAAACACTATAAAACATCCCAAATTCAATCCAACTTGCCATTTTCATCCTATTCAAATCTCAGCCCATTTCATTAGTTATGTGTAGAGTCTAAGCAAGACACGTGTACTAATGTTTAATCCAAGTGGATTGTCTGTCCAAATGCATATTATAATTTAACAAACAGATCACCCTCATAAAACCTCGGTAAAGATTTTATAAAACTTAGTAGTTGCTGCTGTCTTTCCAATTTCCCTTCCCCCTGCCCCTTTGGTTGATAATTATAGCTTCTGTGATCTTTCCCATTCCACTGGAATCTTTTACTACTTCACTTATATTAAAATTCGCCACTCGAGAGCCATCACCATTGCACGGATTTCTTCTGGGTATGCTTAGTTGGGTGTAGCTGCTTTATCCCATCTTCCTTTGCTCCAATGCCACTTCCATGTCCTCATTTAGCATCTCAGCCAGAGCTGTTAGGAGTCCTCCTGTAGAGATTCTCTTGTCATTTCTGATGAGAACTGATTTAAGAAATGTGGTCAAATCTGTTTCATGTTGCATCTCTTTGTTGTTTTCTTTCCCGTTTTGTTTATAAAAGCTTCTTGGGACTTGGCTGTTTCCTACAGACTAGATGGCTTTTCTACTTTGGTCTACAGGTTTGTGAGGTGATCAAAGGCTTATCACCTCCTGCCATTTTCGTTCATTTTGCAGATGAGCTTGTACTCTAAACACCTAAAGCCCTGCTGTATCTCCTTGTCTGTAAAGGAATCCAATGCATTTACTAGCCTGTGGCCTTGGGCAAATCGCTCATCGTCTCTGGGCCTCAATTTCCTCCTCTGTACAATAAAAGAGTTGGACGAAATGACCTTCTAGCTCTAATTCTAATCTAACCAAGGGGATTTCTGGACTCTTCAAGGTGACTTTCTTTTTAAAACCTCCTCTGAACTTCCCAGGAAATGGTGAGAATCAGGATCCGTGTCTATTTCCCACCTTTCTAGAGTCAATAGTTTGTTTAAATAGGCAGGTCTGGAGCTGTGATTACCTCCAGGGTCTCCTCATCTAGCTCAGTACTAATTTTGATCTTTGCTTTAGCAAAAAATTTCACTACACATGATTCTGAAATGCCTTCCACGTCAATAACTAGTCATTTCCTCTCTAATGCAAGCCACTTTCATTTTGGGGCGATGTTGTTTCATTGCTCACCCCATGCCTCCTGACATGACAGGCAGGAATCAGTCCACCAGTATCTCGCCTCATGCATGCCTTACTCATACCCACGTTTTCCAGCCTTTTCTTCTCCCTGATCCCACCTTCACATTGAAGTCCCGGGGGAGCAAGGTATGTGTTAGCTTGGAGGTTTGGTGGAGCTTGTGAGGCTCTTCAGGGACGGGGATTCAGTGCAGGAGCTGTAACGCTCTTCATGGTGGTTTGTTCACACAGCTCTTCATGGGTGCCGCAATCTGAGATGACCAAGCATCCCATGAAATGTCAAATGAGGGGGTTGGCTTCCTCTCCTCAAATGCCACTTCCATTTCTTCATATTTCATATTACTGAACCATTGAGGCCATTCACAATGGTTTTTCCATCATCAGCTAATAATAACTAGCATTTACATTGTGTTTCAAGGTTCAAAAAGCACTTTACAGCTAGGAGACCCAGAAGATAGAGAGCAGGAAGACCTGAGTTCGAATGTGACCTCGGATACTTCCTAGCTGTGTCACCTTGGGTAAACCTCTTAACCTCTGTTGGTCTCAGTTTCCTCAACTGTACAGTGGTGCTAATAACAGCATCTACCTCAAAGCAGGATTGTTGTGAGGACCGACCGAATGAGGCATGTGTAAGGTTTGCTTAGCACAGTATCTGGCACGTATTAGGTGCTATTGTTATCATTATTATGTTGATTGATCTTCACAACAAACCTGGAAGGTGATTATTTTTAGCCCCATTTTATGGACAAGAAAGAAGGCACAGAAAGGTCTGGGTGACTTGCTCAGCACCACACACCTAGTTAAAGTCTGAGGCAGCATTCAAACTTGAATTTTTCTGACTTCAAATTCCACCTTTATATCGCCTGATCTTCCTAGCTGCCTGCAGATCAACCATTCTAGAACTGCTGCCTTTCCTATAGATGGTCTCCAGCGTCCCTCCCAACTCTCCAGCCTGCCTTCTATGACCCTAGCTCAGGCACCAAAGTCCCTCTGCTTCTTCACCTTGCCCTCCAGGAAAACAGCACAATTCTCTCTCCTAAGTCCACTCAGTTCCATATTGATTCTCTCTGGTGTTGTCCTGTTGTTGGGGAGGGGCAGGGTATTTTGTATCTTCACTGGGTTTAGGATTGGGGGGATAGGACAGGGAATGACAGACTGGAGGAATTTCTCAGGGATGGAGTGAAGGCCAGGGCAAGGTTGGGAGGGGGCTCAGGTAAGAGGACGGAGACTCAGAGTCCTCCAAAGTGCTGCCTCTGCCCCCACCCCCAGCCTCAACAACTGGAAATGGGAGTACAAACTCGGAGAGAACCCTACAAGTATTTAGAAACCTCTGTCCTCAAGCTCCTCCCATTCACTTTCATGCTGATTAAGAGATAGGGAACCCATCCAGGACACACACAATGATTTCCTAGTCAGACTTAGTTTCACAAATACACGACAGACATACCTTCATTCTCAGTCTCCCCTCATACACACGCATAACACTACCCCAAGGGGGCAGCTGCACAGTCCAGCCAAGCTTGAGAGTGAGCCAATGTCTTTCAGCTGCAGTGTTCACAATCACCCCAGGGGGCCAGCCAGCGGTGGGAGGTTTCCTCTCAGATACGAAAACCCTGAGCACTGGCCAGATGGGTGTCAGCCCTGGAATGTCATCCCCTCAGGGGGACAGCCAGGGGAGACCAGTCTCCCACTGCAGTGCAAAAAAGGAACATTTTCATCCTCAGGCCTCCTTATTCAGGGATGAGTTTCTACAGTCAGTATCCAGCCTCTCCCATTTGTCTTGTCCTCTGAAAGGGTTTTTCTGGGTGACCGAGTGAGCTCTACCACTGCCTTGTCACACAATGAAGGTGTGACTCTCCCCACTCTGTTTTGCTTCCCTGGCGTCTGGGAACTGGCTCATACCTCGTGTCCACTTGCTCTGTCACTGAGGGATATAAAAGATCACTCCTGTTCCCCCCTCCATGTTCCTGGTTCTTTATCTTCTCTATTCCTTTACCAACCCTGTCACAACTGTGATGGTGGTGGGAAGATGGACATGGGGAAAAGCGAGTTGAGGGAGGGATTGAAGAAGCTCTCATTGGTCTGGCCAGTGTGGAGAGGTCTCAGATATCCTTCTACCTCAACTCCTAGATAACCCCAATCCATCTTGAATCGTGTTTTCCTAAGTATACTCTATATAAGTCCCTCGAGGGTATTCCCTTTTCCTCTAAACTTCCAGTGCCCTGACACTGAGCCCCAGCATCCTGTGTCTGTTTGGAACAGGTATCCTGGGGAACTCCCAAGTAGATGGGGAAATGGAACTCAAAATAAAAGGGGTCTCATGCCAGTTTTGGTAAAGTTCAGACACCCAGGATTAAAGCCTCTACTGTCTGGTTTCAGTCTCCCTGTTCGGGCTTATCTTCACGTCCTCTTCAGGTCAGTGTCTTCTCAGGCACCACTGTCTCATTCCAGGTCTCCAGCTCCCCTTCACCCCCAGCCTGCAGCCTGGAATGTCTGCCGTCCTCCTGCCCACCCAGCTCCTCATTCCCTCTTCCAATAAGCCTTCCATGGCTTACTCCCACTCTTGATATATATCTGCCAAGTGATGTTTACTTGGCTTTCAATCGCTTGGACATCAGTCTGAGCTTTCCAGTGCAAAACCCACTTTCTCCAGCTGCAGGGAAGACAAACCAGGGGCTTCCCCATGATACTGGCAGGGCCCACAGTCTCCATCAATGGTTTTGACACTGATTAGGCTCTTCCCATTATCCCTGATAAAGTTAGAAGGGAATTCTGTAAATAGAGGTTGTGCTACATAGTCAAAATATGACTAGTCACAGAGAGGGTGTAAGCTAAGGACAGCAAGAAAGACCCGGTCCCTGGGGGAGCGAAGACTAGCTCAGCTTGCTTCAGGAACAATGACTGGGAGAACATGAGTAACCACAGGAACGGGTAGCTCGCTACATCTTTGGGTGGAAACTTTGGCAGAATTACCTCTTGAATAATACATACAGATCACAGACTTAAAGTTAAAGATCATCTAGTCCAAAGCCCTCATTTGACAAATGAGAAAACCCAGTGAGGATAAGTGACTTTTTTTGGCCTGAAGCATAGAGGTTTAGGAAGAGACTTAGATGGCCAGGAACAGGCTGGTACAGAGACTGATGGCTGGCCCTTTCTCCAGAGAAAAGAGCTCTGGACTGTGCCTCCTCCTTTGGTTACACTGACCCTGTGTTTGGTCAGTATCTTGTAACCTTGGACAAATGGACCCATGCCAAATCGGTATGGAAGCAGGCAGAAGGTTCTGAACATGGTGGCATGGTGCCAGCTAGGTTCAGCCTTTCTTCCTGAAGTAGAGAGCATGAGAGAAGCCAAGGAAAAGGAACTCAGGAAATTTCTCTCAGCTCACTGGGTTTTATTAAAACTGGAGTTGTGAGAAAGTTTGGGCCCACCACCACCTTATGGGGCAGGCTCCAGGCCCTGCAGTTGACCCCAAAAGCTGAGGGCTCCCCTCTTCCCAGTCTGGCCTCTGCCCTCCCATGATCCCCACCCTCCACCCCCACAACTGCAACAATGACAACAAGAAAAATCTACCAATAGCCCTCCCTCCCTGTGAAGTTCAGGATGGGGAGGTCAGCCTGAGATGTGGCCTCTAATGCAGACCTGGCAGACTTGTGGTGTTCCCTCTTCATCCCTCCCTTAAACTAGTGGCAGCCTCAGCTAGCCTGAGAGCTGAGTGTGGGAAAGGGGAAAGAAGGGTTCTGGCATCTTAAGAGATCCCTCAAGGCCAGGAGATCCTTCAATGGGGGGATGGGGGGAGAAGTCTCCAGTCGAAATCCCTTGAAGAGGCCATCCTGTATGTCCTCTCCTTTCTTGGTTCAATCCTCCCCCTAAATTGGACCAATGAACGACTCGACCTCACGAAGCATGGTGTGGGCACTAAAAGCTGTCACCCCAGTAGTTCTAGCTTTGTGGGGCTCAAGCTCACTTTCCCTATTGAGGGTTTTACTCCCAAATCCTAGGCTGATCATGGATGCTGAAGACATGCAGATATGCAGAGCTGCTGATTGGCCAGCTTTCTAGACCATGGGATCCCAGGTAAATCACCTCCCTCTCCCCTCACAGCCGCTATCAGTGGCCCAGGAAAGAGCTAGGCCAAGCAGCAAATGCACCCAGCCCTTAGGCCAGGAATTCCCTCCCTGGGTTGGCCTGTTCTCAGCAACACACGCACAGATGCAAGAGTCTAGGGAAGTCATTACTAGAGGAAGGATATGACTCAGCTTCCACTCCAAGACCTAATTTTCTTCTC
The DNA here is from genome assembly GCA_028646515.1 of Pseudochirops corinnae. Classification (NCBI taxonomy): domain Eukaryota; kingdom Metazoa; phylum Chordata; class Mammalia; order Diprotodontia; family Pseudocheiridae; genus Pseudochirops; species Pseudochirops corinnae. The sequence continues at coordinate 81,441,033 of CM053588.1, read as the reverse complement.
ACCTTTGGCACATCAGTCACTACTTCCAACTTCACTTTGAGGTCTCACCACATACGCTTTTAAATTTTTCTGCCCTGACCCAGTTCAGTGCCCAAGTCCCAATGGGGGCTCTCTCCCCAGTTCCCTGATGCCTTGGCTTCTCTGGTTCCCACAAAGCATTCGATGACAACTCTTCAGCCACTCAGTGACAGTGATGGCTACTTTCAGGGTGCTTACACAGCCCGATGATAAAAATAAAGACTGCTACCCTACCCCACTCCCCCAAAACCAGGCCATAATGAGGAACTCCCCAAGGAGTAACTCCACATGGTCAGGTTATGATAGCTCTTCCTGAAGGGGCAGGCCCAGCTCTCTCCATGCTGCTCCCCCGGTCAGCAGAAGGACCACTGAATGTAACTATTTTCAATTGAGATCTCCAAAACACTAAAAGTCTTGGGTTTCCAACTTTAAAAACACCAAGAAATGGAGATGAGGAGGTAGGATGGATCTGGATGCGTACCCGTGGGTATGTCTGGTGGGCCAGGGTAGGATCCAGGGGGAAAGGACCGTTCACCAGGAAGAGGGCCCCACCCAACCTGATGGAGGCTGCTGAAGGCCAGAAGGGAAGGCACCCAAGGAGTTGTCACTGGCTAGCTGAGCACCTCAGAAGAGCCAGCACTACCCACGTGCACAACTGTCACCTCTAGGTTATGTGACCACCTCAGGAGGAGATGGGATCCTGCAGCTAAGTGTACAAAATGTGGTGTGGCCTCCTGCTCTGGCAGCTGCAGGTTCTTTCATGTCTGCAGCCCCAGCCTCTGCAAAGAAGCATTAAGCAGAAACCTCATTGTCTGGCTGGCTCTTTGGAATGCTAATATCCAAGAATCCTGACTGACAACACTGCTTAGCCATAGAGGGGGATTTGTGCACACTTCCTCCCGTAGACCCAGATTTCCAGGCACAGATATTAAGGAGACCTTCCAAATCTGCATATCATGCAGGTCTAGGGCTCTTGCCAGAGCTGGGGAGCCCCTCTTTTGGGAGTTACAAAGAGCTCCAAGGGGGAGATGGTTCTGCCTGTGATCCAGGCTGCCACACATTTTCCCATTTCAATTTTGGGCTCTCAAGCCAGCACAGGGATGAGGAAGAAGGGTAAGAGAACTGGGAAGTGGGGGAAGGGAAAGGGAGGGTGGTTGTCACTGCCTCACATTCTTGCAATAAAAAAAGTTTTTAAATATAGTCATTAAAATAATTTTCTTTTAAAAAGAACCTCCCTGTCCGGGAGCCCCCACGGGCTGGTTCACTGCCACACCCCCAGAAACAAGAGTCTTCTCTTGGAGCCGAGGAAGCGAGTGTTCAGAGGTGGTTGCAGAGGGTGACAAGGTCTTTGCCAGCTGTGCTGAGGGGAGGGGGCTGGTTTGGCCCAGGGGCCTCGGACCTCGGGCTGCTGGCCACTGACCCTGCGTCCTGTCTTCCCTTCTGCTCCACGGTTACTCCAGACCCAGGGTGTAATTGATTCCCTGTACCAGCCCGATGATGACTGGCTGCCAGGCCACAAGGTAGCGGAGCCAGTCGAGTAGCTGTCCATACATGACGTGAGGCCGCTCCCATCTTCAGTGTGCAATGGGTTAAAGAAAAGGGGCCACAGGTGGAGAACAAACAGAAGGTGCTGGTGGGTCAGACTAGCGGTCTGTCAGGACCACAGGGGACATTTCTGATTCGTGACTAGATTCTCCCTGGTCGGTGACATCCCTGTACTAGGCTTCCTAACTTCCCTGACAACCCTATAATAAGACAACTTCCATGGAGAAGGCTTCTGATGCCCAACAGAAGCTGTGTGAGAGGAACTGAAACTTTATGGTTGCCCATCACAACTCTTCTTCCACCCCCAACTCCCCATTCCTGGCTCTAGAAGGGTCATAAATCAATTTAGATGAAAAGATAGGGATGGGTACACAAAGAGAAAGGAAAGGGAGGACAGGGGAAGGGGGAGATGAAGGGGAAGAGGAGAAAAAGGGAAAGGGGTAAAGGTGAGAAAAAAGCATGGAGAAGAGGTGAAGGGGACAAGAGAGGATAAGAGGGGGGAGGGGGGAGAGAATAACCGTCTCAGAAACACAGGGCTAAGGCAGACAGGAGTTATGTAGTGGGAAGAAGCTGCCAAGACCAGACTCTTGAGATCTGAAGCGTAGCTCCCAAGTTGCTGATTACCAGGAAAGGGGCTGCACTAGATTGCTGCCAGGTATCTTCTAGCTTTAGATCTAGGTTTCTCCCACCCTCTTTCCTGGCCTGCTAGCCAGGGTTAGCTGCAAAGCTGTTGTCTCTTCCCCAGGTGTGTAAGTCTTCTTCAGCTGGGCCAAGCCAAAGAACCTCACCCTACTGGCTCCCAGGTTACAGATGAGTGGGAAAAGGCTGTCCTCCCAGATGCTGCAGGACCAAGAACAGGGTCTGCAGCATGAGGGGCCATGATCAGACCCTCACTTAAAAGGTCTCAGCCTATCTAGAGTCCTACAATTAGACACGGTGGCAGAGAAGGTGGAGAGTGACTAGGATGTATGAATATGATTGAATTACAGGAAAATAAAGCTGATGAGAAAAGGAACTGGCTGACTTTAACTTGAAGAGAAAATCAAGAGGTGGAGATGGGGGGAAGAAGGTTGTGGTCTTCAAGCCTATAAAGGAACACAGGGGCAGTTGTGCTTTTCAATCACACTGACTTCAACTTACAGCCTGAAGGTCTGAGGCTAAAGCTATACAAGAAAACACTGCCCAATCTTGTGAGGGAAATGGGGGGAGATGCTGGAATATCTAGCTTTTGAGTAAGGAGGCCATGATCTCTCTTCTTTGTGTTATAACTGGTAAGTGTCTGAGGTGGCTGCTGTGAGAAATCAGAGATGCCAGCAGTGGGGGCAGCACTGACACTGACCTGGCAATCTGGGAATGACATCATTTCAGAGCTGGTAGAAACCTAAAAGAACATCTCATTCAAATGATACCTGAGGAAGAATCCCTGCATTAACATTCCCAAGAAGTGGTGCAGACACAGATTGGGGAAGGCAGCTAGAAGGCAATCCAAGTGAAAAAAAGGGGGTTTTAGTAGTCAGTACAGGTAAAATGCATGACTTAACAACCCAAAAAGCTGATGCTGCATGAACAGAAGCATGACACAGAACAGGAGGGCAGTGAGAGCACTCTGCCTGAGTACTGCTCACACCTCTGAGGGCTGTGTTTTAGGGACGGCAGTGACCTTTTGGGACACTTTCTGAGAAAAGTGGCAAGGATGGAGAGGGAACTTGAAAACATATCAAATCAGAATCAACTGATCTAACTGGGGAAGTTTACTCTGAAAAAAGCGACACTCTAGGTCTTTTTTGGTGGGAGGGAGAGGGGCTGGTGTCTGTGAAGAACAGACCTTTCCTCACTGTTGGTAGCATGTGTGTTCTGCTGGTTTAAACCTGTAGTAGGGTTCTGGAAAAGACCACTTCCCTGGGAAAACAACTAAGGGAAGAATTATCTAGCAAGTGGTATGGTAACCTATATTGTAATGATTCATGGGCTCAAGACCTGTCCTATCAGTTCTGTTAGTGAAGTGATAATTAGGGCAGATCCTCGAATAAGAAATAAGAGAGAGCTGCAAAAGGCATACAGGTTTTGTGAAAGGAAGTGATGTGATCTGTTTTCAGTGATGGGAAGAGACTACACTCGGAGTGTTGGAAGAAAAATACAAGTTCATGCCCTAGATATGCAATAGTGGGGAAGTCATTTAAATGTTTACTTCTTCCTCAGCAAAATCAAGGTAATAATGTCTGTGCTGTCTCCTTCGCAAGGCTGCTGTGAGGAAACAGGAGCTGTTCTAACGTAGCTCTGGACAGCGCTGTCTGCCCAGTCACGGCCAGAATGGGAGGCTAGTTAACTGGTCTTGGAGCTGACCTCCATCACAAGGTGAGGAGCTGAGAGGCACTGTTAGAAAATCTCATTGGGCTGAGACAAGGAATAGGAATGGGTTTTCTAGGCCGTTTCCCTCTGAAAACGTGTCAGCCAAATCCATACATGGCTGGACTGCAGTTACTTTGAGGACAGAAGCACATGCATATGAAACTTGGTTGTGGATCTCTTATTTCCCAGTTCTTTAACACCTTATTTGCATTGTGATTCAGAGGTTTATCAAGTACTTTCTCCAGGAAGGGTCTGTTTGAAAACCCCTCATCTTGACTGGGCTGAGGTAACTGAAGGGATCTACCCAAATGAAGTCCTCTGGAGTCAGCAATCCTGGCAGTTAGAGAAACCAGAAGAGTTTTAGAGCTGGGGAATGGTAAGCTGGGCTGTTAGAGAAATGAAGACTAAAGTGATTTATGGCTCTGAACACTTGAGGATTCATATGAAATAGGGAATAGCCATGTCTCTGACAGCTCCACACAACCGCATCAAGAGCAATTGGGGGGAGTGGGGAGTGTCACCAACAGGGAATTCAGCTCAATACCTACAACGATCACAATAGGTAAAGTGTTAGACTTGGGGTCAAGAAGACTTGGGTCCACATCCTGCCTTTGGGACTTACTGGCTGTGGGACCACAGGCAAACCAATGCAATCCTCTGAGCCTGCTTCCTCACATAAAAGGTGGGAACAACAAGACCTGTAGTACCTCCCTCAGAGGGTTATCATCAGGTTCAAATGAGAAAATGTCTGCAAAGCACTTTGTAAATCTTATAGTGCTAGAAAAATAAATTATGAATATCACTATTAGTAACAATTAGCTATCCTCAATAGGCCTGGCCTTGCTAGGCAGGGGACAAGTGCCCCATCAGAGGCTGGCGGGGAGCCCCTTTTACATTGTACAAAGAAGTATTGCTTTGGGAAGGGGAGGTTACAAAACCTCTATATTCCTTTCTCAACCTACTGAGACAATGGATGGAAAAGCACTTTGAAAACTCTACTTTGCATGTACCTATAAAAGGCAGCACGGTGTAATGAAGAGAATGTGGAATTTCCCACAATGAGGAGACCTCAGCTCAAGTCCTGGCTACAATTCTTTCTGTGTCATCCTGGGCAATTCAACTTTCATCTGTAAAATACTGACAACATTTACACTGCCCACCAACTTTCACAGGATTATTGTTATTATTTCACAGGGGCTCACCTTAAAATATTACTGATACAGAAATGATAGATATGGATGAGGTTACTGGATAGCAGCTGCAGAAAGAAATCAGAGAAGTGGAGCGTTTGAGTGTGTGGTTAAAGAGGACAATGGGGTCTGAGCCAGTTTTGTCCCCTGCTGTGATGTAATGGGAAAAGCACAGACTTTGGAGCCCAAATCTTGGCTCCGCCATTTACGGCTGCGTCTCTAGGCAAGTCACTTCACCCAATGTTGCTTCAATTTCCTCATCTATAACAATAACCCCTGTTCTATTTTACAAGGTTGTTGTGAGGGTCAAATGAGACCTTATGAGATGGCTTTGGAAAGGGTAATGCAAACACACTGCCAGCTGGTGTGATAGCTATTATTCCTTCAGTGATAAGAAACAAAGAGGGGCTGAAATCAGAGACTAGGAAGGGGCTGAAGGGAGGCATCCTGAGAAGCCCCTTCAGGGCTGAGCTATGAATTCTTATGCCCACAGTGAAGGAATTATGTTAGTCTCAGTAAGTCGGCCTAAGAATGTGTTGCCATTGGTGACTTTTTGTTGAGGAGTTTGGGAAGAGGTGACAGGGCTCTGGTCCCAAGGCTTTAATGCCCAAGTTCTTGGGGAAAAAGTACATACCAAGCAACAAGAGGGTGTCATGTTGCTATAAAGACCTTAGCAGGGCCTTTCCTCCCCACCACAGGTTTGGTCTTGAGAGGCAACATAGCCTGAGAGGCTGAGACTCTCTCAAATGGCAAACCTGATAGATCCATTCCTGAGAAGGTGTCATTGAGAATTAAGAGTCAACACTGCTAAAAGGCTGGGGGACGCTTGCAGTAAGAAGTCTGGGTAACAGGTTAAGAAAGGAAAAGAGGGCAGAAGCAGTCAGGGAGGACTGGAGAAAGTAACTTTGAGGACCAGTATGTGGGCCTTGCTCTGCTTTCACTAGCAAGAAGCCAAGAACACTGGAGAGAAACTATCTTGACTTCAGACCAGGACACTCCGTCATAGTGCTCCTTCTAAGCTCACCCCACTCCTTTGCTGCCCAATTTTTCAGAAGGAGTCCTTGGGAGGGAACCCATTGATCAAGACCAGGCTCAAAAGGATACGGGTTACTGAACATCCGCTTGAGATCCACCTTCTCTTTGCAGTAAGGACATGTCTGCTTCTTTCCCACGATACACCATCCACGAATGCAGAACTCGTGAAATCTGAGGACACATAGTGGTTAAGAGAAACTAGTAGAGAGAAGTGAGCTCAATCATCATAGCAAAAAACCTGCTTTAGACCAGCTCAATTTATCCCCAAATGATAAACATTTCCCAGTTCATCCAATCCCCCAATATGGTTCTGGCCTTGGGCCATCATGAAAATGACCTTACAGCATGGCTGGAAAGCCACAGTAACCACTCTATGGGAAGAGGGATAGTTGGGAATGTCTTCCTCTATCTCAGACTAAAGAGGGAATATGTGTGAGGATCCACCCAGTCTGCTAGCGGCTGCAAAATATCCTTTCTTCATGGGCTCTATGCCTGACAATCCGAGATCCTACCAGAAGTCCCAAAATGTCAATCTCATTTTTCTCTTTAAAGAAGAACAAATTCACACAGCCTAAAGAAGTTGGTTTTTTTTCTGCTTTTAAATTTGTTTTGTCACTGCCCTCTCCCTACATCTGACATGTTGCTTCTACTGAAAAGCTTTATGACACGAGTCACCACAGGAGCTGTGAGAATCAATTTTAGGCACGGAGCTCAGGTAAGGGAGCTAACAGTCACCGATCTCAATCAAGGACTCAGAACTGAAAGACTTCAGAGGGCATCTAGTTCAACTAAACTGGAATGAACTAAAACCATGAATCCCCCCTTCATCGTCTCCCAAGTCAGCCATTATTCAGACTCCATCTGGAGACCTTCCATGGTGGGGAGCTCACTATCTCTCATGGCAGCACATTCCATCTGCAAACAGCTCTATTTCATGCTTTTCAATATGCTGAGCCTACATCTGTCTCTTTGCAACCTCTCCATTGCCACCACTGCTTCTAATTCTGTTCTCTGGGGGTAAGCAGAACAAGTCTAATTGTTCCACCTTCCATGCAACAGTTCTTTAATCCCACTCTAAACATCTTTTATTTCTCAAATTAAACACTCCCCAGATCTGCCTTGCCCTCTACGTTGGTGTAATCCATTGGCAGGAAATAAGTAGCTATGTCAGCGATTAGCAGCTTTTCTCAAGCCACTGACCCCCACCGTTTATCTTGTCCAATGCTCTCTGGTGGACAGTTTTCCCTCCTCTTCTTCTCTCTACACCACTGAAGCCCTTGTCTCCCTTTCTTAGTACCTGATCTTAACGAGACCTGATGTTCCAAGTCAGCAGTCAGATTCTACTCAATGTAAGACTCTTCAGGACAAGTCAAGGTGTTTTCCGGTCCCAAACCTCCAGACCAGATGCCTGAAGTCACATGACGCCATGTTTTGTGCCTCCTGTCTGCACTGCCATTCCTCTTTTAGACAGCTCTAATTGGCCTAAACCTTCTTCTCTTGGACTTCAAACCCAGTGTTCCTGGTCCTGCGCCCTCAGAACTGGGACCAAATCAAACAAGCTGAATTCCTCTTCCCATGACAATCCTTCAAATATTTGGAGGTTACTGTGTCCCCCCCCTAAATCTACTCTTTTCCTAGGGTAAATAGCCTTAAAGTTCCTCTATCTTCTCAAATACCAGGCTTTCCAGTTCCTTTTACCATCTTAGTCATCCTCTTGCAGATGCTTTCTAGCTTGTCTATGACCTTCTTACAATGTGGCCCCCAGATCCAAACATAGCATTACTGATGTGGTCTGACCAGGGTATATGACAATCCCCTTCCTTGCTCTGGATATGACACCTCTCAATGCAATCGATACAGGAGATAATTAGCTTTTATTGTTGCCATGTTATACATACTAAGCTTGCAGGAGACAAAAAATTCTGTATCTCCTCTATGCTGACTGTTGTTTAACCAAATCTCTCCCACTCTGTACTTATGAAGGTGATTTTCTTGAAAACAAATGTAGGATTTTATATTTATACTTATTCCATTCGATATTTGATTCAGCCCATTGTTCTAGACTGACACCATCTTGGATATTAATCCCTTCCAACTAAGAAAGGGAGATGAGGGCTTCAGTGGTGTGGGGAGAGGAAGAGGAGGAGGGAAAACTGCCCCTCAGAGAGTCCTGGAGGAGCTAAAGGGTGGGGGGTCAGTGGCTTGGGAAATGCCGACACAGCTATTTAGTGTCACCCATAAACCTGATGGACATCCATCCATACCCCACATCTAAGCCACTAATAAACGGCTCACAAGCTGAGGGATAAGAACAGAGCCTTGAAGCAGTTCACTACAGACTAACTTCCAAGTTAATATCAACCCATTAATGATCACTGTTTGGGTCTGGTCTTTCCATCAGTCTATGTAACTGCACTATTTATCTAGTTCAGTTCTCCAACTTGTCCACGAGGACAGAATGAGAAATCCCATCAAATGCTTTGCTAAAATCTAAGGACACCACGTCTTCCGAATTCCTGTGTCTTAGTAACCCTGTCAAAAGAAGAGGAAGTAAGTTTAATCTGGCATGAGACTTGTGGTCACAGGGTTTTGTTTCTAAATGCTCACAAGCCCTTCCTTTAATGTTTTTTAAACTTATATCAGGAATATAAATAAAACTCACTGGACACTACCCTTGCCCCACTTTCTGGCAAATCGGGACACTTGTTTTTCATCAATCTTGTCATGACTCTCCAAGACCTTTTAAAGATCACTGATGGAATCTCAGTAATCACATCACTTCATATCTGAACTACTGCAACAGCCTCCTGATATATGATCTTGCTTAGTCCCTCCCTACTCCAGTCCATCTTTCACTCCGCTGTCAAATTGATCTTCCTAAAGTACAAGTCTGATGGTATCACACCACACAAACACCCCCTCCCTCCTCCATTCAACTCCAGTGTCTTTCTATCACCTCCAAGATCTCATATAAAATCCTATTTGGCTTTTAAAGCCTTCCATAACTGGGCCTTTCCCTACCTTTCTGGTCTTCTGCCTTCCTCCCTTCCATGTACTCTGTGACCCATTGGCATCAGCTTCTTCTTGTTCCTGAAACATGGTACTCTGCTGACTCTGGGCATTTTCCCTGACTGTCTCCCATGCCTGGAATTCTGTCTCTTTCATTGCCACCTCCTGGCTTCCTAAGTTTCCTTCTAGTCCTAGCTAAAGTCCCACGTTCTACAGGAAGCCTTTCCCAATCCCCTAATTCTGGTGCTTTCCCTCTGTGAATTGTCTCCCATCTATCTTGTTTACACAGAACTGACTGCATGCGGTGGTCTCAGTCTCCTCAGTTAGACTGTGAACTCCTCAAGGGCAGGGTTTGCCTTTCTTTGTCTCCCCGCACTTGGCACTTAGCACAGTGCCTGACAAGTAAAGTAGTAAGAAGGATGGAAATAAGCATTTATTGAGCACCTACTATGCACCTGGCACCGCGCTAAGTGTTTTACAAATACTCCCTCATCTGAAATCCACAACAGCCCTGTGCAGTAGGTACTGTGGTCATCTCCATTTTACAGTGAGAACCCTGAAGCAGATAGAGGCTAAGTGATTTGCCCGGGTCCAACTGCGGTCTTCCTGACTCTGGGCCCAGGGCTCTACCCACTTTGCCACCTGGCACCACACAGCAGGTGCTTAAGGAAGGCTAGCTGACTGACACACGCCAGTTCTTCTGCTATGTCAGAACAACACGCACTGAGGGCAGGCAGATGCTGCTTTCCTTTTTCCTTACTGATTTGCTAACCATTTTCATTCTTCCCAAAATCAAAGACCGTTCTCCTTGGAAGAAAAAAAGCACAATAAAAGTTGAATCATTTATCCTGTTATTATCATGCCACCCATTCCAAGGAGAAGTCCTATGCCCTTTCCAAGGGACGCTTATTCTTCATTGATAAAAATTACCTCTCTCTGTCATCCTCAGTATTTATCGGCAGCCCCAAGTCAATCCAGATGTTAGCACTTCTGATATTACATTTAGAGGTCTGTGCTACACTTCTTTATTAATCCTTATTTGCCTTTGTGTCTTCTGTACATGTCTTTACAAAATCTGAGAAGGTCAGATGAATTTCCTGTTTAGCCACATTAAGTTTCTTTATGCAGCTCCCCTTTTTCCTTTTCAAGGAAATATTTTATGCTAGTCTCCTCAGAATTACATTATGTATCTATAATCATATGCAAAATGCTCTAAGTCACTATTGATTAGAGAAATGCAAATTAAAACAACTCTGAAGTACCACATCACACCTATCAGATTACCCAACATGACAAAACTGGAAAATGATAAATGCTGGAGAACATGTGGGAAAACTGGAACACTAATGCATTGTTGGTGGAGTTGTGAACTGATCCAGCCATTCTGGAGAGCAATTTGAAACTATGCCTAAAGGGCTATAAAAATGTGCATCCCCTTTGACCCAGCAACACCACTTCTAGGGCTGTATCCCAAAGAGATCATACCAGTGGGTGGGGGACCAGTATGTACAAAAATATTTATAGCAGTACTTTTTGTGGAGGCAAAGAATTGGAAATCCCCATCAACTGGGGAATGGCTAAACAAGTTGTGGTATCTGAATGTAACAGAGTATTATTGTGCTATAAGATATGAGAAGCAGACAGAATTACATTACAGAGATGTCCCTATCTCTCTTGAGCCAACTCCCCTTTCTGAATATTAGGCCATGGGATTCTCTGAATTCTTTGAAATCCATTCTCCTAAAATCTAAAATCTAAACCATACTCTGCCCAGTTTAGCTCTCCATTCCTAGCATTAACTCTATAATGGAACAGTCACTTTCTTCAAAGCTCTTGTACTATGGTAATCAGTTCCTACTGATTTATTGTCTGAAATGGGCCCCAGAATAGCAGTTCCCTTTGTTGCTTCTACTTTTTTTGAAGAATGAAATTATCATTGAGTTATGGTCTGATTTTGGCAGAAAGACCTCAAACAGATAACCAGACAGTTCAAGGTCCCCCTCATTATAACAACACGCTTCTGTTTGTGCTTTATTTCCTGAGCACCTCATCAAATCTCTCTTTCTTCTAGAGTCTGTACCACATTCCCATGACAGTAACATTTTATAATCGTTCCTCCTACAATTTCTTCTCATCCAAATGCTTCCTACCATATTTTAGTCCTCAGCGTCCAGATTTCAACCTAGGTATATCTTTGTAATACATAATGTTACTAAACCACCCCATCTATCTAAATTCCTTTTGAAGAAGGTATGCAGTTTTAGAAGCATTTCTCAGTAATGAGTTCCATCATATTATATCTCACCTAAATCCACATGGCCATATTGGCCTCCTTAGGTTTAGATACCTAGTTCAACTGGTTTAGTATCCATATTCTGTATAAAAAGCTGAGGTCATGGGCTTTATAACTGAACTTTTTTCTTGGACATTCTCTCCTACGAATTACTGGTCCTCTCTTTTGTTATCCTTCTTCCAGTGGTACCCATCACTGCATATGTATAGGGGTAGCGTTTTTCCCCTCCTCAACATTTTTCAGTTTAAAACTCTATAGATCACAGTTTTAAGACCATAAATGTTTAAAAGTAGCTTTTCTTAAGTATATACCATCCCTGATCAAGAATCCCTCATTCTTCTATTCTAAACCATAGTTGAGATTTCCAAATCCTGTGCTCAGACACTATCTTCTTAGCTAGACAGTCATTTCCCAAATCTGCCTTTCTCTTCTTAATCTCCTCCCTTCCATTCATAGTAGTGATGAGAGGACCCTAAGGTCTTCATTTTCACTTTTTTATCTATGACTTCACAGTTCTTAGCAATGTTTCCCAGGTTCCTTTTGGTGACTTTTCTCATCATATTGATAGATCATTGTCTTCACATTGATACTCTGAAATTGATAGTAATTACTGAGCCTAATAAGTCTTGGAAGCCTTCTGAGCCTTCCCAGGTTCATGCCCAGGAAAGACAGCAGACCACTTCACTGGGAGCTACAGGTCAATAAACAGAGACCCTGGTGCCTCTCAGAAAGGAGTCACCAACCACTACAGCTTGTCTTTTTCTCTCTGATGATCTCTCAGTTAATGACACCTTTGGATCCCTCTCAGATGGTCCAGTTCTGACTGGAAAAATCTTAACTCTAGTACTTAGCTCCAAATGTTTGCTGGTCTTCCTTCTTCTCCTTCTTCTCCTGTCATCGTTTTCTATTCTACAACCAGGTTAGAATTCTCTTGTGTCTTGTCACATTTGCTGTCTTATTTGTCTCCTCCATAAAGGATTTCTTCTATTCTTTCTTGGAACAATGTATTCCTCATCAGTAGACTGAGTTACATGAAGAAAGACAATGTCTTATCTAAACTCTGTATCTCCCTTAAAGCTGATCACAGGCCTCTGAATACTGTAAGTATTTAATAAATGCTTGTTGAATTTAATTGGCTTGCTGGTCCCTCGTCCTCCCGCCTCCACCTGTGGCTAGCATGGGTCACAGATGTAGGCCTCAATTAGCCTGGTAACATGGATACCACCCTTTCCTTCCTTCATGACCAAAAGGGCAGCCTAGTGACAGGAGTATGGACTGTGGGCAGGATACACATGGTTGCAGGACAGTCTGTATGTGTTCTCAATGATTCCCTCTTCATTGACATCCACGAAGATCTGCTGCCCACACACTGCACAGACGCTGTCTGAGAGATGCTTGGTAGGCATCCCTGATGCACTGTAGAACTGGAGGTGAGAGAGAGAAAAAAAAGCAAGAATGAGTCAAAGCCCATCATTTATGGCAGAACAAAACATGACCATTATCTTGCAAAGAGAATGTTAAAGCAGGAACTGGGAGACCTAAATTCATATTCAGTCACAGAATCATAGATTGAGGACTGGAAGGGACCTTAGAAGTCATCTAGTTCAACACCCTAATTTTATTTATGAGGAAACTGAGCCCTAATATTTCCCAGCTGTGAGACTATGACAAGTCACTTCCCTGTCTAAACTTCAGTTTCTTCAACTGTAAAGAGAGGAAAATAATACATATACTACACCTCCCTCCTTTACTTCTATTTCTTTAGTCACTTATACTAAGGCCCAAGGTGGTTATGAGATAAACGCTTCAGAAAATCTTAAATTATTAGAAAAATGTAAGTGATTACTATTATTTTAAACAATGATATGGGTTGATCACGGCTGCAGAGATTATATCTGTCTGTGGGGAGGAAAGCAGAGTGATGGGCTGGGATTCACAAAATTTGGCTCTGCTAGCAGTAGACTTTAGAAAGTCCCAGTGCCTCTAGGCCTCAATCTCCAACTGTGTAAAGAGAGAAGGGCAGCTTAGACTATCTCCAAGTGTTTTTTCCAGCTCTGACTTCTATGGTTCTATGACCTTTAAAACAGGTGGAACATTCCTCCCTTTCCTGATTTCCAGGGGTTCATGGGGAGGTAGAAGGACATTTTGTGAAAAGCTGGGAACTCCTGGGAAAAACAACACTATCTCAGCATCAGTACTAAATGTTCTCATTTTATAGAACAGACATTTTATGTCTGTCCCTGCAGTGAGAGGAGGATATGAGGTAAAGAGTAAGTAGATAAGGAAATCATAATTGAAATACAGCCAAGACTATGCTTGGCTAAGTTTTTGCTGCTCCCTGGGTATTTCTTTAACAGGAGAAAGTGATATAGACCTACCAATAAGGACCCAGGGCTCCTGTTCAAAACAGAGACCAAGAAAAACAACAGCAACCACCCTTCACATCTGCATGACTCCTTACCATTTACAAAGTACTTTCGCATTCATTATCTGGCTAGCTGTGTGATCTTGGGCAAGTCACTTCCCCATGCTAGGCTTCACTTTCCCCATCTGTAAAATGAGGTAATTGATTAGATGATCACTAAGGTCCCTTCCAGCTATAACTCTGTCACGTGGAAAGTTTTACCTGAATGTCCTGTCAGCAGCCACAAACTGAACGAGTCCAAACTGAACTCATTATCTTTCTTCTCAAACTTAGCCCCCTGCCCCTCAACTCCCTAGTTCTATGAAGGGCATCACCATTGTCTCAGGTCCCTAGACTAACACCCAAGTAATCTTTAACCTTCCTCTTCCCAGAACAGACAATGACTCACCAAATCCTGTTAATTCTGTCTTCTCAATCTCTCTCATTTCTCACCTCCCTCCCCAACCCCTGCCCATTTATACTGCCAATATACCAGTTTGGACCTTTCCAGGATTATCCTAACAATCTAACTGGTCAGTCTGTCTTGAATTCACATAGCTACCTTATGCTCCTCTGCCCCAAAATCCTCAGTGGCTCTGTCTTTCCTATCCAAGGTCCTCTATGATCTGGTTCTGACTGACCTTTCCAGCCTTATTACACATTATATCCCCTCCATCCATTCTAATTCTAGTCCAACAGGGTTATTACCATACCCTCTTCTCATTTCCTCTCATTTCTTTGCTTTTGTTCGTGATGTCCACTCTACACAGAATGACTTCTCTACCGAATCTGTCTGCTTAAGTCCCATCTCTCTTACTTTAAAGCACAATTTGGATGCTGTTTACTGTATGAAGCTTTCCTTGGACACCATCCCCCCAGGTGAAAGTGAACTCTTAACTCCTCAAACTTCTAATATTGTTTTGCATGGCTTTTGTATTCATGAAATCAATTTTTTGAACCCTATGATGAGCCTTACTGGGTTTAGTCCAATGTTCTATCCTATCAAGATGTGTTTGGATAATTTTTTTGTGTGTGGGGGGGGGGGGAGTTAAGGGAGGGAGAAGAAGGCCTGATAAGTGAATCTTTCCTGTAAAACTAAAGTGTCTTAGAATGGAAAGAGTCATAGATTGGATTCTTTAAGATAGTTCTGAGTCTAGGCTCTGCCGCTACTCATGCATTCACTCATCTGTAATGGAAAGTTAATAATATCTGCGTAATATCCACTAACTTTCCTCATGAGTTCAATTCAGCAAATGTTTAATTGTCAATAAAGGATGTGTAGTGACTTGTTTCACAAACACACACACATACGCAGAGAGAGAGAAAATGCAAGAGGACATGCACATAGGTCCTGCACTCAAGGAGCTTCCAAGAACAGGGAAGCAAACAGACAAATCACTGATTAAAGAAAAAATTCAAAGGATCACTTTGGATTCAACAAACATCTGCTAATTATTAAAGTACCAACTGTGTACAAGGCTCTGTAATATAAAGATGAAAAACACAGTCTTGGGCTCCTAAGGTATGTATAGCCTAATTGGGAGGAATGGAGAGATGAGAATATAATATGCAGACAAATAAATATATACAAAATAGAATGTGATAAGAATAATAAGAGCCATTGGATAGCTCCTCCAACAAAGGCTGGATGACTACCTGGTTAGGTATTTTAAGGAGGAAATTCTTTTTAAAGTATATATTGAACTAGATGGTCACAAAGGTGCTTTACAAATAGGAGATTTTTTAAGATTAGTTTGAACTGAACCATTTTTATAGGGTACTGGGAAGAGAGTACTGTAAGATAATAATGCTCATTCCAAAGGAAGAATCCACAGAAAGGAAATGTGTCCTGTTCAAGTACTAATTGAAGACTTCTACTATACAAAGGGTTACTTTCTTGTATTGGAGGATTAATTGGATTCTATCAATTAATTAATTATTAATTAATACTGGAGGATTAATACTGGGAACTGACTTAGAAAGAGGACAATCTGAGAGCATAAAGGGAAATGGCACCGATAAAGATCTAAGTGAAAAGCCCCAAATCTAAAACTAGAATCACTCTGGAATGCAGGGTGATATATTGGAGGCTGGGAGCCAGGTTTACCGAAGGTCCAATTCAGCTTCTTCATATTCCAGGTTCTGTGAGATGATCTCTTCCTCCTCAAATTTCTCACCCCACTTTAAAAAAAAAAAAAGCTCTAATACCTTCTATATACAAAAAGCTTTCCTTATTAAATTGCAAACTTGTCAAAGGCAGATACTGTCACTTACAAGTTTTTTATTTTTAGTGCCATGTAAAGGGGACACTACCTGTAGCAGGCACTGAAATGTCAGAGGAGCAGAAATGAAATGAGTTCTAGGCCTATCGATGACAGTCTGTATGACACTTGTCTCACTGGGTCTTGGCTTCATCAGTAAAATGAAGATGACCTTTACGATGCCTTCGAGCCTAACACACAGCAATACTTCATCACCATAAGAACAAGATGGGCAGAAGAGACTATGAGGAACTGGTCTTTGGCCAGAAGGAGACAGATATGCCAGAACAGAGTTCCCTCTGAGAAATAAACGATTCAACTTTGAAAGACTT
Organism: Pseudochirops corinnae; assembly: GCA_028646515.1. NCBI lineage: Eukaryota > Metazoa > Chordata > Mammalia > Diprotodontia > Pseudocheiridae > Pseudochirops > Pseudochirops corinnae. Next base: position 81,424,597 of record CM053588.1, on the reverse strand, counting down.
AGAAACTCATATCAACACTATGATCAACTATGACTATAAAGGACAAATAAAGCGTGCTGTCCATCTCCTGACAGATTAAATATGCAGAATGAGACACACATTTTTTGGCCACAATGTAGAAATCAGTTCTGCTTGACTATGCATATTTTTCTTTTTTCTTTTTTTAGCAAAGGAGAGGAGTGGGAATGGGAAAGAAAATAAATATTTAACTTTTCGAAATTAAATTTAATGTGAAAAAAAAGAATGCATCTTAGCTAAGCCCTAGTTAATTCTGTGCTTTCAGATGGGACAAAAGAACAACAATAAATCCTTTCCATTTTTACAAAGAGCTCTCAGGAACAAGTTCAGAACAAGGAGCAGATTTCCCTTCTGTTTCCTTATCTAAGGGAAGGAAGAAATCCAAGAACTCTAGGGAGAAACATGGCATCAGAGGATTTAGAGCTGGAAGGGCCTTAAACTATTTAGTTTAATCCTTTCAATATGCAGATGAAGAAGTCCAGATGGCATTTAATATTATAAATTTTAATACTGAATGAAGTGAGCAGAACCAGTAGAACATTGTATACAGTATAAGCAACACTGTGCAATGACCAACTTTGATAGACTTAGCTCTTCTCAGCAATGCAATGATCAAAGACAATTCTAAGCAATTCATGATGGAAAATGGTATCCATATTCAGAGAAAGAACCATGGAATCTGAATGCAAATCGAAGCATACTATTTTCTCTTTTTTTGGTTTGTTTTTTCTTCCTCATGGTTTTTTTCCCTTTTGTTCTGATTCTTCTTTCACAACATGACTAATGTGGAAATACATTTAGTAGGATTGTACATGTATAGCCATATCAGACTGCATGCTGTCTTGAGGAGGGTGGGAAAGGAGGGGAAGAGAAAAAAAACTGGAACTCAAAATGTTGTAAAAGTAAATGTTGAAAACTATCTTTGCATGTAATTGGAAAAAATAAAATACTATTAAGTGGAATAAAAAATTTTCTAACAGAAATAAGAATCTAACAAATATTTGTCAATATTTATATTTAGACTTTATCTTACAAAATTACTATTTTAACACCTAATTCTTTTAATGGAATTTTAGTCCTGGATGGACATTAGAAATAGCTTTTCTCCTTAAACTCCTTCATTTTACAGATGACAAACCTGAGGCCTAGAGAGGGGTAATGGTTTGCTCAGTCATACTCCTAGTAAGCATCAGTAATAGGATATGGAATTATATAATCTCAGAGCTGGATGGGATCTGAGAGGTCATTTAATTTTACTACTGCTTTAAGAGAACCCTCTTCCAACAAAGGTAAGAGATAATGAAAAAAATCTGTATCTGTCTACCTCAAAAAATTTTTAACAGAACTATCTCATTCATGCCTTCATTAATAGATCAAAGAAGTGAGATGACCTGCAAGTTCACGAAGGTGAGTAGCAGGTCTTCTGTCTTGAAATCCAGTGCCCCTTTTACTATATGCCACCAATGCTTCCTAACCCCTGCAGGTCAGCAACCAAACCCAACTCTGCATCTCTCACCACCTAATTCCCATCCCCCTCAACCCACGTCTACCCCAAAGTTCTAACCAAATGCTTCCACTGTGCACTCTGGAATGCCTATTACATAGACAACACATTTGCTTTCATCTTAATTTTTTCCTTTCCCACTCCTTCCATCTGACTCTGAAACCTGACTTCCCCCTAATGACAGTTTCCCTAATCACCCTTTCCAGCACTGGTTGTACTAATTCCTTCTGGTTCACTGGTTGGGGTGGGAGAGTTGAAATACCTCTTACCATTGCCACTTCCAGGTTCTCCCCCTACCACCATCATTTAGTAACTTCTCTTCTTCTGAAGGCCATACAATCAATACCTTCCATCCGATCAAAATCCTAGTGGCTTTTGTCTATAGATTTCCAGGATATTCATAATCTTTCTCCCTTCTCCCAACTCTTGTCCTCAAACTAGGTAATTCAACATATATACTGATACTCCCTCAAACATTCTAACTTTCCAGCTCCTCAATCTACTCACTTCTGATGACGTACTCCTCTACCCCCCTCAGCTATACACAAAGATGGATACCCTTGATCTTTTCATCATTCATAAATGCACAACCTCCACACTCAAGAACTCTGAAATTCCCTTATTTGATCCCAAGTAACTGGTTTTCCAATTCTCCCTCTGCCCACTTATACCCAAATTTCACTCTTCATCCACACTGTGATGTCCAATCCCTAGACTGCTCGGTTCTCTCCTAGGTTATCACACCTGCACTAGCTATTCCTCTTTTTCCCATACTAAACCCCTGGTGAACCAGTTCAGTTCCATGCTGTCCTCTTCTCAAATCCCTCATGTCCTTATCATATGTGACCAGCCCACTCCCAGTAATGGATCAGTCCCAACATGCACTGCCTTCACTGGGAACTCTTTGCTCAACAAAGGTAGAAAAAATCGCAAACCGAATGAGCAGGGCCACTACAAATTTATGTCACAAAACTTCAACTGGGCCCTTGCTGCTGTGAGGCAATCCTTCTACAACTCTCTTATCGGCTCTCTATCTGACAGTTTAGCACCATGCCCGGCACACAGCAGGCACTCAATAAACTTTTACTGACTGAGCTAAATTTAATAAGATACAGGGTGGAAATACTTAGCAAACCTTCAAGTTTTATATAAATGTAAGTCATTATTATTTTAATGACTGAGTGCTACAAATTATTATCTCGAATACAGAGATGAGGCAACTTAATATCAGAGAGATATTAATACGTATCAGTGTTAGTGGCAGAACAGAACTGAGGTCTTTCCTAGGTTCAGTGTTCTATTACACTATAATGTCTCCACTACCCTTCTAGAAGTATTAGTTTTAGGCTAGAATACATTAAGAAAAGAACTAAAAGAATGAATCCGTGATAGAGGGATGAGGTAAAGAAAAATTAGGCTGAACATTTCACCACAGTCCATGGCTGCTAACTATTTTAAAAAGTATTATTAAGTAGTATTTTTAAACTTTTTGTAACTTTACCCCTTTGTTATGTTAAACCCTTATCTGCATTCCTAGCATGATAGTAACACCGTTTAGAAAGGCTCAGGGAAAGAAAGCACAGGTAACCTCAGTGGTTAGAGCAGACCAGACTATGCTTCTCACCCTATGCGGAAGTCCACCCAGGCCATTTTGCTCTCTGCTGACATGTGCATACAGCCCCAACCCCTGATTCTCTCTTTCCAACTCTTACTCTGGACATGGTAGTCAAATCTACGGCATCATTGTTTCTGGAAAAGGCATGTCAACTGACTGCCCCATGCATCAACTTACCATCCCCATAATTCCTCAGAACAAAATGCTCTTCCCTGGCTACACCCTCCCCCCACCAATATTTATTGGATTTCGTTGGAATGTAAGCTCCTTGGAGACAAGGACTGCCTTACTTTTTGTAATTACATTTCCTGTGCTTAGCACAATGGCTGACACATACAAGCTTAAAAAAATTTTTTTTCACTTCTTCATTCCCAGTTTACAGGGGATTCTGGCAAGGTAGGCAAGATGACAGTGGAAGTGATATCAAAGACCAACCAAGCATTAAGTCTCTCTGAGGAAAGGGAATAAACATTTGTACAGCAATTGCTGAGTGTCAGGTACTGGGCTGGGCTAAGTGCTTTTTTCAAACATTATCTCATTTGATCCTCACAACAACTCTCCAAGGGAGGTGCTATTATTACCCTTATTTTAGAAGTGGTAAAGACAGGGGCTCACAGAGGTTAAGTGATTTGTCCAAGGTCACACATATTGTAAGTGCTCAGGCCACATCTGAACTCAAGTCTTCTTGGATCCAGGCCCAGCACTCTCTCTACTATGCTCTCAGGTGGCACTCAGCCTTCTGACTGGACGTGGCAGCCCGCTCTGTAATCTTAGCTGCCAAGAAGGCTGAGACTGGCCTAGGTCTTGAGCTGTAGTGAGCTCTGCTGATCAGGCATCCACACGAAGTTCGGCATTAACACAGTAAGCCACTGGAGAGGGAGGGGAGGGTGGCTGCCAGGCTGTTTCAGAAGGAGTAAATGACTCAAAGCTGAAAGTGGAAAAGATCAAAGCTCTTGTGCCAAGTAGTAGTGACATCAGGACTGTCACTAGCTAGCAGCATGGTCTGAAGCTCAGATCTATGCCCTTCAAATGTATCTAGGAAGCCATTTTAGTTCCCTCGATCCCATGATACCCTACTTTGTCCTCTCAATTTTTACTGCGCTTCCTGTATGTGGCACTCATTGGGGACTTTGTAACTACTTCACTATATTTAACATGACTGCTTCTCAGAAGTTGCAAAGGTTCAATATATTCAGGGAAGTATAGCAGGGGGAAGAAGCAGGGTTCAGGGGGGAAAAAAAAATCACTGGGTAGCTTTTTCCTGCAACAGAACCTGTTTAATAACAGCTCATGCTTCTAAACTATCTTGAGGTTCACACAAAATACCTTCATGACAACAATTCTCCAAGGTAAGTGATATTATTATTATTATTATACACATTTTATAGTTAAAGGAACTATAACTCAGAGGTTAAGACAGAGCTAAGAGTGGCAGTGGGACTTGAATCCAGGTCCTTTGACTCCAAATGCATTGCACCATATTGTTTCTCAATAACTATCCAGATAAGATCACACTGTAGGGAACAGAATGGAGAAAGAAATCAGCAAAAGGCAGGGGTGGGGTACTGGTGGCGGTGATCCCAGGAGAGAGGAAGAACAATTTTACTCACTTTGCCTAGGCTGTCAGGTATCTTATGGGCTAATTATGTTTAAACACACAGTCACAGCTGGCCAAGCTCTCCCCTTCTATGTCTTCCTGAGTCACTAAGCTTAGTAGTTTAGGGACTGCCTAAACTTGTGGCCTCAGCCTTATTTACTGTGCACTTAAGAAAACTCTTTTCCCTACATTCATAACCTACCAAATACTTCATTTGTTTCATAAACTTTTGCTAAGTGCATAATAAATGGTTGCTGAATGAATAAAAAGACTGCAGGGGTGTACTGTAAAGACTGCCACTTACTACCTTGGATAAGTCACTTCACCTCTACATGCTTCAGTTTCCACATCTATAAAATGAGGGGGCTGGGACAGATTGACTCTAAGGTCCCTTCTTATGCTAAAGCTACAATCCTATAAATGTATCACCCCAAACAGTCTTTCCAAGGGAGTGAACTCTAGTTTTTGATAATGCTGCAATCAATGCTATTGACTTCAATTGTTAACTTCTTCCTGGTCTGTCTCCATTTTCTCCACTTCCACTGCCCTTTCCTATTCTCCCTGGATCGTTACAATATTCTCTCCAATCACCTGTCAATCAATCTTGCATATATTACTAAAAAATAATAGAGCTCTGATCACCTATCATTTCCTATTTCAAAAAACGTCAACAGTTCATTGAATCACTTTCTAAGAATTTGAAGGGGCCTCAGTGGTCATCTAGTCCAACCTATACATGAAAGGAATCCCCACTGTACCTGACAAGTGGTCATCTGGCACCTTTTGAGGTAGCCCAGTACACTTTTAGATTCTAATTATTAAGAAGTTTTTCCTGATGTCAAACCTAAATCTGCTTTGGAACTTCCTTCTCCAAGAAAAAAATATCTAATCCCTTGTCTGCAGCATGTCCTCCCTGACAGCTGATCATATTGAGGTCGCAGTTCACTAAAACCCCTGGATTTTTTTCACAACTGCTGTCTAACTACCTCTCCATCTTACTTTTGTGAAGTTGATTTGTTGTACATGTATCCAATGTACCAACCTGTCAAAATCCTTTGGATTCTGATTCATGCATTCACTGGAAGCTATCCCTCCCAGCTTTACAAATCCAATGTGCACCCCATCTAGACCTTTTGCCAAGTCAGCAATAAAAATGTGAAACAGCACAGGCCCATACTCCATAAGAGTCATCTTGCCAAGCTGACATGACCTATTAACAGCTCTTTTCAGTCTAGTCATCCAATCAGTTCTAAATCTGACTGTATCCTCTAATCTATAGCTCTCCATCCTCTCCATAACATGAGACAGGCATCCTGTCTTCAGCTTGGTTGCATATACACAATTGTTTGTGTGTTGCTCCCCCCATTAAACTATGAATTCCTCATGGGCAGGCACCATCTTTTACTTTTTCTTGTATCTCCAACATTTAGCACAGTGCCTAGAACACAGCAGGTGCTTAATAAATGTTTACCAACTGACTTTCTCTTCTACTAGTTGAGTAATCCCACCAAAAAAGGAAATGAGGTTAGTTTGACACTATTCACTTATTCTTGCTTCCTTTTCCTGATGTTTATAGCTTCTCTAATAATCTATTCTAGAACTTTCCCAGTCAGTCAAGAAACATTCAACTGAGCTTCTACTGTGTGGCAGGCACTTTGCTAAGCGATAGAGATACAATGAAAGGCAAAAGTTCCTGCCTTCAAGGAGCTTACACTCTAATGCGGGAGACAGCATGCTAACAACTACACACCGACAGTGTATACAAGATATGTCGACTAGATGCAATCTACAGAACGGAGGCACTAGAACTAGGGGAACTGGGGGGGGGGGGGGCTTCCTGCAGCTGTGCCTTGAAGGAAGCCAGGAGTTGGAGAAGACCGAGAGAGTTCCAAGCCTGGGGGATAGTCAGTGAAAATTCCTGGAAAGAGGAGATGGAGTATCTTGTCCAAAGAACAAGAAGGCCAGTGTTACTGGACTGAACAGTATGTAGGGGGGAGAAAGGTAGAAGAAGACTGGAAATGATGGAGGAGAGAAGGTTATTAAGAACTATGAATAACAAACAGTGGTTTTGATCCTGAAGGTGACAGAAAGATACTGGAGTTTATTGGGGGTGGGGAGAAAGCTGCCGTGGTCAGACTGGCACTTTAGGAAGATCATTTTGGAATCTGAGGGGACGATGGCCTGGAGTGGGAAGAGACTTGTGGCAGGGAGCTCCATCAGCAGGCCATTGTAACAGTCCAGGTGTGAGGCGATTAGGGCCCGTACCAGGGGGTAGTAGTGTTAAGAGGACAGAATCAAGTACATTCAAAGATGTTACAAAGGTAAAATTAATAGCTCTTAGTAACAGATTAAGGCAGAGGAGAGAGTGAGGAGTCAAGGATAAGACCTGGGTGAGTGGGAGGTGGTGATATATTCGACAGTAATTAAGGAAATTAGAAAAAAAGGGAGAGTTTGGGAGGAAAGAGTTCAAGTTGGATATTTTATATTTAAGATGTCTATGGGAATGGAGTTCCAGACGTCTAATAGGAAGTGGGAGTTGTGAGATGGGAAGGTCAAGAGAGAGGTTAGGGCTGGATAAGCAAACTTGAGAATCATCAGCATAGAGATGAGAATTAAACCACAGGAGTGATTTCAAGTAAATGAGTATAAAGGGAGAATAGAATAGGGCACAAGACAGAGCCCTGTAAGCAGGCATGACCTGAATGAAGATGCAATGTAGGACTCAGAGAAGGAACAATCAGAGAGGTAAGAAAAGAACGAGGAGAACAGTGTCACAAGAACCTATGGAGAATATAGTATCAGGGAGAAGAGGGTGAGTAACAGTGTCAAAGGCTGCAGAGAAGTCAAGAAGGATGAGAACTGAGATTAGAATTGACATTAGACATGGCAATTGGGACAGCTCCTCACTCTCTCCTCCTTTTTATCCCAATTTAGTTTAAAACAAACTCATTTTTGTCATCTTCAGTGACCTTGACAGTCTAAGTTCATCTGAATTTTAACCTTCTTCCTACTATTTTTACAGGGCTGTGCCAAGTTCTTTTACTGTCTTATGTTACTTGGCCATTTTATGTAGATGTCTTTTTAAAACTGAGGCTGCTTAATGACTCAGTTCCCCCATACATCAAGAACTACATTTATCTCTTCAGCTAAATGCAATTTTTCCTTCTCATCTGAACTGTTTTCCTTTGTGTCCTTGGAAATGTATTTTTCAGCATCTCCTATCCCTCTTGGGCTGATGTTCCCTGAAGCATTTACTCCATGGGATCTTATCTTTCTTCTCAACTCTTTGAAAACTGCTTTCCCAAAGTCTAGGGTGTATATCACACCACATTGCATTACAAAGTCTAGGAGGAAGTGGCCACTTCCCCTCAAAGTTCCCATCATTTCTATCACAGCCACCAGCTACTCTCTTGAGAATGAAATCCAAAACAGAATTTCCTTTGTGGGTTCCTATACTTTTTGATTGTAGGAGACTGAGAAATTATCACTAAGATAAGACTTGGAAGTTATTGGTCACTCAGTTTTCTGCATATCATGGAAATATCCTATCACTACTCTATCAGGCCTCTATGCCATCCTTGTGAGTCGTTTCCCAAACTCATTTCATCTTTCTGTCTAGGTGATCTACTCCAATACTTCAATGACTGGAGCTCTTCTCTCTTCTTTAATGTTCATATGAACACTTGCTTCCTCAGTCTGGTTTCTGGATTTCCTCATATGACTATGCCTTCTTAACATCTAATTGTACTTTTCCCATCACCAATTTTTTTTTAGGTAAAAATATATCCATCTAGAGCCACGAGCCACTCAGGTTTCAGACCATCAAATCTCAGTCATAAATATGAAGTACGATTTGTCTCTGCATTAGACTAGAGGTTCTTAATCATTTTTGTGTCATGGATCTTTTTTGTAGTCCTATGAAGAGAACTGTAGGGACCCCTTTTTGGAATTATGTTGTTAAATGCACAAAATACATTACAAAGGAAGCCAATTATATTAAAATTATCAAAACATTTTTAAAAACAAGTAAATAGATTTTAGGTTAAGAACTCTTGCCTTAGAAACTTTAGTTTCTCCTATCTGTTACCTGAACTTCAGGCATTTGTATAGAGATACCTAAAGGCATGGATTTTACTACTGCCTTTTTTCTTGGATTTTGTCTCCTGTGAATTTTTGGGTATCCTAGAGCTACTCTTTTCTTTTGTGGCTACTTTCTATAGTATGTACTTGGAAGATATACATAAGAAGTAGTCTCCTTCCTTCATTCGTTTTAGTATAAAAAGATGGGTAAAGTTTGAACTCCTTGTCATCCAAGGCTACTCAAAAGTCAAATTCCACTCCCCCTCAAACTGTTCTTCATCTATTCTATGCTCCTGCCCTACCTTCTGAATATAAGCCTCTTTCACCCCATCTCTCCCTGTTGAAGTTATACTCTCTCAATAAAGTCTACATCAGGTATTAACCCATCCCTTCTATATGAAGCTTTCCTTCAATTACCCAGCCCAAAGTAATCTTTCCTTTCTCAGATTTCTCATAGCACTCTGGATCTATTCTATGCACCCATCATACTTCAGTTTTTATTATAGCAATATATGTACATTTTTATTATGTTTTATTTTAGTACAACTATTTATGCACATATCATGGGAGGTAGTGTAGTAAAGTCACAAGATCTGAGTTAAAATCTTAGATCAACCACTATGTGACTTTGGCCCAGATCATCATCTGCAAAATAAGGGGACTGGACCAGACAACTTCTAAGATCAGCTTTCTAGCTCTTATGATCCTATGATGCTCCTCTTAGACAATAAGCTCCCTGAGGGCAAGGACTAGATTAATTACTATATCCTCTACATTAACTATAAGCACAAGGCTTTGTGCAAAGTTTATTAAATTTTGAATTGAACTATCACCAAAACAGCTCCTAATTCTTCCTCTAGAACGGTGGTTCTCAACCTTCCTAATGCTGTGACCCTAATACAGTTCCTCATGTTGTGGTGACCCCCAACCATAAAATTATTTTCATTGCTACTTCATAACTGTAATTTTGCTACTGTTATGAATCTATCTGATATGCAAGATGTATTTTCATTGTTACAAATTGAACATAACCCACAGGTTGAGAACTGCTGCTCTAGAAGAATCATAGAGAACAGAATGTGAAAGCTTGGTGGGATTTTGACGCTAAGTCATTTCTACTCCACAGAGGAAGAAACTGAAAGGAAAAAAGTAGAAGGGACTCGTCTAAAATTATTCATCTTTAATAACTAAAAAAAAAATCTCAAAATATTCATGATTTCACTGTGGTAACTGGTTAAGGATTAATATGAAAAAAGTCACATGATCATTGATGATACAAATATGAGAGACTATTGCTGAGGAAGTAATCCTGAATACTGTGCATTAGAGGCCTGGGAAAGAGGCCTGTCTCCTGGCTAAGTCATCATACTTAAAAAACAATGTGGGGGCAGCTATGTGGCAGTGGATAGGGTATTAGCCTTGGAATCAGGAGGACCTGAAGTCAAATCCCGCCTCAGACACTTCACACTTAGTAGCTGTACAAGTTACTTGACCTTGATTGCTTCCACAAAAAAAACCCCCAAAAATCAAACAAAAAAACCCCAATGTGGAAACACTGGAGAGCACCAAAGAAGGGTAAGTAAAATAGGCAGAGGGACAAAGAATAGGTGTTAGGAAGAGAAGCCCAAGGAATAAGAACTGCTTATTCTGGAGAAGGCCAAAAAGGGTGACTCAGTGACTCTGGAAAAGGTTACTGAAGAGGACAATGGAGTCTCTACCCTTACAGACTTTAATGTAATGACACACAGTGATTTGCCAGATGACTTCTCAAGAGCCCTTCCAGTTCTGCCATTCTATGACAATAAGTGGGTGACAATCTCTTGGTATTCCATTTTGTTTCTTCATTACAAATAAATACTTCAACTATCAAGGGTCATTGGTGTGATTCCTTCTCTGACTAATACTCATTCCAGACCCTTGATATCTTTGTAAATAGGTCTTGATGTGTTTGCTGTGGCCCAAAAAATCATTACCTGGAGGCCTACTCTGAAAGGAGCAATATTTCTTTCCTTGGGCTGGGAGACTGGGCTTGCTTTTTCCTAGGGCTCTGCCCCATATAGGTTAGGCTAATTCTGTTCATTAAGAATTTTAGTACTGAAACTTTTCTTGAGACTCGATTGGCTAAGAAGAACTGGCTCAAGCTGCTGAAGGAGGTTCTTGATTGCTGAACACAAAAGGCCTTGAAGAGCTCCAAGTTTTTCCCTGTGACTTGTGGCTATGAAATGACAGCAAGAGTAACACTAGGAATTGGTGCTCACCTGATTAATGTGTATACTCACTGAATATCTTTGTTGAATGTCTTTCCTCATTGATGGCCAAGTAAACCCCCTTCTGTTACCTGCTGAATGACTTACTAGTATCTCGTTTCATTCAAACTATCAGGGCAATGGCCTGTGTCTGGCCCAGCCCACCAAAGCTATGCTTTGATGATAACCCTGCCCAGAATCAGCTAAGATGATTTTGGATGATAGACACACAGTCTATAGCTGAAACAATCAAACTTAAAGTCCTTCCAGATTGGTAAGGTACTGGTAGAAACTGACAACTAGAACAACTCCTCCGGTACAGTGAAGCATTAGAAGAGACCATGTACATTAATGGAAACAGCTCCTGATTATCATATCACTTTGTAGGTCACAAAGCTGTGAGTTACTTGACAAGAACCCTTTGAATGTGGGAGCAAGAGTAGTGATATCACTGAGGAAGCCAAAGTTCAAAGGTTAAGTGGACTGACTACATTCACATGGCTAAGAAGTAGCAGATTCCAAGTTCAGTGCTCTTTCTACCACCTCTCTCTGGGGGTACTGAGCTGGGGTTCTCTGGCCTGTTGGATACAATGGTGGACCAAAGAAACAAATAATATTAGAAATAATGCTGGGGGGGGCGGCGCCAAGATGGCGGCGTAGCAGCAGCAACATATCGCAGCTCTCACATAGCCACCCCAAAATACCCATAAAATAGGACTCTAAACCAATCCTAGAACTCCAAAACGCACACAAGGATACTTCCCACTAAAGTCAGCTCAGCTACGAGGAACCATATCAGCACTGCGAACCGCAAACCAGCCTGGCCTGAAGCCGCGGCTGTGCCCCGGGGGCAGCTGGGCAGGAGGTGCAGAGAACCCTTTCAGGTGAGCAGATTAGCACCAGCTGCGAGTGGGGATTGTGAAAGGGGGAGATAAGCAGTCCGGCCAAAAGGTCTCCAGAGCAGAAAAGC
>CM053588.1:81391522-81412067 GCA_028646515.1 Pseudochirops corinnae | reverse complement strand
ACTGGAACTTGAGATACACAGGCACTGCGGTTGGGAGATCCATCCTGCCCTACCGAAAAGTAACATAGGAGAGAATAGACGGGGGGAGGGGGGACACACTGGGATGGCTGTTTTGGGGCGGTGGGTGGGGGAAAGAGGGGGAGAAAATATGTAACTCAAAATCTTGTGGAAATGAATGATGCAAACTATAATAAAATGTAAAAAAAAAAAAAAAAAAGAAATAATGCTTGTCAAGGTCACACCCATGGCATCTTAAGGGCAAGATTATGCCTTATGTGGGGGTACAATGGAGTGCAAAGTTGAGCAATTAAACTGTACTCTATAATATTCTGAAAGTGAGGGACAGATGCTGAATATCCAAAGTTACCTCAATTTCACATTATATTAAACAAGATCTCCTAAATAAATTACTTTCCCCCTGGAAAGCACCACAAAAATGGGAGCTGTTATTCAAGTCATTCTTTAGCCTTTTTCTATTTTCAACCTAACAGTTTTCACATGTTAAATACCCACTGGGCAAAAGAGTATTTCCCTTTGTTGACCTACTAGACCCTCAAAGAGCAGAGTTCTGAGACTTGGTCAACAACTACAGGTTAACTTCTATTTTCATCCTTAATGATTTTGGAGACTTCAACCATGTATTCCCCTCAGCCTTTATCTTGATAGCCTGTTCTCACAATGGTTGACATCAGGTCATGCAAAGTAGTTTATAAACTATTGCTGGATAGAAGTCTGGATCAGTGAAAAGTATGGTGATATAACTGGAATAAAAAGACTCAGGCAACACTTCTTAGCTGCTTGACCATGAAAATGTCACTCTCTGAGCCTTAGCTTTCTGATCTATAAAAGGGAGATAAGAACATTTATACTACCTGCCTCACAGGATTATTATGAGGAAAATAAACCTCAAATATATGAAAAGGAGCTGTTCTTCATCTGTAAAATGGCTATCATACCTACAGTACCTAACTTAAAGTTACTTGTGAGGCTCAAATCAAACACACACACACACACACACACACACACACACACGTGTGTGTGTGTATATATAGCACTTTATAGACCTTAAAACCTTAAAGCTTTAAATAATTTCAGTTACCATTATCATTATGATTTCCATTGTACAGAAGAGGAAACTGAAGCTTAGACTGGTGAAGTGACTTGTTCAAGGTTAATAAAACTAGAAAGTGACAACGGATTTTCAGTTTCATGTCTAATGACTCTAAATCCAAAGTCCTTTCCATCACAATTCCCCCCGCCCAGCCCTGATACACCTACACTTGAGATATTATCCATGGTTCTCTGGTGACAGCACCAAAGGGAGCCTTTCTGGGTGAACTTACTCCTATCGTGGAAGCCATGTAGTCTGCACACATTTCCGCAAAGTCCCGCTCAAGGACTCCATAGTAAAGGCCATAAAACAGAAGGGAGATCCCAAAATCCATTGCATCTTCTGGTTTGACTCTGTAAGGGAAGCAGGAGGATCACTCAGGGAATTATAGCATTACCAAAGGCTACATCTAGTCCCTGTCAGAGGTATCCCTCTGGGCCTGGCATAAGCCTAAAATTATAACTGAAAAAAGAACATAAAACTTTAGGTGGCACCATTAGGGGTGGGAGGTGGGGGCAAGGAAGTACACTTTAAAACCCACCTGAAAGCAAAGCTTGCCTGGGAAAAGGAAAAGCCCATTCTATTTCTTGCTTCACAGATGACCTCTGAGGATGAGGACAGAAAGATGCTAGTTTCCATGACAGCAACATAGTGCCACAGACACAAAGCCACTCTTTCCAGCTCTAGGTGCACACAGTATCACTAATAATGGGCTGGAAGGCCAACAAACTTGTGAGATTGTTTCAAATTACTCTGCTGTGAAGTAATTCCTGGATCCCTAACAGCCTGCTCTTAGTTTAGTGACCACCCTCATGACTAGGACCTCAAGTTACACAGCCTTATTAGTTCATTTACTCAACAAGTATCTATGAAAAGGCTATGTTAAATTCTCAGTGCTGAATATCATCCTTGCCCTTAAGGCTTAGTACAGTGGCTGGTACATAGTAGGCACTTAATAAAGGTTTACTGATTGATTTTAGTAGGGGGTAAGCAGAACCCACACACAAATAAATATAAGTTAGAAAATCAGTGGATAAGAGTTACATAAGGGTCTATGAGATCAGATGAGATTGGTAGGAGAGGGGAAAGAAAGCTTCCCAGGTGAGGTACTCTGCATATAAAAAGAGATTTAATAAATGAGTTGTTGAAAGGAATGAATGAATGAGCTGTGCCTTAAAGCATAGATAGGATGTCAGTTGGCCATTATCAATTCTCCTGCCAGAAACCTTCAGTGGTTTCCTACTGTCTTTAGGATTAAAATATAAACTGCTTTGCCTAGCATTCAAGGACTTCCCCAAAGTGACTACATGCTACCCTTTATCTCACATTATACCTCTACTTCATGCATACTACTTTCCCACCAAGATGGACACTAACTGTTTCCTAATTCAGCAGCTTATCCTCTCTGCTTCATTCTATCTGCTTCTATGCACAGGCAATAACCCCAGGGCTAGAACACATTTCCTTCCATATCTTAACCTGTTAAAGAGAAAATCTTCTCTTTCTTTAAGGCAAAACTCAGGTGCCACCATTCTCTTTAAAGTTTTCCATTTTTCCCAAAGCAGAAAGTATTCTCTTTCTCCTCGGCACTCTCTCTGGGTTTCTCCTTTGTCCCCATTACACTGAACCTGTAAGATATTTATTTGCACATGTGCCTCACTCCCCATCCCCCCTCACTTGAGAAAGGAAGCTCTTGAGAGAATATCTTTGTATCCCCAGTGCTAAAGACAATGTCTGGGCACAGAACTGGTGTTTAATATCTGTTTGCTAAGTGGGTGATGATGGTAAAGATGGCAATCCTGGAGTAGTAAATCATGGAATGTGTTTGGGGTCTAGCCACTACTCCAGTTTGGTCAGAACACAAAGTAATATGATGAATACTAGTATGAAACGGAAGGGGGAAGGAAGGGGATAAGCATTTATACAGCACCTACTATTTGCTAGGTACTTTACAAATATTACCTCATTTGATTCTCATGACAACCCTGGAAGTAGGTACTGTTATAATCACTATTTTACAGATGAGAAAACTGGGGCAAAGGGAGGTTAAGTGATTTGTCCAGGATCACACAGCTAGTAAGTTTCTGAGGCTAGATTTGCATTCAGGTCTTCTTTATTCAAGACCTGGCACTCTATCCACTGTGTTGCTTACAAATGATAAGGCTAAAAAATTGCTGTATTGTATGTGGAAGGCCCTAAAGGCTTAAGAAGAACACAAGAGGGATCTTCAAGTATTTGAAGGATTGTCATGTGGAAAACATATACTTATTCTGTTTGGCTACAAAGGGCAAAACTAGGGGCAATGTGTAAAAGCTGCAGAAAGATAGCTATTGCCTTGATGTAAGGAAACATTTCCCAACAATTAATGCTACAAGTGAATGGGCCACCTTGGGAGGTTATGGGCTTCCCCTCCCTGGAAATCATGGAAGCACAGATTTAGAGGAGGAGTGAGCCTCCTTTAGTTCCAGCCTCCACTAAGTTCAGCCTCATTTTATAGATGAGGTACAGAAAGGTTAAATGATTTGTTGAGGGTTACACAGATTTTAAGTGTCTGAGGTAAGATAAGAACCCAGATCTTCCTGACTCCCAGTGTTCTATCAACTATAGCTCTACAAGTTTTCTAGCAAAAAAGGTCAGATGACCATTTGATGTTATAAAGCGAACAGATGCCTGTCTAGGTCAAGAATGGACTCTAGATGACCTCTGGGATTCTTTCTAAGTCGACAGTTCTGTGATCCTAAATGAACTTTCTTCTCTAGGATTGGAGGTCAAAAGAATACCACTGAAGGTTCTGAGAAGGGGAGGGACATGACTGGAGTCAAGCTTTAAGAAATTTAACGTGGCTAAAATGTATTGGGTGGATTAGAAGAAGCCAGATATGGGAAGGTAGGTTAAGATGCTAATTTAATAGCCAAAATGAAAGGTGATAGAGGTGACAGCACCTGTCCTAGGTTAGGAAACATCTTTAAAAAACTGGAGATGCCCTCATATATTAAGTGACAATGGGAAGAGAAGGTCTATTCAATTATTTCTGACATAACTTACCATGGGCATGTTTCAAGAGCTATAACTTGAATACTGCAGTCATAGGTGGGGCTGGGCACTGAAGGAAGAAAGGCACATAAGTGTTGTCATGCAGACCTACAGCAGAAGGCAGCCAGGGATTACTGTGCCAACCTGTAAACAAGCTGCCAGCTCTGACTGCTTGTAGCAAGGGACAAAGGAACTCAGTTATTCTGAGAGACAAGTTTCATTGGGGAAGCACAAACTCTGGACACAGCACGAAAGATCCTGGAGATTTCCAGGGAGATCTTTACTGGCACTTCTCTACCTCAGTTTAATTTAAGAAACATTTAATAAATACCTACTCCAAGGTTCTATGCCTTAGGTAATAGTGAAATGATGAAAACTAACACAATCCCTGCCCTCAAAGGGCTTGCAATCTTCCAAGGGATATATAACATGTACACAGATAAATATGTTACAAGGAAGAAAAGTGAGAAGGGCATAGGAATGGTTAGAAAAAGTACTCTTGGTCTTTCAAGAAACAGAAAGACTTCAATTGGTAATGATGTGGAAGGAATGTATTTGAGATACGGGCAATGTCCTTCAAGAATGCACAAATCAAATATTAAATGTATCTATGTATGTAAAGTGTTTAGTAAACATGAAGGCAATCTCATAAATGTGAGTTATTTTTATTTTTATCATTATTCTATTCTCCCTACTGGACTTCAAATAGCACAAAGGCAGGGAAAATGTCTTAGTAATTACTTTCTCTAGCACCTGGCAAGGTGCTCTATATATTGTAGGTACTTAATAACTATGTCACTACACTGGAATGTGATTACAATCCAATTTACATTAAATTGGAATTTGCTTAACAAGACAGTGCTATCAAGTACCTATGTGTATCTGAGAGGACTACAATCGGAGGTAGGTACAGGGATCACTAAAGGTATATGTTCTGGAATGACCATGCCCACAGAGCATTTTCAGCCAGCCAGGTGAGTCCTTCCTTGGATCTTCCCCTCCCGAACTGCTCTATTTCCACTGGTTTTCCCAGGATTCCAAGCTTTGGTCTTAGATTTAGCTAAACTTACAGGAAAGGGATTTGTTCACACCTTGGTCTGAGCAGAAACATAGATCAGGGGACCCAGGAGAAGCCAGGCATGATGATGGCTATGTCTGTCTATTTTGGGATCCCAGAGGAGTGAGAGGTAGAGAGGGGGGTAAAAATAATACACAGGCAAGGAGCAACTGAGAACCCAGATATGTTCTTGCCTCAGATTCATAAGAAATGGCCCAGTGATTGTTATGGTATTGGTTAGGCTCAGAACAATCAATTAAGAGCTGGCCAAAAGTGGAATGGGTTGCCCCTGGAAGTAGTGATTTCCCCATCACTAGAGGTCTTCAAATTAGTCTGTATGACTTTATGACAAGCTCTTTATAGAAAAGTTCAAGTAGAGATTGGACTAGATGACTACACAGGTCCCTTTAAGGTCTGATCTTTTTTTGACAATATATAAGCTCAAAAGAGTAAACTTCCAGGGTTTATACCACAGATGCCATAGAAGAATAAGGAGGAAGGACTAAGAAAGCTCCCTAAGGAGAGACAGATCTTTGTTCACATGGCTAACTTATTCAACTTTCTGGGTAACTAGAGGAAAAAAATAGTTGTTTATTGTAGCATTTTTTTATCTCTTGCTCAACTGACTGGGTGAAGGAGGGAGAGATGCCCAGGGCAGTGACATTCTAGTGGGGAAGATATATTTTGTTTTGGGGTTGAGAGCCAAAATCAAATTAGGTTTGGAGAATTTTAGATAAGGATGAGGTTGGTAGGTTTAGATATTTTCTAGCTGGAGCCCTACTCTTAATCTTCATACAATTTTCTTTCCCCTTGTGAGTAAACTCTAGAAATGAACTCTTGTGGTCCAGTTGTGTAGGGATAATGAGAGAGAATGAATACCAGAATAGGGAAACAAGAGACAGAAGGAACTGGCAATCAGAGATCTGAGAAGTAAGTTTCTAAATCAAGAGGGCCAAGCAAGCTCAGGGACCAGTAAGGTCAAAATTTACTAACAAGAAGTATATAGAGCAATAAAAGAAGAAAGGCACAGGCAAAGGGCAAGGTCTCCTGTATTGGTTCCTGGAAGGAGTTGACAGTAGACGGTAAGCTCCTTGAGAATAAGGAGGGTTTCTTTTGTGTACTTTGTAACCTTGGCTACTAATACAGCGCCCTGTGTGGAATAGGTGCTTAATAAAGAAGAGCTGAAGATCTGTTCTAAGAACAATAGGAGTAAGCAAGGCCTAGAGGCCACAGCAAGATGCTTTCCACAGTCTCCTGTACCCTCTGACATCCTTGTCATGTACTGTGTTGTGTACAGCCGGTCTATCTGTGGCTCAGATCTTCTATTAGGTTCCACTAGCCCCAAGAAGGTAAGGCCTGTCTTATCTAAACTCTGTACTTCTCTAGTGCCCAGAACAGTGTTTTACACACAGAAGGCACTAACCCTTCAGAAGGCACTAACTGACTGTTATTGATAATGGCCCCTTCTGCAATCTTCATCCAGGAACAGAAAGCGAACTTGCTTTTCATTTGTCCTAAAACTCTTCCTTCAAGTTTCAAAAGTTCAAAAGGGGGCAGGGAAAAGTTCATGGAATACCCTCTCCTTTCTCTTTGTAAATTTACACAGTCAGATCTTTACAGTCTAGATTAGGGGTGGGGCTGGCAGCCACATGTGGTCCTGTAGGTCCTCAAGTGTGGCCCTCTGACCGAATCCAAACTTCACAGAACAAATCTCCTTCATAAAATAATAAGCAAACAAAAAAATAAATAAGTTTGGATTCAGTCAAAGAGCTGAACTGGAGGATCTAGAGGGCCACGTGTGGTCTCAAGGTCACAGGTTTCCCATCCCTGGCCTAGATCTTTCCACAATAAAGGTCTACCTTAGGCAGTGTGGTATTTGAAAAAGTACTGATCCTGGAGTCAGAAATCCTAGGCTAGAGCTTCAGTTATGACATTTAATAATGCTTAATTGCCTGCTTAAAACATCATAACTCAACATTTACATCAAGATAAAACAGAAACTCCTCAGATCACCATAGCACTTCATAATACGGCTCCAATCTATCTCCTCCAACTTCAATTTGATATTACTCTCCCTCACACCCTGTTTTAGCCAGATGGACCTACTTGTTAACACTTAATCAAATCCTGGCCCCTCCCACTTAAGTATATTAGTCAAGGCCTCAAATGTACCCTTTCTCATCTGTTTGCTGTAATTATCTATTCCTCAGAGGCACAGCTTGGGCATTACTTCATCCATAAAGACTACCCTGACCACCCACCCAAAATAACCTCTTATTTTTCCCTTCTCTACTGTGACCACTCCTAATTCGCTTATATATACCCACACTAGTCTTTCTAGGGAAGAAAGGCAGAAAAACCTAAATCTGTGTTGAACTGAACTGAATAACAAGCTAGGAAAACTGGGACAAACTGCTTAACTTGGGCAAAGTCTTTGAAGTTTCAGACTCCCCATTTGTCAAATGGTGTTAATATTTACACTGACTACCTCCAAGGGCTATGTGAAGGTTCAGTGAGGATGTCTGTCAGCACCTCGGCAAAGTTAAATCCGTCAGAAGAGTGAGCTACTGTTCTTGTTCCTATCTGCAGCTCAACTTGAGAAAGTGCATTAGAACTGGCCTCCTTGGGGATTCATTCCAGCCTAGTCCTCTACTTCAGCTGCATCCAACAACCAAGACCTGGGAAGCCTGGACTCATATCTGCTCAGTAGAAAGACTTTTCCAAAGACTGTTCATGTCCATTTTCTCATCTACTTCTCACAACTGCCCTAGGAGGGTGGCAGCTCTCAGAGCAAGGACTTGGGTTCTAGCCCCAACTCTGTCATTGACTTGCTATATGATTTTAGGCAAGTCCCTTTCTTCTGCCTCAAACCACTTTTGAGCCTCAGGTTCCTTTCCTGGAAAATGAAAAGGTTGAACCTGACAATCTCCAAAGATCTTTTTAACTTAAAATTCTACAATAAATCATTGTTATTGCTCTTTAGGAATACCTCTGGGAGACATTCAAGTTGGACAGATATATTACTTCTCTCCCAAATTATTTTGGCCTATTAGTCAATTTTGGTTATCTAGACTATGCTCGACCCTCATTACCATAAAGAATAGGTTCTATTGATAAAGGTTCCAACTGTCACTTAGATAAGGCTTTACCTTCGTTACATCATTGGACCTTCAAAATAGCATCATCTGGTAGGTAAACTCCATTCTCTCAGTTTTACAGGTGAAAGAACTAAGGCTCAGGGATGTCATGTACATCAACTGAGGTCAGAGTCAGTTTTCCTAGCTCTTAGTGCAAGTTTCTTTCTGTCATACCCAAGGCTTCAAATGCAAACCCCTCCCCTGCTTTCTGACACTGGTCCCACATATATTACTTGAGTCTAAGTACTTATTGCAGTGCTCTTAAGAGAGTTAGCACTTAATGTTTGCTGACTGAATAAATGAATAAACATCTCACTCAGCTGGGAACTCCTTAAAAAACATGGCCAAAGCCATCCTTCCCCCCACCTGGGAACAACACACCCTGTGCATTTACTTACCTGAATAACAAGTTAATCCCAAAGAGAGTGAACATCACAGCCATGTAGCCAACAATTCCAGTGGCATAGCTGATTTTGTATATTAGTAAGAACCACTTATAAACCAGCCTAGAAAGAAAACATGAGGAAAGGAAGATCAATACAGTCAAGTCAAAATCTCTTGCAATTTTCTACCCAAACATTAAAGGAAAACAACACTAAAGGAAATCCTAAGGTGATCTGCTGCTTTAGACAGATTTGTTTATCCTGAGGAAGTGGCAGGGCTCTTCAGTCCTCAACAGATACGGAACTGAATTTTGGAGAAGGTTACTTCCTTAAAGTTAGTTGGGACTTGCCAGAACCAGAGGTATGAGGGGACAATTTCCTTTTTTAAATGTCATGGGGCAGGCCTCTGACATCTGAAACAGCAATAACTACTGGGTACTAAGGCCAATTCACGTAGCATATCCTCTCCACAGGACCATCTTCTTTCCTTCTGGACCCTAAAACAGGGCTAACCACTATAATGCCATACTGCTCAGATGGGGCCCTGAGGTTAGCTTCAAGGTTTCCCTATCCCTAGGGCTGTTTTGTAAGGAAGATACTTTGAAAAATTCTAGCATAACTCTTCTGGATGTTTTTGGAAGACAGGGTGGTACAGTGGTGAGATTACATGTCTTGGATCTGACTTTGAGTTCAAGTACAAAGCAGTGTGATAGAAGTGAAAGAGTACTGGTCTTGGAGTCAGAAATGACCATCTGGGTGTGGTCCATATGAGACTTACTAGATGAGTAAGTCACTCCTGCCTGCCCTGTACCTCGAAGTTTTCCTCAACTGTAAAACTGAATTAAAAATATTTGCATAACCTTCCTCACAGTGTTGCTATGAAGTAAACTCTTTATAAACCATAACATACTAAAAAATGTGTTATTATTATTTCTATCACCCTGGGGAAAAAATGGAATATGCTCCATATATCCTGAGCTTTCCTTAATGGTTTCCTATGGCTCTATCGCCCATATAGTTATCCAAAACTTAAATTTTACATACACTCTAGCTAATGAAGGCAAAAGTCTATAAAAACAAAGAGAAGAGCTATCCATTTCCCTGGTGACCAAGAAGTCACTGGAGCTTAAAAAAATAAAACAAAAACTGGGTGCAATGAAGGGGAAAACAGGGTTCTTAGAAAAGCAGGAAGTAGGTGTGATGAAAGAAGGCTGGGTTCAAAAGGCTGGATAGAAAGACATAAGACCAAGGGATCTGTCTCATGATAACCTCATGCTGTACACTGGTAATTTTGTGAACCCACAGGTAATGTTTATTCCTCTATACTCCATGGTAGAGAAGTACTTTACAGCACCCTGACTGGCTGGTCTAAGGCTAAGGCTGCTATTATGAATGATGAAGAGCTGTAACCTTGTGGTGACAGCTCAAAAAGGAGGCTGGCTAACATTTTTCTGAGGAGGAAGAGGGGTACGGCAGAGGAAAGGATGGAAGTAAAAGGAGAACGGAATGACCTTACCACTTCCCACAAAGGAGTAAGCAAGGGATGCAGGCGATGGAGGCCCTACATGAGGGATCTCAATGGATCATAGGGCCCCAAATTCAAATCTTCAAATCTGGGATCACATATTATTCAAGTGTAAGAAGAGAATAGAGACAAGGTTGATACCTCAGGCCAAATAGCCCAAACTGCTTCTTTGCTATTAAATAGCTTCCTGACTCATGGAAAGGCACTTAACTTCTAATTTATTAAATCATCAGCCCCAGCTCCAGCATTTACTGTGCACCTACTATGTGCTAGGCACTGTGCTAAATGCTGTGTGGTGCATTAAGAGTTGAAATGTACTTCCCAAAGTGGTAGTGAGAATGCCAGATCAGGGGAACAGCATGACATAGAACTAAACCGGACACCATTTTACAGGAAAGAATTAAAGGAATTCAAGTGCATAGCCCAAGGTCACACATCTAATAACTGGCACAGCCAGGACTTGAAAGCCTCTTCCTTTAGTCTCCCAGACCAAAGCTTTTTTCATTACACTGGGACTAGAGCTATATTTGTGATTAAAGGGACAGTATCACTCACACTATTCTTGTGAAAAAACATGGGGAGATTTGGGCTGCTTGATAGTAAAATCAGAGGGACTTTTAACTGAAAGAAAAATTGGACCTAAAGAGTAATTGATGTCAGCCTGGAGAGAAGTTTCAAGTGGCAACCTCTTGAGACCTGTCTCAGATAACTTTTCTCATGAACAATCTGAACCGTGATGTTGATGACATGTCTGAGGAGAACCATGAGAAAGCTGAGAGGAAAAAAGGTATCTGACAAGTAGAAAACGTCAGTTGTCAAATATGGCAGACGTCAAGGATGAGCACTGAGACTAGCCTAGGTCAGCAATTAACAGACCACTGGTAATTTCGTTAGATCAGACATCAAACTGCAGCTGAGGCTGGGGAATGGGGAATGGGAAATGTGGAAGTCTTGGGGTGTGTGGAGGAATTCTGGGGGTGGAGTAAGCTAACACTCTGAAAGCAACAAATATTTATAACCTCTTGCAGTCTGGGAGGACAAGTTTTTTTGTTCAGAGCTTGATGGTTTACTACATTAACTGCAAGCTCAAAAGCAGTTGAATTTCTGGTAGTGGCCAAAGTAAGAAGTTTATAAATAATAAAGTTTTGATAGATACCTGGAAAGCAAAATTTCATGGCATCCTTGTTGAAAATCCCCTGGCCCATACCCTTGGAGAAGCATTGTGTGAAGACCCTGAGCTTCTGGGCCAGATGATCTTGACTCATGAAACTCTTACAGTCTCCTTACTCATTCCTATCAATTCCCCATTAGCCACTTTTGCACTGTTTTTTCCACTCTACCATTCTCTTTGACAGAACAGAAGTAAAGTAAGAATTAGAAATTACCTTCCCTCTGTCATCAATGATCATTGTTCCAACCACTGCTAGCTATAATCCTAACATGGCTTAAAAAAAAAAAACCAAAAAACAAACCCCATTTGTTGTTCTTAGCTTTTCTCTTCCATTTCAACTCAATCCGAGCTTTGAGGCAGGTATTCCTGACACTATTTTTGCAGACTTGAATCATATTTTTACATTTATCCTGTTACTTGCCATACATTTCATTTTCTGTACATCTTATAAATCTCTATGAATCCTCATCAGTCTTTTCCCACAACTCCCATTTTCCATGCAAATCAGAACTGTTTCCCTTTGTGGCTGCAGACCCTCCTGGAGGGCTTTCCATGTCTCCTGAACTGACTTCCCTTATAGAATTTTAGTCCCTGTGTACTTTTCCTCTCTCTCAAACCTTTGAAATCTGCTTTCCCAAAATCTAGGGGTATGGCAAATTAAGCCTGGTTTTTTTTCCCCTCTCTCTCTGGTTTTGTTTTTATTATTATTTTTTAACATTCATTTTTTTGTCTCTCCTCATCACAAACTCTTATTAAGAGGGAGTAGTTAATGTCAAAAGGTACCCATTATTTCTACTTCAGAAACCAGTTCCTCCCTATACATGAAAACCAGATGTAGAATAGACTTCTCCCTTTCTGGTTCCTGCACATTTTGAAGCTCATCTAGTCCAATTCAAATCTGAAAAAGTGTTCCTTTTACAACAAACTTTACAAGTGATCATTCAAATTCACCTTGTGATTGAGAGCTCACTACTTGTCCACTTTGCCCCTGACTCAAGGAAACCCAATCTCACAATTGGTCATCTAGTCCAAACTCTTCACTTTGAAGATGAGCCATTCCTAGACACATTTTGCTTAACCTAACCACAGGAGTTACAAATTTGAAATGAATTTTCAATGGTAAAATGCCCAAAAGGAACCAAACAGCAGGGCAGCATGGTCTCTGGAAGCTCTAGGCTGCAATGACTAGCCTATCAGAGAGCTAAAGTATCCTACCAGGCCTTACAAGGCAGAGGAGTGAATTCTGCTCAGGCAATTCCTCTGTATGTTAAAGAAGGGGAAATGGTGAAGAGGAAGGTGGCATTCTAGATAGGGCTTCCTCTATAATGTTATGATTCTATGATCCAATCCCTCACCTCTCCCCAGCTCCCCTACCATCATTCTCACCTTGGGGTTGTCTGTACCAAAGGTTTGCGAGTGGCTCGGAAAGTAACAAAGGCGGTAACAGTAGAGAACAGGACCCAGATCACGAGGAATCTCCACCAATGCAGCTTCACTGTGAAATAGAGGGGGACAACCCACATCTGAAAGAGGGTCACCATCTGAAACACAAACACAATGATGATAACCACAGCTTATGTATATAAAGTCTTTATGCTACAAAGCCCTTCTACATTTATCACCTTCCTTCAACAGATATTTATTAAGCATCAACTGTGTGCAGAGCACTCACTAAGTTAGGTACTGGGGGAATTGTACAGTTTGACTAATGCATAACTTCTGCCCACATGGAGCTCATAGGCAAGCAGGGTTAATATGAAAAATACATAAATAATATAAAAAGTTTGCAGTTATGACAGTACAACAAAAGGAGAAGAAGAAAACATGAAAGGGCGTGGCATGGGAAGTGACAGGTGCAGTAATGGTGTGGAAAATACAAAATCCAAGCAAGGATTTGGCAAGGCAATGGCATTCTTTTCCCTTGGTAACCACTATACTATGAAGACAGGACGGTGTGCTTATCTGCAAAGAACCCCAGCTGCACAGCTGCACAAGCATTTTCCCAGCCTGGCACAGAATGCCTGATACAGAATGCTTGGTACCTGTCTTGCCTCCCCAGGACAAACAGGGAATCCAGCTTGGGGTGCAAACGACAAATTATGTCAGCTAGAGGATGGGGGGGGCAGCCCTTCATCCTCAATACATTCAAGGCCTCCTGCATGCTCTGGGTCCAATGTTTCTGGAAAACATAGCAACTCAAAAAGACAGGTTCAGGGGACCCCTTAACAAAAGAGAGCTGTCTTTGGAGTCAGAGGACTTTGGTTTGAAGCTTAACACTGCCATTTGCTGCCTGCATGACTTTGGAGTCACTCCCTGGGCTTCTGGTTCTTTACCAGAAAAATAAGATCGGAGTAGATGGGCTCTGAAGTTTCTTCCAGCTATAGATTTATGAATGATCCTATGACAAAATGACCTCTATGATCTATTCTAATTCCAGATCTGTGAACTTATGGCATTCTAAGTATAGAAAATGATGTGAACTAAAGGCACAGAAATTGTGAGGTCTGGTCTGGTTGAATGATTCTTGGGTGCAGTGTGAGATGAGGCTGCACAAGGAGCTAGGCACCAGACTGCGCAGGACCCCGAATGACAAGCCCATTGTGAAAAAAGGAGGGACATAAGATATATATTTAAGGAGGATAGATTGTGGAGGCTACCCAGAATGCTAACCTAAAGAGTTTATATTTTATTAGGTAGGCAGTATAATATTTATTCTCTGGGGCAGAAGTATTTCATTTTCTGTCTTTATATCACCAGTGCCTAGCAGAATGCCTTAATGTCTGTTAAACTGAATTCAATGGGCAGTAAAGGGTCATTGCCCGATTTCAAGAACAGAGTAACAGCCATAAATAAGACAGAAAGAGTGTTATGTACAGGGTTGATTAGAGCTAAAGAGAGTCAATAGCTTCCTCCTTCAAAGCTCAGCTCCAGAGCCACCTTCAACTGAGTGTAAAGTTAAAAGCTTCTTTAGGGTTCTTGATCTCAAAGCTCACTACAGCATTTTAAAAACAGGACACATAAGACAACAGATTGTAGGAGAACTGTTCACAGCCAAGCAAAGTGTGTCCTACTTGAGAAAGTGACTATCCTTCTGGCCTCTGGATAGCTTTTCAAACAACAAAGTAACATAACTAACAGAGTAACAGAGAGTCATGGTGTTCTCCCCCTGTTCTTAGGACCTGACAATGAAACAGCACTGAAGACGAAAAAACTCAGGATGCAAGAGGAAGGAGGGCAAAGTAAAGAGATGAGTGTGGCTTGGTGATCTTAGAGATAGATAAAGAGGTTTGATTCACAACCAGAAACAGTGACATGATTATGAATAGGTCTAACCTGCAACCTAACGTAACACATTAAAGGATTTTCCTAGCTCTATGTGCTCTTGTTCAGTGAATAACTTTCAACTCTGAAATTTTTACTTATTTATTTTTGCTTTTTTTTTTTTGGAGGGGGGAGGGCAGGGAAATTGGGGTTAAGTGACTTGCCCAAGGTCACATGGCTAGTAAGTGTTAATTGTCTGGGGTCGGATTTGAACTCAGGTCTTCCTGACTCCAGGGCTGGTGCTCTATTCACTGAGCCACCTAACCGCCCCTCAACTCTGAAATTTTAAAGCTGTTAAAAAAGCCACCAAATTCCCTAAAGAGTTTTAAGCAAGAAATTCTCCAACCCATTTTTCTACAACAAACAGTGTTGTTATTATCACTCCTCCATTCAAAAAACCTTTAATGATGCTAATAGCTTTATATATCACTTGGGAGGCTGAATCTTCACAATGACTCAGTGAGAGAGGTGCTGTTATCATTCCATTTTACATATAAAGAAAAATGGAGGCTGAGAGCAGGGTGACAAAATCAGTAAAGTATGAGGCCAGATTTGAACTCCATGACTCCAAATCCAATACCATTCACTGCACCACCCAGCTGCCTCTGGGGTTCCTCACAGTCTGCCAGAGTCTGAATCTCTGATACCAGCACCCTCAAGGTTCCAGAATCTAATAGCACACTATTTTCCCAGCTCTCTCATACTATTTCCATTCATGTACATGACATTCCGGCCAAAATGCCCCCAGATGGAGAGGCAGCATGACAACAGTGAACAGTTACCTTGGAGTCAAGAAGACCTGAATTCAAATCACCTCAGATACTACTGAGTGCTTCATTTGTAAAATGAGATAGCTGAACTCAGACCTCTCAGATCTCTTCCACTCTGAGTCTTATCTTATTCTCTCCTCTTTCAAAGCCTAGAATTAAGTACCCCTCTGTCAGTCTCCTCACATCTATTGATGCTTTTTCCCCTCCCTCGATTCCTCTGAGACCATTTCAGGTGCATTCTCTCCATGAAGTCTTCTCTGATACTCTCTCTCACACACTCCTCTTGTGAAAAGGCTCTCTCTCTCCAAATTTTTCTAATTACCTTATAAGGACCTCACATTTGCAGTTAATTTTCCCTTGAATCACAGCTGTTAAACTTCCATTCTGGCTACTCCCTAACATCACAGATATAGGTATGAAATTATAGGCTCCCTAAAAATAGGGACTATCTCTATTTGTTTCCCCAGTGCCAATAACAGGGCCTTGCTCATTAGAGGTGCTTAACATATTTGTTGAAATTAAACGCTCTTTCAAAGAAGTCACTTGTTCTTGTAACCCTTGAGTTGATCAGGAAATTCAGCGATGGCCTGATGAAGTGTTGTAGAGCTTTGAGTCATGAGAGGTGCGGTAGTATGAGAGAAAGAATGTTAGACTTGGAGTAAGAGAAAAGACAGGAGGCCAAATCCTGATTCTGACACTTACTCCTATTGTGACCTGGGGCAAATAACTTCATCTCTTTAGGCCTCAGTTTCCTCAGCTACCAAACCAGGCTGGATTAACTGGCTGCTCAGAGCTCTTCCAACTCTTGTAACTGTGACCCTAAGATCTGTGTTCTGGCTATGGTTCTGCCACCTTTGATAATTCCCATTTTCTTTCCTTTTTTTAAAATTTTTATTTTTTGGTTTCTTGAAGGAGGGAAAGGAGAGCAGTTGGGGTTAAGTGACTTGCCCAAGGTTACACAGATAGTTTTAAGTGTCTGAGGCCAGATTTAAACTCAGGTCCTCCTGACTACAGGGCTGGTGCTCTATTCACGGTGCCACCTAGCCACCCCACCTATTTCCTTTCTGAGCTTCAGTTTCTTCCTTCTTGAATTAATGATCTCATGTCACATTAAACATTAACATTCTTGATGAAGAGGCAGGGTTGAATGAAAACTCATAAAAATGACTGAGAAAGCATAAAGGGAGACTGGAAAGCAAAGGCCCAGGTTTGAGATGAAGTTAAACTCAAGGATGAGTTCAGCTTTCAGATCTGCCTATAGCTACTAAGGTAAATGGTAGAGATATAGGCAAAACAGAATTACCAGAGACTTTTAGTTAGCATACATTTGGAGAACTTTGTTCAACTCTGGAACTTAAGTTTTAGGAAAGATATGACAAGTCAGAATATGTCCAGCAGAGAGTGACCAGGACGGGAAGTGACTGAAACCCAGGTCACAAGAACATAGTAAGATGATGAGGTGAAGGAACTAGGGATGTTTAAATCTGGAGATGAGAATGCTTGGGATGGGGTAACAATCACTGTTTTCAAGTATCTGAGGAACTGTCCTGCTCAGCCATTGAAGAAAGAACTAGAAACAAAAGAGGGAAAGAGAGAGTTATTGAAAAGTAGACTGAGATTCAATGGAAAGAAAAATTTCCTATGAAGAGTGGTCCCAAATTGCAATGGGCTCTTTGACAGTTACTGAACTCTTTATCACCCAAGGTCTTCAAGGAGATGTTGGCAGGGGAAACCTTGCCAGGAATGATGTAGAAGGATCCCATGCTTCAGACTGTACAGGATGACCTCTATGATTTCAATATGAAAAGTGAGCAAATTAGTCTCTCATCTGAATATTTTCTCTATTTTCTTCACTCTGAAAGTCTTATTTCTGTGTTATTTATCACTGTTTAATTTAATAATTTCATTTTAGAAGCTTTACTGGAGAGCATTATAAGGTAGCATTGTTGTTAACAAACTCAGAACCCTGACAGACTCTCCTGACATCTGGTGGTAACAAATGAATGTACAGGTGCAGTATAGAGCAGCTTAGATTTATAAAGTGCTTTGTAATTTACAGGCACATTTCCTTTGCATTTTCTCATTTGAGCCTTATGAAAACTCTGTGAGGGAGGTAAGGAGAAATTAAAATATTCTTTTTACTTGACAAATGAAGAAGCAGGCTCAGAGAGAGAAGAAAGAACTTACTTGTTTTTAGGTCTAATAGGTCTAATCTAATTAGGTCTAACAGCTAATAGGTCGAGGAGCCTGAATCTGATTCCAAATACAGCGTGCTTTCCATTATACCCTACTGACTGTCTCACTCCTAGAAGATGCAGTGTCGGTCAAAAGGCTGTAACGTATATGGGAAAAGGATTAGACTTGTTCTGCTTGGCCTCAGGGAGCAGAACTTGGACCAAAGGATAAAAGTTTAAGTGAAGAAAATTTCAATTAGAAATAGAGAAGGACTTCCAAACAAAGAAAGCAATTCAAGAGTAGAATAGACTGCTTTTGGGGATAAGGAATTCCCTTACCACTAGACAGGTGTCCTCAAGTACATTTGTGACCATGGACAAATCACTTAACTTCACTGGGCCTTAGTTTCCTCATGTAAAATGGAGGGTTTAGACTAGATCACCTCTAAGGTCAGATCTGGCTCTAAATTTAGCACACAGTAGTCACTTAATCATTGTTAATTGATCCTAAGTGGATATAGGTCTGGATGGTCACTTGTCAGAGGCACTGTAGAAGAGATTCTAGCTAGATGGCCTGCTGTCTAGACTCCTTCCTCACCTAGAATTCTCCGTATTTACTAAGCATTCTGTATAAAGTAATGTACTCTGCTGGTGAGAGGCTGGGAGGAAGAAGTAGGGTATGGAGAAGTAGGTAAATGGTGGGATGTGGTGGTACTAAGATGACTAAGCATGACTTCTCTCTTCTAGGTACTGGAGAGACAAGACACATGAAAGAGGTAAACTATACACGACAGTAAGTACCTAAATGAGTGATATAAGTACTACGTGCTGCAAGAGTTCTCTCGCTGGAGAGCTCAAAATACACTGGGAAGTTAAAGCATGGCTTCCTGGGGGAGGAGAGAATCAAGCCCAATCTTGAGGACTGGTAAGATTTCCCAAGAGAAAGTTGCAATAAGGGGTGAGAAGGTAATAGTTCAAAATCCTCTCATCAGTGATGAGTGTTGTGATGGAGTGCATAGTTAGTAAGCAATACTGTAACAATGATTAACTGTGAAAGACTTGGCTACTCAGATCAATACAAAGATCCAAGACAAGGACCTATCATGAAAAATGCTATCCACATTCAGGAGAGAACTGATAAACTCTGAGTGCAAATTAAAGTATACTTTTTTACTCTCTTTATATTTCTTGCTTTTTACTGTTCTGCTTTTTGCCACATGGATAATATGGTGGGGAAAACAGAGAGGAAATAGTGAATGGCAGAACTGAGCTTTGTGCCCAGGTCCTCTGACCCCAAATCCAGACCACTTTTTACTATAGTTTCTTCAAGTGTTCCAGATGACATAGCATCACTCTTCCTAAGTCTGTAGAAAATGTTCTCTACTGCTTAGCTGCCTCCATTTCCTCTCCTCTTACTCCCTTCTCAAACCTTTTGTAGTCTGGTTTCCAAACTCTTAATCCAACTGAAAAGGCTTTCTCTAATGCCCTTAACCTTGAATAGACTGTAAGCTCCCTGAGGGCAGGGATTGTTTCATTGTTGTGCTTGTATCCTCAATAGCACAATGTCTTATATATAAGTAAGTATCTAGTAAGTGCTTGTTAGTTGATTAGAAAAAAAAAATGAAAACTATTAGATTCTTTAATCATCTCCCTCATAAGATCATATCATAAGATCTGAAGATAAAAACAGGATGATGTTATTATTACCCCAAGAGATCACCACCCAGACATCTGCTCAGGTTCACAGCACTTTATACTTTTTATCTTCCAAGTGTATCAGGATCTTCTATTACTTTATCATTTCTATAGCTTCCTAAAGTATGAAGGAGGGAGGAGACACTATTAACCTTGTTAGGCTAATGGGGAAACTGAGGCCTGAGAGCTTAAATTTGCTTAAAGTAGTCTGTACAAAAATGGTTAACTGTGGGTTGAAGACAATATAGAATTGTTGGTGTAAAGAGTGGTAGTAATTAATGGATTCATGTCAAACTAGAGAGAGATAGAATGCACTGAGGATATTTAGACTAGAAAAAAGAGTAGATTTGGTGGACAAGGTAACTATTTTTAAATATCTGAAGGGCTATCATAGGAAAAATGGAGCCAACTTATAATCTATGGTCCCAAAGGGCAGAATTAGGGGCAGTAGAAAGAAACTTTAGGGAGAATTTTTGGTTCTATATATAAAAGAACTTTGAAAGTATCCAACAATCTAATAGATGGCTTATAAAACAGGATGTTCCTTGTCACTGGAAGTGTTTGACACATGGCTGTATGGCCTCCTAGGGAGGGCACTGGCTAGATACCTAAACTAGATGACCTGTAAGGTCCCTGACAATTCTAAGAAGTTTTTTTAAATTACCCTGGCATAGGTTAGGAATAGGGTTTACTGGGGGGTGGAGCCAAGATGGCGGTGTAGCAGCAGCAACATATCGCAGCTCTCACATAGCCACCCCAAAATACCCATAAAATATGACTCTAAACTAATTCTAGAACTCCAAAACGCACACAAATATACTTTCCACTAAAGTCAGCTCGGCTACGAGGAACCATATCAGCACTGTGAACCAAAACCAGCCTGGCCTGAAGCCCTGGCTGAGCCCCAGGGGCGGCTGGATGGGAGGAGCGGAGGAGCCTTGGATTAGCAGCAGCGTTCAGAACTAGGTCAGTGAGACTTGTGAAATCGGGGAAGAAAAGCTTTGGGCCAGACGCCTCCAAGGCGGGAAAGCAAAAGGTAGAGGTTTTGCACCGGCCTCTGAGTTGCAGCTTCTGTGCCAGCGGCCTGCAGACAGCAGAGGGACTAAGCAATTGTTCAGAGGTCAGTGCTCTCGTGTTGAGCGGCCTGGATCCGGATCGCGGTCTTGGG